>CM039119.1:50072144-50672144 GCA_022036555.1 Microstegium vimineum | reverse complement strand
GCATCGTCGCGCATTATGCTCAACGGACAACTAGGTCCACCAATTTTGCACAGGCGCGGCGTCAGGCAGGGGGACTCCCTTTCGCCCCTCCTGTTCATTCTTACCATGGAAATGCTTACTCGCATGTTCGTCACAGCACGGGAACAAGGAATCCCTTCGCGGGCTGATCATATATGGCATCAAGTACCAGTGTAGCATCTACACTGATGATGTAATCTTGTTCGCCCACCCAGATGTGCACGAGGCGGCTGCAATCAAAGAAATCCTCCAAATATTTGGAGATACCTTTGGTCTGCGAACCAACATGGCCAAGTGCTTCATCACAGACATCTATGGCTCGGAGGACGCAATCGATGCCATTCAGCAGATCCTAGGTTGTCAGATCACCACCTTCCCCATCTGATACTTGGGATTACCTTTGAGCACATCCAAGGTGCCGAAGGCAGACATTCGGCGGACAGTGGATGTAGTAGCAAGGAGGCTATCGCCCTGCCATGGACCCTGATGGCGAGAAGTGGTAGGCTGATTTGGGTCAAGTCGGTCCTCTATGCAGTCCCAGTGTACTACATGATCCCTGAAGGTCTGCCACCGTGGGCAAGGAAAGAAATTGACTCCATTTGCAGGAGATTCCTTTGGGCAGGAAAAGATGGTGCCGCTAGGGGAAAATGAATGGTTGCCTGGAAGACGTGCATCCGACCCAAAGAACTCGGCGGACTGGCCATCCCCGACCTGCAGCAGTCCGCGATATCTTTCGAAACGAAGTGGTTGTGGCTGCAAAAAAACCGATCGAGACAGAGCCTGGAGTGAGCTACCACTCAAGATGACGGAAGAAGCTCGTGCTTTCTTCCGCGCTTCCATCTACATTGTCATCGGCAATGGCAGAGAAACTTTGTTCTGGATGGATAGCTGGATCAATGGAGTCTCAGTTAGAGCCATGGCACCAACCCTGTTTAAGCTCATACCCACGCGTGTGGTAAGAAGACAGATAGTGGCTGATGCGCTCAACAACAGAACCTGGGTACGACAGATCAGGGGTGGCCTCTCAGTCCCAACCATCGCCGACTATCTACATATCTGGAGGGCCATTCAGGGAGTGGTGCTCAGTGATGCACCCGATCAGCTCATCTGGAGATGGGAGTCAGAAGGGAAATTCACAGTACACTCAGCATATGAAGCACTACATTCATCCTCCCACCCTGTGCCGGGCTGCATCAGGATTTCGGAATCTTGGGCACCGCTAAGGGTGAAGTTGTTTCTGTGGCTCGCCGTTCGACGAAGACACTGGACTGCGGACCAGAGGGCAAGACACGGGCTCAACACGCATGACAATTGCCTCCTTTGCGACCAAGAGCCGGAAACGATCGATCACATTGTGGTGACATGTTCATACTCCAAGCAAGTCTGGTGTGCTGCACGTACGACACTCGGAGAGACAAACCACCTACTGTCGAACGACTCCATCATCGACTGGTGGGAGCTGTGGCGCTCGCAGTGGTCTGGTGATTGCAGAAAAGGGTCGGACTCTCTATTTGCTTTGATTGCCTAGGAGCTTTGGAAAGAAAGGAACTTGAGATGCTTCCGGGGAGCAAGCACTCAAGTCCAAGCTCTGACGGCGACCGTCAAGTACCAGGCCGAACAATGGGTGCAAGCCGGCGCCAAGCACCTTGGTTGTCTAATACATCGAGTAATAGGCTAAGCGTGCGTCGTGTCGTGTCAGAGAGACCTTAAGTGTATGGAAGCATTTAAGTCGTCCCAGACTTTTCTCTCTTAATACAAGGACGCGCAAATCTTTTGCGTGATCAAGAAAAAAAAACGTTCTTGACCTTAACAAGGATGGGAGGTTGGGACACCGTGGCAATGGACAGCCTGTTCAGCCATGTTCAACCTGTTCGCTTGGCTTATCAGCCACCGAAACTATGTTTTTGTCTCACAGAAAACAGCCAAAACAACATCAGTCGCGGCTTATCAGCCAAAAAATGACCAAGCGATCAGGCTAAACATGCTTGATCCAAATAACAGCAACTGCCCTCCATGCCGAAGCTTTGGTAGCTCTTCATGGTCAGAGCAGAGCGGGCACAGATGGGAATGACAAGGATTATCCTAGAAATTTACGCTTCAAATCTGTGCAAGGTATTGACAACATATTTATTGGATTGATAGTTCGGAAGGTACTCTTTTTAGATAAATTTGTACAATGATGGCAAGTAACTTTGTATCATGTTCCATCTTAATTTGTTCGAGAACCTATAATAGGGTGGCTGATTACATGGTCAACCGTGGTATAGCATATTTTCCTCATGGTGGGCTTGCGTTCTCGCGCCAGCCACCAAGTTTTGTAACCGGATTTGTCTCTTGTGACATGCCTGAAGCTTCGGGTCTATAAAGCGTTTTGAGATTAAACAAAAAGAGAGTATATCTACTCCATGCTCGAGTATTCCCATACTCGATTTCTATGCTTCACTATTCATCTTCCTCCTCGCCACTTGCGCCGCCCATCCATATGCCGTAGAGCTCCGACGAAATCTTAGTGTGTTCGTAGTGGTCTCCTCCGATACCTTCCCTCCCTGATCTTTGGCTTTTGTGGTAACTCCGATCATTACGCCCCTGCTACGACCTAGATCTGTCGCCTCCATCGCCGCAAGGGCCTGTAATCACCCAACCATCATACCTGTTGCCTGGCCGACCTACCTTCACCGAACCTCCTTCTATGCCCGCCAGACTTGGAGGAGAGAGAGAGAGAGATACTAGATTTGGAGAAAAATGAGAGGGAGAGGAATCAAGTGTTGGGAGGAAGAGAAACACTCGAGCACCATACATATCTAGCGAAAAAAAAGTCACATGCGAAGAAGGCAGGCAGACAGGCAGACGTGAAGATTGTCGGCCAATGTCTAGGTTTGTAGTTCCAAACTCTGGCCTGCAACTGGTAATTCAATATGGTATATCACTATATCACTTTTCGTTAAGGTTGCGATACTATCTCAGCCTCATAGTAGCTGTGACGCAAAAAAAAAAAAACAAAAAAAAAAAAACAAAAAAAAACAAAAAAGCCCGATAGTAGCCGAATGGACCACAGAAATATGTACGAGTAGGGCCTACCTTGATGACGATGTTTCTATTTGCTCCTGCCCCAGCGGTCCAGCAATCTTCGCCTGCATCCTCTTCATGGAAAATGGTCCTTTTTAGACCCTCTCAATCTCCACGGCAATTTTCTTAAATGAGGCTTTGAATGGACTCATTTTGCTTTTTATTTGCTAGTAGATGCTTAGTTAGTCTACATCGACCATCTAGATTCTAGACTATGAATAAGTTCAAGCGACTTTGACTATAACACAAGTGTCATCTAATGATGTAACAATATCTTACTTGATCCATTTAGTCCATGTTTGGCACAATAGAGAAGTTGCACAAATGGAGGAAAAACACATGGCCAAATAAGCTAGTCCAACCTCATTTCTAAGTTTTTAGTAGAAAAGAGGGCTTTGAGGATAAGTTGGGGAAAAAACTACAAAAATTGTGACGTTGGGCTTCTAGTTTAAGTTTATTCTTTTTGTATAAACATCTTATAAGTTATACTAAATAGACTCTTAGAGTCTTAGTATAGATAAAGGTGTCACTAGATTCTATCTATGACCATGTTATTAGCGTAGAAAACATGGAGTATTGATGTCACACACGGATATGACATGACTCATAGGTGTATATACATACACTTAATAATAAAGAGGTAAAAATTTTCCACCTATTTTTTTTGGTCCGTCTCACTATAACTATCGGATAATGAAGAGTTTCTCTCATTCAAACTTATATTAGAGTTTCTCCCATGTCCATACGAGTTAGAATAACTCTTGTCTAACGCGGTGGAATCCGATTCCAAAACATATTAGATATTAAGTAAGTGCTTATTAGGTATAGATACGCATTTGCTCGGAGATGGAGTTCGATTTCAAAACATATTCAATATTATTTTAGGTATATATACACGTTTAATCGGAATAGAATACGAAAGGCTTGGTGCAAGTTTACTTTGAATAGAATACAATATACTAGGAGAGTTGGAATCAGATTGCTATTTTTTAAAGCACGATATACTAGGTAGCAATTGCAAGCTAAGTTCACCGTCAAGGTTCAGCTTTTCTGGCTTCTTCGTGCTTGGACTCCTTTGTGCGCGTGCATCGGCTGGCATGCGAGTTGGCATTCCGAGAGCCTGGGATGGCTTGACGATGCATGTCATGCGGCTCCTAGCCCCGTCACGATGGCAGACAACGTGCGGTGAAGTCAAGGCAGCGGAGGTGGCCAGTTAGTTTTAGGCCTCGTTCGGTTACCAAGGATCCAATCCAGGCCAGGATGCAATTCAGGCCAGGATTCAGTGGATCCGGTTGTATCACTGGAACCAGCTCTGGATTGAATCCACTCCTTTTCTTAATCCACCTTTTCAAAAAAATTGCATTCGGTTTAACCTGGAATGAAGCCAGATATTGCACCTGTGCTTACAAGCTCAAAGACACACAAAACCTATTTATATACTTTTATAAGATGTAAATAAGAAAGCTTCAGCACACAACACTTGATGAGGCAGTCAAAGTACAAACCAAATTGTCACTTATCTGATGACTACCTTGTGCGTTCAAATTCAATCAAGCACATAGATATACCCTGCCCTCAATATAAATTCAATCCACATAGGTCTTACTTGTAAAGGTAGACATGGGTTCAAGTTGAGACCATACAAATATTCATATCCAAAAATAGCAAAACTGCTCCCCACATTTGTTTGTCAAATGCTAACCCGCTTCTAATCAACTGCTAAAAAGGGGGTGAGTGGGTGTGTTCAACTGCAGCTGCTGGGTTCCCCGGCATGCTGACGGTCTTGTTCAAAGGAAGGAGCCTGAAACAGTTGAGAAAATTGTAAGCATTCAAGATATGTTAATGTTCCAAAATAAATTTCTCTCCCAAATTCAAGCTGCTGGCTTCACCCAACTTGAGGGCTACATGCATGTGTACTATGTATGTATGTAGAACTCTATTATGTATACGAATTTATATATGTATGCATGTCTGTTATGCCCTTGTACCACATCCAACAATGACGTGTCATCCTTAGAGCATCTCCAAGAGATTAGTCAAACTGATTAGCTAAATTTAGTGATTTTGTTGCTCTCTAAAATAGATAATATTAGAGTATTCCAACAGACTCTGTAAAACTAAAAGTTAGATAGCTAATGAGGTAAACTATCTAAAAGTAGAGAGCGAATTAGGTGGGATAGAGAATCACTAAATTTGGAGAGTCATTTAAAGAGTCTGTTGGAGACGTTTTTTCTTTAACAATAGCCTAATTTAACTTTAGAGAAGGATTTAGCTAGTCTCTTGGAGATGCTCTTATATATAGTTGCTTCTGACATTAACAAGAAGAGAGGGAAAAAGAAAGTAGAAGAAGTATGCTAAACCCTCTTCAAGTCCAGCAATGCCCATACAGATAGTAGTCTTGCCTGTGCATAGCATAAATGTAAGGGAATAAATCAAAACTGCAAAGCACAAAAATGCTTTGTTGCCCTCGCTTATGCTTTTTCAGAAAACCAAACCCTGAGCACTTGTTCAATATCAAAATATATTAACCAACAAACTTTTTTTTTTAAAAAAAAACTATTTTTTTCCAAACGAAACTAACCAGTAAAGTTGTTATCAGTGGTTAAGTATAATAAAAACATATAAAATGATGCCCTTTCCCTGAGCATTGTTAGGCAGATGACATTAGATACTGCTGGTACATTTGAGGGGCAAATTAACTGAAACTCATCCTAACGGTTTGAGGAGGTGATACCCTACTTTTATATAAAACAACAAAGGTAACAACAGCTTTAGAGCCACACACCACACTCCTGGGGTCACAAGCTAACAAGGACCAGAAAAAGCTAAAGAACTGAACAGTTGAACCGCCAAGCTACAGAAACCAGCTAAGGCCTAAAAGCAAGTGGTGAACTCAGATCAAGCCTTCTGATATTCGTTAAACAGAGTGCATAAACTGATTGCCTATTACTCTATCTTGTGAGATGTGTTCACCTGAGTACAGTAAATATTTAGCGATCTGGAACAAACTGAGCATGCCTTGATATTCATGCAAAATACATTGGAACTGTGTCTTCTAAACACTGACTGCTACTTTCTGAGTTGTGCCCAATGCAAATTAAACTAACAGGGCATTAATTTAGACATGCATTCAAATTTCCAAAGGGCAGAGATCACTCAACACCTACTCTTTGTTTAAACAGTAAAACCGAACACACAATCACCTTCACAGAAAAGGTCACATTTGACTAACCTATATGTTTATTGATCCCAGATATCATTAGCAATGAATATGGAATATCATCCTATGATAATAGTAACAAGTGATATACTGCATATGAGAATAAGTAGACTCACCTGTTAATTCATCACACTTTTGAGCCAAATCAGAGTTGCTTCTTTATCGAGTTCACAACCACTTAGGAAGGCCTCTCTATTTTCTTTGCTCTTGATGAAGACGGCAAATGCTTTTCCCTTATCTTCTGTTGTCACTTCCATTGTGCTTTTCCCTTACCTAGTTCACAATCACCTTCTGCAAATGATTTTATATTACAGTCATATAAATTTATAGTCATAAAGAAGCTGCTCGAGTACCTTCTGGAGTTGGTACTGAATCCCAAGAAGGCGGAGGTTCACCTTCGCCAACTCTAAGTGGTGCTGGAAAGATCTATAAGTAATAAGAAACCACTAGGCAAATTAAGACATCATCTAGATAATAATACATAATTATTACAGCACAACTCTAAACCAAATAGAACTGGCATTGGATTGTAAGGAGCATAAGCAGCTAAACAAGTGCAGCAAAACAAGTGTAGCGTTGCAGCCAGGCTTGAAGCATATTGCAGCCAGGCTTGAGAGAGCATATTGCAGCCAGGCTTGAGAGAGCATATTGCGCAGCTGCTACAACACCTGTAGAGAGCAATAACAGGAAGAGCTTGCAGCAGCTGCTGCAGCCATGGCAGCCGAAAGAGCAGGAAATTCCAAATGACCAATTAGCAATAGCAGCTGATCAGATTGAGGAAAAGGCTATCGAAATTTGGTTCGACAACATGGTGCTGGACAAGCTACCATAACCTAAAACAGTGTCAAGGTAAATCATAAAGACGAGGGCGATGCTTCCAGCTACTCCTACTACGCACGCAGTGTTCGTGTTGCTAAGAGCAGAGTAGAGCAGAGCTGAGCACCAGCATTTGCTGCCGCATTCCTCTGTCCCAAACAGAGCAGGCGCTAATCATGGCATCGTTACAACCCAACATGAACATAATCTTAAAAGAAAGCAGTAAAGAACCATGGAGTGAGAGCCATAATTTACAGCTACAGGTTTCCATTCATCGATTCGCATATATTATGAATATATATGATGCGATGGCGATGGCATGCCACATTGCGCAAGGTTCTTTCTTGTGTATCAAAAAAAACTCAGGGAGCCTGGCCGCGGCGGACCGTCTCCCAGCAATAAAGGTACTTGTCGCTAGCCGACTTGTGCAGACGTGCCAGGAGCCTGGGGAGCTCCGCCATGGACGGCACGCGGGCCAACCGCCGGTGCTGCTCCCATCCCTAGCGCCGACAAGAACCCTAGCAAGAACCCTAGCGCTGGGAGAGAAAAGGGAAAAGAAGACGAGGGCGATGCGTTACCGGCGAGAAGGCGGCCGAGAGCACGAATGTTGGATGGGAAGCCGTCGCCGTCGCGTTCCCTCGCGATGCGGCGGCGTCGTCGCCTCGTGCCGCGTCTTCGCTTCCCCGCGAGATGCGCCGCGCTCGCTCGTCTGGATATGTTCCGGATGTAGGAGGGCCAGTCTCCATTCCGGGCCAAATCCGGGGGGAAAAGCCCAGGATTGACTTGTTTTCATTCCGGGCCGTTTCTAACCGAACAACCATTTTTGGGCTGGCCTGACTTGGAACCGGGCCGATTCGATCCGGGCCGTTCCGGCCAAAACGAACGAGCCCCTTAGGTGGACGGTATCGTGGGAGTTTTCGTAATAATATAGGCAGCAGCGCGTGGCGTCGTGTTCGTGGCTCGCCTAGATCGAGAGTCATAGTCTCCTAGATGAAGTTGTGGAGCGATCTGGATCGACGGTAGATGACGCTGATGCACCATGAAAAAGAGCAGCGCCTTCATATGGTGGCGTCTGGCGTGGAGCCGCCGTATCGAGTGTCATCAAAGCTGATCGGTTTAGCGTGGTCTCACGCACATCCTACATACACATACGTCAACGCTAAAAAATCCAGCGTTGTCATACCAATATCATGCCAGTCAGGAAAGCACCAACACGTCCGCCAAGAAGCAGATCGACGCACAAATCCACAAATCCATATGCACCTAATGTACCTATCAAACAATGAATCCAACAATGCATATACATACGGGCATACAACCAATATAATGGCAATTAATCAGTTGCACGCTTTTTTCTTTTTCTTTTTAACTATTTCTATTTTTTCTGCATTTTTCGTCCAGTCCTAAAATTTGTGTCTTCCTAGAGTTAATGCACCGTCGGTCAAGAAGTTGATGTCCATATAAACTAGTGGGTAACCCGTGCTTCGCACGGGCAGCTGCCCACGAAGCCGATATTACCTACCGCATCGAACAAATTGAGGTGTGGTACAAAAGGCCACGTATTAAGTTGTCTGCTTCTCTCGCATAAAGTGCGTAAATTCAAAGAGAAACGAAATTAGTTAAGGGTTCACATAAGTAATGGTGTGTGTAATGATGTATAAACAAAACACAGACATATTGTCAAGGAATACAACAGGTTACTAAGAAACTGAACACGCAGCGTAAAACACCGACGGTTCTATCTGAAATCAGTATTACAAAGCAAGTTTCTGGACATATGTAAAATATTGAGTCTCAGAACAGGTAAGTCACTAATAAGTTGGGAATAGCATAAATAATTCCATACAATCTGCACCAATAGAGCACAAAAAATAGTTTATAGCAGTAGGCTAAGTGAAGAATAGTACAATATGTACACAATAATCTGGCAAGAGAGATGGAAGCACACCAAATATAGCGATCCATTGCATGATCAGGTTGAAGTGGACCATTTTCTTCAGAGGTTGAAGTGGTGCACCCAAACTGGTAAGAAGAATATGGACGTCCACTTGGGTAGATAAACCGGTAAGAAGAACTAAATTATATATATGCCAACTTGAATTCAAGGTCATAGAGCAACACATAGTCATGCAATTAATTTGAGGACAGCTTAACCATGCAAGGACCTATCTTAATTGTATTTGGCAAATACATGCCTAAAGCCATTCAAGAAAGACTAAAAAAATAGTAACATGTCTAGTACAGACGTGCAAATAGATAAAGGTAATTTGTACATGTCACCATGTTCGATCTTGAATTAAATAGAAATATATTGACATGGTAAGTTATGATGGTCCAAGCAGAAATTAAAGTTCAGGCTATATGAGATTATGTATCTATCACCTGAGGTCCATAAGCAAGACACATAAAACTATCAGATTTGAGAACCATTAAAAAACAGTCACATCCTATATGTTAATAGCACTGAGTTGGCATTAATGTATACCTTTGTGCATTCATATTATGTTTTGGCTAAGTTCCATACTCATATCTGAAATACTTAAAATGGAGTTTTTGTTGTAGTTTTAAAAAAAATCCTTGGAGAGGGGAATAGATGCTACCTTTATATGTGTAAGGCCAAGATGGACACCTAATATAATGGCTGAGTCTGTGGAGTCCATCTTTCAGCTGCAGAAAAAACTTGAATTCATAATTTATAACTTGATAAATCAGTAAGGTTGCAGTAGATGACACAACTCACTTTATAAACACAAATTATGGCAGACAACTGAAATGGCTCCATAAATCACGGTACGATTTTAGGATAGGATTAGCAGAATATATCTTATGCTAAGCAAGAGAATGTTAATAACCGCAGTCAGCTTTGACTTCAAACACATACTACGATTTTATTATCCAGAAAGACAATGAGTTGGATCAAATGCCCCTAGCTGACCAGCATCACATTCTTATATAACCTTTGACAGGTAGCCTGAAATACGGGACCCAGAATTCATTAAACAATTAAACCTACGAACCAAAAGGTTGACAGAAATATGGAGATCCGAGTATATGAGTTCCGTGTCATAGAAATTACGATGAGTCACAACTCATGAGAAAGCAACTATATGTAAAATCTCAAGCTCCTCCTTCCCTACAACAAGAAATAAAATGTGGAAAAAATAACTGTGAATTGAGATTTGAAAGGACCTTTTGTTTGAGGTATCACTGAACTGAGAAATAAAGCACATCACTTATTTGGCAGGACTAATAACTTTGTAAACCCCTGGGCAAGTATGTTGTAGTCACCGGTCAGTGGTAACTAACCTTGGCTATAGCCATGGGAACTGCCTTTGGCTTTGGACCATCAAAACTGCTTTTATGCCATTCCATACCATCGTTTGAGTGCTTGAAAGGATTTATGTGCCTAGTACTTTGGTGCCTGTATGTGCACATTGTTGACATTTCTTAGCGTCACACCAAAAATAGAGATAAATCCCTATCCCAGGCAAGGCGTCAGAAATGCTCGTTGGTATTTCTTATGACTATTGGATAAATCCGCAAGCGCACAGATTATACCGTTGTAGCACTTCACCTAGGAGTATTCCAAGGTATCGTAATTTATTTTATCCCAAGGGAAAGCTGAGCTAGAAATGATAATTAGAGAGAGATCCTAGAGAGTACCTCAACTTAGTATCAATTAGTATAGGGGGGTAAATGATAAATGTGATAGGAAGGGGTTGATGAATGAATAAGCCAAGGTAAATGATACTTAGAACGGACTAGCTAGACTAGCTAGGTGGGAGGACAACGAGAGAGTACAAGGGACTCCTAAGCAATTCACTCTACTTCAATATACTTAGCTAATTAACTAGTCTAAACACTATAGTTTGACTCCTCAATACAAGTATGCTAGGCGAGGGGATAGATCAGTAGGAGGACAAAACTCCTACCGGACCGCACCCTTTTCTTACGTGGGCCTTACCTTTTAAGAATTTGCCTATAAACACGTGGTGGAATACAACGACTAGACAAGGATGTCACCTCTTGCTAACTATCACAAACAATCCGTGCAACAAGCGGTAACCAAGGATAAGATAATGTATAAGCACCACGCTTACACACAACTTATTACTTTGACTACGATCTATAATCAAAGCACCCTATGACAGGCAATGATCACATACAGAAAAGGTCACAATGATCACAGACTATAAATGTAAAGGCTATTAAAGAGCAAAAACATATAACAATACTATATCTAGTATAGTAATGCTCAAAGTAAATACTAAGTAAAGTAAAGGGAAAGGATAATATATTGAATAAGATAAAGTCTTACAAAGAAGGAAAAATACAAGAGCTATACCAGACTTCCTAGAAGACAACTCTGGAAATCCCAAGCAAGCTCGACTCAACTCTAACTCCCACTCTAGACTAATTCCTAGAACAATCTAAGGAATAGAGCTTGTAGGCTTCTTCACCATGTGTAGAGAGGGGGGTATGGTCCTCTATTTATAGTAGAGAGGTGGAGTAGGGGCTACTCCAGCGCCACGTCAGCGATCCAGGGCCTCCCATCCTCCACCGTTGGATCCAACCGACCCTGGAACCGTCATTGGATGGATGGTGGTGATCCAACACGTGGGGAAGAGGTATGGCGGTTGGGGGGAGCCAACCGACCTAGGGGGGTGGTCGGCCGACCCCCCTATGGCCAGTGGGCCCTCCTCTGGCCTTTGGGAGTGGTCCCACTGGTCAGGGGACCAAGTGGGAGCCTGGTGGGCCCAGGGGGTGGTCGGCCGATCCCCCTGGGGGTCACTGGCCCACATCTTCCTCCCTGGTGCTAGTCCCACTCGTCATTGAGGTTAGTTGCTGATTCTGAAATGTTTATCACGTTTATCTCCTTGGTGTGGGCCCATGAATCCTTGTGCTTTGCTTGTGAGCCGTTGAGAGGAAACACAGAGTGATCCAGTGGTTGGAAATCACTCTTGAGTGCCTCTCTTGGATCATGGCCGAGAGGGGAGAGCAGGTGGGCCCATAGGGTGGTCGGCCAACCCCCTATGTGGGCCTAACGGGCTCTCCTTTACTTCATTTCTTCATTCCTGCATTCAAACACTCTTGGACATGTGGAACTGGTTAATTGATAAAATATGCTCATGATGTGTTTGTTTATCCTTGATCCCGAGGTTGGTGGCATCATTTTAGCCATATAAAAGTTGATCATAATTTGTGCCAACAAGATCCCCCAAGCTTAACCTTTGCTCGTCCCGAGCAAACAATCAAACTTAGCTCGATGGATCAGGAGTTGCTACTATGCTTCATATTTCAAGAGTACTAAATCTACAACAATCATACTTCTCTTTTGAATGGAAAAATTAGCAATAAAGACTCACCCATATTACCTTAGTCCTTCATGGGGCTTATAGCTTTATCCTTTATCTTGGGAGATTGAGAGATAGAACAACTTGACTTGAGCACTAGTTTTCTCATTCTTTCACAAGTTTCATATCGGAGGTTTTGCAAGGTTTTGTAAAAGAAAACTTAGTGTTCCTCAAATGGGACTCTCAAGTCGCTCATAAGGTGTATGATTCCTTACCAAGGCACATATCAGAGTTTGCCTTCTTTCATCCTATCTCTAAAGCTTTATATGGAGTTATAGATAGGGATCAAAGATGTAGCAAACTTACCTTGCATATATTGTAAAGTCAAATTCTGGGTCCAAGGAGAGAAGTGTCATACTCTTAGATCAAGATGTGCAAGTGTGTGGAAAACATGGTAAATGATCAATACTCCTATATTGGGATGATCTCTCTTTCCTAACTTATTATTTTAAGACATAGCTATCATAAATAATTTTTTTTAAAGAGCTTTGAAATGCTCATAAATTTGGGACTTTTAGGATGCCCCTAAATTTTGCATAGTCTATGTCTCATTTACTAGCAACAACTAGAGAGAGTTTTTCTATTAGAGCATGGAGTATGAACTATGTGGAAATGTAAGGCATGTTTCTGCGTACTTCCAGTGTAGAAGTAGCATGTATATGTGGAGTGTACGTGATCTTGATCTTGGGAGCATGATAAATCTCTCAACAAGGATCACAAAACTTGACCAAACTCAACACAAAGCAAGCAGCTTATGTAGAAAGCTTATATCATGAAAGAGCATGTATGGCTTTGGTAGGAATTTTCACCATTGAGGAACAACAAAGTGTTTTTATCATTTTAATAAATAAAACTCCGATAATCATTCTTGCTTAGAACAATATTATAGCAGCTCTTATCTTGTCATATCATGTCTCACAACAACTTAGACTTAGTTACAACATTCACCACCCACAAAAGTTTTAGGTTCATGATGAATTCTTTTTAAGCCAAGTAATCCATACTTAGAGAAATACTAAGTTGTAAACTAAGTACTAGAGAAACATTTAACAGAGTAACTATTCATCATCTCCATAGGAGATATATATTTTTATGGAACATGTGAGAGTGGAGTAGAGTAAGGTCTTTTTATTATTTTTATCATATGTAGAGATTTTTTTAGATACAAAGAAAAGATAAGCAGGGAAATGCATAAATATAAATGTTGAAATTAAAAACTTACCTTAGGCTTCGTTTGGCACATCGGGGGCATAACCCACGTGGGAACCCACCCAAGAAGGGATTGGGTTAATCCCCTTCCACCACCCGATCCCCCTCCACCTGTGGGTTTAATCCACTACTAAAAAATGTTGCATTTGGAAAGACGTACGGGGTTCTGCTTTTGTATGGCGTGGCGGGGTAAGCAGCCAGTACTGTAAGCAGCTGCAGACAGTTCTTGGTTCTAATACAAACAATTGTTAACACATAAAACGAACATCATCTGTGAACTAAGAGCAGAATCAAATACATAAATTCATCTCTAAAATTCAAAAAACATGACAAATAGAAACGAAAGGTATACCACATATCCATACAGAAAATTATGAGACACTACTGCCATAACATTTCTTCACATTCGCTTAAAAATGTCCCAAAAAAGAGACTTCAAAACAAGAAGTCTGTCTTTGAGTAATATACCATCATCGAGTTACCATATTCCACGACGTTTCTTTCCGAAAAATTACTATATAACTAGTGCTAAAATTCTCTATAAACTGATGACTATAAAATCAGCTTCATGATTTGTTAAGCCAATAATGACTTCTAAAGAAGTTGAACTCAAAGGATGCTTGAATTGAAAGGATGCTTGCTCTTGCATTCAGAGAGAAGTGTCAAAGACCTTGACCCAATGGTCTTCAAAGTCTGCAATCAACAACGCAAAGAATATCATAATGTATTGAAATATGTTGATTCGGCAAGTAGTAAGAAAAATCCAAAGAGCTGACTATGCCTATATATTCTTTTTTCAAAACTAAACGGTTAATTCAGCAGTGTCATGTAGGTGCCAAATGACCAAATGATCATTCAGTTCAGGTGAATTTGGACTCTCCAAAGTTTTTGGTAGTAAGCATGCACACCTAGTTCCCATCTATAATTAAGAACATAAAACTGAAATATAAAATTATACATTACAAAATATTGGTATTTTCTTCAAAGGGAATAATCAATATCCTGTTGTCGGCCTGACAGTAAGGCAGTAAACTAAAGATACACGATGCTGACAAACCCGTCAACATCATAGAGAACCAAACTGATCAGCGCCTGACAGTAAATACAATTAGGCAGTAAACTAAAGATGCAACTAGACACTAATCAACTCAGCGCTTGACAGTAAGGCAGCAAACTAAAGATACAAACTGATCAGCCCCAATCTGACAATAGCTCAGCACCTGACAGTCTTGGTGTACAAATAAACTAAAGATGAAGCTAGCTAGCAGAGCTCTTGATGACTGCATGCATGCATACTAGCAGTAATATTTTTCTACTATAGTAGTAGGACTAGTGTTTACTCCTGACTTGTCTCCCTTGCCCTTAATTAACTAGACACTAATCCAGCTTAAGCAATGAGTTATTAGTTAACCCTAGCAAATGACCAGTAAGGCAGTAAACAAGTGGTTTTTGCACAGTGTCATGTGTGACACAACACAAGCAGAATTTGGACTGGAAGTGTGATATGTGGAGAGCAAACCCACTCTCTCCAAGCAGAATTTGGAAGTAAGTAGGCACAAGTAGCAAATTTATTGATACCTGATTATGAAGGATGTGCAGTGCTAGCTAAAAATTTTCAGAGCTGCTGCAAAATAAAAAAGATGCTATTTTCAGTCATTAATTCACAAATGAAAACATAGAAAGCTTGTGTTATAGTGGCATCTATAGTCACAGATGAACAAAACTAAAGACTAACCATTTTTCCTTATCCATATCAAACGTGTTGCAGAATCTAAACTCATGAAGATTTCCTGATTCTGAGCATCTTTGAAATGATCTACAGCTTCAGCCTTTTCTTTTCCAGTGAGTTCTTCCATGGTTTTTATGACACTAATGCAATTCTTGATGGAGTATTCATCCACTCCTGATCCTTCCTTTGCTTTGTCAGCTTTTGCTTTGTCTGCAGCCTCACATTCTACTTGCCTAGTTTTTACTTCCAGATACCGAGACATCATGTGAGTTACATCTTCCTTCTTATGCTTTTTCGAAGCATGCTTCCCCCCACCATGGACATCATCAACTTCCTTTTGCCTATTTTGAACCTTCTGAGCCTTCTTTCCCCCATCAGAGACAGCAGGACCATCTGCTTTTCTTGCTGCAGTAGGTCTACTAGAGTGATGTAATATGCTCACCTCATCATCATCATCATCATCATGAAGAGACACTTGTGTGGATTCTAATTCTTCACCTTTGAATCCATCACCATCACTGATTTGTGTGATACTTGGCTCAGATGGTGTTGGCTCAGGAAGAGATGTCAAGTTCAAGGATCCCTTAGCTGTGTGGCCATCATATAACTCTCCTAATCTCTCAAATAAGGGGAAAGGCTTGAATTTGAACTTGTTAGCCTTTGGATATGACTGTAACATATCAACAACAACAGTAACATATCAACAACAGTAACTCAATTATAGGAGAGAAAATTGAGTTATTAGCATCAACATACCAGGTATGTGTAAATGTATATGCACCTAGCTAGATCTAGATGACATATCAATGTTAATGTTTGCTAATGATGTTAATAAGACTATTTTCTCTCCTATAATTGAGTTACTATTAAACCCCAGGTAATTTGGGTCATCTTATATCTAGAGGGTGGGCACACATATACCATGATCGTACAGAACCATATATATGTCTATATACAGACACCAGTTTGAAGCACAGTAACAGTAGGCACATATATCACGAGCACAAATCTAACCGTTTCAACTCTCTGAGTAGTGAGCATGCATACATCTAGAAAGTCCAATATCAGTGAGCAGTGAGTAGTGATCAGTGAACAGTAACACTCTAGCTAGGCCTTAATTGTTTGGGGTGCATGAATTTGGGTTTTGGAAGCATAAATACTAATGCATAATTACAAAATTTGGAGGTAAGAAAAAGAATTTACCGTGATGATGTTTGCCCAGACAGCCTCATCGGCCACAATCATTCACAACTTTTCATCCCATGATACCCCACTTTGCTTTCTCGCTTCTTTGAGCATCCTATATTCCCTCTTAAGTTCTTTCTCCTTGTCCACAATTTGTTGCCTTGTAAATGAGACATGCTTGAACTTTGCATGGAATGATTTCACTACACTATTCCAAGCATCTAAAGACCATCCATTTTGCCCCCTATTGCCATCAATGTTCTGGTCATGGAGCAGCTCCACCAAAGCTTTTTCAAGTCCTAAATTCCAGTGCGCTCTAGAGGGTTGCACTGCACATGTATAAGGTCATATATGTGTTGAGAGACATATATGTATAAGTTCATATAAGGTCATTGATTTAGCTATTTACAACTCAGAAATCATTGATTACCTTGTCCACCTGCTTTAGGTGATGCTCTCTTCTTCTTCTTCATAGATACAACTTGCATCAGTAATTTTGGAGAGCCCTTTCCAAGCATAGCTTGATTCCTGCTTTACTCAATGACAACAATGATATGAGCATCCACACCTAGTTCCCATCTATAACTAATAACATGAAACTAAAATATACACCATTACATGAAACTGAAATACAGTAGACAAATTATTGCAAACAAAAAAAAATTGCCAAGCCATTTCATCATTACATAATTAAACCATTACATAAGCATCCATACAAGCATTCAGTTTTATTACACATGTGAAAGTGTTACATATGTCTGAAACAAAATTACATATGAATCATGACTGGTTATGGGTATAATCTGCCCACATACTCAATGCGATTGCATCTCTTTTGGAGTTTCCATTTTCTATTTGGCTACTAAATGATGACACATCACTATTGTATGTATTTCCCCTCTAGGGACATCAATGAAACTACTTGGAGGGATGTTAACCGGCTGGTTCCTCAACCACCCCTCATCTCCATGGTGCATACGGATAAGATTATGGAATACCACAGCAGCAACAGATATCTTCACTTGGTTCTCAATGGAATGTAAGGTTCCTACTTTTAAAATAGGAAAACGCTTCTTCACAACTCCAATCGCTCTTTATATGGTTCCTCAAAATAGCATGGCGATGATTAAAGAGTTCCTTGTGATTTCTAGGTCGTTGGTGACCACGCCCAAACTCCTTCAAGTGGTACCTTACACCACGATAAGGAGCAATGAATGTTGGAGTGTTAGTGTAGCCACCATCGACGAGGAAAAACTTGCCCTCAGGTACACGAAAGCCTCGAAGTAAAGCAGACCTAAGGACCCTCGCATCAGTTGCGGACCCTTCCCAGCCTGATGAGATGAAGGTGAAGTTCAGATCGAAGTCACAGGCCAGCATGATATTTTGGCTAAGGGTGCCCTTTCTATTCCTATATGGAGCTTGCTTGTCCTGAGAGATGGTAATAGGAACATGGGTCCCATCAATAGCACCAAGGCAATCCTGAAAGAATGAAGTGTGTATGTTAGATATATGGTAAGGAAAGAGGTCTACATAGCTAAGTAGAGAGTCTCAAATGATTCACCTTCAGGTAAGGAAAGAACCTAGGGTCTGTGCTAATTTTCCAATGAGTTTCAGTTGCCACCGTAGGTTTCACAAACCTACAAGTAAGATTTGGGATAATGTTGAAGATTGACTTAATGTGCCGATGGATGGTTTCTCCACTATGTTTGAATTCATATTGAATATCCTCATAGCTTGCAATGTGAGACAACATATACATGAAGAAAGCAAACTGCTCCTCGACTCTAACACCTCTAGTGTCCCGTAACAAAGGTTGCAATGGCTCTGAAGATGTTGGGCTCCATTCGGAAGGCAACACGACAATCTTTGACATGTCCATTGAGTACTTCTTCAAGACACTCCTTTCCAGACAACCTTGATGTATGCCTAGGTATTTTTTGTCGGGGCTCCCTTGTACTACCCAATAGATGTAGAGCAGGTAGAAGAAAAAATATGATCTCATCATCATCCTCCTCATCCCTTCTTTTCTTAGTTAGAGCATCCATAACTCTGTTCAGACAATAAAATATTTTTCTTACTAACATAGAAAAAAATGTCAATCATGCATGTTTTCGTCAGCCACAAGTGCTGGCACAGATGTTTTGAAAGCAAGGCTAAATCTACCATTAGACATTTAATTAGGTGCTTCTAGCCAAATGTCCAAACAGGCAAAGAACAAAAATAAAATGTTGATCAGTGAGGGTAAACTGTCCTCTCAGGTTCAGAAAGAAAATAAGGGTACTAAGTGTGATCCCTGGCTATAGTACTAAGTGTGGTACTGGGAAACAATATCAAGTGTCAATAACGGTAAGCATGGCCAGTCCACATGTTTTTTATGTGGCCCCTAACTCCTAAGCATTATAACCCAATTGTGCGGTGACCTAAAAAAATCAAGCCCTTTTAGAATAACTTGAACTCCCTGTGAAACATTAATGACTGATACAATCAAACTAGTGATGTTATACTAGCCCACAGTGTTAAAATAGAACACACTTCACCGGTTCACCCCATCTAATATATAACCAAAGTCTTAGTGAGAAACTGCAAATCATGATGCATGATTTTTTTTCAAGCAATAACTCCAAAGTATGACGATGAAATAAACTTAATACTAGCCTACTGTGGGTGCAGGGTAAGGACTTCTTTTTAATTGAAAAAATTGGCAAAGTAGTGCACAATCTCAATCTGCATAATGGAACTAGTGCTTGGACCTTAGCTGTAATGACTTGACTGACAACACACAGCAGTAAGCTATTTTATTGGGAATGGGCCATGTAAACAGCATTGTGTAAACCAGAAATACACTCTCCTCATCATTCGACAGGTCATCAGCCAACACCTTTCTCAACCCATATTACACTGAACAAAGAGGATTAAACAAAAGCATCATCATCAACACATTAAAAAAGAAATTGCAAGCCATCGACAAGACAAAAAAGCTGAATACCACTCCTATCAACAAACCAGGTATGTCTTCATTCTACTAGAGAGAAAAAACAGAGTTATTGCCTGTGCTAAGTGCTAACTGTAGCATATCTTGTGCAGGTCCCTACTGGTGGGCAATGCGGGTGACTGCAGAGCAGTTCTCTCGCGGCGTGGCACTGCCATTGAAATGTCCAAGGACCATAGGCCTTGCTGCATGAATGAAAGGAAGCATGTGGAATCACTTAGTGTCTACGTCGATGACGGTTATCTAAACAGTCAACTGGCAGTGATCAACACATCAATATCATTTGTGTATACATATATTATATGAGTTGTTGCGAAAGAAAGCAAACAGCCAAGCATCAATTTCAGCCAAGCATCAATATTATTCAGACATAGCATCAATATATTATACATAAAATAGATTTTGCACTTAGCCAGCATAGTTTGTCTCTGAAAATGCAGAGTGTTGAGTACCAGAAAATTGAAAGCATCACGTGGCCAGCTACAGATCCACACCAAAACGTATTTTCTAATAAATTAGCTAGGATTTGTCACACGATACAGAAAGTGGAGAGGCAAAGGGAAAGAACCTAAAGAAGTCTCGGATCTTGGAGGAGATGTGATTCAGACATAGCAAGGAGAGGAGAAGTTAAGGGGCCGTTTGGTAGAGCTGTGCTCCCTGATTCACCAGTGGAGTGATTCTAAGCGATTCTCTGTTAGAAGCAATTCTGTCTGGTAAAATCGTTTGGCAAGTTGTATGTGAAGTGATTCTTGAAAGCAAGGATTTTGCTGGAATTGTCTATAGTACCCTTGCCTGTCTGAACTGAAGTATGCCCAACATATCATATATAGGCAATAATTTGTATGATACATTATAGTTTTATTATGTAACTATAATTTGAGACTAGTGAAATTATTCATATATTACGTGATTTTTGCATGCATTAATTAATAAATACTTAAAGAGCACATTGTACTAGTAAGTCCAAACTATTTGGCTCCAATATATTACAACCAAGTGCCAAAAGAACAACAGTACCACGCACATGAAAAGTTAGGTCCTAGATAAGGTAATTGCCCTCAACCAAGTGCCAAAAGAATAGTGGTACCACATACATGAAAAGTTAGGTCCTAGATAAGGTAATTTCCCTAGCAAGGTCATCACGAAATCTATCCATAGTCCTATCATTGGCATGTGAGGTAGATGTATTTGATGCATTTTCAGGAGGAATATGTCTCCTAAACCTTCTAGGTATGGTAGGCACATAATCTGGATCTCGATCACATCTATGAAAATCCTTGTCAAGAGCATGATTTTCTCGAATGAAGTTATGAAGACACATCGTGGCCGCAACAATCATCTTCTGCTTTATCATCGGATAGCTTGGCATTTTTAGAAGAATTCTTCATTTCATCTTCCATACACCAAAAGTACGCTCAACAACATTACGAAGACTTGAATGTAAATGGTTGAACACCTCTTGTTCACCACTAGGTGCCGGGCCACTTCTCCAATCTGGAACATGGTATCTTTGACCTTTGTATGGTGATAAATATCCTGGTCTATTCGGATATCCGGCGTCCACAACATAGTATTTTCCTAACAAATTATAGCATACAGTATGAGTATACAATATTTAATGCAAAGGAAGAATTAATGACAAGAGTCAAAATTACCAAGAGGTGGATGTGGAAAGATATCTTCATCAGCTTGGATGGCATTATAGAGAACAGTGGTGTCATGCATAGAGCGCGGTTGACCAATAGATGCATATGTGAAACGCATGTCAAAATCAACCACAGCCATCACATTTTGTGTTGCTTTACCAGACCTACCTAGGTATCTAAGAAAATCTTTTGGAGGCGGTGTTGCACTAACATGAGTACCATCGATGGCGCCAATGCAATCTTTAAAGTGTGGCCACATCCTGTTATCATTTCTTATCCTTTGGTGCACATCCCGAAAGTTTGGATCCCTCGGTCTGATATAGTGCTTAGACATACCAACCACACAGTTTAGAACCTGCTCAAATTTCCTACTAATTGTCTCCCCAGAATGTTTGAATTTGTTTTGAACAGCAACATTTGACCAACAATGACCACATATGACAAGAAATATAGCAAGTGATTCCATAGAGCCAATATGCATAGAGGATTCCAATCCATGGTCACTTACCAATATGTCACGCAACTGGTAAAAGAGAGCAGCATCCATTCTGAACATCCTATGGCTTTCACCAGGAGTGTTCAATGTTTCCATCACCCAAGCAAAACCCTCCAGCCTTGAACTTCTTGGTGGATTCTTGTCATGGTATACATGGAAATAATTATTCAAGAGGCATGTTGTTAGAAACAAGCTAACTTGATTTTGTCTCATAATTTGCATGACAATGCTATCAAGTACATCATCATCTGACTCGCTAGCATCCAATTCACTCTCAGAAGAAGACATCTGTATAGTAAACAAATAAATAAGTACCAGATTACAGCAAGGTTCTAAACTTGATACAAATTTGGGACAACATGAAAGCAAATAAATAAGTACCAGATTACAGCAAGGTTCTAAACTTGGTACAGATTTGGGACAACATGAAAGCAAATAAATAAGTACCAAATTATAGAAAGTACCAGATTACAGCAAGGTTCTTATTCAACCATGAAAGCAAATAAACAAGACGTGAAAAAACTCACACCAAATATTTAATACAACCACTAATTAACCCTTCTTATTCATCCATTCATACTTCATTGTTAGCCACTGGAAGCGTTCTTCGGGGTTCTCCATTGTGAGGAACATCTCTCTTTCAGGTTTCTTCGTAAATATTTGAGTGGCAATGAAGTGTTCCTTTGTGCCAGCCGTAGCTCCACATGCCTTCACTAACTCCATTACATCTCTTATGGAAGTACCTGGCGTCTCTTGTGTTCTTGCTAACACAATAGACTCACAAGATGCAGACGTCTTCTCATGCAACTCGTAAATTTTAGTCATCTGGTCTTGCATCCATTGTCCTCCAGTAGTCTTTGCCTTTTTACCCTTATTATCTTTCTCCCCCCGGCGGCGTTTCTTTCCCTTTGAACTAGAAGGCGTGTCTTCATCGCCATCACTATCAGCATTATCATCCATGTGGTCCTCTCCATTATCATCTTCTGGTTGTTCTTCAGTTTCTTGGGGTATATAACCACTAGTTGGAGCCCAATGGTCATCACCAGTATTGTGAATATCCTCAAACATGATAGACAACTCTTCCTCATTTTGAAGTGAACAACCTTTAAACTTGGAAATGCCTTTGTATTGCTGCATGCATAAAAAATTCAAAAACAGATTAACACACATAAATGACAATTATTGACAAGTAGAAACTACAGAGAAACTTACATTACTTATTTTTTTCCACCACCAATTTGGAGCTTCGTACATTTTTTTCTCAGGGCTCCAGCCACAACCTGTCTCTCTTCCAAGTTGTTTCCAGTTGTTGTAATCCTTTTTCAGTTTGTCCCATTTATTCTTGAACTAAATCTTTGTATAAGTTAAGTCTGTTCTTGTTTTGAACTTCTCAATTACATTGGTGTACCCTAGTTTGCTTAAGTGGGAGCCTGAGCGATTATTTTCTCTAACTTGCTCAGTAAATAGCTCACAAACAATTTTTACGTTCTCATCACACCAGTCTGCAGTGTCTTCCTTCATGCTGCTGCTATTGTTTCATGCCTAAAATTAGTAGTCATACTACACAAACATGTAAGGGACTAGCACTCTTAAAAAAAATATTTCCAACTAGCTACACCAGCGTCACATAAAAAACGATTAATGCAAACCATGTCTCCTAGTTATAGATCTGAGCTCCTAGTTATAGATCTGAGTAAGAGAGGAAGCAAGTTCGTTCACCTTTGTCTTGGACGGCAGCGAGAACAAGTAGTACGAGGCAGCCTGCAACAGTCTCAATTAGTACAAATCGGAGGCAAAAATTGATGGATCTGAGGGACGAGACATATTTGAGATGGATGGGTGAGCATCGTGCATCAACTCACTGGGAAGGAGTGTCAGCGACTGTCGGGACGAGCAACGAGCGGCGGGCGAGCAGCGGCCGTTGGGACGAGCAGCGACAGGTTGTCTCTATGCTCGAGGTGAGAGTCGCGAGCAGGTCCTCTCCGCGCGAGAGTCGCTGGGGACGAGCAGCGCAGGCCCTCTCCGTGCGGGAGTCGCAGCCGGGCGCTCTCCGTGTGCGAGCGCGGTGCGAGCGCCGCAACGATGGAAGAGGATGCGGGAGGGAGGGGATGCGGGAGGGGAGAGGATCTGTTTTTATACGAGTGGCAGTTGCGGGTAAATACCCTCAAAGTTGGTGGGGATGTCTATAAACTCGGATGGTGGGGATCAGGCGTGAATCCGGTGAATCAGGTTTTTTCAGCTCTCTCGCTTGTATAGAAAACAGAGGAGTGATTCCCTGAAATTCCACGGAGAATTTGGGTCGGTTTTGAGCGTTTGGCATCCATGGAGCGATTCTCTTCGAGAATCTGCTCCGAAGAGAATCGCTCCATGGAGCGCTCCCAAACGAGGCCTAAAAGGGAACGGGGAGGAGATACACACCTTGAAATGCCGAGTCGATGTCCGTAGCAGCCGCCGTCTCTGCCGCCGCCGACTCCAACCCTAGGACGAAAAACCAATGAGAAAAGAAGAGGAGGAAGGAAGGGATGAAGGGCAGGAGTAGACGGAGGCAGAGCGGCGTACCTAGATCGGTCGAGTAGTGGCGCTCATCGCCCGCAGCAACCCTAGCGGCGGTGGCGTAGTCGCGGAGTTCTTTCAGGCTCAGTCGAGAGGAGCGGCTGCGCGTCGGGGGCGTTTTCCCGATCTCGGGTGGAGGTGCGTGATAACCCGTTCAACCCCCCGTGGTTTGACGTGGAACCACTCCAAGCCCCGTCCGAGCCAAATGCACTTTAAGCTCGTTGCGGGGTTCCCAGCCCGGCGTGGTTCTGGGTCCACGGGAGGCGGGGTTTGCCCCCAATCCACGCCAAACCACGCCTATCCAAACGAAGCCTTAGTGGGGGAGGGAATCTCCCCCAAGCTTATATTTTGCTCAATAGTGTGGCGGATGTGGATGTTGTTGCCGCCATACGTCCCAATGCCGATGTTCTTCTTCTTGCATTGCTTGAATTTCTTTGACAGTTTGCTGGACGATGCGTGCTGTCTCATCATGCTCAACACGTAGCTCACCAAAGGTGTTGGTGAGATGATCGAACTGTTGCCGCAATTCACGATTCTCCCTTTCTCGTGTGGACGAGAAGGATGCTCGTGCTCTTTGCGGACGTGAGGGTCGAGGAGGCATGCCACTTGAAGTGTACATGGGATCGGAAGATGCATCGTCTTCCTCGCCGAAAGCTCCTCGGGAAGGACCACCTTGCTCAAGATGAACAAAGTGCAGCCCCTCCTGAGCTCTCCTGTCTGAACCTGCAAAACCTCTTTGTCCAATGCCTTGATCTAAATCAAGGGTTAGCTTACGGGTCCTATACAATTGAAGTTGCCTATTTGGAAGAGGCACCTCAATTGTATGGCCACTGTAAATCATTTTAAGCTTACCATTGGCATCTCTTTTTAATATTTGAGCATAAGTAAGATATTCTTCTGAGATCATAGCTAAAGGAGCAGAGATGTAAACAAAGGGGTATGTGCCATTTAGCAAGTTCATGGATTCGGCAAGACGAGTAATTAAAGATGTGAATTGAATAGGTTCATTACTCTCAATTAAACTTGTCAAAATTCCACTAAGTATATCACAGGAGAGATGGGAATTTTGTTAACCATGGCATAAAGCAATTTTAATTCCATGTCACTTATGAAGCTAGCATCACTTCCAGGAAACAAAGTCAATTTCATCCAAAGATGCATGAAACAAAGAGTTGGGTTGTGAATTTCCTCAGGTTTAGGATTCGAGCAATCATTAAGAGCAGAGATAGAGAACCAAAATTTCTTCTTGTTATACCTACGCATGCAAGGTTTAAATCTATCAAGCATGAATTTTCAAAACCAAGAGCAACACTTAGCTGGCCCCAAGTTAGACTTTGGTTTTGATTAAACATGTGAAAGGTAATTCCAACATTAGAGACTTGGAGAGAGTATAAGAATTCTAAAGTGAGAAACTCAACTCTAAGCTCATCTACTTTCCAAAAGCCAAACCAACCAAGAGCGAAAAAGATAGTGTTGAATTCGGCGGTCATACCTGCGTTGGAGAGAAGACTCGGATCCAATATCCATGTGTGCTCAAAAGATCGATCCCGGAGAGAGAGATACCTTTGGTACTCTAGTTGGTCGAACCAGAGACCACTTTGCTGATCATAAGTCCTCATTGGGGGCACCATGAATGCCCCGATGTGAGGTACCTCCGTCGGCACTTCTTCCTGCTGAGGGTATTATTCGGTTTGGAGGCTCTCCCAAGTGTATCGGGCAGAACCTCTCCTTCTTCTTCCATGAGAGCTATCCTCGGATGGGTGGGAGTGACGAGATGAGCTCCCACTCATAGCTTGCTTCATCTTCTTAAATGCGGATGTCAATGGGTTCTTCATCTTTGGAGAGGGAGAAGAACACAAGGGCAAGACTAGGGAGAGTTGTATGAAGTGGATTTCTAGTTTGCCTTGTGGGGAGAAGTTTGGGATAAGAGAAGTTTAGTGAGGACAAGATATCTTCTTGTGGACTAGTGAGAGTATCACTACTTATCTTGAGAGCTAAGAACTTCTCTTGAATGAAGAGAGCAAGGCAAGGCAAGGAGATGCTTGAGATAGAACTGAATTCTGGTTGAGGTGTGAGGGAATGGGCTCTCCTTGCATGGGGTTTTATAGGGGAGAGGAGATGTCACCAAGGGGGTGCCATGGAGTGGTCAGCCGACCACCCATGGGCATGCCCCTTGGGTTCCATGATCACAAGCCTTAGTGAATGTCTTACACAAAGCAAAAGAGAAGGAGGAGGTGACAATAGGGTGGTCGGCCGACCCCTAAAGTGGGGAACCCACTCATGCTTTTTCTAGTGCTTGGTGAAAGGTGAAAGATGCTATATGATGTGATCAAAAGCTGAGTTAAAGTGGTCAAGATTCTCCTCTTTAAACAAAGAGTAGTGGGGACAAAGGTATGTCATGCTTTGCTCAAAGGTGATTGATGTGTTTTTTCTTTTCAAAGGATGACAAATTGAAAGTGATAGATGTCATGATTCCCCACTTTGGACAAGGAGTAGTGGGAGACAAGGATTGTCATGCTTTAACCAAAAGTGATTGATGTAAAGCATGACAAAGTAAAAGAGATGTCTCCTAAAGATAAATCTGAATTTTGAAAGCATCACTACTCAAATCATGAGATCCTTGGACAAAGGATGGTGGGGAAGAAAGGATATGAACAAGTGGCATCTAGGGTGGTCGGCCGACCCCCCTAGTGCTCCATTCTTTTTTCTTTTTCTTTTATAAAGATCCCTTTGTCTTCCTCTTTTTAATTAAGCCAAGATAGGTGCATATGGGTGGTCAGCCGACCACCCCTATGATCCTAGCTTTTGTCAAATTTTAGAGTTAAACTAATCATCAAGTTTTATTTAAACTAACTTTGTTATTTCTAAATTTTAAGTATGAAAGAAATTAAGGTTTGAACTAAATGCAAGAAGGGAAATAAAAGATAACTATTGATTTACCTTTCGGCGAAGGCTCCTTAATTTTAAGTCCTTGAAGTAGGACTCTCCTTCTGGTTTATTCTTCGGGTGCACTTGATGGCTCCGGATACAGAGACCGCATGGTATGCACCTCTCTTGCTTTCCACACCTGCCTTGGATTGGCAGGTTCATCTTCCTTGAGATCGTTGATCTTGGGCTCCAGGTACTGCTTCCTTTGACGCGGGGCACGAACTCTTCTTCTCGGTGGTTGTGCTTTAACCTGTTTGTTAAGTTTATAATCATTGAAAGCACATTTTACCTTGTGACTTGGGAATTGGAAGTGGATCTGGCCCGATGAAAGGTCCTAATCCAAGGCTAGAGGGGGGGTGAATAGCCTAAATCAAAAACTAAAAACAACCTCAACAACAAGTTAGATCACAATAAGGCGAAGCTAGGATTGCACTAGCCTACTAGGGGATGCGAAGCCTCCTAACCACAATTTCTATCCTAATATAGCTCTAGGATCACTCAATGCCTACACAATTCTAGTAGCTTACAAGCACAACCTAATATACTAAAACAAGTATGAATAAGGTAATGCAAAGATAGGAGGAGTGATTATACCGCCGGGTCGAGGTAATGAGTCAATCAAGTAAACTCCAAACAACTCAATCAATCACAATGATGAACAAGAGGTTGACACTTGATTTTTCACCCGAGGTTCACTAGTTTGCCAACTAGCTACGTCCTTGTTGTGTCGTCTCACTCACTTGGAGGTTCACGCGCTAATTGGCATCACACGCCAAACCCGTCATCAGGTGCCGCACAACCAACACAAGATGAGGGCACTCAAAGACACAAGCAATCCACTAGAGTTACCTTTGCGATCTCCCGCGGGGAAGGCACAAGAACCCCTCACAATCACCACTTGTGGTTGATGAAGCACAATCACCAAGCTTCTCGAATCCACACCGCTTACTCCAACCATCTAGGTGATGGCAATCACCAAGAGTAACAAGAAACTAGCAGCGGTATCAACTCCCAAGTGCCACTAAGATGAACTCACTTCATGCAATGCACTTGAACACTCAAATCTCTCAAAAGGATGATCAAATGACTAAGAGATGAGTGGGAGTGTGTGCAACAAGCTTCTCAAGTGTATGCAATATCAGAATGAGCAAGAGAAACAACTTGAACCGCCACACACCCTTTTATAGCCCCCTCAAAGGAACTAGCTGTTATGCACTTGGGCTGCTGAAAAACGTGACCGTCGGACCACTTGTCCTCACCGTCGGACTATAGCAGCTGGTCCGACGCTTTGAATTTCAACCGTTGGCGCACAGAACTGGCCACCGTCGGACCACCTCCATTGGTCCGGAGGGCTGGTCCGACGCCTTGCCCTTCGCTTCAACAAACCATGCAGTAAGCACCCTGCCTTCGGACCTCACCTCCGGACTAGTCCACCGGACTATGCGATCTGGTCCGGAGCCTCCTTAGAGCTTTGACGTTTTTATGCAAGGAGCACCCTAGCTTCGGACTTGACCGTCGGACCTCACCACCGGACTATGCCTTCTGGTCCAGAGGTCCTTTTGACTTTAGCTCGGCTATTGACTGAGCCACCGGACCATTCGCCTATGGTCTAGAGCCTCTTTTCGCCACTGGTTCGAAGCTTCTGTGTCAGCCAGTTAGTGCTAGGAGCGGCCGTCGAACCACCTCTGTTAGTCCGGAGCTCCCATGCTCAACTGGTCTGACGCTTCTTTCTTGGTCTGATTTCTCTTCTCTTTGCTTCCCTTGATCTCATGTGCCACCACTAAGTGTTTCACTGACTTGTGCATGTGTGTTGGCATATTTTATCAAGTTTTACAAGGGTTGCTCATTAGGTTTAGATGCAATGCAATGATGATCATCCTAATGGCACTCGATAGTTGTAACCACATACTATTTTCCCTCTTAATAGTACGGTTATCTATCCTAAATGTGATCACACCCACTAGGTGACCAAAAAGTCCTAGCTTATACCTTTGCCTTGTATAGCTCTTAGGGTCTCCTCTTTCTCTTCTTCTCCAAGTGTGAGCCTTTGAAATGCTTTCATCTAGCTTCCATCCTTGCTCCACCACTTGTTCACTCTCACTTCACCTTGGTGTACTAAACCTACTCAGACTTAGAGCTAGGTTAGTACTTAGGCTTCATCAATCACCAAAATCACTATGGAGTCTTCAATCTCCCCCTTTTTGGTAATTGATGACAACCCGATATAAAGATATGAAATATGATTTTGATTTCAACCCGAAATGTTTGTCCAAGAAAGATACCAATTGAAAAGAGGTGGACAACCATTTCAAAGTTGGTTTGATAGTGTTAACTCCCCCTACATGTGTGCACTTCTATGAGTAAGAATCAAGCTTTGCACACATGTTTAGATAGAACTTTTGGAGGGGTAAACAACTAGCAAACTATGACATGATGCTAAGGTTTTAAGAATAGACCTTTGAAGTGTGATACCAATCGAAGTGTGCCTTTTATTTCACCCTTAGCAACAAGGTTAGCTCGATACCAATTGATTAAACAAACTAAACAAGAGAGGATATCTAGCTAACTTCCTGTGCATGCTAGTGATCAATCATCAATCAAGATTATAGCTAAGCATGCACCAAACAAGCATATCATTTTGAAAGGAATACAATGCAAGCAAGTGTATGTGTGAATGCGCATTCAAATGCAACAGCTTGTTCATAGGCTTGCTCCCCCTACTTGTGTGCTCAAATTTTAATTTTCCACTTTCAAAATCTCCCCTTAGACTTTTTCCAAAATCTCCCCTTAAACTTTTTCTCCCCCTTTAAGGTCATATTTTATATCACAATTTCTCCCCCTTTGTCATACATTACCACAAAGGGTTCCCTTGTTAAAGTTTCATCAAGTCAATTCATAAAAGAGGTGGGGTGAATATTAACCCATTTTTGTTCATCCTAGATCACTTGTCCTATATATTTAACACGGTTTAAACCATGGACAAGCTTCTTCACACATCTTGCAATGGTTATCTTATCCATGTTGGTTAAATATAAGAGCAAATGTTCTAGACTAAACATGTGAGATTGCAAGCTTATCAACATGTCATATGTTATCACTAGATCAATCAAGTCATAGAAGCAATAGTGATAGCATATGAACATCCAAAACATTTTATTTTTCATGAATGAGCCTAAATGAGTGATGTCTATATGTTCTACAAAAGTCTAGCAAAGGATGAATGCATATGTCAAACAATTGTACCTTGCTATCTTGGAGTAGAGGCATGTCATAAGTGGGGGTGCATCAACTCATGTTGGAGAAATCCAAGATATTCAACTCATTCCTCAACTTGTAAAACCTTTTCTCATCAAGTGGTTTGGTGAATATGTCGGCTAATTGATCATCGGTGCCCACATTATCAATGTAAATGTCACCCTTTTGTTGATGATCTCTTATGAAAGGGTGTCTCACATCTATGCGCTTTGTTCTAGAGTGTTGGATGGGATTGTTTGTAAACTTCACCGCACTTTCATTGTCACAAAGCAAAGGAACCTTCTTGAATTTGATTCCATAGTCATTTAAGGTGGCTTTCATCCATAATAGTTGTGCACAACAACTACCTACACTAATGTATTCGGCTTCGGCGGTAGAGAGTGCCACACTATTTTGCTTCTTGGATGACCATGAGACTAGTGATCTTCCCAATAGTTGACATGTTCCACTAGTGCTCTTCCTATCAACCTTGCATCCCGCATAATCAGAGTCCGAATATCCAACCAATTCAAATCTTGACCCCTTGGGAAACCACAATCCAACATCTTGTGTATGCTTCAAATATCTCAATATTCTTTTTGTGGCCTTCAAATGACTCTCTCTAGGAGATGCTTGGAATCTAGCACACATGCATACACTAAACATGACATCCGGTCTTGATGCAGTCACATAGAGTAGACTTCCAATCATTGACCGATATAGTGTTTGCTCAACCATCATGCCACTTGTGTCACTATCCAAATGTCCATTAGTCCCCATAGGTGTACTAATGCCCTTTGCATCTTCCAAGCCAAACTTCTTGATCATATCTTTGATGTACTTGCCTTGACTCACAAATGTACCATTCTTCATTTGCTTGATTTGAAGTCCAAGGAAGTAACTAAGTTCACCAATCATGTACATCTCAAATTCATTTGCCATCATATCCCCAAACTCTTCACAAAAGTCTTGATTTGTAGATCCAAAGATAATGTCATCCACATAGATTTGCAAGACAAACAAGTCACTTCCAATCTTCTTAGTGAATAGGGTGGTGTCAACTAAGCCAATCTTGAATCCCTTAGAGAAGATAAAGCTTCTCAATCTCTTATACCATGCTCTAGGTGCTTGCTTCAATCCATAGAGAGCCTTCTTGTGCTTGAATACATGGTTGAGTTTCTTTATATCTTCAAATCCGGGTGGTTGCTCAACATACACTTCCTTATTGATGTACCCATTGAGAAAAGCACTCTTCACATCCATTTGATAGAGCTTGATGTTGTGAGCACAAGCATAGGCCAATAAGATTCTAATTGCCTCTAATCTTGCCACCGGTGCATAGGTTTCTCCAAAGTCAAGACCCTCTACTCGAGTGTACCCTTGAGCTACTAGTCTTGCTTTGTTCCTCACCACTATTCCATCTTGATCTTGCTTGTTCTTGAATACCGATTTGGTTCCAATCACATTATGATTCTTAGGTCTATCCACTAGTTCCCAAACTTGATTTCTTGTGAAGTTATTGAGCTCTTCATGCATAGCATTTATCCAATCTACATCCTTCAAAGCTTCATCAATCTTGGTTGGCTCAAATGATGAGACAAAGGAGTAATGCTCACAAAATGAAGCCAATCTTGATCTTGTTTGAACACCACTTTGAATGCCACCAATAACTTAATCTAGAGGATGATCTCTTACAATATTGGTGGGTTGAAATACTTGCATGTGAACATCTTGAGCATTCGGTTGAGATGATGATGGACTTGCTTGATCTTGAACTTGTACTTGAGCTTCACTAGCACTTGCTTGATCTTGAGTTGGAGAGCCACTAGCTTATTCATGTTTTGGAATGGTCACTTGATCTTCATGTTCATTTTGCATTTGTCTTGGTCTAATATCACCAATATCCATATCTTTCATTGCATTGACTAGCTTGTCACCTCTCACATCATCCAAGTTTTCTTGTTCATCTTGAGAGCCTTGTGTTTCATCAAATTCCACATCATGCACTTCCTCAAGAATTCCACTAGATGAGTTCCAAACTCTATAAGCCTTGCTAGATGTAGAGTAACCAAGTAAGAATCCCTCATCACATTTCTTCACAAATTTGCTTAGCCTTGTACCCTTCTTCAAGATATAGCACTTGCACCCAAACACTCTAAAGTACGAAATATTTGACTTTCTTCCATTCAAGAGTTCATATGAAGTCTTCTCAAGCATTCCATGACAATAGACGGTTGCTAGAGTAGCAAGTCGTGTTGATAGCTTCGGCCCAAAAGGAATGACTAACATTGTACTCACTTAGCATTGATCTTGCCATGTCAATCAAGGTTCTATTCTTCCTTTCAACTATCCCATTGGATTGAGGAGTGTACTTTGGAGAGAATTGATGGTTGATCCCAAAGTCATCACATAGTTCATCCACTCTTGTGTTCTTGAACTCACTCCCATTTTCACTTCTAACTCTCTTGATAGTTGTTTCAAACTCATTATGGCATCTCTTGATAAATGACTTGAAGATATCAAATGTGTCACTCTTGTCACTCAAGAATAATACCCATGTGTATCTTGTGAAGTCATCCACTATCACAAATCCATACTTGTTGCCACCAATACTTGTATAGGTTGTTGGCCCAAAGAGATCCATATGCAATAACTCAAAAACTTTGCTTGTACTCATGATGCTCTTCTTTGGATGAGTGTTGCCAACTTGCTTTCCGGCTTGACATGAACTACAAAGTTTGTCCTTCTCAAATATGACATCCTTCAAGCCCTTCACTAGATCATGCTTGACTAGCTTGTTCAATTGCTTCATGCCAACATGTCCAAGCCTTCTATGCCATAGCCAACCCATACTAGATTTTATGATGAGACATGTTGAGAGTTGGGTCTCACTAGCATTGAAATCCACAAGATAGAGATTTTCATATCTAAATCCTTTGAATACCATGTTAGAGCCATCCACACTAATGATTTCCACATCCTCCACACCAAATATGCACTTGAAACCGAGATCACACAATTAGGCAACCGACAATAGATTGAACTCAAGCCTTTCCACTAGAAGCACATTGCTAATGCTAAGATCATTGGAGATAGCAATCTTTCCAAGTCCTTTCACCTTGCCTTTGCCATTATCACCAAATGTGATACTATCAAAACCATGGTCACTATCTTGGTTGATTGAGTTGAACATCCTTCCATCACCGGTCATGTGTTGAGTGCACCCACTATCAAGCACCCAATGCCTCCCTCCGGCTTTGTAATTTACCTACAAGAGAGATCAATTCATTTTAGGTACCCAAACTTGCTTGGGTCCTCCAAGGTTAGTTACTAAGGATTTTGGTACCCAAATAGATTTCTTAGTAGTCATCCATGGTGCACCAACAAACTTGGCATGAACTCCATTAGTACCCTTGGAAAGGACATAGAAAGAATCAATTCTCATAGAGGATACATCTTGATTGGCCTTCTTGTTCATGCAACTTTGCTCTAAGTGACCAACTTGCTTGCAACTCTTGCAATACCTACTAGTGTCCTTCACAAAACGAGTCTTGTGAGGGGCAAAAGCGGCCTTGCCTTTCTTGGGGGTATAGCCCAATCCCTCTTTGTAGAGAGATGTTCTTTGGCTACCCAAGCACATAAGCAAGCGGTCCTCACCTCCATAAGTCTTAGCTAAGGAGTGATTGAGCTTTGTAACCTCCTTCTTGAGGGTTTCATTTTCCACCATTAGTGAGGCATCACAAGTGAAACCATCACTAGTAGATGAAGTAGGAGAGGAAGTAGTAGTGCTACAAGAGGGGTTAGTGGGGGCAACAACAATAGGAGTATAAAAGGATTCATCAAGAATATCACAAGTAACTCCCATGTCAAATGTAGGGACCAAAGATCCTCCTAACAAGTTATCATAAGTTACTTTGGACATGATGTTGACACCCGATCCAAGGTCGCAGAAGGCGGTGTGGAAGGTTTGTTGTCCGATTGAGCACTTGATTGTCGGATGGCCTGGATCTTCCTTCTTCATGATGAAGGGAGGATCGAGAAGATAGCCCCAATAGGAGCGAAGTGGAGGTTTACCGAACTTTGTTGTTACCATGTTAACATGCTCAATGGAATCTTCTGGTTTCCCAGGAATTTTACCTTGTTCTATTGATGGCATAGCTACTGCTAATTGAGCTAATTGGGTTTCTAACATTTTATTAAAGCTCAATTGATTTTTCATAGCAGTTGTGAAGCTATCCATTTTCTCACCAAAACTTTCAAGAACTTTATCAGTGGCAATCATTTTCTTATTTATACCATCATTAATCTTAGATTGCCCAAGAACAAGATCTTTTAATGAAGGTTGATTATTGTAAGAGTTGTAATTATTGTAATTGCTATTACCTCCATTACCTTGGTAGAAGGGGCGAGAATTCCAGCTTCCTTGTTGTTGGGGTCGATACCCGTTGTTGTTGTTGCTGATGAAGTTCACGTCCTCCTTCGATGTCTCGGGGCAATTGTTGCCCGAGTGATCATTTCCTCCGCACACCTCACACCATGGGTCATCTTCAATTGCTTGTGTGGCGGCGACGGGGTAGATGGCCTCTCGTTCCTTCTTGCAACTCTTGTCTATCTTCTTCATCAAGAGGTCCATCTTGACAGAGAGCATGTCCACCTCACTGGCGGTGTGCATACCTCTCTTCTTCGGCTGGAGACGTTCCTCACCCCATCCTTGGTTGGTCACCATCTTTTCGATGAGGTCCTTGGCATTCCTCACTGTGTGTTGGAGGAACGCCCCTCCATCGGCAGCATCAAGGTGACTACGGGCCATGTTGGTCAGCCCGTGGTAGAATCCTTGCATTAGGAGCCAGTCGTCTATCCCATGATGAGGATAGGTACGAATGTACTCCTGGAGACGCTCCCATGCTTCGGGAATCGTCTCGTCAGATTGTTGTTGGAAGCTCGAGATCTTTCCACGAAGAGCATTGATTTTGCCCGTCAGGAAGAACTTCTTGAGGAATGCGTTGGCACACCTCTCCCATGTAGTGGCTTCTTCTTTGTGGGCGTAGAACCATTGCTTCGCCTTTCCCAATAGCGAGAATGGGAAAAGACGAAGGCGAATGGCGTCAGATGCCACTCCCTTTATAGTGAATGTGCCACACAACTCCATGAAATGCTGGAGATGAGCATTGGCATCCTCATGGGGCTTTCTGCAAAACGGATTGGCCTGCACCATGTGGATGAAGGCGGGCTTCAGCTCGAAGGTGCCATCCCCAAAGTTGACCTCGGGACCCTGAGCTACGTGGGTAGATGACGGAGCCGAGAAGTCAGAGATCGCCTTCTGGGCCATAACTTCCTTGAGTGGTGGTGTAGAGCCTCCTTCCTTGAACGGATTCTGGTTCGAGATGAACCTCTGAGGTGGAACTTGACGACGTCTAGTCCTCCTCAACAGCTGCTCAGGATCTACTAGATAGTTTCCCGACAGTTGAAAATCGCTCATAAAATGTCTGGCTTCACAAGGAAGGAAGACACAGACAGGGGTAAGCCCCTATGACTAATTGATAGCTAAGTTAACGAGAATCTCTGGATTCAATCTAATTAAAATTTCTAGGTTATCCTTTCCCCGGCAACGGCGCCAGAAATGCTTGTTGACATTTCTTAGCGTCACACCAAAAATAGAGATAAATCCCTATCCCCGGCAAGGCGCCAGAAATGTTCGTTGGTATTTCTTATGACTATTGGATAAATCCGCAAGCGCACAGATTATACCGTTGTAGCACTTCACCTAGGAGTATTCCAAGGTATCGTAATTTATTTTATCCCAAGGGAAAGTTGAGCTAGAAATAATAATTAGAGAGAGATCCTAAAGAGTACCTCAACTTAGTACCAACTAGTATAGGGGGATAAATGATAAATGTGATAGGAAGGGGTTGATGAATGAATAAGGCAGACTAGCTAGGTGGGAGGACAACGAGAGAGTACAAGGGACTCCTAAGCAATTCACTCTACTTCAATATACTTAGCAAATTAACTAGTCTAAACACTATAGTTTGCCTCCTCAATACAAATATGCTAGGCGAGGGGATAGATCAGTAGGAGGACAAAACTCCGACCAGACCGCGTCCACTTCTTACGAGGGTCTTACCTTTTAAGAACTTGCCTATAAACACATGGTGGAATACAACGACTAGACAAGACTGTCACCTCTTGCTAGCTACCACAAACAATCCGTGCAGCAAGCGGTAACCAAGGATAAGCTAATGTATAAGCACCACGCTTACACACAACTTATTACTTTGACTAAGATCTATAATCAAAACACCCTATGACAGGCAATGATCGCATACAGGAAAGGTCACAAGGATCACATACTATAAATGTAAAGGCTATTAAAGAGCAAAAGCATATAAACAATAATATATCTAGTATAGTAATGCTCAAAGTAAATACTAAGTAAAGTAAATGGAAAGGATAATATATTGAATAAGATAAAGTCTTACAAAGAAGGAAAGATACAAGAGTTATACCAGACTCCCCAGAAGACAACTCCGAAAATCCCGAGCAAGCTCGACTCAACTCTAACTCCCACTCTAGACTAACTCCTAGAATAATCTAAGGAATAGAGTTTGTAGGCTTCTTCACCATGTGTAGAGAGGAGGGTATGGTCCTCTATTTATAGTAGGGAGGTGGAGTAGGGGCTCCTCTAGCGCCATGTCAGCGATCCAGGGTCTCCCATCCTCCACCGTTGGATCCAACCGACTCTGGAACCGTCATTGGATGGATGGTGGTGATCCAACACATGGGGAAGAGGTATGACAATTGGGGGCAGCCAACCGACCTAGGGGGGTGGTCGGCCGACCCCCCCCCTATGGCCAGTGGGCCCTCCTCTGGCCTCTGGGAGTGGTCCCACTAGTCAGGGGACCAAGTGGGAGCCAGGTGGGCCCAGGGGGTGGTCGGCCGATCCCCCTGGGGGTCACTGGGCCACATCTTCCTCCCTGGTGCTGGTCCCACTCGTCATTGAGGTTAGTTGCTGATTCTGAAATGTTTATCACGTTTATCTCCTTGGTGTGGGCCCATGAATCCTTGTGCTTTGCTTGTAAGCCGTTGAAAGGAAACACAGAGTGATCCAGTGGTTGAAAATCACTCTTGAGTGCCTCTCTTGGATCATGGCCGAGAGGGGAGAGCTGGTGGGCCCATAGGGTGGTCGGTCGGCCCCCTATGTGGGCCCAACTGGCTCTCCTTTACTCCATTTCTTCATTCCTGCATTCAAACACTCATGGACATGTGGAACTGGTTATTTGATAAAATATACTCATGATGTGTTTGTTTATCCTTGATCCCGAGGTTGGTGGCATCATTTTAGCCATATAAAAGTTGATCATAATTTGTGCCAACACACATGAAAAATGAAAAGAATGATGCACAATCAGGAAATGATAAATACGTCCATAAATCTGAGCCTAGTTATTCTTTTCTATTCTCTTTGATGCATAGGATTTGGCTTCAAACAACACTATAGCAATGTTCAGGTGATCCCATTGCATTGGTAGGAAGAACTTAATATGAACTCCATGTATATCACACTAAATAAGTGGGTTGAAAACAAACACATGGGTAGTGGTTAAGACCTAAGAAACTTGATAATTTATAAACATTTGTTAATGTCAAACATTCGAAGCAATGAGGGTAGATGAACAAATCTGGCCTTGGAGACAATCTGGCCTGCCATTGAGGGGTTAATCTTAGGGATAAATCTTGCAAAAAAGTAATAACTAACACCAATTCATATATTCGATTTGGCTTCGAACAACATTATAGCAATGTTCAGGTGATCCCATTGCATTGATAGGAAGCACTGAATCCTAATTCCATGTATATCACACTAAATAAGTGGGTTCTAAATAGACACATGAGCGACCTAAGAAGCTGGATAAAAGAAGCTGGATAAGTTACAAATATATGATAATGCCAAACATTGGAAGCAATGAGGTAGATGAAGAAATCAGACCTTGGAGAGGATATGTACTGATGTTCAGAGGATACTGTTGGGAATAAATGTTGCAGTAAAGTAACAACACCAATTCACATATCCGTTGAATAAATCCTAGGAAAAACAAAAAGTGTAAGCACCTGAGAATGGCAATGGTCTGGCAATCGCAATCGTAACCCTAGCAGAGGAAACCATTTGATCTCATAGAGATGGACAAACACGCACCAGTATGACGCATTCAACAACCTATAGAATTAATCAATGATGAAATAACCATCCATAGGAGTAGTGAGGAGGGTAGAGGAGCCGTGAGCAGTACCATTGAAGAGGAGCTGACGAGGAGGAGAGGCGTCGCGGCAGGGGACCAGAGATGGAGCCGGTGCGGCCCCGATGTGCGGCTTCGTCGTCCGCACGGCGTCATCTGAGGCTGTTTGCGATGCGGCGCGCGCTCGTGTCCACCTAGCCGGGGGCGTCGTCGCAGAAGGGCCCGACGCTAGGGCCGGCGCGCCACCCCTCGATTTCGCAGGGGGTGACGTGGATCGGGGAGAGGAGGCCAGAGGAGAGGCGACGCAGCAGGCACCGGTCGGGGCCGGTGTGGCATCCCTCGCCGACGTCGCCGTTAGGGCGGCGCCGCCGAAGGCTGGGTGCGGGGTGGCACGCAGTGGTGGCGATGTCGCCGAGGCCGATGGGGATCGGGAGTTTTTTCCCCTTTGTGTCGTTGGCGGGTGCAAGGCGTACAGGAGAAAGGGGACAGGGGCGGTGCATTTCTTGGTGGCGTGGTCCTTTTTTTATTCTATCAATACTGTTGTGCAGCAACCGTGGATGAGGTTAGGAGTGCGTGGCAGGCATCCGTTGGCAAAATGAAGGATCTGACGGGCACCAAGGAGGCACTGTGGATGAGCAGTAATCTATGAGGGAAAACCGGATGGGGACTGTTCATCTACAGTGAAGATCAGGCCGGCCTGGGACGCGACGGCCGATGGCGTTGCCGGCAGCGGCGCGAGAGGAACGCAGAGGAGGAGCTAGTCCGTGCAAGGGGCGGTGGACAGAGCCACGAAGGGCGCGGGGATGGCCCGGTTGCTGCCGGAGGGGCGGAAGATGCGGACGGGATGGAGGCGGCACCTGCTGTGGAGCTGCGCCTCCATGCGCTGCAAGTGCGGGGCACGGCCTAGGCGTCCCGCTGCTCGGTCGGGTGGGGGCTAGGAAAGGATAAGGTTGAGGAGAAAGCGAGAGGAGTTGCGAAACTGCTGGAAGCGTGCGTGGCGGGCATCCAGGCTACTCCTGTTGGATCGAAGGGATGGGTACTGTAGAATGAATAGTGAACTGAGTCTAGGAATTGTAGATGTACTGTTGATCAACCGTAACAGTCACCAAAATTAAAGATCTCTATAGATACAAAAAAAAATTAATTCAAACCTGAATCAACCATGTTCTAATTAATCAAACAATTCGATATTATGAAAAATAATATTATGATATATTTAATAGGACTTTACAAACTGAGAGACAAAAAATATCACAATTATATGTATTAAAACAATAAAGATTTAATAAGACACTATCATATTATGCAAACAATAACTATATTACATATGTCATGGTTATAAAAATAAACTATATCTTTAAATTTTATAATGAAATAAAAACGTAAATAAATATTTACAATTTCTGTCATCGTATTTTTATAAATATTTGATGAGTTTTTTTTCCGATGCAACGCACAAACATATTTGCTAGTATATATAAAAGAGAGAATTTGTAACAGGAGTATCTACCAGCTAGAGTAGTCCATGTCTTTAGCTGTGTATGTAGTTTGGTTGGTCAACACTGGCTAATTATGAAGATAACGAGTATATCTACTAGCAAGAACAGTCCATATCACTTAGCTTTGTATGTAGTTTGGTAGGTCAACATCAAAATTATAATAGATATGAGAGCATATTGCTAGCAAATAAACATAAAAAAAGGACACCATAACCTAGGCACTATTGTAAGACTGAGCATGATTTTAGGTGTCCCATATATATAATATAATATATATATATATATATATATATATATCGTACCCGGGCCACGAGCCCACGAATTGTACTTATTCAACCCCGGTGGGCCGGTGAGGCGGTGAAAGAGAAACCTCGTCAATTCCAATCCACAAAATTTGGTTTTGAAGGCCCACGGAGCAAGTCAGGCCCCGGCAATGAAGGCCACGACGCGGTCCATCAACTGCTTGGCGTTCTCGCAGTCGGGCTTCATCACGAAGAAGACGTGGTCCTCGCCGCTGGACTCGTGCCACTCGGCGCTCCCGGGCCACGCGCTGCCCGCCAGGGCCTCGTAGTACGCACGGTCCCTCGCCGCCAGCCAGTCCATCTCCGCGGCGCACACTAGCACCCGCTCGCACCCGAGGCGGTCCAGAGCCGGCGCGCCCGGCGCGGTCGGGTTGATCCTGGGGTCGTCTGTGCCGTCGGCCGCGTCGCGGCACGCGAACGCCCACACCTTCTCCGCTATCGCGAGCGCGCGCTCAGGCTCCCCGTCGATAGCCGTGCTGCCGCCGAAGAAGGCGTTGAGAAGGACCGCGCCCTCGATCCTCGGCGCGCCGCTGTTGTCCGCGGACGACGACGACGCCTTCATCAGCACGTTGTGGACGATGTTGCCGCCGGCGCTGTCGCCAGCCAAGAAGACGCGGCCGGTGTCGCCGTGGTCGGCGATCCAGTCGTCCTGCGCCGACGCCGCCCACTGGAGCGCGGCCCAGCAGTCGTCGTAGGCCGCGGGGAGCTGGTGCTCGGGCGCCAGGCGGTAGTCGACGGACACCGCGAGGACGCCGGCCGCGGACGCAAGGGAGGTGAGGTAGTTATGCATCATGGCGACCTTCGAGGACCCAACGATGAACCCGCCGCCGTGGAAGTATACGAGGACGGGAAGCTTCTTGCCGGAAGGTCCTTGGCGCTTGGGAAGGAAGAGGCGCACGGAGAGGCCGGTGTCGGCGTCGAGAACGATGTCCTTAGAGGAGACGCCGGTTTCATCGTCGACGCCCGCGGCCGCAAGCGGGAGGCTGACACGATCTACCTTGCCGCTCTTGTACATACGGAAGTAGCCCGGGGCGTCGAACACCACCTCATCGGCGTCCGGTTCCATGGCTACCTGACTTGTTGTATTAGGCTCTAGCTTGGATGCTCCTAGCTCTGCGTCGCAAATGTTTAAGCCTCAGATCGCGATCAGCTGGTTTTAATGCTTGATTTTGTCCTGCAAGTTGCACTTGAAGACATCGGACGACAAAACAGATCGACTTGCCGGCGCATTTTGGCAAACAAATCGCAGCTTTACGATAATTTTTAGGGGACAGCTAGACGATGAACTTCTAGTTTATGCTTTGCGATATAACTTAGGTGAGAGAACATGACCTGCATGGTGCGTGATCCCTTATGTCACCCTACCCAGACCATTCCAAATAGTCTAGTTGATTACTGTCGCTCGTTAGCCTCAGCAATTCACAGACTGTTTACATGATCAAATCACTCTTAAGCTACCGTTAGTTTGACATGTTTCCTCTTGTGTCAAAGATGCGGCTCTGTTCGGCTGGTACAAAAACCGGTGATTCTGGCTGATTGAATAATGCTAAACTAAGTTACAAGTAATTCAAGTAAAACCTTGCTTGTATATTCTTATGCTACTATAGTACTATGACACAACATATGAGCATACAGTCCGCTGTTGAACTTACATATTTATTTCTTCTACTAGTGAAAAATAGTCACATAAATTAGAGAATATACGCGTCTTTCACAATTGTTCGACTAATGGTTTCTACGACTGATAAGCCGGCAAACAGCACCGTTCGGTTGCTCACATAAGTCACATTTTCAGCTGATTTGGGCTGAAGCTGCTGGGGCCCAGCCATTCGGCTGCTCTGCTCACATTTTCATCTGATTTGGCTGAAGCTGCTGGGCCTTTCAGCCTAGCCATTCGGCTGCTCTCCTCCAACCGTTCGGCTGGCCTACAGGCAGCACCGCAGCAGGCTGATTATGTTTATGTGTTTCTCTCATGTTACTGTTCGGCTATTGCTTGGTTGATCCTGTTGAATTGTCTAATATTAGGTACTGTACACGTTGATAGAAATCAGCTGAAAATATGAGCAACCGAACGGAAACCTTGTTTTATTATGACAAAAAACAATATATAATAACCTTTTTTTTGCGACGAAACAATATACAATAACCGGTAAGGCGGGTTATAATAAGTTTAAGCGAACAAGCCAATACAAAGTTTTGTACTTATACAATAACTAGATCCACGACGGGTAGACAATAATTGGTATTTCGGTTGAAGAAGAAGATTTTCTCATGCAATTAGAGAAAACCCTAAAACCCCTACGTCACCTTTGCACAACGACACCATAACTCTGTGAGATTAGCTGGCCAGAAACATGTGCTTTCAATGTGGGGCAAACAAGGGAGTTTTTTTTGCCCTCGATCACTGTTAATAGCACCAGCTGGCCACGGTCTTGTTCGCTTCAACTTATCAGTCCGATTTATAAGTCATAAAATAATATATTTCTCTCATAATAAAATAACATCCGACAGTAAAAACCACTATGCGCAAGTCTGTCCACCCCGAGGGATAAGGACTCGACATTGACCACTCAAAACTCATACAATAACAAAATCATAGTTACGTACCAAAATAATAGTAATTAACAAATTGCGAGACTATCAACCCTCAACCAACAAAATTATTACACATTTGTAGTTTTCACAACGTGGTGGCCTTTAACTAGTTGGATGATTACCCGCAAAAAAGAAGTTGGACGATCCTATTGTACAAGTCGGACAATCCACTTTTAGTTATCAGATAATCTATATCTGTGTGGAGATATATAATTCTTCTCCGTACCCTGAATATCATATTTTACCTCGCGTCAACATACAATCGCATACGGATTAGCTATATCCATGCGAATATATATAAAATTCTTATAACACCCTAAAAGTTCTAATGTAGGTCAGAATCAGAAATTCTTCACACCCAAGATTACAACGCTAACATGTACCCCCCTCCCCCCCCCCCCCCTCTTATTTCTAAGTGTTTTTGCTAGATTTTCATGGTAGCCAAACTTTATTAAATTGATTAGATTGTCTCAATCCATCTCAATTTATAAGTCGTTTGACTTATTTTACATCAAGTTTGACCATTTGTCTTATTTAAAATTTTGTACAAAATATCACTTCTTTTGGCATAGCTTGGTTTATTAACAAAAGGTCTTCAAGAATGACTTAAATTTAATTATGTTTGCACAATTTTTTTGAATAAGACGAGTGGTTAAACTTTGAGTAAAAAAAAAGTCAAACGTATAATTTGGGATGGAGGGAGTAGAAAATATTAGCAAAATTTATATCTGCAAACAATGTATTGTAAAAATACATTCAATAATTAATCTAATAATATTTATTACGTACCATAAAATATTAGTAATTTATATATATATTTGATTAAAATTGAGTACTATTGATTTCTCAATTTAGCATACCGAGATGGAGGGAGTATGTCACTGTCACATCGAGTATCCTTAGAACTCACTCGTCGACCAAGGAAATCGATAAAGAAAATGGTGGCAAAGTGAAAAGAAACTTTTTACATTCGTGAAAATTTATCATAAAGCTTTGTAGCAGAATAAGCAACGAGATTCAGTGGAGCACTGGACATCTGCTCTGCTTAGACAATGCCGGAGCTGGAATAATGAATAATGTAATAACTTCGATTTGCTTATTAAAAATTCAGTTTGAAGAACAAGTTTCTACGAGAAAACTCATATTTAGACAAGACCAGTACTATTTATTATTCAATGAGAGAAACTTTGCTCACATGACGGCTTGGATGCCGCGCCTACAGTAGGGCTAGAGCAAGTCAGGCCCCGGCAATGAAGGCCACGACGCGGTCCATGAGCTGCTTGGCGTTCTCGCACTCGGGCTTGGGGAGGAAGAAGACATGCTCCTCTCCCTCGAACTCGAGCCACGTCACGTCCCCGGGCCACGCGCTGGCCGCCACGGCATCGTAGTACGCGCGGTCCCTCACGTAGAGCGGGTCCTGCTTCCCTGCGCACACCAGCATCCTCGCGCACCCGAGCTTCTCCAGCGTCGGCGCGCCCGGCGCCAGAGGGTTCATCCTCGGGTCGTCGGCGCCGCCGACCGCGCCCGGACACGCGTAAGTCCAGAGCGCAGCGGTGGCCGCTGCAGCGCCCACGGGCTCCCCCTCGATGGGCGCGTTCCCGCTGAACCACGGCTGGAGTAGGATGGCGCCCTCGATGCGCGGCCCGCCGTCGCCGGCGGACGTCCTCATCAGCATGTCGTGCACGATGTTTGCGCCGGCGCTGTCGCCGGCGAGGAAGAGCCGCGCCGCCATGTCGCCGTGCTCTGCGATCCACTCGTCCTGCGCCGACGCCACCCACTGGAGCGCGGCCCATGAGTCCTCGTACGCCGCCGGGACCGGGTGCTCCGGTGCCAGGCGGTAGTCCACGGACACCACCAGGACACCCGCGGTGGCTGCGAGGGGGTTGACGTAGTTGTGGTACGTGGCGGAGTCGGCCGACTCGATGAGGAACGCGCCGCCGTGGAAGTAGACGAGGACCGGTAGCTTCTTGGATGGTTCCTGGAGCTTGGGGAGGTAGAGGCGTACCGAAAGGCCAGTGCCGGCATCCAGGACAACGTCCTTTGAGGTGACACCGGTGGTCTCGTCGAGGCCGGCGGGAAGGACCGGTGGCCGGTTCAGGCGCTCGATCCTCCCGCTCTTGTAGATGCGGAAATGTGCCGGAGACTCGAACGCCACCTCGTCTGCGCCGGGCTCCATGGCCGTGGAGGGAGGTGATGGTGTGACCTTCCTATGATAAGATGGGCTTTTCTGAGATGGAAAGTTTGTTCCGTTAGCTACAGCTACTGACCCCGGCCAAATCCCTGGAACTGGAATCCATGGCGTAGATAAAATCCGGGGCCCGGCGGTCCTACTCCTACTCCTACCACAGCACAGGATTTTGTGACAGAGAGCACGCCTCATGCCCTTATTTCCTCTGCAGTTTTTGCATCAACGAGAGATACATGAAGCATCAACGCCCCGGGCTTGGCATAGATCATGACCCACGTATCTTCGGGTCCGACCAGACCAATGAGATTGTGATAAGGTGTGCGATGAGCTCAGCCACTCTTTTGAGGGTGTGAAACGTGACCACGTGTTTCAAGCCATTGGATGCTAGCACCTCTCATTCTCAGCACCACCTTGATCGATTTTATACAAGAGTGTCAAGATTTATGACATTAATAAGTATTTTTAATACATCATAAATATAAATTTCATAATATGTTCATTTAGTGTGAAATGTTAACACAAAATATTTGATTTAAGATAACTCTTGGAATTGATTTATTTAGAGATGGAGACTACATTTGAAAGTTCGTTGCTGAAAAGAAGAAAAAAAACATTTAGAGTGGGAGGGATGAGTATATATAATATATACTAGAAAATATAGATTGCAAAAAACTGGGCCTCAGCAAATCGGCATCACCACTCCCCAAAAAACATCTTAATCATTTAAAAGATGCCTCTTCGGCAAATACAAATAAATGTACCATCCTCTGAAGAAAATGCAGTTCCTCATTCTACAGTTCACTTATGATTATATCATAATAATTTATCAAGTTGAAAAATGTGATTTTCTCCTATAAGAAAGAAAATTATATAATTTAAAACCAGCTACAACGAATTTGTAAGACATTACGAAAACAAAAATATTCACTCTCATAAGAGATCATTGGTAGTAAAAATTGCTCTATGCACTGATCTACAGATTCATATCCTATTGGACTGCTAACCGCTGGAGATGGTCCATGAAAACCTGGAAGCTCACATCATCTGTGAATATGACGTCTCCACCAGGGGAGGGATTATCCGAGTTATATGTCACTGATGGATTTAGCTTCGCCAGTAAAAATCGAGCCTGCAGTTTCAGAAGTAATTTTTAGTTCTTCTAGAACATACTGTATAATAGTACAAGGGAAAGATGTGTCGAAAGAGAAGTTTTGGAAAAGACATGTAAAACCGAGGCTTTATCGATGGAAAATGGCAGTTTCTTCCCCACTGTGAATAATGATCATTCCTCTAAATTATAATTGTAAATATATTTAGTGGTAGTACACACTAAATTTGAGCACTGGTGATCAGACGTGACAAATGGTGAGATTCTGGTGGACCAGTGGCATGACGGATTCCTTGGATATAAAAGCACTGTTTGGTTTAGATGAGGTTTGGGATTAGGAAGTTTTTGCAACTAAAATTGAAAAATGGATATGGATGTTACATGCAGAAATTGTTGAACAGTTGATCATCTGCATGCAATTGAACATTATAGACACAGGTGATGGCTCATTGTTCCTGCATTCCCTTTCAATGTATACTTACAGGAAATGCACCGAATCTACAGCAATGTGCACTATGTTATTTGCTATATGTTCAAGTAAAGGTACGACTAAATTAATATCACTTCACGTCTTCACTAACACATGAACAATCAAGCCCACCATATAATGTCCAAACAGAACAATGGAAATCAAGAATGGACAGAAAAAAAATGATACCTGAGATCCATATTGATCACAGACTACCAAACGGGGTACAGGAAATCGCTCCTTTATTATTAAATTAGCTTCCTCGTGTGGAGCTTTTAACAACTGGGCAAACACCTGAACATTGTACAGGCACCGCATGTTAACTATAGCATGTAATCCACAATGCATTCTAGATATGATCTACTTTGACATTATAATATTAAAATAATAACATTCGATGTAAAGGTGAAGCAAAATGTTAAAAACATATTTGAATAATAATGTGCAAGCGCAAAATTTGGCATTTCAGTTGACTAACATCACAAAGCTGTGAAGCATTAACAGGTTACCTCATGACCTTCTTGATCTTGGTAGCCAGCATTTCGCCACTGTGCAATGGTTACCCCATGGAATATGACAACAGTAAAATAGGAGTCCAACAAAAGGATCTTGTCAGAAGCAATTGCTGTTGCATCCAAGAGAACTGGCTCTGGCCCTGATTGAAATGAATAGGATATAAGTGAAGGTTGAATCATCACAACTGCATTGGCTACATTCTCTCTCTCCAACATCATCCTAAAATACGCAGTTTCATCAGGACTGTTATTAAAAACCTGCAACAGAATTAACTATTAGTATCCAGAGATGTATATTTATCATCTTCGAAACATTGATAAATGAAAAAAGGAGAACAGTCTACCTGAACAAATTGAGAACGCCTCAAATTAAATATAAACTGGGGGAATATTGATAGCCGCGGGGATAAACTGAAGGATGAGGGTGTCTCCTTCTGATAGTCTCCAAATTTTGAGCATATACGTATCAAAGCTCGATCAAGCCATCTTACTGGGTCAAAATCAACCTGGAATACTCCATGACAGGAAAATGTTACATTAAGATGAGCAAAAGTACTTATAATTTACAAATTATTGCTCATGCTTCGTGAATCCTTCCAGCCTCTATACTCCAAGAAATGCTCTATATAAGAAGAAATAGCAGATAATGTAAATAAACTTCAAGGGCAGACTTCGTAAGGACAACCACTTGCCAAAAAACAGTTAGGATTGTTGAGAGCTGGCATCACACTTATATGATCAGCAATTCTTGACACGGGGAGCATGTGTGATAAGATCCTTGATCCTACCGTGGCCACGAAAAGCGTATGGATAGGAGATCGGAGGTCGGGGACGAGGTTGGCGGCGCTAGGGCACCGTGTAAGCGGCAGCGGCTGCCCTAGGCATGCGTGAGGAGAAGGCGAGCGTGAGGGAGTAGGGGGTCACGGTAGATGGCCCTTTTGCTTAATTAATTCCCAATTGTCAAAGGGGTATTTATCCCATCTAATACAATCCAATCAAGACCCCACAGGGTGGTCACTTTCAGTGTCCAGGAGCCAATTTTCCCAAATATATAATAGGGAGAGATCCTGGGCTTCTAGCCCCCTCCTGTGAGCCGGCCAGCCTAGCCACTGGGACGGGCCCGGCGTTGATACGTGACGCCGGTCGTAACAGATTGGGCAGAATGATCTATAATAATTCCCATTTTGTATAATAATATAGCATGCTGATTTGGTCATCTCGGCAAAACAGCAAAAAGGCTCATTGCACAACAGCTAAAAATTAAAGTACTAACATATTTGCATTGATACTAAAGCAAAAATATGCTGTGGGTACCTCAGTTTCCATCTTAAATGACACCAAGCGTGCCATGACTGCAGCTGCAGCTTCTTGATCAAAGCCAGCTACTAGCTCCTACAACACAAATGAACTTGCTAAGGAGCAAATACCTTTTGTTTCATAAGAGAAACACGAAAATACCAGAAAAAGGTCAAAAACACACTAGAAAGGAATATGAATCAGGCATGTGCCTGTTTTGAACAGAGAACTTATCATATCAGCTAAATCAACTATAGCTTGTAAAAGCAAAGTGCTTGAAAATTCAAAATTAGTAAATTAGCCAAATAAAAGGAAACTTGCCTCCACATTGTTATCACCAGAGACCCATCTTCTGGAGATTGTGGTCGATCTTAATCTCATCTGACCCTCATTGTGCTGATAGCTGAATATCGCATCCTCAAGTTAGACACATTTGTCCACAACAGAATTAAGTGCTTACATATGAATAGGCCAAAGGAAACCAAAAATCTTCTTACTAGGTTAAGAACTGAAAGTAGAACTGATTGTTTGTTGATTGACCAATTGAATCTGGGTCATCTTTTTTTGCAATATCATACATGAAGCAAAGTGATGTCTTCCTGTCAAGGCCGCACATCTTCCAAGCGCTAGTGTTTCCTTGACCAATAACAGTGTCGGAAGACAAAGGACTTTTCTGCATAGCATGACATCAATATTTGAAATGAAAGAAAAAGAAACCACAACTTTGTCATTTGTATGCTTGGTTAACAAAGTAGCTAGTATATGGTCATATTGTCATACCTTCTCCAGGGATGAACAGGGTCCAATGATTCCTTGGACCTTTACATCCTTTGAACAGTTAATCTCAAGAATACCACTGCAGAGGTAATTTAACCATATTAAAACCCACCATTCCACAAAGGTCTGATTGCATAAGTTAGTCGTTTTGGGATGCGTTTTGATCAAACTTTCAAAATTTTGACCACCAATATGCAGACTGAGAACATAGAATTAGTATTACAAGATTCTGCATCAAAAATATTTTCACAATATTCCTTCTAGGTAACATGATTTATGAAAAGTACTAGGTAAGTATCATACTGGACAGCATATCTTTATGTGGCTAACTCTACATGAAGCTATTCTGACAAAAGATAATATTCAAAAACGAAACTGGAAGGGGAATGAATCCTGTGCGTTTTGCACAGAGAAGGAAAGTGTGAAACATCTTTTCTTTGGTTGTATGACGGCTAAGTATGTGTGGAGTTTGATAGCTTATGCTATGGGGGCTAATTGTAGACCTTGTAACTTCGACCAATATTAGACCTGGATTAAAATCAAAATCAGTTTGCCAAAGGGCAAATCTGTCTGTGTAATGGGTTTAGCAGCCATTTGTTGGGCCATTTGGCATATCAGAAACTCTGTATGGTTTGATAACAAGAGAGTCAAATCTCCTACTGAGATTGTTTGTATGATGTGTTCTTTCATCACTTATTGCATTATTGGGCAGACCTGCAGAAGACTGAGCTGAAGCAGGTGATCAAAGGAGCGGAGATTATGAAGACGATTGCTTTATACTTCTACAAGGACTTGGAGACAGATCGTTCCGTATGTTGGTTAAGTTGCTTTGTTCTCGTACGGCCTGCATGCTGTTGGGGCTGTTGGGCCTGTAATTTGAGGTTTCGTACTTTTGTTTCTTGTCGTTGTTGGCCTTGTTTGGCGGGTAGTTTGGAATGGTGGGTGTTGTTGGGTCCTCGATGGCTGATGGTGGTCAGTAGCCAGTAGGATGGTCTCCTGTTGTTTCGGTTGGGTCAGTTTATTTGTAACAAAAAGGTGCGTCTATAACCAGTCTCTAGTGACAGGTGTGGGTGTGTGTTGTAAGGGCTCTTATCCCTTCAATTTTCTTAATATAATTATGCACAGCTCTCCTGTGTTTCGAGAAAAAAATAAATGAACCCTTCTCAAAATAGTCTCTCTCCCAGATGAAAACTGCACCTTGCATGTATAAAGTACTCCCTCATACCAAATTATAAGTCATTCCAAGAATCTTCGAAGTCAAAGCAGAGAAAATTATAAAAAATTATGACATCAAATAGGTGTACTATAAAAATATAATCGATGAAGAATCTAATGATACTTAGTTAGCATCATAAATGTTATTACATTATCATATAAATTACTTTGACTCTCCAAGAACAAAGATTCTTAGAATGACTTGTAATTTGGGATGGAGGGAGTAAAAAAAACCAAGGTGACTCAGTCCAAGTCCTTACAAATGCGTTTAATCTTCTCTCTAGACTAGAAACAATCAAATAAGATAGACAGAAGAACACTTACTTGAATGATAAACCAAGGTTGTCATCTGTTGACTGAAAGATGCGGAGAAGTGAGTCTTTGAAAACAGAATGGCCAAAACTTTCAGCAAGCACAACAATTCCTCCAGTCTTCTCAATTGCAACCTTCATTTCAGCGACTCCAACCTATAAAATCAAACCACAAAGAAAAAATCCATCAGTTCCGAACAAGGTAACCACATGTCTCAATTTACACAATGAAAACACAAACAATTCTTTTTCATAAATGTATTTGATAGTAACACTGATTGTCTGTCCTACTATTGGAAACAACTGTGTCCATTGTCTTAAATGTAAACATAGGAAATGCTTTGTTCCTTATGCAACCAAATTTGGAAAGTTATTAATGTGTGTATCAAAATATTTCTGCCTTTTTACGTCATTGATTGATTTCTAGGAAAACCAGGTCATGTTCAAATTACGCATATGCATGACATAATCTGATGCATAGACATCTGTATATGTGATAAAGTCACAAGGTTTTAGCGAAAGCAAAAGTAAAAGAAATAAAAAATAAATAATTTCTCCGTCCATCCCAAAAAAACATGTAAAACTTAAATAATTACTTCCTCAATCCTAAAAAGCATGTCATTTTAGGATTCAAGATTCGTCCAATAAATCATGTCATTGTAGCTTATGGACAGTTAGTGGGATCACAAACATTAACTCAACCCCTCATGCATGTGTGTAATCTTCCTTTCTCATTGAATAGCTTGGACAGTTAATTAAGGAAGGTTGCATCTTTTCACATTAATTTAGTGCGGCAAACAATGGGGGGTCACTAAAATAGTCAGGGGCAACTACATATAAATTACCTTGAGCACTAATCTGTCTTAAAATTGTTAGAGTGACATGTTTCTCTGGGACAGAAGAAGTACAATCACATTGCTAGTATAATAATGAATTGTAGGCCCATGAAATTAATTCATAAAAGTTTGATGTATGAACAGCAAGCAGAAACAAGGGAAAGGAGAATATCGTCAAAGGAGACATGCAGCAAGCTGGTTTTTGTCTCTAAAGAGTTATAACTTACATACTTAGAAAAAAAAAAAAGGAAAATGAGTGGCAAACCTGGTCGACTGCACAAGCAAACAAATCCAGCACATGCCCTTGGTGCACAAGCTGCTTTGCTATTTGATCATAGAACTTAACAGCTTTATCATAAAGTGGTGCGGAGTCTTTATCAAGGTCTTTGTGTGAGCGAATGGGCTCTGATAAGGATTTGGATACAATCTGGAAAATTTGTAAGATAGTCATCCTACTGCACAAGAAAGCATGTTACAGAAGCATCACTTAACCATATAATTATGTTATACGAAAACCATAGTTGGCACCAACGCTAGGAAGCTTAATCAATATTTGTAGTCAGAAATATGAGTTTGTCAAGCAAAAGAACTGGGGCGAAGTGTTACCCCGTGATATTGCCTATTGGTGTGAAGAGAATTGTGGTAAATATAAATCTAATGAAAATAGTGAGATAAACATGAGTTAGTCGTTTCAAGAGCAGAAACAACAGCATCTTCTGACAAAACACAGGTACAACGGTAGAAGTATTTCTTCTTAATATAATGATACACAGCTCTACTGCATGCTCAAGAAAAAAAAACAATGTAGAAGCGAAGGCAGGCTTTGATCTTCACTCAAGTAACTTATGGTTATATTTCATAGTATAAAAAGTAAATAAAGAAAACTGTATATAGTATTTATGTTAAATTATCAAAAGTACTACAACATAGTCCCAAAGTAAATATGTAGCTAAAAATAACTGCTCCTAGAACCATCGCTATTAACAGTGTTTTAGCATTTAACAGAACAGTTCAGGGAAATGAGACAAAACAAAATCATGTAAATCTTGTATTAAATTTATAGCATCAGACTCGACAAGTTCAGACCATGCAAACTCCATTCCACCTATGATGTTGAAATGATCTAGTAAGTTACAAAAATAATAACATTTCTAAAGCTTATAGAACCTATGTAAAACTTCCAGATAACAGAGAATTTTGGTTGCATATCAGTAAGGAACCTTCCCAATTTGCTCTCTATTAGGATGTTACACCAACACTGATGTAGTTGAAGGAAGTGAGGAACCAGAAATAGCTTGAAAGAAGACGGCATCCACAGATGAAAGAATTTGGACTTACAGAACCGGGGCCCTCTGTGGATGGACCACCAACAAATGCCATTATCCGAGCACCTGATCCAGGAACACAGACCCCAAGGAGATTGGCTGCAACACTTAAGGCAGCTCCAGTGCACCTAGATGCACGCTGATCAGCTGGAACAGGCCAAGGGTCCTTTTGTATTTCTTCTATAACCTACATACAGTGAAATAATAGGATGGATTTTTAATACTGAACACAAGGTTATGCTGGATGGAATGGACAGTGATATATCCTATTTTAATTGTAATTAATGTAATGTAATTGGTCCTTAACTGAGTTCAACACAAACTCGCATTCAGAAGCAGGCAGCAGAAACCTAGAGATGCTCTCAGATGAAAGACCATCTCTGGTACCAGCGATCACACCGGTGGTGGGCATTTTCTTCCCTGCAAAGAAGCACATTTGTTCCAATATTTGTTCCTTGGTGACCTCCTTTGTTCCCTTGAATACATATGACTTTGGCAACAAGCCAAAACCCAATTCATGAACCTGAACATGCAGATGGTATACATGTTACTAAACTAACCAATTAAATATCGAAAAGAACAATTATATGGAGCATTAGAAAGAAAACAATGGGCTTTTACCTGCACATACGTCCCGAACGTAATGAATCCAACAAGGGAATTATCTGGCAATAGCTCAACAGCTTGTGCCAGTGCGGACTTCAAATAACCAATTTCTTCTTCAATCATGCAAGTATCAACAGCAAAAATGAAAACTGATGGAACTGTAGAACCAGTTTCAGTTGAGGATATGTACTCGACGGTTGTATACTGAGGAAAGAGTTCTGCAGGGAGATTATTTTCTGAGATCGACGAGTAGTGTTGAGGGAATTGGTTGCGTTGAAAGCAGAATGGACAGACCCAGATCTTAGCAACATAGTCAACAATGGAGAAAGGGTTGAGGATGGAACGACACATCCGACAGCGAAGGGGTGAATATGGGAGAACAGGGATATCAGGAATTGATTTCAAAGGTGTATAGATAGTGGAAACAGGAATTACACAGTTCACAGTCTCCTGTTTTGTGCCTGGAATAACATTCCAGGGCATCCTTATCCCATCTTGTAACTCTAAGTCAAGGAACTCAGACATCTTTGATGCAGCAGCCTTGTACAATAGTTGTAAGAGCCTTCCACAAGTCGGACAAAGGAATCTGGCCTGCAATTATCAAATAAGAGGATGAGAAAATTGGTCATCAGGAATAAGAGAAAACAGTCAAAACAGGGACAACAGAGAAAACGCTCAGCCAATTACAGTTCAATCAGCTCAAGTACAAGGAAGACCAGCAGCTCTGCTCTGGAGGTTCAAATCCTTCTACTGCTAAATGTCCTCTTATAATCTTATGATCTTATAATCGTGTGACTTATAAAGAGTACTAACAGGGACAACAGAGAAAACGCTCAGCCAATTACAGTTCAATCAGCTCAAGTACAAGGAAGACGAGCAGCCTGCTCTGGAGGTTCAAATCCTTCTACTGCTAAATGTCCTCTTATAATCTTATAATCGTGTGACTTATAACCAGTACTCGTGTAGAATATCCTTGCTCTTAAAATGATGAGTATTACCTTGAGTTCACAAAATAAAGTGCACAGAACCGCATGTTCTATGTTATCTTTGTTTGTTTTTTCCACAACCCTAGAGTTCTCCGCTAAAAACATACATAAACATAAGTTCAGTTGTGCTATTGTTATTACCAAACCCCGCCTTAATACAACCCAGCCTGATCTGACAAGATGGGCGAATCTGAGATACCAGTATTCTATGTTGCCTGTGTCCTGGATGGACCAGAAGTGTTGAGGTTATTTACCCCAACCCAGAAGCCCCAGATGCATGGGGTTTTTTGCAGCTATGACATAATAACAGTGGGCAGTAGATTTTCTTAAAATTCCAAGCACAATTGTAATGTTGTGATTTCTTGGCCATAAAACCAGGGTTTGACACTGTTTTCTTTTGAATTTTTTTTTTGGGCTATCCCATATCACCAATTTAAGTTGTAGATGTATACATTGTACACTGCGAAAATGTCAGCACACGAATGAGCTCCAGATAATACACTCAATCAGGGGCTGACACAGGACATGGGTGTACACATATACACAAAATATCGAAGTTAGTAGGCATAATAGACGTATACGCTTGTCAGGGTTCCAAAAGCAGAACTAAGCGGCAAGTGCACGCTTCCGCGCGCTGACAGGTAAGGCTTGGCTTTGGGGAATAAGCACTCCCAAAGCGGTGCGGCGCGACCGCCTTGGTGGTGCAGCGCAGCCGCCGGGGCCGGGCACCGTCGACGGTCCCCCGGAGGCGGAGGGGAGCGGGAGGCGCGCACGCAGGGTCGCCGGCCGGCGTGCGGAGGACCGGAGGCGAGGGCGCGAGGCGACTGGCGAGAGGCGGGAGGGGGAGCCGCTGATGCCTGAGAGAGCTGCGAGAGATGGAGGAACTGAAAAAAGTAGATCTCACCGGTTCCTTCTCCCTTCTCACGCGGGATGGACGCCGCTGCCCCCTGGATCCACGCGCTGCCGCTCCTCCTCCCTCCTCGCGCGTAGCCGACGACGGAGAAGAAGCCCGGCGGCCAGGAACGACGGAGGAGGTAGGCGAGGCGGTGATGAGAGCGAGGCGGTGATGAGAGGCGAGACGGCGCAGGAGGGGCGGAGCGGAGGAGGCGGATGTGCTCCGTCGCTCGGCGGCGCGACGGGAGGTGTGGGACGGTGGTGGTAGTTAGTCCGAGCTGGAGCGGTGGGGCGGCGGAGAAAAAAAAGTTTCCGATCCTCCCGAGAGCAAAAATAAATAAACGAAGAAAAAAAAAGGAAAGCATAAATAAAAAAGAAAAGGAAAAGGAGAACGAAAACGAAAAATAAAAAAAGAAAAAAAACTAAAATATTAGACATTTTAAACGGTTTTACTAAAAACACGACCGACGATTCCACTTTTTGGCCTTCATACGAGTCAACGCTGTTTTGGTTGAGCTGGGGCCTTGCTAAAGAGGTCCGAAGAAATGGGTGGATGTGTACCTTCATTAAAACAGTGAAGATGGTAGCTAGTGTTTGGATTATGAAAAAAGGACGGTGACAACGAGAAATGGGGAAAGGGGATAATATAATCCTTGTTGAGATATCTGAAATGTGATAAGAACTAAGTGTATGATAGGGATAAGATGAGCTCATACCCCATGAACACATATCTAATGGGATTAGTGGGTTACGCGAGGGAAATAATTGATAGAGAGGTACACATGTGAGCTCCACTGGCGGAGAGAGTTAGTTCTACGACGAGACTAACCAGGTATGTGCCATTACTAGACAATGGGTGCACATCCGGTGATCCACTCGTGGGTCTAGAACCACTGGTCCCCATGCCTCGCCTTCATCCACCAGAGGTGGAACCGATGAGCTTTGACAGAGGCTCGGCTGTAGTTGGAGTCCTTAGATGAGACAACCATCACTGCTCCACTAGAAACACACATGCATGTGCTCTCTCATGGCACCCGTCCACAGATCTTACTTGTTCAACAGTGGCACGAACAAACAAGATCTCGAGTAGGAAGCTAAGAGGAGCAAATGTACGATCATGTTTGGCAAAAGCTCTAGTTGATTGCCTAATAAATCGAGCAGGAGCTCTGTAAAAAGTTTTTTCTAAAGAAAATTGTTTTTCTTTTGATTCTATGAAGTGAGTTCCTAAAATAAAGTAAAAGGATGGAACTGAAAAAGTAACTTCTCTTAATTTTGTGAGATGATTCTCTGTTATTATTTTAGAAGATTATACTAAATCATCGAAGAGGATCACTTTTAGGTATAAAATCACTACTATCAAAGAATCAAAATCAAATGTAGTTTTACTAATCAAGATTGTAGATGGACTCAGGACTCCCAGGGAAGGAAAGAGATGTTTTTTCTTTCTTATTTTTATTCAGGCCAAACATGTAACCTAGACCTTTCAAAAGAAGCTACACATAGAAAATGCGTTAAAAACTATCGTCTCATCATCTTTTCTATCCTCATAATTCAAACCCAATCTGAATAACTATAAAAACGACACCTTATGGTAAAGAAACAATAGGTGTGGTGAAACGTAGGTTTGTGCTGAATTAATGGGCATGTAGATGGGCCACCAAATAAGAGCATATACCATCATTTTTCCTTTTCTTTTTTTCTAATTTTTTTAGAGAATACAATTGGCCGTACACAACCCACATACTCACACCATATGCACTCACACACGCAAAGAAAAAGATTAGGATGCTCTAGATTTCTGCTCGCACGAAACGTGCAAAAAAGTGGTGACACTAGGGTTTGAATTATGGTGGGTAGCGTTGCAAAAAAGTGTTGACACTAGGGTTTGAATTATGGTGGGTAGCGTCTCATTACGTTGCCCTATCATTGGACCACATGCCCTTTTGCTTTCTAAAATCTTTTTACATGTTAGCATATAATTTAGTGTATGTTGGGTGTTTTAAGTTTTGTGTTAGACGCGTATTATATGTTAGGGCTCTATTAGTGTTCAGACTCCAGTTACATAAGCAAGAGCAAGAGGCTTGTGAGATAATAATTAAGAATTAAGGCCTATTTAGAGTTGCTAAATGCTCTTTTCTAAATAGAAACCCTACTAAGAAAAATTGTGAAAATCTTTATTCTCACCTCCCATATAAAAGGGAAGAGGGGAGGTAGAGAGATCTAACTCCTTATTCACCTATAGTCTCACAATTGTTCTCTACTCTTGTCTCTTATTTGTTTGAACCAAAACAAAAAAAAATAATTTATGCTATATTACAAAACACTTAAGAGCACTTAACCATGTTTAAACTCTAGGCGATAGGTCACCGCTCACTTAGCGCTTAGTAACACTTTTTATAACCTTGATCCTTATAATTACTCCATCCGTCTTAAAATAAGTGTCATTCTTGTATCATCCTAAGGAGTCAAACACTTTTAACTTTGACCAAATATATATAAGAAAAATTATATTTATAATACATAATTAGTATAAATAGATAGAAGGTCGTTGAATCTATTTTCACAGTAAACTTATTTGGAGATATAGTTGTTGCTAATATTTTCTACAAACCTAGTCATCTTAACAAAGTTTGACCGGCATGAAACCATTGCTACAAGGACAGATGGAGTAGATCAGATCTGAATACAAATAGCTTAAGTTAGGTTTTGGACTATGTTTTACATTGCAGGAAGGGAAGAGATGAGGTGCATACTGAAGAATCATGGCCCTAGTTGGTTTCGGTGATTAACGACAATTAGAGATTATTATGGCTAACGTGTGCTTTGCAGAGGCTATGCGTAGCCTAGCCATGGTGATCAAGAAGAATAGGCTCTAAAGGTCATCACTTAGCCCCCAAGATGGATATCGTTTCGATTGTTAAGGAGACATGATGAAGACCCTAGAATGATAGGCTAAGTGCCATAAGGAGATGAAGGGCACTTAGAATTAGATAGGGCTTCTCTTTTTATCTTTGACCGTACTATTAAGAGGGGTTGAGACTAGTAGCTTGACTTAGGAAAGCTTCATGTTTAGGTGTGGTGCACACTTGACTTCCTTAGCTCTAAGCAAGCCTATGGTGACCGTAAGATAGCCTAGAACAACTTCCATATTCATCGCGACGAAAAACGGAGTTGTCAAAATCATTTTCTGGGCGACGGACGCTCCTGGCAGGGGCGCCGGACGCTGTCCGACGCGTCGGACAAAGGCGCCGGACGCTGGGTGGTTGAGTCCACAGCGTCCGTCGGCCTTCCAGAGAGGTTGTTTTCTGGCTAAGTTTTCCAGGGCGCGTCGGACGCTGTCCGTCGGCCAGGCGTCGGACGCTGCGGAGAGCGTCCGTCGACCTTCCAGAGAGGGTGTTTTCAAACCCTAGCCAGAATTCAGCGTCGGACGCTGTGGCTGAGCGTCCGTCGCCCAGTGACGTAGTGTCCGTCGCTGGGAACAGTGTGTCAGAACTAGCCGTTAGACAGAGGCGTCGGACCGTCCGTCGCCTCAATTATGAACAGAAACTAGCCGTTGGGCATGCGACGGACCGTCTGTCGCCTAGTCGACGGAGCGTCCGTCGCCAACTTAAAATGCCAGCCCGAGGCAGTTTTCAGAGGGTCTATTTATAGCCCCTCCCACTTTTCTCCCACCTTGCCTTTGCTCATTTGGGTTGCTGAGTTAGTTGAGAAGGTTGGGAAGAGAGCAAGAGCCCTAGAGAGAGAGAGTGATTCGCGAATCCATCCATCCTCTCTCTAGTTCATCCAAGAGTTCAAGTGTGCATCCTCTAGTTGTGAAGCTTGAGTGAGTCAAGCGAAGATCGAAGCTTGTTACTCTTGGTGATCGACATCACCTAGACGGCCCGGTGGTGTTTGGAGGAAGGTGATCGCCGGAAGATTGTCAGCGGCCCTTCTCCATCGACGTTGTGATTGGTTGTGGGCGATTCACCGAGCCGGAGTGGCGAAGAATCAGCCCGTAGAGAGCACTCATCCCTTGCGCGGGATTGAGGGGAGCTATACCTTGCGAGGTGCTCCAACGAGGACTACGGGGGAGTGTCGACTCCTCGATACCTCGGCAAAACATCATCGTGTCAAGCATCCCTTTCCCTAGCTCTTTATTACCGCACTACTTTCCGCACTTGTCTTTCATTTCTTACTAGAATTGTGTAGGAAGTTTTCGCTTTCCATTGCCTTGTTACCGCTTTCTAGCTAGGACACACAAGCGGTAGGCACTAGGGGTTAATTGGCTCTTTATAGGTTTAATTCTTGTTTAGAAATTAAAAAGAGCCTAATTCACCCCCCCTCTTGGGCATCTTGATCCTTTCAATTGGTATCAAAGCAAGGTTGCTCTAAATTAGGCTTCACCGCCTAGAGCAAGATGTCCCATGGGGATGGACCACCTCCCATGTTCGATGGAGACGACTTTCCGTATTGGAAAGTTCGTATGGATGCCTATTTAGAGGCCGTTGACGTGGCAGTGCTCAAAGCCGCCACAAAGGGAGGTACTCTCTTCGTGGAGGACCTCAACTTTGAGAAGCACAATGCCAAGGCAAAGAACATACTCTTTCGTGGCATTAGCAAGGATGTCTTCAACCGAGTGCATAATGCCAAAGACGCATTTGAGTTGTGGACCACTATTTGTGCACTTCACGAAGGCACAAAGAGTGAGCGTGAAGAACGCTATCACTTGGTTATGGCTAAGCTCAATTCTTTCTCTATGCATGCAAATGAAAATGCAAATGAAATGTACTCACGACTAAATATTATTGTAGAGGAATTGAATGGGCTCGGTCTCAACCAAATGGAACCGGCCGATGTGGTACGCAAGATTCTTTGTGTCTTGCCCATTGAGAAGTATGGCCACATCGTCACGGTGCTTCACCAAGGAGATCTCTCCGCCGCTACACCAACACAAATTTTGGGCAAGATCAATGCCCATGAGATGTACATGAAGATTGGTGATGGTGGCTCATCTTCCTCCTCCAAGAAGAAAGAAAAAGAGAAGGAGGAAAAGAAGGACTTGGCTCTCAAGGCATCCTCGTCGGAGAAGCACAAGATGCAAGTCATGTATGAGAGCACAAGCGATGATGATGATGATGATGATCTCGCTCTCATGGTGAAGAAAACAACCAAGATGTTGAAGAAGCTAAGCAAGAATGGAGTCAAGTTTGACTCAAAGAAGAAGAAATTCTTTACAAGCTCTTCAAGAAAGCCCCTCTCCAAGATGGATTGCTACAATTGTGGCAAACTTGGACACTTGACTCATGCTTGCCCCGAAGAAAAGAAAGACAAGTACAAGAACAAGAAAGCTAACAACAAGTTCAAGTACAACAAGGGCAACAAGGTTGAGTCAAGTGATGAGGAGAAGAAGGATGACAAGCTATTCAAGAAGAAGAAGAACTTCAACTTCCACAAGAATAAGAAGAATGGCAAAGCCTACATTGTTGGTGATTGGCTTACCGACATTGAAGACTCAAGTGACTCATCCGGAGATGAAAGTGAAGAAGAGAAGGTGGCCGCCTTGGTGATTGGTTCATCTATTCCACCGCAACTCCCTCCATCATCTCCGGGCTCATCCTCTACACACCTATGCCTCATGGCTAAAGGTGACAAAAAGGTACAAAAAGAGGATAGTGATGATGAGGCTAGCTCTAGTGATGATAGTGATGATGAGTTTGAGGCACCTTCCTATGATGAGCTAATTGAAATTTGCAACAAATACACTAAGCTCATTAGGAAGTATAAAGGCAAAAGTGAATCTCTAGAGAAAGCAAATGGTAACTTGCATGCTAAGCTTGATGACTTGACTAGTGCTAATGATGAATTGAAGCTTGAGAGCAAATCTCTCTCATCTAGCACTAGGGAGCTCAAAGCCTCACTCAAGCAAGTAAATGAGAAACATGATAAGCTTGAGAGGTCAACACAAGAACTCCAATCAAGGTACAACTTGCTAAAAGATGACTACAACCAAGTTAAAAATGAACATGGCACACTTGTGATAGCTAATGAATTGCTTTCAAATGATCTTGCTACACATGTTGCTATTAACCCGGTTGTTAAGTGTGATATAGCTACTTCTTGTGAGGACTTGCTTGATGAAGTTGCTAGTGAGAAAAATACCAAGTGCAAGGGCAAGAAGGTAGTTGAGGCCGACAAGCATGATGACTATGTGAAGATGAGGCAAGAAAACTCCAAGCTCAAGGAAGAGCTAATCAACCTCAAGGCAAGCAAGCCACTCACTATCAAGTCGACCAAACAAGATGACAAAGATGCAATGACCTTGATCAAGTCTCTCAAAGAGGAAAATGCAAAGCTCAAGATTGAGAAGATCAAGCTTACAAGTGGATTGGAGAAGTTCACCAAGGGCCACAACCTTCAAAGTGAGCTCTTGATGAACACTATCATGAAGACCGACAAGACCGGTATTGGGTTCAAGGAGAACCAAATCATGAAGACCAATGTCAAGATAGAAGCCAAGAACTATTACAAGAACAAGGCTATGAGAAGCAACTATGACACACCAAAGCCCAAACCCAAGAAGTGCTTTGGATGTGGTCAAGAGGGTCATCTTCAATCCCAATGCAAGACTCCACCTCCCAAGACCTTGCCCAAGCACATAAGGCCTTTCGCTCATGATGCACACTTCATCATCAACAAGGACTCCAAGGGTAGACCTCAAGTTGTATTTCTCGGTCCAAAGATGAAGAACAAGCCCAAAGTGCTATGGGTTGCTAAGGAGTTGGTGGACAAGGCTATGGGACCTCGCCAAGTGGGGTTCCCAAACAACAAGCTTAACTCCAAGTTGCTTGTGTGTAGGTGAACTACAAGACCGGTGGAAGTCATTGGGTGATTGATAGTGGATGCACTCAACATATGACCGGTGACTCCCGGATGTTCACTACACTTGAGGAAGATTGTGAAGGGCAAGACAAGATTACCTTTGGGGACAATTCAAAAGGCAAAGTGCAAGGTCTAGGCAAAGTGGCAATCTCAAATGATCAATCAATATCAAATGTCTTGCTAGTACAATCATTGAGCTTCAACTTGCTATCGGTGGGACAACTATGTGATCTTGGTTACCAATGTCTCTTCACTCCAAATGAGGTAGTTGTGTCCAAGATTGAAGATTCATTATTGATATTCAAAGGGTTTCGGTACAACAATCTCTACCTAGTGGACTTGACCTCAAATGAAGCTAGTTTGCAAACATGTCTTTTCTCCAAGAGTTCTTTGGGTTGGCTATGGCATAGAAGATTAGCACATGTGGGAATGTCAACTTTGAAGAAACTTGTCAAGAAGGAATTGGTTAGAGGTGTGAAGGATGTGGTGTTTGAGAAAGATAAACTTTGTAGTGCATGTCAAGCCGGCAAGCAAGTAGCAAACACTCATCCAATCAAAGCTTTCATGTCAACCTCAAGAGTTCTAGAGCTACTCCACATGGATCTATTTGGACCTACCACCTATGCTAGCCTTGGCGGCAATCTCTTTTGCTTGGTGGTAGTTGATGACTACTCTAGATACACTTAGGTGTTCTTTCTTCAAGACAAGGGAGAAACTCAATCAATATTCAAGAAGTTTGCAACTAGAGCCCAAAATGAGTTTGATGTGAAGATCAAGAAGATAAGAAGTGACAATGGGACCGAGTTTGTAAACACCAAGATTGAAGACTATTGTGATGAAGTTGGAATCAAACATGAAGTATCTGCCACATATACTCCTCAACAAAATGGTGTAGTAGAGAGGAAGAACCGGACACTTATCACACTTGCAAGATCAATGCTTGATGAATACAACACCCCCGAGAAGTTTTGGGCCGAAGCAATCAACACCGCATGCTATGCGGCCAACCGACTATTTGTCCAAAGGCTTCTCAAGAAGACCCCCTATGAGCTTGTGAATGGAAAGAAACCGGATATATCCTTTTTTCGAGTGTTTGGTTGCAAAGTGTACATCTACAAGAAGCGCCAACACTTAGGCAAGTTTCAAAGAAGATGTGACATTGGTTTCTTAGTTGGGTATTCACTTAAATCCAAGGCATACCGTGTATTTAACAAAGTCACCGGCTTAGTTGAAGAAACGTATGACTTGGAGTTTGATGAAACTAATGGCTCTCAAGAAGAGCATGAAAATCTTGATGATGTAGGTGATGAACCCTTGAGGGAGGCAATGAAGAACATGCCAATTGGTGCTATCAACCCACAAGAGGTGGAAGAAGTTGAAGATGAAGCGAATCAAGATCCTTCTCCACCTCACACGCCTCAAGTTGATGAAGAAGATCAAGTGATGGAAGCTCAAGAAGACACTCACATCCCTCAAGATCAAGCCGAGGCCGAAGCAAGCAATGTTGAAGCTCCGCAACCTCTTCCTCAAGAGATCAATAGAAGATCTACACCTATGCTTCAAGCACATCCTCAAGATCTCATCATAGGGAGTCCATCAAGGGGGGTAACAACACGATCTAAACTTGCTTCTTATGTTGAACATCACTCCTTTGTTTCCTTTGTTGAGCCTTCTAGTGTGGAGGATGCACTTGCGGATCCGGATTGGGTGAACGCCATGCACGAAGAGTTGAACAACTTCACCCGGAACGAAGTGTGGATACTAGTAGAAAAGCCCAAAGGAGCAAGAATCATTGGCACCAAGTGGGTGTTTAGGAACAAGCAAGATGATCAAGGCGTAGTGGTGAGAAACAAGGCAAGATTGGTGGCAAAGGGGTTCTCCCAAGTTGAAGGCTTGGATTTTGGGGAGACCTTTGCACCGGTTACAAGACTAGAAGCCATTCGTATCCTTTTGGCATATGCTTCACACCATAAATTGAAACTTTTTCAAATGGATGTGAAGAGTGCCTTTCTTAATGGTTTCATTAATGAACTTGTTTTTGTCTCACAACCAGGTTTGAAGACCCAAATTTTCCTAATCATGTGTATAGGTTGTCCAAGGCACTCTATGGATTGAAGCAAGCTCCAAGAGCTTGGTATGAGAGGCTAAGGGACTTCCTACTCAAGAAGGGCTTCAAGATCGGGAAAGTGGATACCACACTCTTCACCAAGGTGCTAGATGGAGAGATCTTTGTTTGCCAAGTATATGTCGATGACATTATATTTGGGTCAACAAACCAAGGTCATAGCAAGGAATTTGGTGCGTTGATGTCCAAGGAGTTCGAGATGTCGATGATTGGCGAGCTAACCTTCTTCCTAGGCCTCCAAGTGAAGCAATTGAGGGAGGGCACCTTTATATCTCAAGAGAAGTACACTTATGATGTGCTCAAGAAATTCAAGATGGAGGATTGCAAGCCAATCAAGACCCCAATGCCTACCAATGGGCATCTCGATCTCGATGAGGGAGGTAAACCGATCGACCAAACTCTATATCGTTCTATGATCGGTAGTTTACTTTACCTCACCGCTTCTAGGCCAGATATCATGTTTAGTGTGTGTATGTGTGCTAGGTTTCAAGCAAACCCTAAGGAGTCGCATCTTTGTGCGGTTAAAAGAATCCTTAGGTACTTAAGGCACACCCCTAGCATGGGTCTTTGGTATCCCAAAGGAGCTCCCTTCCAACTAGTTGGCTATTCCGATTCGGATTATGCCGGGTGTAAGGTTGATAGGAAGAGTACCTCCGGCGGGTGCCACATGCTAGGAAGATCTCTTGTTTCTTGGTCCTCAAAGAAGCAAAATAGTGTGGCATTGTCAACCACCGAAGCGGAATACATTGCCATGGGAGCAAGTTGTGCACAAATCTTATATATGACCCAAACACTCTTTGATTACGACGTGTTTTTAAAAGAAGTTCCACTTTTGTGTGATAATGAAAGCGCCGTAAAGCTTGCAAACAACCCGGTTCAACACTCTCGCACCAAGCACATAGATATTCGCCATCACTTTCTTAGAGATCATGTGGCTAGGAAAGATATAACACTAGTTGGAGTTAAGAGCGAAGAGCAATTGGCGGATATCTTCACTAAACCACTCGATGAAACAACCTTTTGTAGGTTGAGAAGCGAGTTAAATGTGCTTGATCACTCTAATTCCACTAAAAGATGATCTTGTGTGAACCTTGCATTCATTTGTAATACAACATATTTAATATGGTAATGCACATAGGCTTGGCTAACGCGATTAAGATAACCGCCCTCAAAGCGTGTGACAAAGCTTAACCGCGGTTTAAACTTGCAAGCAACCTAGTTTCACTTTTCGTATTGCATAAGCATATGCATGTGTGTTGTTTGCCCTTTTCTTTTTTGGTTAAGTTTCTTGAGCATCCTCTATGATAGTCCACTTAGGGGGAGCATTCCAAGCTCAAGTCACTCAATTACCCCTATTATGGCCAATATGATGTCTCCTTGGCGGTTTCATTCGAATATTTTGAGCTAAAAACTAAATTTAAGCCTATGGCAAAATAATTGAAAATGAGTGTTTGAGAGATGGTTCTCATATCAAGTCCAATCAAGTGTTATTTGGATCTTATTGGGATTGGAACTTGGTTGGGAGAAAGACGCAAAAAGAAAATTTGAAAAATTCCATTTTTTAGGCGTCGGACGCTGCCGACGGACGCTCGGTGTCAATTGCCTCAGCGTCCGTCGCGATCGTCCGGAGATCAAAGTTGCCCGCTGAAAGGGCGAAGCGTCCGTCGCGGAGCGTCCGTCGCGGTCAATGCGGCTGGGTGTTTCAAATCGGCTGTGGAAGCCCGACGGACGATGTCGTCGGACGCTCCCCGAGCGTCCGGCGCATGTCGACGGAGCGTCCGTCTCCTATGCGTCGGACCGTCCGTCGCGAACTAATCGGCGGAATTTTTTTTTGAAAACCCCGATCTTCTCTCTGTTTCTCCTGTCTGTCTCAGTTCGCCGCCGCGCCGAGTTGCAAACCCTAACCACTGCCGTTCAGCGCCGCCGTGCCTCCCTGCGCCGCCACCTGCCTTGAGCCGCCGTGGATCTTCTCCCTGCGACACCCAGCTCCTTCCCTAGCGCCGCCTGCACCCGCGCCTCTCCTCCCTGCACTGCCCTTTGCCGCCGTGGCCCTTTTCTGCGCCTCTACTCCTAGCCATAGTGCAGAGCTCCGTGCCCAGCGTTCTCAGAGCTCCCCTTCGATTCCCTGCTCTAACCCACCGAGCAGGAGTCCCGCTAGGCCGAGGACCTCTCCTTTTTGGAGGTCGGTTGATCCCTTAGGGTGCAAAGGTGAAACTCCATTTCATCCTTGATCCTTTCAATCAATCTTCCAAATATGCAAATCACCTTGACATTTCCTTTCCCTGCCCTAATTCATCTTCTCTCTATCTTGATTAGAGTGCGGTTTGAGGGCTGCGATTTATGGATTGCGATTGATCGGGGAAACTCTCTTCCTTTTTCTCTCCTTTTTGGACAGAGGCTCGAGGTATGGCAGTGGATATCGCGTTTCTTTTCTTTCCTTATTTCATGCCTCTATAGACCCACTTTCCTTTTAGCTATATGCTTATGGTTCTTATGTATATCTCTATCCTTTCCGACGAGCAGGGTCAGTTGGTCAGTTGATCAGAGGATCAGACAGTGGGCAGTGACAGATAACTCGGGGCAAAGCCTGCGAGTACGGATTGAGGCAAAGTCTCGCAAGGACAGTCCAGGGCGGCGTGCCACTCTTTCAGCTGTTTGGTTCTGAGGATTGTCAGTGGTTTCAGCGACAGTTTTTGATTGGCAGTGGGGTGTGGTTTGTTTTGTTGCGGATTCCTGTCAGTGGATTGGTTGCAGACTTGAGATATGGCAAGGACGAAGAATGCAGGTCCCGTTCCCGGCAGTGGTGGTGACCCTCCACCTCCACCGCGTCCACCCACTGACCGCGGGAAGGGCAAGCAGAAGGTCATCTCCCGGAAGCGCAAGAGGCCGGCAATGGATCCAGATTCGGTAGCCGCTCTTGCAGTAGCAGAGGTAGCCGAGAGAGCTGAGCGAGGAGGATGTCGCGCCGGTTTGAGGCTCTCACCTCGCCGTGGAGCGCGTCGTGAGTCCCCTCCACCTCCAGAGTCAGAGCCCGTCGAGGCTACAGAGGCACCAGCTGCAGAGCCAGTCCCAGCGACTGAGCCGACAGAGGCCGCGGGCCATTCTACTATTGGAGAGCTGATGAGCCGTCGAGTCACTCGTTCCCGAGGCTCAGGTGCACCACCTAGCCCTCCAGGACCCAGACTCCTAGACCCAGTGAGGCACCAGGTCAGGACACTTACAGCAAAGCAAATCCAGCTGCTTCGGTTTGTCGATTTCCAGTCCTGATTCCCACCTCAGAGGGACCCCCGTGCCGGACGAGAGTTCTATACCACAGTGCACGAGGACTTCTACCGAGCGTATGTTGACACCGATGCTCCTCTCAGGGCCCACAGGGTGTGCCCAGCTACTCAGATTGAGGGGATCGGCGGTCCAGAGATCCTGCAGCATCTCCAGTACATCCAGGGATTGACAGATCTGATGGGTCGCTCAGGGGCATATCAGAAAGAGTGGGTCTATCAGTTCTACGCCTCCCTGTGGATCTCACCTGATCACGAGTTCCTCCACTTCGCCTATCAGGGACGTGACTTCAGGGTTACAGCTGCCAGGTTCCGAGAGCTCTTTCACCTCGGATCTTCACCTACCAGGATCCACAGTCTCTGCTATGGGGATCAGGAGGCCCCTCGCCGACCTCACGATGGCATAGTGTCATCCACAGACTTTGTCAGTCCGTGCTTTCAGCAGCCGTTCACTGAGGGTTCGAGCCGGACGCCACGTGACCTCACTCCTTTGGCTCGGATCCTCCACGAGGTTCTCAGACGGACTATTCTACCCAGGATTGGAGCCAGGGATACTATCACTCGACTTCAGCTTTGGCTCCTAGCTCACATTGTCCGGAAAGAGCAGTTCGACCTATGGGATCTGATAGTGAGCGAGCTCGAGGACATCATAGCTGCTGGGTTCAGAGGTCATTGGCAGCTACAGTTCGCACATTGGATCTCTTACTTGGTAGTTGCCAAGACTGGGTCAGGGGTTATGAGAGTCACCCTCACGAGGTTAGCTACAGAGTTTCCTGTCTATTCGATGAGCTAGCTTGTGGCCCATGGGCAGTTACCTCGCCCCAGCAGAGCTTACAGACCAGGCACGAGACAGGCCGGAGTGCCACCACAGTCAGCTGAGGTCACCGATGCGACAGTTGAGCAGATTGCTCAGGCAGAGCTGGCAGACTTGGACACTGAGATCGATACAGCTGCAGAGACAGTATTTAGAGAGGATCTCGACTCCGACAGCTCTGACGAGGACTACCAGCCGGTGCACGAGTATACACCTATGACACATGACCACGAGGCTGGTGGGTCAGGCACAGCTACAGCAGCTCCAGCTCCAGGCTCCAGTTCTTCAGAGGCTACCCTGCTCACTATACTCTCGAGGATGCAGGAGGAGCAGTCTCGTCAGGCAGAGGAGCAGAGACGACAGGCTGCAGACCTACGGAGACTCACTGAGCAGCAGCTGGCAGCTCAGGCTCAGACACAGGCTAGGCAGGATGAGTTCCAGCGCTAGTTCCTAGCCTATCAGCTACAGCAGGCAGAGATCCAGAAGACTCAGACTCTTTTACTTGAGCGTCTTCTGGCCTCGAGCTCCGGGCAGACCTCCACTCCACACTTTCAGTTGCCCGCCGTCTCTCAGCAGCAGCAGTTCACCTCTCCGCCACCGCAGCCTCCAGTAGTTGTGGTGCCCACTCCAGCATTACCGTCCAGAGGACAGCAGAGTCAGGCACCAGCTACACCTCCGTTCTAGCCGGCAGCTTCTCCAGAGTACCAGACTCCGAGGACCCAGGTGTCCTCTTGGATAGGTTCACCCGGAGAGTTCCAGACGGGATTCACCCCTACCCGGGGAACCACTCTAGCAGAGGCCTCGCGAGATCTGTCAGCTTCATATCTTGAGATCACGGGAGAAGACTCACCAGGAGCACCTCAGCAGGTCACACCAGCTCCAGCGACTGCAGTGGATCCTCCGGCGACAGGCACTCACCAGTCCTCTGTTGCATCGTCGGAGATCGCACCTGAGCAGTCGGCACAGACAGTCACCACACCTCCAGTTGTCGTTCAGACGGATGCCATATCTCTAGCAGATGAGGTTACAGTGGCAGTGTCCTCTCCTGGTCAGACTCAGCCTGCAGAGGTTGCAGCGGCAGTGTCCCTAGTGGCACTAGCAGTGACTACGTCCCCCTCGCCTCGAGTTTTCACTCGTCGGGCCCCCAGGCCCGCTACTACTGAGGCAGGACCGTCAGAGGCACCAGCAGAGTCTCAGCGACAGTTAGTTGAGACCGCAGGTCCAGAGGTGCCAGTGACAGCTTCAGAGGCCACCCCAGTTGCACCTACACCAGCAGAGACCGTGTCAGATGAGTCAGACGAGTCCGATCTTCAGGACTTCATCATGCTGGATCGCCGAGCTGCCGCTACTTCGCCTTCTTCTCCAGCCCCAGACTCTTAGTTTTTGGTGCTAGACGCCAAAGGGGGAGAGAGGGTCGAGTATAGAGATAGGGGGAGGGATTTGAATCTTTGAATGTTTATTTCCCCGTACTCTTTCTTCATGTCTATCTCTTATGCATTTGTCTATATGTGTGGTGTGATGATTGTTGATGTATATATGGTTGCATGTGACAAACTCTTGTGTTTCTCTAATATATCTTGTGAGTTGTTTCATGTTCTTATTGCCTAACGATATTTGAGCTTCCGCGTTTTACTCCGATACATCCTTTGAGAATATCATGAGGTACTATTTTTTCATTCATATCCATAAGTACCATGTTTTGTGATTTGGCTTGGGTGAGCAAGTGTACTTCATTACCTTTTTACTAACCCTTGCTCAACCATTCCAAGTCACCCTCGATTCTTATCCAAAACTCTTATCCATACTCGAGGCTCTATTGTCGTCAATCACCAAAAAGGGGGAGATTGAAGAATCATGACCCTAGTTGGTTTCGGTGATTAACGACAATTAGAGATTATTATGGCTAACGTGTGCTTTGCAGAGGCTATGCGTAGCCTAGCCATGGTGATCAAGAAGAATAGGCTCTAAAGGTCATCACTTAGCCCCCAAGATGGATATCGTTTCGATTGTTAAGGAGACATGATGAAGACCCTAGAATGATAGGCTAAGTGCCATAAGGAGATGAAGGGCACTTAGAATTAGATAGGGCTTCTCTTTTTATCTTTGACCGTACTATTAAGAGGGGTTGAGACTAGTAGCTTGACTTAGGAAAGCTTCATGTTTAGGTGTGGTGCACACTTGACTTCCTTAGCTCTAAGCAAGCCTATGGTGACCGTAAGATAGCCTAGAACAACTTCCATATTCATCGCGACGAAAAACGGAGTTGTCAAAATCATTTTCTGGGCGACGGACGCTCCTGGCAGGGGCGCCGGACGCTGTCCGACGCGTCGGACAAAGGCGCCGGACGCTGGGTGGTTGAGTCCACAGCGTCCGTCGGCCTTCCAGAGAGGTTGTTTTCTGGCTAAGTTTTCCAGGGCGCGTCGGACGCTGTCCGTCGGCCAGGCGTCGGACGCTGCGGAGAGCGTCCGTCGACCTTCCAGAGAGGGTGTTTTCAAACCCTAGCCAGAATTCAGCGTCGGACGCTGTGGCTGAGCGTCCGTCGCCCAGTGACGTAGCGTCCGTCGCTGGGAACAGTGTGTCAGAACTAGCCGTTAGACAGAGGCGTCGGACCGTCCGTCGCCTAGGCGTCGGAGCGTTCGTCGCCTCAATTATGAATAGAAACTAGCCGTTGGGCATGCGACGGACCGTCCGTCGCCTAGTCGACGAAGCGTCCGTCGCCAACTTAAAATGCCAGCCCGAGGCAGTTTTCAGAGGGTCTATTTATAGCCCCTCCCACTTTTCTCCCACCTTGCCTTTGCTCATTTGGGTTGCTGAGTTAGTTGAGAAGGTTGGGAAGAGAGCAAGAGCCCTAGAGAGAGAGAGTGATTCGTGAATCCATCCATCCTCTCTCTAGTTCATCCAAGAGTTCAAGTGTGCATCCTCTAGTTGTGAAGCTTGAGTGAGTCAAGCGAAGATCGAGGCTTGTTACTCTTGGTGATCGACATCACCTAGACGGTCCGGTGGTGTTCGGAGGAAGGTGATCGCCGGAAGATTGTCAGCGGCCCTTCTCCATCGACGTTGTGATCGGTTGTGGGCGATTCACCGAGCCGGAGTGGCGAAGAATCAGCCCGTAGAGAGCACTCATCCCTTGCGCGGGATTGAGGGGGAGCTATACCTTGCGAGGTGCTCCAACGAGGACTAGGGGGGAGTGTCGACTCCTCGATACCTCGGTAAAACATCGCCGTGTCAAGCATCCCTTTCCCTAGCTCTTTATTACCGCACTACTTTCCGCACTTGTCTTTCATTTCTTACTAGAATTGTGTAGGAAGTTTTCGCTTTCCATTGCCTTGTTACCGCTTTCTAGCTAGGACACACAAGCGGTAGGCACTAGGGGGTTAATTGGCTCTTTATAGGTTTAATTCTTGTTTAGAAATTAAAAAGAGCCCAATTCATCCCCCTCTTGGGCATCTTGATCCTTTCACATACTTAGTGGATGCTCGTCGTTGGCGAATGGGGACAAAATCTTGACGAAGGGACCGACGAACGTTTGTGTACCTGCCATAGGGTGACGGCAACGGCGATCTCCCAATTGTCGCCAACTCGCCACAGGAGAGTGCGCGCATGCCAGATGAACTAGACAAGCGAAACAACGCAAGGATCGAGAACGAGAGAAGTGAAAGTACGCAGGAACACAATGAGTATCTTGGAGAGCTCCATGTGGCTTAGTTGGGCCGGTCCAACCGCCATCCAACTGTGGCCCAGCAGCAATCAACAAATTATCTCATTGATGCTCTGGGCTCGCACGTCAGTAAGTTCATCTTTTTTCTAAAGCAGACAAGGCTGGCGCGAGCGGCCCACCGCTGGCAGGTGCCCAACCTCAAAAGAGGAACACAGTTTCTATTTGCAAAACGCCACTCTTAATTAGATATTGATTTTTTACCGAATTCCGTAGATGAGTAATTGGGTAAAAAAATCAAATCTAAAGTTAAAGTTGTTTTCGATAGAAGCACTTGGAGCTCTACCAAATATGACTTTAGTCACACTATATCGACTTGTCTTCATATCCAACCTCTAACTTTGATCCAGCGGCTCCTAGACTTTTTGATAAATGTTCCAAAAGGAAGTTGGGTTGTTTGCTCATACCTTAATTTTGAGTGTCTGCTAACCAGAATTTATTTTTGACTCCCTGTCCCTGAGTAGCAACCAAATAAGGAAGACACTCTCGTGGTGTCGTTTTTGCCATTGCCTCCGTTATAGTGGCTCTGTCGACACATCCACAAAAAAAAGAGTAGAACCAATATAGATTTAGCATATGTGGATTCTACCTGTTGAGATATGTACTTTGAAATATAGCCTCACATGCTATCACACACATTATTGTCATTCCTTCTCATATCTCATCTTTGCTTCCATCTCTTCTCTTTATTGAGCTTTTGCATCACACGGTTCGTGCCATGTTGCCCAATGCCCTCAAGTCTTGCCCACAACCACGACTAATCATTGTATCTTTCATCTTATATAGTATATTAGTCCATAAATATTATTATTAATTACCAACGTAGGGGCGAGTGTGCGTGCGCGTTGAGTGTCTGCGTTGTACTGTGTACTCTCAAAAAAAAACTCGAAAGGACTTTTGCACATGATTTGTTAGTATTCCCTTGGATGACACTCAACGGATCAAACATATCCGCATGAAAGTCAGCTTAGCATCATAATTGCCTGCGTTTGTCTACCTTTTCCTCACATTAAAGCTCACATACGAGCACCATATGCTGCCCAGTACTACCAAGCCTCACCTGGTTTTCTTAAACCTAAAACCAACTTCTAGTGTCACCTTGACAGATTACGCCATTCCTTTCCACAACACTAACAAAATTGCACAAAAATAGTGCTCTGCAAACCATACTGACTAGTTTTGCAACCTAAATAATGATATAATAATATATACGAAAAATACTGACTGTGCATTAAAAAAGTCATAGTGGATGTCAATCCTATAAATAAGTCGAGCAATTTATGATAACCTGACTCTTGTCGTTTTTAGGGTGGGCTAAAGAGGTGATTGAAACTGTGCGCCCTAAGGTCCTGACCATTATGCACTTATACTCGTTGCTCCCTCCGTTCCATTGAAAATATTATTTGAAAAACATGTCTTTGAGCATCTTCTAGAAAAACATGATTTTCTAGTAGTATTTTTTTTTTTTATTGATAGATCTGGTACTTGGTTTTCTGACCTCTCGATTTGCACAGAATTGACATAGTCCTGGCCCCATCAAATGCTGTATTGCAGCAGACTGCACACTGCAGTGTGCGGAGTGCTCGACCCCTCACGCATTCAGCAACGCTGCACTGCCACCGCTTTTCCTTTTGGTCACTTCAGTTGGCAAGTCGTCGAGTAAAGCTACCCAACCGTGCGCTCTGCACTCTGTTCCATCTGCTTTTACATGTCGGAGCGCTGGTGCAGCCGTTCAAAGTTGTCTTCATCTCATCATCCAAATGGAACAAAGAACTTTATGAACTTTTCTACGAAGGAAAACGTGGAGTAATACTGTGAGCTGGAACTAGAACTATCATCTATTGAATTTGAAACTTTTGATGAAGATCGAGTGAGGGCTCTCTGACTCTGAGTAGAGAGGCCAAAGGAACCAGAGCGTTCGACTCACAAGAACTGAAAAGTACAGCAGAGTTTATTATTCAGAACACGTACACCTGGAAAAATCCTTCGAAAAGATCAAGACCGCCTCGAACAAGCAAGCATGCAACATCTTCATAGGAATTTTGTGGGAAGCTTCACATTTCGTCGCAAATTGGCTACTGCTAGCTGAAATCTTGTAACCGTCGTCGCCGTCACGTCTCAGCAGCGTTGATGGCTTGCTGCTGCTAACACGGACGGTTCGAGCTTCTTCTTTGTCAATATAATATAATGCTGTAATAACTAACGGCGGCGCGCGCGGTTATTTGCTGCTAGCAGTAGCAGCAGTGGCTTTGTGTCTGTAAGCAGGAGTTGGGCTCGCGGCGCCGGCGAGGCTGCTGACGCTCTTGCGCCACTTCCACGAGTCGGCTGGCGTGCTGGGCAGCGGCGGCAGCGGGAGGACGGCCGGCCGGCGGCACAGCCCGAACGGCCACCCCTCGCAGTCCCGGAAGCGGTCCCAGGACTCGGGCGACCGCAACGTCGGCGGGAGCGGGTCTATCGCCATGCACACCGACGACGCCACGGTCGCCGCCCGGCTCGTGCTGCGCGTGAAGAAGCTCTTCACGGAGAAGAACGCCTCGCTCTCGTCGTCCGCGTCGTCGCAGTCCCGTCCATAGTCGGCTGCCTCCACCTCCTCTTCCTTCTCCTCGGCCGCCCCCTCCACCACGACACACGTCTTGGGACTTAACACCTTGTCGAGGACGGTTCTTGGATCGAGCGGAGTGTAAGACCAGGCGAAAGCAGAGCTCGACGACAGAGTCAGCGTCGGTGATGAGTCCACGCTGCACCTGGACCGCTTCTTCATCTGCCGGTTCCTCATCTCGTTGAGGATCACCTGCGCAAGAACGTGATGAACTAATTAACGATCGATGCAGGTGCCACGTTTACGTGCGTGCTTAGTTAATCCCGTGAACGGATCAAGATCCTTACCTTCTTGGTGTCTTGCGCTTCGTCGAGGACGCTGTCGTCGTCGCTGTCCTCGCCGGAGCTCCACCCGGCGCCGCCAGGGATCCTGACGCAGGGGACATGGCAGTGCGCGTAGGTCTCCCGGATGAGCGACGACAGGGACTTGCAGTAGTGATTGGCCGCGGGCAGCTTTGGGTGGAACTCTTGTGCCAAGCAAGGCATTATACTGCTCCCTGATCAATCAATCACACATGGAACGGAACGATCACCGATGTGTCCAGTGCAGCTACGGGTAGACTTGTTTTCCCCGGCGTTCATCCGATCGAGGGGCGCTCGTGATCCGATCGATGAGCTAGGGGCGGCGTGGTGGATATAAATGGTAGAGCTCGGTCGCCCATGCGTGTGGGGGATCGGAGAATGGGTTTTCAGAGAAGGGATGTGGACGTGCATGACAAGTGCCCCGTAACTTAAAAAGGAGAGGCTTGCAATGCAAAAGAGAGCTTGTTGGCGTTTGTGGAATTCATAATCCTTTGGGTTGAAGGCTAAGTAAGAAATACTCGTAGTGTTTGAGTTGGACATCAGGCGAGAAATTGCGGCGTCAGATTGCAATTGTGTACTCTATACTGCTGAATTTTACTGGATGCTCAGTTGCTACATACTTCCTCTTTTCACAAATGTAGGTCGAATTATTTTAGCTTTGGTTGCAATACTAATCTGAAATAAAAAAAAAGGACTGCATGTCATAGCTTTCACAGTAATCCTAATAATGCCGATTTTTGTTGTCGATCTATAGACGAACTTAGATATGAAGGGTTAAAGTTTTTTTAAAAGAACTGTGTCTTGTGTTACGTGTTACGTGCTATATATCGACCCGTAGGACTCTTTGCGATTATAGCAGTAGCAATACAATTCGAAATAGTTCATAGCCTTATAGTAATCACTTTCCTGACTTCAACAAACTCACATATGAATCTATGATGTATTTGAAACATGTTTTAATAAATCTCCAATAGTTTGGTGTGAAAAAGTCCAACATGAGAAACCTTGCAGATCATCTTGGATTATTAAAATCTGGATTGTCAATGCGTAATTTGGATTATGAATTATCATAATTTAGGTTGTCTGTGTCCCTAGAATATAGGTGTTGGATTACATAGTTTGGTCTTTATTGAGCACTTATAATATGCTATTAACAGGTTTAACATGGACCACCGATAATCTGTTTAAGATGAATTATTAAGTGTATGGACCACCTAGAGATTATTTTACTATGATCCAAAAGGGTTCAAACAAGCTTAAATGATACTCCCGCCATTTTTTTTCCAAAAAAACTGTATGCATTTCTGACTTTATCCTAATCCAAATCATCTTTAAGTTGAACAAATCTTATACCCAAAAAGATAACATTAATATATTTTTATAATACAAAACAATTATTATTAGATTCACCATATAAATAATACATTTTTCATTATACTTATCTAATTCATAAACATTGACATTTTCCTTTATACAAACATGATCAAATTTTAGATACCTTTGTGAAAGGCGTGCCTTCTCTTTTTTTTTTCCCTCGAAAAGTACACAGCACTAGCATGTTCTCTAACTTAACACGATTCGGTCCCGAGGGCCGAGGTATACTAGCTTTTATCGGTGAAACGTCGTGGGTCGGATGAACTCGCCGTATTGACTATGTACACTCGGACCAGCCAGCACTCGTCGATCATGTGATCCACACGACGAATCCAGGACTACCGAGCGCTAACCGTGCAGCCTACTCATGAATGCGCAACAGTTGCGGGCTTGCCGAGCGCGCCAGCGATCAGCCGATCGGTGACGCGAGGTGGACAGCGACACCTCAGACTTGGGAGCCGCGCCGGCAGTGCGCCGGCGGTTGCAGTGGTGGCATCAGAATCGGAACAACAAGCCGGCAGTCCCCGGGGGCGAAACGAAATGCGCGCTGGTCGTGGCCGTTGTTTTCGCGTTTCTCTTGAAGCAAACGCTAAACCAACCGCTCACCTGCAGCCCCCGAACGCGCACATCCTGTCGCCTTAGCGAGGCCGGACGGACGCGTAGGTTCTCAACGACGGTGAGGTCACCGAGCACCTTGGTGCACAACACGTGCACCCTTCTCGAGCGAGAGAGATAGAGAGAGACAGAAGGGGGAAAGCAAAAGACAGTGCAAAGTTTCCTGATAGTGGTTTGATGTAACTTTCAGGGGGCACGGGGAATCAAAGATCAGGATGCGCAAAGATTTGTTTTTGTCGATGCGATATGGAGTGCGATGAGGATCTGGTTCCGAATTGAACTGCTCGAGATCGAATGCTCCAATGATCGCACAGAATGAAAACGACGGGGATTTTTATCTGAGGATTCTGTACAACTTCTTTGCCGTGAATGGCAAGCAGTTGCTGAAAGAACCATATGTAAATGTAATTAGTACGTACATCTGTAAGACCCTAAAAAAAAATAGAACACTAGAAGTAGAACGAACGAGATGCAACCTCATTGTCTTGTACAAATGACTTGCCGGTAACGGCAGGCATAATTTTATAGTACGCATCAAATGCTCAAACATTATCCTCTGCCACTCGTAACTAAGAAAGATACACTGCCGTTCTGCTTCTGCATGGGATGTTGGCCATGCTTGGCAGCACAGATACAGTCACAACAAGTTATTCAATACAGGCATACAGCAACGGGCAACGGCCGCAACCACGACTGGTTTCTCATCAAGGAACTACTACAATCAACTATCAAAAACATCAGGCATTCATTTAGCTAATGTTTAGGTGAATGGCTGACAGATGAGACCATTAAATCGGCCTGTATAAACAACATTAACTAAAGATCTACCAAATAACCACCACCGAGAAATCTTTAAATTCCTAGCAGCTGTATTTGACAGTCGTGGTGGTTAGCTGATTATAACGGTCAAAACCGCCATTTATCACAATACAACCTCCATCAGGTTCCAAACTTAATATTTCCCAGAAATAAGAACAAATAAGGTTAAGCTGCACTATTTTCAGCAGATTAGGAGGCACATACTGTTTGAGAAACATGTGGTAGCTGCTAAACTTTAAAGTGACGCAGAACTCCAAAATGTATCATGGAGTTCCATGTATGACCAACCGTATTTTGAGAGAACAAGAGCCACAGCCCAGAACAATGGAAGCTGATGCAGAATCAGATCCTTGCAGTTCTACTTCTCCATCTCCACTGACGAAAATTCCCATCCCATTAAGTTCACACGAAGTGATGGAAAAGTAATCACCACATCTGCATGGGTACAACAGCTCTAGAGTATCAGCAGTGCTCTCGATGATCATATCCCCGACTTCGATTTCAGATGCAATGATCTCGATGTTTTGTCTGGATGATTGCAGCTGCTTATTATAGTCTGCTCTAGATGTAGGGTGGCGTAGGATTTCCCATGCTTTCTGCACACTAAAAAATTCTGGTTGCTCACTGGAAGGCACAGATGACTCAAGAGTTGTCTCTGCTTTGTCAGGGTGTGTGTTCAGAGCAGCAGACCTGTATGCTGCACGAATTTCATCATATGTAGCATCTTCACTCACAGATAAAACCTCATACAAGGTTTTCTGAACGGAAATATTGCTGCTTAGAACCATAGTGGAAGCTGAACCACTGTATCCAGAGGTAAAAAAAAAAAGTAAGAATAAAATATACCCAACAAATCTTGATTTTTGAATGTAATATATGCCTAATAAGTTCTAGTGGCGATAAAATTGCAAGTCAACATAAAACAATCCGTGTTATCTTATTTTATTGCAGATTTTTAAATCTAAGGAAAACTCTTTTTATCAGGGAAACAGATCTTGGTTTGAACCAACAAATGCACCATCTATTTATACTTGGTCCATCTCTGCTGAGATCAGTGTTAGGTTGTCGCTCTGGACATATTCACAAAGAATGGATGGAGAAGCAATAATAGAATTTGCATATTAATTTTCCTTCTGTTTATTATTGTCATTTCCATTTTGTTCTCGATTGGCAATCGAGCTAAAAACTTGTAAGATTTGGCTGTGTGCGATGGCAGAGGCTGGAACTTTTCCATTTTCTAAAAAACAAATGCACCATCTATTTATATTTGATTTTGGTCCATCTCTGCTGAGATCAGTGTTATGAAGAGGCATCTCTATAACACAAATTTGCAGGAAAACCTCTGCCCTGCCATTGGGTCACGTCGCTTTGTTTTTCCTAGCCACCAGATTTTGATCAGACCGTCCAAAAACATGTGCAGCATCCAGCAATTCCAGAATCTGCATGTCGCACCGCCTGCCTGCACCTGCCTCAATGCCTCTGCTCTCCACCTGCTTCGCCAGCCACCGCCTATGTGGCCATGCCTTTCTCCACCTACCACGCCGCCCGCCCAGCCCTCCACCTGCCTATGGAGCCAGCCGAGGTGCTCAGGGAGAACGTGCTCGTGAGGATGCCACAGCCACTTATCACCTATGAATGTCTGGTCCCGACTGCTCTAGCGCCTGGACTCTGCTAAATTAGTGCCGTGCCATCCTATATCGACCGCATAGCCATCCTCGCGTCAAGTCCTCGCCGTCCAATTCCTCGAGCCGCTCACATCCTTGGTAACCTGTAATGTTTCTCATGGCTGATGCATGTAAGTGTTCGACATAACTAATGATTTACCCACTTTGGTGATGCTCTGTGGTCACAATCCTCCTGTAACTCACCTCCCACCTTCAAGCAACATCGTGACAGCACTCATTCAAATACAGTTGTCTGAATCATTCTATGTGTTGGCAAGAATTGATTATTATTGGTAGAATTGGCTACCAGATTCTGGAATACAGGGCCTCTGCAGTGGTGACTGGTCACTGGTCAGCTTTGGATTACATGCCTAGTCTGGGCATCTGGCAATAATAAGCAGCAACGGTGGGCTGCTGAAAACTAGCACTAAATCTTCTCATGGAAACTAATTCTGATTTGGGTCAATCAGTACACGAAGTTGGATGGCTCTGCCAGCGTCTATTCTCATCTGAAACTTTTTAGTTGCATGAATACCATCGAAGTATCTGCTGATTGGTATTCAGATTCAACTCACCATATGCCTTTCCAAGGATGAATTCTTTTAATATATATGGATCTCAAAAATAAATTGTTCCTTTTCCTATGGATGAGTGCTTGTACCAAAATAATTTAGAAGGTAGCTAGAATGTATTCCTTAAATCTGGTTACCTTTATTCGGTGCACACTAACAACTCCATTGTTATATAACAGTGATACGTTAAATGGCATGACACTGCTATCCCTTTTGAAGGAGTGTTGCACAAGTTTGAGGAATGTAATAGAAATAGCATACTACGGAAAAAGAAGCAAGGAGGAACACTAACATTGTAGCATTTGCTACTTGATAACTTACTGCGTTTCAGGTACATCTGTATCACATATCAAACCTCTCATGATATTGTACAACCACAACAAGGATGTTGACTTAATAATAGGTTGGCAACATAAGCTCACTATAGGTTGTCAATATCTTTCAGTATCTCTAAAGTTGCTGCAAGTGAAACCTTATAGCAGATTTTCTTAAAGTGCTCCTCTTTAATCAATTCCATTTGCAAATCGACAAAGATCCACAAGCTGGTTCACGTCAAAGATTTCTAGTGGAACTTAATTAACAACTAATAACGAACTAAATCACCAACACGAGACACAAAGGGAACAGCCAGAATTAATTCCCCAAACCACTTGATATGCAGCCAGCCAACAAAAACAAAAGCTTCAGTACAAGGGCTCTTTCACAGAATTCAAATTTTAACCTTGTTATCTTAAAAACCTATTGGGAGGGTAGAATAAACCATCCGACAGTCAACCATGTTGTCGTGATCATGTGAGCATAATTATATATTTCAGTTCTTTCGTCTAAAACCATCACATGACTAATATTAATATGAAATTTACTTCAACCAGGAAAGCAACTACATTATTCTAAGATTTAAGCAAATAGACTTGCTAAGATCAAACCATCAAGGTTGACAGAACATTGGGTCGGGATTGGGGATTGGGGACATGGGGCTCATCAAGGTTGACAGAACATTGGGTCGGGGTTGGGGACATGGGGCTCACCTTCACTTTTGGAGGAGTGAGGACTCGGGTGAAGCCGTGAAGGTGTAGGGGATGCGCTCCCGACCAATGGCGGAGCCAGAAATTTATAGTTGGGTATGCCAAGTATAAAAAATTTCGAAGCAAATGTGCAATATAATGGACGATAAGTTGTAATGGCCATTACAAATCCATAGTAATAACCAAAGTACAAGTTATAAACATTGTGCCGTTCGTTATCTTTAATAATTAAGGAATATTGCAAAATAATAAAGGTTACTACGATATCACTCTATGACCGCCTTGTTGGAAGCTATTGATGATATTATCATGTTTCAGTCGACCAAAAAATTCCCTCTCAATAAATGTAACAGAACAAAATTGTTCAAATATTTATCACCTATTTTGTTCCTTTGCTTGTTCTTAACATAATTTAAAATTTATTGTGGAAAACATTCTTTCAACGCTAGCAAGCTAGCAGACTAGCCGTGGTTATGGGAAGAATTAGCACTAACTTTTCCAATAGTTCACAAAGGAGTGGACACAGGGTGTTCTGCTCTCTACTCACCTTGCTTCGAACGCTTGAAGGTTGAAACCGCCGAGGGGGCTGGGCCGGTCGGTCGAAAACGGAAGCTGAAGCCCAGAGGGGCTGCACAAGGCGCGCCGACTCGCCTCCGCCGCCGCCTGACCACTGGTGGCCGGATCCTTCGCGCTGGGGCCTGGGAGGAGGCAGCACCACAGCAGGGAAAGGGACAGGGGGCGAGCCGGCGAGGGGAAGGGGACGAGCCGGAGGCCGAACTGCAGGAGTCTGGAAGATGGGACAGGGTTCTGCCGGACCGCTGCTTCCGAGAGAGAGGATACGGTTGGGGAAGAGCATCTGCAGGCTGTAACAATTCCCAACTCCCAATACCCCAATACAACTCCGCTAGGACGCTTTACATCTCCGAAAGCTCACTATCGTTATTTGAATAATCATTTACATAGAATTATTTTTTATTTTTTTTACTATTCTTCAACAACTTTTTAATCTTGTATATGGACTCTAAAGAAACATTCTCATGTTCTATCACTAGCTAGTAATCTGGAATAGAAGATGACTATTTGGATAACTACATAATTAATTAGAGGGTCTAGGAAAGATATAACACCACTTAGAGAGCATATTGAATCAGAGTTACAACTTACCATACATATGGTGACGACTAACCCAAACAACAACAAGAAAGAAGACCCCTAATACACAACTAACCACTAAACAGACAAAAGCAACTAACACCTTGTGCAAACAAGAGATACAATAACACTACTTACTAAGATCACCAATATGCTAAAGCAATTGAGGTTGATATGCGGAAGGAAAAAGCAAGAGAATGCATCCAAGAAGGTCACGTTGTCAAGTCGCTAATGACACCACCAACGTCCATCCATCGATGGACTGAGTTTTCACAAGCAAACCAAAAGATCAAGTGTTATTGGCAATTCCTTCAGCAAACATAGTGCAAGTCTTTCGAATGACACTTTAACCCCAACATCGTGATCTAACCACGACAACCAAGCAAGCAATGCAACAAAAATGAGTAGTCCATATCGACGATGAAAAACACAAACATGCAGGACAGTAGGACACGGATGATCGAGCAACAACTCTTCCCAGAACAAGACAAACAACAATAATTGTCCTCCCAAAACATCGACAATGCGCCCCAAAGTAGAGTAGATATGATGATTGACATCACTAAGCGATGAAGCAAGAGCATGGCAACAGCTAATGCACGGACAACATCAACAAGGCACAGTGAAAAAAGTTACCTTGAGTAGAGCCTGAAGTAGCCGATAGTAGCAACATGCGGGTGTTAGATAAGAGAGCAAGCGACTTGCCACAAGCATGAACAACAAAGTTCTAGTATGGAAAAGTAGATTCAACTGTGGACAAGTAAGGTAGCCCATGTCGACCTAAAAGATGACCCGGGGGACAGTGGAACACAACCGATGATAGTGGGTGACCACCTCAATGACAAGAGGAGCATCCCTCTAGCGCCCGGAGGTCCGAATATCTAATCTAGAGAAGGCGGATCAAAACCAGACATGATGGATTCCGATGATAGGCGGGTAGCAACATCTATCAACGATGGCACAAAGCAATGACCTGGTTAGGATGAAGGGGGCGAGAGGGAGAGAGAGAGAGAGAGAGAGAGAGAGAGGGAAATGGAGGGGATGGAATGGAATGGGTGAGGAGGGGATAGGTTGTTGCACATTGGCAGCGACGGAGTGTGTTGAAGCGCTCAAAGTGTGCTCCCGATAGCTACTCGTTTTAGAACCGGATTTAATTTTTTAGAAAGAAACATTTGTCTTGTCTTTCGAGCATACCTCATAGGATGTTTTAGTTAGTAACAATCGGTACAACAAATCAAGATGTTCCTCTCTCACATGCACATAAATGATAATCTAGTCTTAGATTGATCGAAGGCTTTTAGGCTACGTGCTTTGACGTAAGCTGAAAGTGATTTCAAAATTAATTATTGTATCAACTCGATATCATTACTAATCTTGAAATAATAATAAAAATAATTGGATGACGTCCGCGAATGTCGAAGAGAGTGGGCGTCGCGTCGGTCGGCACATGGGATTCGTCATAGCAACCGCCGACCAGTGATACCCGTTCCGCGCGGCACATGGGCGAGTAGCATAAGTAACCGCGCCGTTTCCCACCTAATCCCACCCCCCGGACCCGTAACACCCAACAGTCCCTCACCGCCCACAGGCACACGCACACAACTGTCCGCCTCCGCCAGCCCGAGAGATAGATAGAGAGAGAGAGGACCTCGAGACACAACAGACTACAGGAGCGAGCGCGACGAAGCACGAAAGTACTGTATGGCCGCCGCTGCCACGGCGAAGACGACGGTGCCGAGATGCAGCAAGCGCGAGGGCGACATTGCGGGCGCCGGCATGTCAGTCTTCCCTCCCTCCCTCTCTGACTCTGACCTCCTCCACGCTCGTGGTGCTTCTCCTCCAGAAAGCAGCTCAGCGGGAGCTGAGCAAATAAAGCTAAGCTCAGCTCGCTCACGGTGCTCACTGCTCAGCTCTTCTGTTTTGCTCAGACCTAAGAAGGGAAAGATAGGGAGGTCGCCGCCGGCGGAGGAGGTGGAGGCGTTCCTCGCCGCAGCGGAGACCGACATGGCGCGGCGCTTCGCGGTCAAGTGAGTACATATATACGACAGTGCGCGCCTCGGCCTCCCAGCTTCCCGCCTCTGCGCAATGGTTCCTAAACTTCCATGCTTCCATTTTTCTACGTACTGTAGTATAGAATAGCTTGCAGCACAGCCGTGGGCCGTGGTCCAGTGCGGCTTCTGCTCAAGCTCTCAAGTCCGAAGCTGTAAGTGTGGTTCCGCCACACCTGCAGTACAAGACAGTAAAAAACAAAACACACACACACACACAAAAAGAAACCTTCTGTTGTACCGTACCAAAGTTACTGACTTACTGTGCCGCTGCTCTTGCTGAATTGAGCGAAATTATGAGGTGTGGCCTCTGGTGCTTTTAAACAAACAAATGGACCTTTTTATCTTGTAAAAAAAACAAAAACAAATGGACCTTTATGGGATCATGAGGTGGTTCCAACTTGACACTGCGCTTTTTCGTGTTGGCACAGGCTGTGAAGCTTTCGACAGGCCAATAGCCCTTCTTCTCTTTTTTCTTCTGTTCCCGTTTCATTTACTCCTATTTTAAAACCCAAATTCACTCCTTTGCCGAAACTGAACTGTTCACAACTAGTGTACACACGCTGGCATTGTGTTAACCGGTGTGTAACATTTTGGATCTTTCGGTCGTGTTCAAGGTACAACTATGACATCGTCAAGGACGCTCCCATGGACGGTCGGTACGAGTGGGTCCGGGTGGGGCCATAACACGACCCCCGCAACGGCTGTCAGATCCAAGAGGTCGCCTCTGGCGTCCTCTTCTGTCCTCTTCATTTCTCTTTGTAAAAGTTGCTTACCGTGTAACGCTTCCCTTAGCTGTAATTATGCTCACGAGATGGCTAATCATGTGAAGGCTCACAATCAACCTTGTACGTCAGTGGACGTTGTTTCGCTTGTAACATGTCCTTGTGTGTACTAGTCCAGAAAGGAAAAGTTGTAACTTGTCGCTGTGTCCAATTTGTCGGTTCTCCGTTCATATATCAATGAAAATGAAAAAGAGTACAAGGCATTCGGGCAGGCCCACAAAGACTTTACCTAAAGAGTTAGAATAAATCGTCTCCTCTCGTAAAACTGTAATGGTTTGTTCGATACACAAATTTTCATAGCAATTTCACAGAAACAATTCAAAACCCCGAAAGATTTGCGGAAGTTCCAGTGGTCCAAATGAGATTTAATACATTTTCTTCAATCTTCCATCTACACTAGTACATGGCAGGACAACTGGAGACCGAATAATCATCCTGTTCATTTGGCTTATCAGTCATGGTACAATATTTTTATCTCATAATAAAATAGCTAAAAACAACATCTGTCAGTTTTCTACCAGCTTTTTAGCCAAACGAACAGGCTGAATATACACTGAAGATTCATTTATTTATCCAAAAGAGTTCACAACTCAGCAGAGGACTTTATTTAAATTCAAACAGTCACCTGGCTTATTTGATTTCCTTACAATTTTCGCCCGTCGTAGTCACGTGCATTGCAACCAACGACAAGCGAGCTATGTGCTGCCAATTGCGTAACTCTGCGCATCAGTACACAGTAAACCTGAAGAAGAATCTTCTGCTGAAATTGCAGCTCACATGCTCCAAAGTACACATTATAGCTTAGCAAGGGTCTGGTCGTAGGATGGATCGATGCAAACAACAACCTGAAAAGATAACATTAAAAATTGCAAGTTGCTTTACTACAGCAATAATAGGTTCATCTGTTGTTATTATATTGTTAGGCTTGTAGAAACCGTCGTACCTTGCCAACACTCGAGCCAGAATGGAGATATTCTACTGCATCGGCCACGGAAGCGACACCCACGAATTTCTTTGGGTCAACAAAGACCTGTCATATGCAGCGTGCGGTAAGTTTAAGTTCGAAAATGCAAGACGAGTATGGTTTCACAAACACAAAACGAATAGAGAAAGGTCATGGTTTTGCATTAAGAAAGGAACCATTGCTCGTTGTAGCAAAAGAGGCACAAATGTGAACCATACCTTTAGCTTTCCAGAAGCATAGAGGTTAAACAGTTTTTCAAGATGATCTTTCCACAAGTGCGCATATTGAATCAGGAAAAATCCTGCCTGAAATTAGAAAGACAAAATCTCATAATTTTAGGCTTCATTTATCCTTGCAATGGCTTTAAAAGCACTTCTTTTTCTAGATCTGGTTGTGGTAATCAGCAAGAGGCATACTTTTAGAATTTGCATTATACTAGATTCAGTGTGTGATGACTATGATCTGTGTAAAAGCCTTAGGGTCTGTCCCATTTAATGCAAAGTACATGCATTCAGTTTTGAGCAAATTAGCAAATCATTATGACGAACGAACATCACATTTTTGAAACAACAATGCCGCTTGTCAACAATTATTAAGTCACATACAACATACTAAGGGCAGTGCATTCATATCGACTTCTGGACTTCTGGTGTCATTCAGCACGCACATACCACAGTCTGACTTTTCCCAAGAATCTTCTCACATAGTCCAGTGTAATTCTGTGGCTTCCATCCTTCCCCTCCTTGATACTGAAAACATATAAAACACTGTTCACTAACAAGTAACAACTGACATATTTTCCGCTACAATGTACAGTATCCTGATAAATTATTTAGGTTACCATCAAACACAAGCTCAGGTAACTGTAAGCATGATCTCAATAGATCAATAATCTTTCCTAGGAACAGATTGTATAAGCCCAAAGCATGTTTATTAACTGCACCAGATAAATTGTATGATTTCTAAAGCATCTGTAGTGTAGTCACTAATCACTTTGTGCAGATCAGCCCCTCAACTCCTCAGTACTTTTAATATGCGATTTTTTTCTTTGGTGAAGCACATAATAATTTTGACTTATTCTGTATTGCCCACTGGACTCACCACTCAGAACATATAATAAATCGATGAATGCAAGGTACAGAGCCTGCCAAAATTCAAAAGTATACCTGAGAGATCATACCAATTACAATGAGACGCCCATATACTGCTAGAGCATTCAGACACACATCAAACGTTTCTCCACCTACTGATTCGTATATGATATCGACCCCTCTTGGAAACTCTTTCTTCAGAACCTGGAATCGAATATTAGAACAGTCCTTATTGAGCAGTACACTAACTGACTATATACTCTATAGGGATTTGAGTATAAATGTAAATATGTAATTCAAGCATGCTCAAGAAAAAAATCATGCACTACACTTTCAGGATTTTACCCTGCTACCTGTTAAGTTGGAACACAAGCAGACAACATGAATGCACACTAGAATATCAATATAACACACTAATATCCGCAGAGAAACGAACCAAAAGAAATGTTATCGAGCTTAAACATTTGAAATATAAACAACAAACTTTGTATTATAAACAGCTGGAGTATGAAAAATAAATACAAAAGGCTGGAACAAAAACTTACATCTTTGATCTTTTCACTTCGGTAATTGATAACTCGATCAACTCCTAAGGAAGTCAGAAACGTAGATTTACTTTCACCTCCACATGTGGCTACAACCTTGTTGCCTGCTAATTTTGCAAGCTGTATATTCAGAACAAAAGGACATTTAGACTTCAAAGTCTATGAAGTTTTCTTAAATAGAGAATCATAAACACAAAGGAGAACAAAATAAGATAAAGTTATCTGTATCCTCCAAATATCATGTTGATGCAGCGAAAAGATAATGCAAGTGACCAGAACATGATCCTAAGCATTAGTTATCATGTGCAAATTCAAAAAATAATGCAGAACACATAATTGCGCCACCTTTATTAAACTACAGAAGTAGACAAGCAATGGAGCATTACATAAAACAGGCATAATCATAGTTCATAAATGTCATCAGCTCACCTGAACAGCGAATTGTCCTGTTCCACCAGCAGCTGCAGTGACTAAAATAACCTGCCCAGATGTCATTTGACCAGCCTAATGGAAGAAATGCAGAATAAATGAATCCACATTAGCAAGGAAGAATATTATATCTTCAAAATTGGAATTTGAATCTTATATGAACACAGTGGGGCTCAAAATACATGGCATATGCTACGGTGGAAAAACAGACAAATCTGGAGAAAAATAGAACCTTTTCAAGGGCGATGGATGCAGTCAATCCTGATGTTAGCATAGCAACCACCTCTGGGTCTGGTCTTGGCACTGGAATAAGACTTTTGGCTGAAATCTTCCATCAGAAAGATATATAAAGCAAAAATATGTTATTGTCAGCAGGTTGGTGTGCACAATCAAACCGAAACATTACATACATGATACATTTATGTTGTCTTGGGCTGTGCTGCATTAGGTCTAATGTAGGATAAGGCTAATCCAAGCAGCCAATCAAACCAATAGTTATTTGCAAGTAGTTAATGGCTCAATTTGTCATTTATTCAAGATTTGTTGCAATACTTGGCACCACGCTAGACAAAAGAGGTATAGAAAGCAGTACCAGAGTGAATTCAGCATAGCTTCCAAAAGTCATAAGGGCCACAGGAGTGCCAACTTTGATATGTTTCACCGAATCTCCAACAGAAGCAACAATTCCCACGGCCTGCATTTATATTTTTAAATACAGAGAATCTGGTAACACTTATAATATTAGAAAGGCAATGAAAACTCCAATAAAATGTCATAAACAAACAATGCAAGTATGCATAACACAGATTGAGCATGGAATTATGAAAAGCACCAGTTACCTCAAAACCAGCGTCAAAAGGAAGGTGTGAAGCAGCTTCTTTACCATTACCACTGAAATAACGACCAGAACTGAAGTTTACCTGAAACATATCATTAACATCTTCTGATAGTTAAGCTTAAGCAGTGGGGAATAAAAAAACGAAAATCGAAAATACAAATGCAAGGACTTACATCACTAGCATTTACACCAGCATATATAATTTTAACTAGAGCGCTATGCAGTTCAATGGGTAATCTCAGGCGCACACGCTCAAGCCTTGTTGCATTCCGGAAATTATGGCTGAGTGTGTGAACAACACTACAAAAGCATCATAAAGAAATGTAAGAACTGACAGGATGTTGGTCATTAGGAATATAGTTCGCTAGATACTATGAAATGTACAAGCTATTGGTGTTACGATACCTCTAAAATATATATAATTGATTAGTTACTATAGGAAATACTTTTACATAGATTCCTGGAACTACATTCATATCATGTTTCATGTTCTTGAAAAGAAAAGGGTTCAAGAACTAAAATTCCATGGTGATCCATATTTTGCTCTGGATGTGACAAAAATGAAATAGCAGTGAATAAATGCTCTGCTATTTAGCCTGAAATTTCACTAGTAACTGCCAACCCAAGAGCTATAAAAATGTGGAAATAACAGAAATAGGAAAATTCCATAGCTTGAAAAGGAACATAAATCAGAACATCAGAGTATATCCTTCACCAACAATCCCTGGTGCAGAACAAGTACATTCAACAAACTATTAGAACAATATAAATCAAACGTAGCAGGAATACTTACATCTTCTGAAAGTATTCAGGTGCTTGGATACTTGGAAATTTATTCTTTACTAATTCCTTTTTTGATTTCGAGGAATAAACAAGGTAATTTTTTTCTTTTTCTGATGTTGGCCAGTAAACCATCCCTTTACGTTTAGATATCCAAAGGCAAGCACCAGCCTTGCTCTCATCTTCTATAAGCTCAAATACACCTGATTCAAATAAAAAGGGGTTCTTTTCAGGTAAAAGGGAAAAAGAAAGACATCATCCTCTTTTTTAATTGTGCAGGCAGGAAACATCATGTGCCAGAGATATATACCAACATGGACATTAATAACGACTGACCCTTAAGCTTGCATAGTTTTGTTGCTTGGGTCCATGAATTTTAGTGCTGCATTTATACAAGGAAATCAAGGGAGGTCAAAACATACCTACCCGGAATGGATGGTTGGCCTACCCGAATTGACCCGTTCTGGCAGGAAAATAATGTAGCATAACAGTTCAATTTTTTATTCGTGGCGAAATTGTTAACCTATGGCTCAAATTCCGAGACCATGCTGCAATCTAGGAGTCAATTTATAATATACATATTTCACATAACATGCATGAATGCCCGAATTTTTAGGTCATCATTTAAAGCAGCCCATCTCAACTGAACATTAGTATGGTTCATCTAAGGTTCAATGGTAAGCTGGTAAGTGGTAACCAGTTGTAATCATGACATAACTATACGGGAAAAAACTAGGCAATAAAGTTAAACAAATAATTGCTCCCTGCCTCCCTTCGTCCATCCATGTAATATGTATTTTGACTAAGGAAAAGTCAAATTCTACAAGTTTTGACCAACGGTTAATCAAATTATATGCATTTTTACTTGTTATAGTATAAAAGTTGTACCAAAATAGATTTGTACTCAAAAGTACTTTTAAGATGGTGTTGATTTTTGTAGAAACACCTCACACCCATAAAGGGGGGTGACCTCATATATATATATATATAACATGTATGGCTTGCAGTACATGTACAATTGACAGTATGGTACTAATCCTAAACAGGCTATGTTAAGGTTACAATATACAAGGCCAATGGGCCGGATGCCCATATGGGCTGTTACAATTATATTCTAACACCATCCCTCAGTCTAAGCGGGAGTGTCACAAACACAAAGACTGGACCTAAAGTCAGTGAACAGCTGTACAGGTAACCCTTTGGTCATAATGTCCGCGAACTGATGAGACGATGGAACATGGAGCACCCGAACCTGTCCCAAAGCAACCTTCTCACGAACGAAGTGTATATCTATCTCAATATGCTTCGTGCGGCGATGATGAACTGGATTGGCAGTCATGTAGATAGCACTGACATTATCGCAGTAGACGATCGTCGCCGAAGAGATGGGTGCATGAAGCTCCTGAAGTAGCTGACGAAGCCAACAAGTCTCAGCCACAGCGTGCGCAACAACACGATACTCAGCCTCCGCACTCGAACGAGAAACCGTAGTTTGTCGCTTAGAGGACCAAGAGACTAAGTTGTCGCCGAGGAAGACACAGTAGCCGGAAGTGGAGCGCCGAGAGTCGGGACAACCAGCCCAGTCAGCATCGGAGTAGGCAGTCAAGCTGGTGATGCTACCTGTGCCGATGTGGAGCCCAGTGGAGAGGGTGCCCTTGACATACCGCAGGACACGCTTGAGCATTGCCAGATGAGGCTCGCGCGGATCGTGCATGAAGAGGCAAACCTGCTGAACAACATAAGCAAGGTCCGGACAAGTCAACATGAGGTACTGCAGTGCACCGACGAGGCTGCGGTACTAAGTGACATCTGCCACTGGAGCGCCGTCCGTGGCAGAGAGCTTGGCCTAAGTGTCAACAGGAGTCGCCGTAGAATGATACTCAGCCATGCCGGCGCGTTGGAGCAGATCCACAGCGTACTGGCGTTGAGACAGAAACAGGCCATCAACAGAACGCGTGACAGAGATCTCGAGGAAGTGATGAAGATCCCCGAGATCTGTCATGGCGAACTCGGAGTGAAGGAGCTCGGTGATGCGACGAAGAAGCTGGGTCGACGAGGCTGTCAGGATGATGTCGTCGACGTAGAGTAGTAAGTAGGCGATGTCCGCACCTGCTTTGTAAACAAAGAGGGACGTATCAGAGGTCGATGCAGTGAAGCCGGACCGCTGGACAAAACCAGAGAACCGCTGGTGCCACGCCCTGGGCGCCTGCTTAAGTCCATACAGAGACTTTTGCAGGAGGCGGACATGGTCGGGAGCCGCCGGGTCGACGAAGCCGGGCGGCTGCTGGCAGTAGACGGTCTCATTCAGATGACCGTGAAGAAAGGCGTTCTTCACGTCCCGCTGATGAATCGGCCACGAGTGAGAGGCGGCGATGCTGAGAACAGCCCGGATGGTGGCCGATTTGACAACCGGGCTGAACGTCTCGTCGTAGTCGATGGCGTACCGCTGCGAGAACCCACGAACGACCCATCTGGCTTTATGACGAGCCAGAGAGCCGTCAGCGTGATACTTGTGCTTGAAGACCCACTTGCCGGTGATGACGTTGGCACGAGGCGGTCGAGGGACTAGACGTCAGGTGCCATTGTCCATAAGCGCATTGTACTCGTCAGCCATTGCCGTGTGCCAAGTTGCATCGGCAAGCGCGGCACGAGAGTTGGCTGGCAGTGGCGAGGCCAGACCGGAGACTGCCGCGGTGAAGCCGTACCGCTGCATGGGCGGCGGCAGAGAACCCGTCTGGGCACGAGTCGTCCGTGTAGAGGCCTCTGGGACCTGGGGTACAGCCGCCTGCTGTACGGAGGTCTCTGGGACCTGGGGTACAGCCGCCTGCTGTATGGGAAGCGGCTGCACCACCTCCTGCGGTGCTGGAGCCGACGGTACCGCCTGCGGCGGCTGCGTAGTAGGTGCCGGACCTGGCCGACGGCTGTAGTAGACGCCGTACTGCTGCTGCACAGGGGCAGAGGCGGCAGCACCTGCTGGCGGCCGAGGAGCAGGAGCCGCCGTGCCCTGTCCCGGCCCCTGGAGCAACCGGTGGGCAGCACCATGCCACAGGATGGCAGGGTCGAGCCCAATAGGATCGCCGGCGTCGTCGAAGTTAGACGAGGCAGGCTCAGTCGCGGTCCGCAGGCGCCCACCGTCGGAGGTAGACGGAGGAGGCATGGGAAGTAAGTCCTGTAACAAAAAGTCAAAAGAATCTGGTCGAGGCTTGGAGGCCGCAAACGGAAAGTGAGTCTCATCAAAAACGACGTGTCGCGAGATGATGATCTTGCGATTGGAGAGGTCAAGACACCGGTAGCCCTTCTGAGAAGGAGGGTAACCGAGGAAGATGCACGCCGCAGAGCGAGGAGATAATTTGTGGCGAGTCGTGGCACTGAGGTTTGGGTAGCATAGACAGTCAAAAACCCAAAGGGCGGAGTAATCTGGCATCTTGTGGTGGAGAAGTTGATAGGGTATACCGTTATTTTTTGGACGAGGACGGCCGCCGGTTTGTGAGAAACACGGCGGTAGAGAGAGCTTTGACCCAATAGGGTGGAGGCATGGCAGCATGAATCAGAAGCGTGCGAACGCCATTGTTCAGAGTGCGAAGCATGCGCTCAACTTTGCCGTTCTGAGCAGATGTGTAGGGGCACGAGGTGCGAAGGAGGATGCCGCGGCTGGCAAAGAATGCGCTGGTGGCATTGTTGAGAAACTCGGTGCCATTATCTGCCTGAAAACAGCGTAGAGGAAAACTGAATTGTGTGTGAGCGTAAGCGACAAACTAAACAATGTGATCATGAACTTCGGATTTATGACGAAGAGGAAACGTCCAACAATAATGTGTAAAATCATCAACTAACACAAGATAAAATTTATAACCAGAAATACTCGCGACTGGAGAGGTCCAAACATCTCAATGAACAAGTTCAAATGGTGCTGATGTCCTAGAGACCGAACTAGTAAACGGCAGCCTAACATGTTTACCAAGCTGGCAGGCATGACAAACGCGGCGAGCTGCTTTATTACACTGGATAGCTGAAAGTTTATTTATAGTAGCGACGACAGCGGGTGCGGGATGACCAAGGCGGGAGTGCCATAGCTCCGGGGAGATGACGGCGACATGACAGCGAGGTGGAAGGAGATGTGGTATGGTGTAGAGGTCCCCGCTGCTATTGCACCGATGGAGAATCGTCTTGGTCTTGAGATCATTAACAGAAAAACCAAAGGCGTCAAACTCAATAGAACAATTATTGTCGCGAGTAAGCTGTCGAACAGATAACAGATTACGAGTGAGTTGGGGAGCGACAAGAACAGTATCAAGACAAAAAGGACGATCAACTATTTGAAGAACAGAAGTGCCACGACTATGAATGAGAATGGATTGACCGTTGCCGACCATAATGGAGGACGGTGGCGACGGGATATGGGAAAGTAAAATACCATTATTGGAGGACATGTGGGAAGTCGCTCCGCTGCCCATGACCCAGGGTGCAGACCCGCCCTAGATCGCCATCTGGTTGAGGGCGGCGATCAGGCTGGCCGAGTCCCAGCTGCCCGGAGGCCTGTACGCCGGGGGGCCGCCGGTGGAGAACTGCGGCGGCACGAAGGCGGTGTGTGCCTGTGGAGGAGGCATAGGTGGCACACCCCACTACTGCTGCTGGGGAGGCCACAGAGCAGCCCAAGGGTTGTTCCAAACCCAAGGGCCGGTTGGCTAACGTCTGTCGCCTTGCTGCTGCTGGTTGCGGCCACCGCCGCCGTTGCCACCTTGCTGCTGGTGGCGACCACCGCCGCCGCTGCCACCGCCGCCATTGCCACCACGGCTGCGCTTGCCCTTGCCACCCTTGCCCTTGCCACCGCTGCCACGATAGGTGGACGTAGAGGGGGTGGACTGGCAGGACAGTGACGTGCAGGAGGGGGTGGTGGAGGCGGTCATAGCTGAAGCCGAGTCAGCCTTGCCCTCGTTGCCGAGGCGGAGCTCCTTGACGCGGAGCATGTTGGTGGCGGACTTGAAGTCGGGGAGCGGCAATGTGTTGGAGATGATGTCGGTGGTGTTGGCGAAGCGGGGGTTGAGGCCACGCAGAAGGTTGAGCACGAGCTGCGCAGGGGAGATGGTGTGACCGACCTCCCGCAGGGCATCACCGGTGCGCTTCATCTGTTGGGCGTAGGCGTCGACGGAGAGGTCGCCCTGGAACAGGTTATGGAACTCCTGCTCGAGGATGACGGCGCGGGACTCCTTGTTTGCCTGGAACAGGGCTTAGATGGAGACCCACAGAGCGCGGGCATCCTGTTTGGGCTCCATGGCGAGGTCAAGGACGGCGTCGTCGACGGAGCCGTACATCCAGCCGCGGAGGCAAGCGTCGGGCTGAGACCACGTGGGGTCAGCCAGACGTGCGTCTGCCGTGCCATTGATGTGGCCGAGCAGCCCGTACTTGCCGCAGAGGGCAGTGAAGAACGCCTTCCACTTGGAGAAGTTCGGGCGCTCGAGGCTGAGCGCGATGGGAACGTGCTGCTTCACGTTGACGGCGGCGCATGCGGCGAAGACAGGAGCAGCAACGGAGTCCCCCATGGCGCCGGATGACTGGGAGGCGAGGGAGCAGGTCGTGGAGGATGAAGTCGACGAGGACGTCATTGCTGCAGATCGGATCGCGCGGCCAAGAGGGCGGCGCGATCGAATGCGCGGCGGCCAGGGACGGTGACGCGCGGCGGCCAGAGGCGGCGGCGCGAGTGGACGCGCGGCGGCCTGGGGCTGCGGCGCGGGTGGTGCGGTGGCGCACGTCCTCGCAGAGGGACGCACGGGCGGAGGCGCGAGCGGAAGGAAGAATCGTGATTACGTAGATACCATGTAGAAACACCGCACACCCATAAAGGGGGGGTGACCTCATATATATATATATATATAGCATGTATGGCTTGAAGTACATGTATAATTGACAGTATGGTAGTAATCTTAAACAGGCTATGCTAAGGTTACAATGGACAAGGCCAATGAGCCGGATGCCCATATGAGCTGTTATAATTATATTCTAACAATTTTATAACAACTGGCAATATATATATCAAAGAAATAGAAGCCCAGATCTATTGGAAGATTTTTCCCTGCCAAAATACATTCTACATTGATGGACAGAAGGAGTACAACTTAACCAGGGGAGAAATAGCTTACCATTAACAACATCCTCCACCTTTAAAAATCCACCAAGCGCATCCACAAGTACACGATTTACTTGTTCTCCCATGTTAGTTTGAACAAACTGCATACATCAGTGCAACATATAAACCTAAGGTAAATAAGAGACTCGAAATATTTTTTTTCTCTCAAATATGCAGGGGCTGCTCACAATTGTCCTTGTCCTACCAGCCGCTATTTGTGGAACAAGCTTCTTTTGATTTTACAAGTTATATTTTTTCAAAAAAAGCTACAAGTTATTAGTTCAATTTCATGTTCATACATTTTTCACTTGAATTATTGTCCATTCACCATGAGAACTCAGCTAGTGAGCAGCCACACTTTTTTGGTCAAACTCATGTCTTTCAATTTTACTTATGCTCTACCTTTTCATGAACGTGCCTGAATGCGTATTTCATTAAGAGGAGAGAAATCGCGACCTCACGCATGCCCAAGCTCGGAAATGGCTCAGGCGGGATAGCATTTAACGACACAGAAAAGCCACCAAAAAGATGACTTAGGCGTAAAGGTAAAACTATCCATTGGATACTTCAAAGAATGACCTCAACCGATGGAAGCTTGCCATGATCCAAGTATGAACTTCCTCCCTAATCCTTTGCGCAAGAATGGCAGTTGTGGCTGCAATACTGTCAAACACCCGGCGACTGCACTGCTTCCAGATTGTCCAGAACATCAAAACCACCATCACATCTAAGATCCTGCAGTCTCTTGTCAATCGGCTTCTTTGCTTGCTGCCACTAGTCCGCAATGGAGCCAGTGCTGCTGGGCATTAGGGTCTGCAGGCCCTGCGGTCGTAGCACGTCCCTGCTGTACGAGCAACCAAGAAGTGCTGCTGCTCTGAAGATTTTGGCAATGTCGGCGATCCGCCGTCCAGCGGAGACCGTGCAGAGTGAGCCAGAAGTAGAATTTACTTATGCTCTACTGTATGATTTTCAAAAGACAAAGCTCTACTATATGTTTGACAGATCAATGTCCTGAATGCAAAACTATCAGCAATTTCTCACAAGTTAATAAGGAATGCATGAACTGTTTAAAAGTTACTGTGATGAATGTGAAGTCAACGAGTACTATACTAGAAATAATTAGCTATATATGCCTCCAGTTATGCAAAGTTTAATACCTCAGGGCACAGTACATTGACACGAATGCCATGCCGCTTCAGTGGAGCAAGTGATCTTGTAAACATAACCACCCCCCCTACAAAAATGAAGTTTGAGGTCACACATTGTATACACAAGACCCAAATCTGAATATATTTACAGGTTGTGGTTTGTGTAAATTGAGCCAAACGAATCAGTGTGAATTATTTTCTACAAATCAACAATCTTAGAAAACTCCAAAACGAGCTCCATGTTGCAACTGATCAGCTGCCAAACTCAGCATATGGATAGTATATCTGTCCTGAATAAGGAACAAACCTTTTGTCCCGCTATACACAGGTTCATAGCTCATAGGATATATGCCAGCAACTGAACCAATATTTATTATGACACCAGGCATCTTCTGGGATCGCATTACTTGACACTTTTGTGAAAACAAAAAAAATATTAGTAGTACACATGTTTTATTTTGCAAAAAAAAAAAGTAAAGATACCTTGTATGAAAATTGATGCTATATGTTTCGAAGCAGTGCGAAATTGAAGATTTCGAAATTTGCAGATAATGCAAGAATGATCTACAAATTCTCAATGTCATGGATCCAAAACTACTACTTGTTCTCAAGGGACAAGGACATGCTATATTCTGATAAAACTGTTACCTCTTATCCTTCAATAAGGGCAATAGTACTGGAAAAATATAACTACTTTTTTGTTAAATAACTGTATCAGCAGAAATTAATAAAATAAAATAAAATATATAAGCATTCAACAAAGCCAACAAATAGGAGCATATTACAACAGACACAGTTGATGTGAGGCTTACTGCAATGCGAGTACCATCGATAACAGCAATAAGATTCACATTTACAGCACGCCTCCAAGTGGAAGTTCCATCAGATTTATCATCATAAACCAATGATTTATTGACAAATCCAGCACAGTTAATGCAGATATCTAGCCCACCAAACGTGTCCACATGTTTCCGAAAAGCAGCAGCAAGAGCATCTACATGTCAAACCAGTGTAAATCTTTTAAGATCATGGCAAATAGGAGGGCAGAAAAATTACGGTTCCAGTGAAGAGCTGAAATCATAAAGCAAGTGAACATCCAATGAGAACAATAAAGCCGATTTCCATAGCCCCAAAATAATGATACTCTAGGAGACAGAATTGAAAGATCTGACACAAAAGGTATGAATAAGTCCTTGTGGCATGCAATTTGATAGCGTTTCACATTATGATCCTAAAATCCTAGATATTAAATACTCCCTCCATCCCAAATTATAAGACATCCCAAGAATCTTGAAGAGTCAAACTATCTCAAATTTAACCAAACTTATACAATAATATAATAACATTTATGATGTCAACTAAATATCATTAAATTCGTTATCAATTATATTTTCATAGTATATCTATTTGATATCATAAATGTTTATAGTTTTCTCTATAATTATTGGTCGCCAAAGGGTGCTTGGCCTAGTGGTCAAGACATTCCGGCGGCACCCCTCAGGTCCTGAGTTCGAACCCCGGTTGGGGCGAATTTCAGGCTGAGGGTAAAAAAAAACCCCCTCGCTGGCCCCGTGTGCCAAAGCACCGGTGGTAACGGCCCGTTTCCGGCCTGTGGCAACGGTAACCCGGGCTACGGAGACCCGACCTGTGGACCGGCCCAGGTGACGGTCCCCACGGTGTCTTGTTCCCGGTGTCAGGGCGGGGCCAGGGTTTGGGGGTTTTCTTGGTCGGGGAACTGAGAAGTTTCTTCTTATGTAAAAACCGTGGGGGCGGTCTTTTCCCCCACCGGTCGAGTTTTTTTTTCTATAATTATTGGTCAAACTTGAGATGCTTTGACTCTCTAAGATTCTTGGAACGTATTATAATTTGGGATGGAGGGAGTACATTTGTAAAGAACATTTATGATATTTTCAGTCAATGACAGTTGAATGCAGTTCCTTGAATTATGTAACATGTTGCTGTCAAAACATAGCATCAAACATCAATAGAACAACTCAAATGAGTACTTTGGACAATCTAAGTACTACAGAATATTAATCTTCATCCCCTGCAAGAACTTACCTCCATTGGTAACATCACACTTGATGAATATGGCGGATGGAACTCTAGCATATTGATGAATATGTTTGTTTTCCTTTTGAACTAGCGAAACAACTTCTCTACCGTTTTCTTCAGAGAAATCGATGACAGTCACAAACAGACCCTTCCTTGCAAGAGCAACGCATAGAGCTTTCCCTTGAAAAACAAAAGGGAAACTGTCAGCCAACACATTACGATGAATATACAGTAAAATCGCTTCCCTGCCCGTAATGATGTCGTGTTTATCCTATGAGCCTATGATTTCGTTTCTCGTCGAAGTGTGTGTCTCTGCCTCACCAGAAGTTGTACTAGGTGAAATGTGAACCAGTGCAGGCTGTCCAATGGTGGATGGAGAGACCATCAAATCCATGACTAGGAGGAGACCCGCATCTCTGGACTGGAGCAGCTGGAGCACAGCCGATGGCAAAGCAAAGGAGAAAGAGAAACCCAGGCTCGTGCACTCAACGTCTCAACGGGCCAGGTTACGGAGCCCGTCGCTTATTGAGGTCTGGCCCAACTGCACCAGGACAGGAGCGGAATCGGCACCACGCGCGAGCGGAAGCGGCTGGCGCCTGGCGGGGCGGCATTGCTAGCTCTTGCTCACCGATGCCGGAGGCGCCGCCCGTGACGAGGGCCGACAAGCCTGGCTTCAGCTCCATCCCGCCCGAGCCTCTGGCGGGAAGAGATCGTGGGTGACGGAGGAGGCGAGACTCGGAAAAAGTCCGAAATGAGACGAGGCAAATGGAGAAGGGAGAAGATCAGAGTAGCAGTACCTAGTACGTGGTGCGGCCTCCGCGCCAGCGGATCTGTCGAGAAGCTGGATAGGGACAGACGACGGCAACGAGGGAGCCGAGGAGAGCACGGCGGTTTGCCCGCCCCGGCCGGCTCGATCTCCTCGTGTTTATCTTCCTCATCACGAGCTCTTTTTCTATGATGATGATCTCTCCGTCTAAAGTCCGAACCGCAGGATGGATTTGAAATTGAGAAAAATAATACTATTAACGATATATGAGTTGTCTTTTTGTCTGCTCCCTCCGTCTTGCTATATAGAATGTTTAAGGTGTTGCCGTGGTCATTTACCAAGTTAGATTATAGATATGATCATCTTTCCAACTTGTTGGATTAGGGATCGAGTTCAAACCCTTATTTATATCCCACATAGACTCATATCTGAATGGCTTCCTTTTCCCATATACAAAATCACTTCTTTCATCTAGCTCAAGGGAGAGGAGAATCGGGCAGCGATCAAACTTCACCACCATAAAGTGACGGACTACAACAAGAGGGAAACAAGAGCACCAGCTAGCAGAAGCCAACACGTATCTAGCTGAACTCGAACAAAGTGCCCTCTACCACTCTCTTTTCAAAAGTCTCGTTCAACTAGGAATGCAAACGAGTGACCTTACTACTTGTTCAAATTTTTTGAAAAGTAATACAAACATTTGAACTAAAGAGGTTTGGAGATGCACCTAAAGGTTACCCCTTTACACCCCTACGTTCAACCTCTTATTACCTACTGTCACACAGTTGACACACATCAACAATCTCCCTAGAGCCCTCCATGAGATACTTTCCCTAATATTTGGGCCCAACTATTCTTCCCTTATGAGGATTTTATTAAAACCACTCATACATACCCACGGTAGGAATGCATCACTCATTTATTTAAGTATGATATCTTTAGCAATTTGTTTGGCTCCCTATATGTAAAATACATACGCCAGACTCTTTTCCATTATCTATAATTATTGTATCAATATGGTAGTTTGAGAATTTTTTTAATGGACATAATCACATTGTTCTTCCAAAACAACCCTAATCCTCCACTCCTTCAAGAAGTTCTAACTTCTAACAACATAACTATCATCGAATCCTAGAGTGTACTGCAGGTTTTTGCTCGATATTTGTTGATCATTGTAAGATCCCAAAGTTCTTTTACTATCGTACGGTTGTCAATCCCACGACAGTTCTAGCTTAAGATTTTTCATTGCTTCCTGCGATACTCCTCTAGGGAGCCCCCAATCTCCTCGATCTAGTATTTTCCTCGTTCTTAAATCCCAAATGCCTTTTGCCATGTCCATTTAAATCTGTGTTGTTCTCAAAGCTACTTTGAGAACGTGTTTTCTGTCTTCATTTATTTTCTTTCCTTTGAGAGAGATTAGTATTCAGGAATCAGGAGCTCTGCTATACGTCACTTAAGACCGTCCGTAGCCGGCGCTCCTACGCCGGCGCGGGTGGAAGAGGCAGGAGGCGCAGGCTTGGAAGGAAGACGACGGAGGGATGGGTGCCGGGTGCGAGAGGGATCATAGACTTTTCCTAACATGGTTCCCACCTATCAATCCAGGGTGTGGTTCTACACGATGTGGCCTATTTAACAGATGAAGTCACGTCATTTTTGTAGGAACGGGGCCGGCTCAATACACTGCAGGTGCCCAAAGTTATGATTACATGAGAAAAGAAAATAGAACTAACATGAGAATAGTACGGCACTGGTTTCCCACACACCAGTCTCCTTTTGATCATTGCGACCACTCTCGTATCGGTTCCTCCATCTTCCCATCAAACACTTGTCTATTACGTTCTCTCCAGATGTTCCAAGCTGTGTATTTGGGAATGCATCTGCATGAACTTTGTTTGAATTACAGGAGACAAGTTATATAATATACTGTATACACAAAACGTGGAACGAGGCCACTTTGCATCCTGGATTAGAATCTCATTCGATTTCCATGCCCATGCTTGCCCTTCAGTACGTGCATCTTACACTTCAAGGGGAAAAACTAAGCTATGCACCAACCTATTCCCTTATTCAGTCCTCACCCTCTGGGAAAATACGGTCTTGCTGTATGTGTGCCCATAACAGTGTAAACTACGTGATCATGGAAGATAATGGGCACCATGTCAATGAATTATAATTTTGCAACGATCTGACTGTACGATGGATCAATACACACAACGACCTGAAAAAGTTCAGGATAAAAACCTATAAGTTGCAAAGATAGACAGGAATAGATTCTCATGCTGTCACAGATAGACACACATATACCTTGCCAACGCTCTTGCCAGAATGAAGATATTCGACCGCATCTGGGACTGAAGCAAACACCAAGAATTTCTTGGGGCCTAGGGAAACCTGTTATATGACATCGTGGTATGGCATGAAAAGATAAGTTACAAGGTAAAATTATAGATTTAAAATTATCTCACAAATTTATGAGCCATCATGAGCACAATACATTTGGAGTGAGGTAGTTATCTGATTATTTCCATTTGCTAGGCCCTGCTTGAAGTAGCATACATTATGAAGCATACCTTTAGCTTTCCAGAGGCATACAGGTCAAAAAGTTTGTTAAGATGATCTTGCCACAGGTGAGCATATTGAACAAGGAAAAATCCAGCCTGCAAATTGAAATGAAATTCAAAGTCTACAACAGAATTCTTTCAGAATATTGGATCCAACATCTATCAATTTAGCTCAATGATTGTCCTATATAGTTTCTTTACTACTCCCTCCAGTGTTTTACAAGGCATATTTCGTTTCACTCAGACAAGGCTTTAAACGAAATTACTCTACTAATATTTCATTTATGTGATACAAAATTATAATTATAATCAAGTATATTTTATCGGATGTCTCCAAAGAGACATAATCAATTATATTTTAATACAACTATTGCTAGATGTCCCAGGGCATGGCCTCACAGTTGATACTCTCCTATTGGCCTCACAGTTGATGCTCTCCTATGGGCCTCACGTTGATACTCTCCTATGGGCCTGCGGTCATATGTGATTACTATGATTGATACCAAGTCATTATAGGCAAGGATTACCATTGATTGGTTCTGATTCTATAAGTCAATAACCTATAGGTCATCCTTTCCTACATGTGTATAACCCATCATCATCCATAATCAATATATTATTTGTGGTGTCATATCTCGCTTACAAATATGACATAATTCTGTGTCCCAAAACACTATTAATAGTCTAAATTGCTGGTTCAAGGCTTGTCCTAGAGACGAAATAAGTCTTGTAGGATGAGTAGCATACCATTTGAAAAAGCAGGAGCTAATGAATGTATGCCAATTTAGTAATGGTGATAATTGGGGTACCCAATCAAGGGCTCCAAAACAATCACCCCAGGCCCCTCGGGTGCACCCGACCCTCAGGGGCATTCTCCACCTCAACATGAGCTCCCGGGGGATCCAACTCGCGGGAGACATTATCCACCTTACCCGATTCCCTGGGGACGACCCTCGGGGAGCATTCTACGCCTCGAATGAGCCCCTGGGGGACCGAACCTCGGGGAGCAATCTCCACCTCGCCCAACTCGCTGGGGACAGACCCTCGGGAGCATCCCGCCTCGCTCGAGCCCCTAGGGGAAAATTCTTCGCCTTGCCCGAGAACTCCGGCTCCCTCGGACGCGCTCGACCCTTGGAGGATGATCTCCACCTCGCCCGAGAACCCCGCCCCCCTCGGGCGCACTCGACCCACGGGGGCGATCTCCGCCTCGCCCGAAAACCCTGGCCCCCTCGGGCGCGCTCAACCCACAGGGGGGGATCTCCGCCTCGGTCGAGAAGTCCCGTCAGTGTTCGGGGCAAAGGGGAACAGACAGGTGGGGGCCCTCATCGCCACCTACCACCGGGCAGGGGACGTCTTTTCCTCCACCTAAGAGCAAGTATTATAGTACAACCCACAAGCTGACTGTAAGGTTCCTTGCAGCCTTCTCTCAGCCCACCCATACAATAGTGCACTCTACTCCATTAATACATGGTCCACATGTCCATCTCATAGAGTTTCTTGGTTCTTGTGCGCGTGGCACAGTTCGCCCGAAGCACGTCGCTCCAGTGTACGGGAAGGCCGCGACTCGACGGCCATACTATCCTAGCCCTACAGGACCGAGCCACTACGCCGAACAAGGTGGACAGGCCCCCGAGGGGAGGGGACTTTTTGTTTTTCTCTTTCTTTCCCGCTCTTTCTATACAAATACAACAATCACCTATAACCCGAGCTCTCCCCTTCGAGCTATAAAAGGGGAGGCAAGGCCCCTAGCAGAGGGAGAGACACTCAAACACAACCCATCGAACCTCACTCAACACGCACAACACCAGAGACTTAGGACCCTCTCCCTCTCTCGACAGCTTGTAACCCTAGCTACAAGCACCTTGGTGCGGAGTAACACGAGCACCGCCATCCACACGAGCACCGCCATCCACTGGACGTAGGGCATTCTTGCCTGAACGAGTATATCCAGTCCACCCTGCGCAACCATCCGATCCTAGATGCTCAGTTACAAATTTACCGTCGGTAGTCTAGAGCGCCATTTTAGACGCCGACAAACGGGCTAAATGGACATCACAGTTTCACCACCACAACTCATTCTATAATGCAGGCAATTGCATAGCCAAGACAAGCTTTGACCATGCAAGTCCAGGTGTACAGTGGCTGTTCCACAGGATCACATCGATCCTTCTATGTAAAGTTCAGCAAGGCAATTTGTTAGATAACATCCCTTCAGGATCACATGTGTTACGGTGTTAGTGTCAGTTAGTTAGATGAGTCATGAGATACTATCAAGTATCAATAGGAAATCATAAAGATCAAGTGATCAACCTATTCCCTCACTACCATTCTCTACTTCTCATCTACTTCTCACATGCACTATCCTCAATGACATCATCAGACACAGGCAGGATGCCAGCAGCCAGCCAACTAGCTAAGGATTGGCGAGCAACCTCTCATGGCTACATGTTACATTCCTTCTCCCAGGGATGTGACGCATTCAGTTTCACGTCTCAACTAAAGTAAGAAATAGTTGGCGCACGCAATGTCTCCCAGGTACCTTATTTGATGATCTGCCTCAATGAAAATCTAAGCTGTCGGATCAAATACACCACATGCAATGTCTCCTAACCAATTTATTTAATGAACACCAAATATTGGTACAGTACATTCTAACAAACAAAGTTACAGAGACATACCACAGTTTGGCTTTTAGCCAGAATCTTCTCACATAGTCCAGTGTAGTTCTTTGGCTTCCAGCCATCCTCTCCTTGATACTGAAAACATGAAAGTCACCATTTTTATTAATTCAGGTATAAGCTATGACATGTTACTAAAAACCTATTACAATGAAAACAGGATGTAACCAAATCTAATTTCAAAAAGGTTTCAACATAACCACAACAGATTTTTTAAGGAACAAATATTTCCTAGGTAAAATCCAGTCTCCAACTATTAACCAGATGCATAATGGGCTAAGTATTATTAACACTTAGCACGTTTAAAAATATTCCAGAGTTTATTCTTCCACCAAATAATAGAAAAGGGCAAGAATCATTGACACTAAGTCCCAGGCTTCACTATTCCTAGAAACTCTAAATGGTGGAGCATGTGACAGTTTTACATATTCACCCTCAGATGTTGCCACTCACAATATATAAGCTAAAAGACATGGATCTCAAGGGCTGCCAAAGGTACCTGGGAGATCATACCAATTACAATGAGATGCCCGTGGACTGCAAGTGCATTCAAGCACAAGTCAAACATATCCCCACCTACAGATTCATATATGATATCTACACCTCTTGGAAACTCTTTCTTCAGAACCTGAATTCATACATTTGAAATTAATAAACACAATGAAGAAAACAAACAAGGCATCAATTTAAGTGGCTTGCAATCGCTTGAGGTTTCAAAATGTAACTCAGAATATCAGAGATCTAAATAACTTATAGTTTCTACAACATGAGTGTAGTTCAAGCATGCGCATCAAATATTTTGCATTCTGTATGACACATGAAAGGTTACGCTAGTGTATGCAATAAGCACAATATTTAGTATATAGTATACTAAATAAGCACATTTAGGCTTGAAACCTTGAAAATTGCAGAACTGCGAATAGAGGTAGGACAAACCAAACAACAGAAACATATAGTATATAAAATAAACACATTTATGCCAAAACAAGGATGAAATATCAAGCTGAGACACTCACGTAAAACCTTCCATAGTAAAATCCCATTTTGTGCAGTGGACGTAAGAAAAGGTCAATATTAAAAACTGAAACAAAAACATACATCTTTGACTCGTTCATTTCTGTAATTGATAACACGATCAACTCCTAAGGAAGCCAGAAGTTCAGCTTTACTTTCACCTCCACATGTGGCAACAACCTTGTTGCCTGCTAGTTTCGCCAGCTAGTGAAGATATGAAAAAAAACATTCAAAAAGTAAGGATATAGCTCAGAGTTAATTTAATAAAGTTGCATACAAAACAGAATAATATGTAGACAGGAAACCAGAACCAATAGAACCAAATATATGAAAACGCAAATTACAGGGAATGTTTATCCTGTATAAGTTTGAAAAGTATAAAACAGTATGTTTATCCTATACCTCCTACATCGAAAAGAATTGTAGTAATGATGTCAAAATGGTCTCAGCTGACCTGAACGGCGAATTGTCCTGTTCCACCAGCAGCTGCTGTAACTAAAACAACTTGCCCAGATGTCATTTGTCCTGCCTAAAGCCAGAGAGAATCAACCAAATTAGTCTAGAATGGAAAACAGATACTATGATGCTCAAAAGTTTGGTTGATCACAGAGGAGACAAAGAAAACAAGCAGGGGTTTATATAAAGTAAACCTTTTCAAGACCAATTGAAGCAGTCAGTCCTGATGTCAACATAGCAACAACCTCGGGGTCTGGTCTTGGCACTGGAAGAAGATGTTTGGCTGGAACCTTCACAAGAAAAAATGCAAAGATAAAAACCAGTACTGATAGACAAACATTACTTATTCAATATTTAATAGGCTGCAGATGATCCCATTTCGAAGACAGAGCTACTAGGTAATTTGCTGAGCAATAGAAGGGCACAAAATGGAGTACCTCCGTGAATTCAGCATAGCTCCCAAAAGTCATAAGGGCCACGGGAGTGCCAACTTTTATATGACTGGCTGAATCTCCAACAGCGGCAACAATTCCCACAGCCTGCATAGTAGTGGCGGAGCCAGAATTTCAGGGCTGGGTATTCCGCGTTCATAAAAAAATTCAATACAAACACTAGTATAAAAAAAAAGCTCTACGCTGGCGGTGTGCAATAATTTGTACAGGCGGTTTCGCTTATCGTGCGTCAGTAGAAATCAAACAGTTCCGAACCACCACTAGAAATCGATTTCTACATGCGATTTTCTTAAGAAACCTGCCTTTAGAAATACTTGATTTTTATAGGCGGTTGTATAAATTCTATTTTTCTTAAGAAACCGCCTACAAAAATAGGATTTCTATATGCGGTTTCTTAAGAAATCCGCCTGTAGAAATAACCCTGGTTTTTTTTTTGAGTTTTTCAAACGACCTTGGATGGGAAAACGACCAAAATGAAAATTGTAGATCTCAAAAATTTACAAAACTTTGTAGTTGATAACTTTTTCACTTTAAATCATCTTGTCATCGAAAACAACGTTTGAATTTGTCGAATTTGAAATTCATTTTTTTAAACGACCTCAGATAGAAAAACTTTCTAAATAAAAGTTGTAGATCTTGAAAAGTTACGAAACTTTGTAGTTTACAACTTTTTCTTTTGAATTCGTTTAGTAGCTCAAACAATCAATTTACACTCGATTTAGTATATATGTGGGGAACTAAAACGGAATCTAGACATAAGTGACTTATGGGTGGAATGTTAGAAGGGGGTATGCGCGAGGGTGAGCTTGCGGGTTCGAAACCCCACGGACACGTAGCACACGACTTTACATGAAAAAAAATGCACGACTTGCGGGCGGTTCACGCGACTTTACGTGAAAAAAATGCACGACTTACGAGCGGCTCACTAGTCGGCCTCTCCTACAATTTAATTCTTTTTTTTTATTTCTAGATAACCATTTCTACAGATGGTTCCTTAAGAAAATCGAAATCTCTTTCCACTAGCGGTTCTTAAGGAACCGCCTGTATTGTGCTCCCATTTCAACTGGCCCCAACCAGGAAACGATGCAGAGCTTTTTTTTTTACTTTGGTGGACTGACAATCACTAGTTTCTATTGGGTTTTGGGCCAGATTTTTTATTTCTAGATAACCATTTCTACAGATGGTTCCTTAAGAAAATTGAAATCATTTTCCACTAGCGGTTCTTAAGGAACCGCTTGTATTGTGCCCTCATTTCAACTGGCCCCAACCAGGAAACGATGCAGAGCTTTTTTTTTTTTACTTTGGTGGACTGACAATCACTAGTTTCTATTGGGTTTTGGGACAGATTTGTAACAATTAGCAACTCTACAAATTATACCTATACGTATACATATATGTATTTGTGTTTATTTACAAAATATTGGGTATTCCATGGAATACAGGGGAATACCCCTAGCGCCGCCCATGCTGCATACATGAGATTCCTCATAAGAGAAAAGGAAAAGAAAAATAATGAGCAAAGTCGATGACGCCCTTCCGTCCCGAAAAGAACTTGTAATTAAATGTAATAAACAATTTATGCAGAAAAATAATGAGGAAAGTCAATTGATTACTTCAAAACCAGCATCAAATGGAAGGCGTGAGGCGGTTTCTTTAGGATTACCACTAAAATAACGTCCTGAACTGAAGTTGACCTGTACAAAGGCCATTAAATCATCCAAAGGTTAGTTAATGGGCATCAGGCATCAATGAAAAGAAATTGAAAATGAAATCAAAAGACTTACATCACTAGCATTTACACCAGCATATATTATTTTAACCAGAGCACTATGTTCTTTGATAGGAAATCTCAGGTGCACACGCTCAAGTCTTGTAGCATTGCGAAAATTATGGCTGAGTGTGTGAACAACTCTACACAAGCATCAATAAGAAGCAATCATTAATAAAACAAATGCAATTTTGAATACCTACAGAAATTTTCCAGCTTGTGAGATATAATTATGGGCAGGCTATTGCCATTTGAGGAAATTTCTGGCAAGTGCAACATGATAAGTGATATGCAATACAAAGTCTAAGCTAAGATATTTGTTAAAAAAAACCTACTAGAAAATGTGATGTGTCAAAAAAAATATCATCAATATGTCATCTTGTGTGAACAGTTGAGACACATCCTAAGAGCATCTCCAAGAGATTAGTCAAAAAGATTAGCCAAATTAACTGATTTTGTTACTCTCTAAAATAGATAATACTAGAGTACTCCAACAGCTGTAAAACGAAAAGGATGGATAGCTAATGAGGTAAGCTATCTAAAAGTAGAGAGCGATTGAGGTGGGATGGAGAACTACTAAATTTGAAAAGTCAGTTGGAGACGTTTTTCCTTTAACAATAGCTAAATTTACCTTTAGAAAATGATTTGGCTAATCTCTTGGAGATGCTCTAAGCAAATGCTGAGTCCTATGATAAACATAGGATCTAAAGTTGTTTATTTCAGTTTAAGTGGTTTAATTAGTTCCTTAACTAGCCATAAGGAATTGCTGGGACAACGACAACAAAAGCAATCTAATGTGTTGGGGGCAGTCGGACAGCTTATATCTTCTCAAAGAAAGAAAGAAAAACTAGACCAAGCTAAGAGGAACTAGGTGGCATGTTAATAGGCACCCAAATTCGCCTCAACGAGAACTTGAACCTGGGTGGTCTAGGAATACGTCCACACCCTCAACTAACTGAGCTAGCTCAGCTTCCTTACCTTCTCAAAGAAACAAAGATAACATAGCAAGACTTACATCTTCTCAAAGAATTCAGGCATTCGGATGCTAGGATATATATTATTTGTCAGCATCCTTTTTGATTTGTTAGGATTCACCATATACTTTCTTTGTTCTTCTGGTGTTGGCCAGTATTCCATCCCTCGCCGTTTCGTTATCCAAAGGCAAGCACCAGCCTTGCTCTCATCCTGTATAAGCTCAAATGCGCCTGAGGACAATAAAGGAAAAAAAATGATGAGGTTGGGTGGGGGGCTGGTGTTGGTGTTGGTGTTGGTGTTAAAGATGACATCACGAGAGAAAGGGAGATCACATGCAAAAGACCCCTGAACCATATCTACCAGGAGGATACCGTACTGTTTGGTGGGTTAACCATCACTTGCTAAAGTTCTCAAGATCAGAGACAGAACTGACCTACTCATGCAGATTACGCAACCTACCATGTACTTTATTCAATTTTTATCAATGGAATTCACATGTTTTACAGTGATAGCATATGTTCTTGTGCAGTTCAATCTTTAAAACACCCCATCTCAACATAACACTAGAAGTTTAGAAAAATTTATCAGAGGCTTGCATTAATAATCATGGCACATAAAATATGGATACAAAGAAAATAGTCTTGCAATAACACTTGATTACAGAAATGACGTACCATTAATGACATCTTCCATCTTCAAATATCCACCAGTTGAATCTATAATTTTGTGGTTCATTTGTTCCGCCATATTGGTTTGGACAAACTGCATAAATCAGTACATGACTAGGTCAAGACCTTTGTCGAGGGAGGGAGGGAAATCATGAGACCAACTCATCTGGCGCACTTATTGATTTTAATTAGTATTTGATCTTGTCATACTAGTCTGCTTCTAGAATTATATATGATCATCCACATGCAGTGGTGGGAATCAGAGGTATCGATATCACTGGTGGTCCTTAAGATGGTTACCAGTCACACTATTTGGTCAATCTTTAATCTTGTCTAAAAAAAACTTGGCAGGGGAAAGACCCCCCCTGGACCACACGGGCATCGTACTAAGAAGAAGCTTCTCAAATGCTGACCCAGAAACACCCCGAAGGCTGCCCTGGAATTGCCATCGAGCTCCCAGAACACATGCCTGCGGTCATGTGTATCTCGCTGAAAACAAATCAGATGGTTGCACGAGCTGACAATAAGTGTTTTTCTTATTAATTTAGGCCTGTTTAAATTCGCTCCCACGAGAGTCAAAACTTGGACCTGAAGTGCTACTAAGGTTGCCGCACCCACTAGGCTACAAACCCTTTGTGTTTAACTTTGTCTATTAATGTCAATTTATGAAATGGAGAATACAGTGTGCTGTGTGCACAGCTGTTCTATTGAACTCATTTTTTTGAAATACAAAACCTAAAAAGGGTAACAAAGTTAGGACAAAAAACACAATACTAAAACAAGCAAGTACACAAATTATAGAACAGATAATAAATATTTGATTCAGTCATGTGGTTTCTTAATACCTCTGGGCAGAGCACATTGACACGAACACCATGGTCTTTCAATCGAACAAGTGATCTTGTAAACATAACCACAGCCCCTGCCAAGAAACAAATTTGAGGTCATAAGGCATCTGGAACCATGCGACAGATGGTTTATGTACATATTATTCTCCACAAATTATTAGTCATAGTTAATATCAAAATTGGCCTAGTAGACTAGTGTTGCAATCACAATCTGCTGACAAGAAAGAGATAAAAAGAAAACAGTATGGGATCATATACCTTTTGTCGCACTATATATGGGATCAAAGATCATAGGATAAAGACCTGCCGCTGAACCAATATTTATTATGACACCAGGCTTCTTTTGGTCTCGCATTATTTGACTCTGGTAATCAAAATTTAACCAAAAGTCATGTGCATGTGGCATTTGGATGTGAAGAAAATATAGACAACATGCCTGCCAGTTAATAACATGATACAAAATAGTTGTACAAAGATGAAGAAATCAAACTAAACCAAGAATGCAAGCATGATCTGCCAATTGTAAGTGATATGCCACACCAGCAATAACTGTTGGTACAAATTAACAATTTGAGTTACCGAAAGATCAACTTTACAATTTCTTTTGACAAATAACGGTAGACTTACTGCAATGCGAGTACCATCAACGACAGCAACAAGGTTCACATTAACAGCATGCCTCCATGTTCTAGTTCCATCAGATGTATCATCATAAACTAGTGTTTTATTGCCAATTCCAGCACAGTTGATGCAGATATCTAGTCCACCGTAAGTGTGTACATGCTTCTCAAAACAGGCAGCAAGATTATCTGCATATTAAATAGTGTGTATTTAAGATCATGGCAGGCAGACCTTTCAGTTAACATCTGAAAGTTAAAAACTCTTACCTGCATCACTAACATCGCACTTAACAAATAAAGAAGACGGAACTCTAAGATCTCCATGAAATTTGCTATTTTCTTTTTGAACTAATGTAGCAACTTCTCTTCCATTTTCCTCTAAGAAATCAACGACAGTCACAAATAAACCCCTCTTTGCAAAAGCAATACAAAGTGCTTTCCCTGAAAAATACAAAAGAACTCTTAAGTTAATACATTGGAAGGTATCTACACGGGCTGGTGAACTGAAGGGGGGGATTAAACCCATAAGAGGGAGCAGAACCTACTGTAAAAAAAAAATTCCTAGCGTTAAACTAAGGGTCTATGGTCAGCTAGAATATAGGGAGGCTAGTTCGATCCAGTGTTAATGATACTCGTCAACTTTCAGTTTCGTTTAAACGATCCTATACTTGCAGTTGCAACCTTGCGGTCTCGGATTTGACAAACAAAGAACCTTGCTACCAATTACATGCCAGTTTCCAGAAAGTTTAGTCTTAAGTTTTGCTGTGGCCACATATTGTTGCATGGCTGCATGTTATATGATGTGTAGTACCCCCAAAAAACAAACTCTATTAAGCTACTTTATTTCCAGTAAACCTGTAGTTTAAAGCATACAAATCTCAAGAAAAGCTTCTCTATAAACTTTATGCTATTATAATTGCAACCAATTCCAATAGTTGGCAGATCACTTAGATATGGTATAATTGCTAGTTTGCTACTCTGTGCAATCAATATAAGTCGTTAGAGTTTCAATCAGTAAAAGTTCCATAGCTTTGATCATCAACAAATAAAATTCATGTTCATGGGAAATGTAATGTTGACATAGCTAGATTCGTCATAAAGATATGCTTTCATATTGTGTAATCCTTTTCATTTATTTTCATAGAAAGTACTAGTTAAAGTCACCTTGTAGACCATGCCAACGTCCTAAACAGCTTATACTTTGGATCATAGGGAGTACATACCAAATCTAAAGGCAACTGCAAAATTGCATGCTTTATCTCATTGGCAATGGGAATTGGGAACTGGGGAGTGCTTACCCGTTCCTGATATAGTACTATTTGTAACAATGCTCTGGAGCTCTTTCTTAATGTGTATGGGCAAAACAATGTTGAAACCTCACTTATATTACTCCCTCCTTCCGAGGAAAGAATGAAATTTCAATAGTACCGTGTCAAATCGTTTCTGAGTTCAACCAAGTTTATATAAAAAATATCAATAATTTATGATACCAAATAAGTGTCATTAGATTTGCCATGAAATATCTTTTTATAGTACACACATCATAAATATCGATACCTTTTTCCTATAGTCTCGGTGAAATTAGAGAGTTTGACTAATGCTAGCTCAAGAATTGGGCATCATTTCCAGGACCGGGTCCAGAGGTATTATTACTTACTATACTAGGTAAAGGAATCTCATTATTGCTGTGGCATAAGCAGTGCAGCACTGCAGGTCCGTTCCGCCACCTCCGTCCAAATGCTACACTGCATATTTATACGATGAATCCATTCTAGATGAGGTGATGCATCATGAGTATATTCCTCAAATTTGGTGGAATAACTCTATTCCTTGTACTAGTACTAATATGATTAGCTTGTGAGGAACAAGATGATGATGGATCAACCCATTCCATTCTACAAACCAAACAAAAAAAATGATTGACTTAACTCATTCCTCCGAACACACTAGTTCGTAGGAATGGACCCCTTTGTACAGGTTGAAGTAAAGCGGCACGGCACATCAAGAGACAAGACTCAGGACTGAACAACGTTTCGAGAGCCGATAGGGAAGAGGGGGCGCCTCTTACCGATGCCGGAGGCGCCGCCGGTAACGAGCGCCGACATGCCGGGCTTGAGCTCCATCTCGCCGTCGCGGGGGGCGGGGGGCGGGGGGCGAGCTGCTGAGGAATAGCAGCGGCGAAGGGGCGAAGGCGCGAAGTGCGAGATGCTAAGCGGGACGGGGCGTACAAGGCACCGGCAGGCACGCGGAACTGCAGAGGACGAAGTGGGGAAGGAGAAGATGCCGCGGAGCTTATTCGGCGCCGCTCTCCTGTTATAAATTAAATTGGATAGAAGAAGATTAATTTGCGAGAATAGCACTGTATTGTGAAATTATGGAGTACTCATAAATTAATCTTAATTCATGTAATTAGTTTATGTTAATAATTTAAATTAGTGTTAAACATCTTGATGTGACTAGCTAAACTTTGATCTCCTCAAAACGAACAATCCATATATTATTATCCTGTTTATCTCGTGCCCTATCGGCTTCGCTGGCCCTGTTTCCGTCTCATTTCGCGTGGTCTTGGCGACACAGCTCATTACACGACGAAGCCAAGCATGTGAGGCCGTGAGTGCAACGTGCACACCGCACGCCAAAGCCGTGCTCCAACGGCTTCACTACCGGGCCGATAGTTTGCAGTTGGGCAGATGGTTCGTATCATCAGTTTATTAAGATTTCAGTATTTGGTCACGAACCCGGACGACAGGTTCCATGATTTACAGCACGGGAACAACGAAAGGAAATACAAGAGCTGGATGCAGTCTATGGAACTTCAAGAGGGGGATAGAAAGTGCATGGATGGAAGTAGGGGTGCAAAGGTAACCTTCAGGTACACATCTAAACCTCTTTAGTTTAAGTATCTATATTATTTCTCTAAAATTTTTGAAAAGTAGTACAAATAGTTAAATTAAAGAGGTTTGGAGGTACACCTAAAGATCAGTGATTTGCACCCCCCAGATGAAAGAAGGGAAAAAGAGATATGCATGTGTGCAAATTGAGCTTGTAGCTTAGTTGGTTAGCTTCTTTTAACAGCGAACATGTATGTTGATAACAAACTATAAATTATGTTGAATTTATCAATTTTGAGATTTGTTGCTCCAATAATTCTCGTTCTAAGTGTTGTGCCGAAAAAAATTGTACATACATGAACCGCAGATGGGTGAAAGAAAGAAATAGGTGGGACACATATGACTGTTGATCAATGTGTGCATGTGTGCAAATTAAGTGTAACTAGTTTAGTTTTTTTTTATCGTGAAACTTATATCTATCTAGGTTCAAGTCTTAAGGTCGGTGCTCGTATGTTTCTATATTTATTTTTTACTGAAAAGGGAAGGTTTCCTGTGTTGTAGTTGCTAGTCTTAGGCTTCTTTGATTGGGCTTTTGAACCTACTTTTGTTTTTGTAAAAGTCATCCAAAGAGTCCAAAAGCTACATCTACTTTTGGCCAAAAGTTGTTTTTACTCTAGTACAAAACTGAAAGCATCTCATCCCTGCTTTTCAGGTGCTTTTAGGGAAAAAGTTACCCATTTGCCACTAGTTATGAAGATAATGATTTGTTTTTTCTTCTTTCTTCCTCCTACGCATGACCTCACCGGAAAAGAATCGCACAACGCTACCACGGCCACAAGTGGTACCAGCTCTAGCGTGCGTGGGAGACCTCCCTCCCTCCGGCGGCCCAGCCCCAGATCCGTTGTGGCGAATGAGCCCTGTCGTCGAAGCAAGCTCTGGTGAGCGTGGGTCCCCGGCTCTAGCCGTTGCTTCTTTTGCGCGCGAGCTTCGACCGCTGCCGCCTTTGGCACGTGAACGGCAGCTCCGCCACTACGTTGCGCCCCGCCTAACCCTTACCCCACCCTTGGTTGCTCACGACCTCTTATTCCTCGGCCTGTCCATCGACCATCGTGGCAACCCCTCCCTATCTGGCTTTGGCCCCTATCCGACGAACCTCATGGGGCTAACCCTCCCCCTCCAGCTCCGTCCCCTGTCCGGGGAACGGGAACCCCACGACCCTGCCCATTTCCTCCTTAGATCTGCCTTCGAGTGCGGCTCCACCATCAATGGCGGTGAGGCCATGCATGCGCGGGCCCATCTCCAGCAGCGCTCGACCATACGTCAACGAGCTCTAGAATGTCTGCTTTGGCCTACCCTAATACCAAGACCGTGAGGTCGAAGATGACAAGGGGTTGAGAGACTGACAAGTGGGCCCCGCTGACATGTGGGGCCTACTGACAGCTACTAATCCGAAAGCAACAGATGTGTAACCAAAGGGCTTTGAACTTTTCAAAAGCCCACAAACCACAACTGCATTTGAAAAGCTAAAAGTTTACATCAACTTTTACAAAAGGCCACAACCCAACCAAACACACCCTTAGTCAAGTGGAACGTAACAAAACTATTAAGAAGAGCCTTTAGAACCAAACCAAACACACCCTTAGTCACGTGGAACGTAACAAAACTGTTAAGAAGAGCCTTTAGGATCAGAGTTGCCTGACACATCAGCATACTGCATAATTAGAAATTCATTGGAGTATTTGCGAATTAGGAGATTTAGAGTCCTTGGTCCTTTGCTCTTGTTGATGATGGATATCACCTAGGACAAAAAGAGAAAGGGAAAGGGGTCACCCTGCCTAACTCTCCTTCTATAGTGGAATACCTTTCCGGGTGTGCCATTTAGAAGGATTAAAGAAGTACCCATGCTAAAGATTAGTTTCATCCAGAAAAACCACTTAGCTCTAATCTCTTTCCTATATTTATTACATAGGTACATGTACTCAAAGGACAAAGATAGACAGTCCTAAATGGACTTGGCTTTGAGTTAGCTTGATGATATGAGGTTGCAATCTGTTGGTAGGAAGTTTGGTGATGATCTTGATGGAATTTCAACAAGGAAAACTTTCTAGATCATTTATTCTTGTTGGGCCATCCACCTTTGGAATTAGGTGATGTAGGATTCATTGGTGCTTTGGAGGCAAATCTCACTAGTGTGGATAGCAAGACATCGGTTGTAGAAGTCCTGCTTGATTATGGGCCAACATTTCTTGAGGATATCATTGTTGAAGCCATTTGGTCATGGAGATTTGTTTGAAGGCAAGCACCTTATAATATCATCAATTTCCTAGGTGTTGAAGGGCAGTTCTAAGGAGCTCAAGTCTGGTCCTTGGGCTAGGAGCATATTGAGGTCAAACTGCAGTTCATCAAAATTGGAGGAGCCTAATCTCTCCTTGAAATCATTCTAGATGAGAGCTGCTTTTTGGGAGTGATCATAAACTAGGGAGCTTGATGGGTCAGAGAAGGTGGTAATGAGGTTTCTTTTGTGCCTTATTGTTGCATTGAAATGAAATAATATTGAACTTTCTTCTCCAAACTTTACCCACTTAATAGTCCATCTTTGCTTCCGGTAGATCATCTGCTTGTGGATCAGAGTAGCCAATTTCTGATTGAGAATATCTCTAAAATTCCACTCTTGTAAGATAAGGTCTCTCCATTCCGCTAAGGATTCCAATAGAGAGATGACAAGCGTTGGAAATTGTAGACTTGGGGTTTGATAGTTGAGATTGCCAAGCTCTAAGATTGCATTTGAGGGCTTTGAACTTAGCAGTTAGGAGTATAGCTGCATCAGTCCGGGGAAAAGGTCCATTCCATACGCTTGCAACTAAAGAAGGCAAATTTCATGAGTCATGCAACAATTCTCAAACCTAAAGGACTTTCATTTTGGGATGGAAGTCTTGAACGATTTCAATCACACATGGCTAGTGGTCAAATGTTTCTATGACAAGAGAACGGGCAATGGTATGAGGGTACCTAAGAGTACAAGCAGGGAGGAGAAGAATACTTTGTAAAAAAAATAAAATATGATCTATTTGTTACATTGTTTGTATAAAAAACTAATATAATCTAGAATCATTTAATGTGAAAGAATATTTTGTGTGAGGTTTTTTGAAAAATATAATATGCACATATACAAAGTGCTCGGTCATACACATAACAACTTTAGAAAAATAAGATGCCTTGAATCCTACTATCATGATAGGTGTTTGAATGTAACTAAGGGGTGTTTGGTACAGCTCCACTCTACGTTTTTTATAAAATAGGTTCATCTCCAAGCACTCTCTTCATAAAAAAGAGTTGTGAGAGCACTCAAAGGGGTGCTCCATAAACTCCATATGTTTTTGGAGCTATTCCACATTGAAGTCTGTGAAGCAGAGTTGGAACTGCTCTGCTCCATGTTTTTTTAGCAAAACGATTTCAGCTCCACACGCTCTGTTTAAGAAAAAAGGGTGAAATTGAGAGAACACTTAAATAAATGCTCTATAAACTTTAAATTTTTATGGAATTGTTCCACAGTGTAGTTTGTATAGCAAAAAATATTTATCCACGTGCAGTCCGGCCTGTATATGCTCAATTGTCATAGTGACTTCGTGAGGACCTATGTAGGCTCAGCATGCGGACCGAACAAGGAGGGTACTTAATTTACCTGATCACGTTAGTGGAAACAAGGAGGAGAAGAAAAAATATTTATTAGCGTGAGTGATGTTGAGATTCTAGGAGTATCTTTGTCTAGATTATTTATCAATTGTTTCATCTTATCTAAAAATAAGGTGTTGTAACTCTTTCAAAATATTACTCTCTAAATTATAAAATATTTTGTTTTTTCTAGATATGTTGCATTTGCTATGGATATAGATATACATATGTCTAGATATACTATAAAAACATAGAGTAATATATATTTAGAAAAAGGCAAAATGTATTATAATTTGGAACGGATTTAATACTTATAAAAGGTAGCTCCGTGCCAAGGCCAGAGCATTGGATGATGATTGGATCCATAGAATTTTTTATCCTAATATTTCAGTTTGTTGCACACCTAAAGTATGATCCTCCGCTACAGGCTTACTACAGCGAATCAGCCTTTTCTCTTGCTCATCATCACTCGATTAACAACCACAATAAATAATCCTGGAGCTCATCCACAATTTGGTTTGCCAAAAAGCAGCAGCTGGTAGTCCAACCGACGAACTGAATGCCTATCACGCAGCATCGATCGTCCAGAAATCGGATTGCAAGTCGTTAGCCAAATCATGAACGCCTTACGCTTTAGTACAGTACTTTTTTTTAAAAAAAAGGAACACCAGCAACGTACACGACGCACACCTGCGGCTGCCGCGCGCGCTGGACGGCAATGGCCAATGGGCCTGGGGCCTGGACGTCGTTCTTGGACTTCCTCCGCACGGAGACAGGGCCATGTTGCATTTTTTAACGCCTCAACTCAATTGCGCACCAGCCTATACTCACCTGGGATCAAAGGTTCGATTTTAAAGTGGTCGCGTTTCGGAACGTGCTCCACATCCATGCATCCATCCATCCACCTAATGGGCGCAAGGCAAGACAGGGCCACCTGCTACGTCCGCGTACGCCCTGACCCCGTCAAACCCGACCGGTCCAGCTGGGCGTAGCCGCCATTATGAACAAAGCCGGCCTTCTCGGGTTCTCAGACGCAGCCCCAGTCCAGACCAGCTCATCCGAGGAGCAGAGCAGAGCAGAGCAGCGGCTTCGTCAACCAATTGGTAATTTCCCTGGCGCGAGTTACGCGACGGGAAACGGGCACGTGCGGGACGGGCACCGAGCGCGAGAGAGGAAACGGAAGTCAGGAAGCGGAGCACGCAAACGAGCCGTTCGAATCCAAACTGCATTGCGTGGCGGTGCCGATAAAATCGGAACGGCCGCGCCGATCGAGCGATCTCTCCTTTTTTGGCCCTCCATCCTCCAACCAAAGCCCTAAAAAAAAAAACACCCCTGACCTCGTCTCTCCCAATCCCAAATCAAGCTTGTTTGGCTCACGCACCGCGTGGCGACCACGATCGCGTACTCCCCGGCTACACCATAACCCGCGGCCTTTTTCGCTGCGTGATCTCTTCTTCATTCGGTGGAGTGGGTGCTTCGCGACTCGCTAGCCGTCTCAAAGCAGAGCAGAGTCCTCCCCGGGTCATCATCCGAAGACGAGGGCCGAGGGTTTTGCGAGGAAAGCCCCTCCCCGCGACCGATGGCGATGGCGGCGGCGCCGGCGTTGTCGCCGGGGACGGTGCCTTTGGGAGTGCTGCTGCGGCGGGAGGTGACCAAGGAGCGGATGGAGCGACCGGACGTGCTGTGCGGGGAGGCCAACCTCTGCCGCAAGGGCGAGGACTTCACGCTGCTCTGCGCCGACGCCGGCCACCGCATCCCCGGGGATCCGTCCACCTCCTTCTCCGTCTTCGCGGTAACCCACATTGCTCTCTCTGTCCATGTCCAGCAGATTCTGGGAGGCAGAGATCGCGTTCGCTCGCCTTTTACGTGGCTGCCACTACGCGCTTGCTTTTCGCCTTTTCTGGTTGGCAGAATTATTCGTCTGTTTAGTTGCGTTTTTTTCTGTGTGTGTGCGCATAGGCCAGTGCAAGCATGACGTCTGTGAAAACTTTTTTTACCTTTGATTTGATCCTAAGCATCTTATCTTAATTATGTGATGTTATGAAAACAAAACATATCAGATTTCATCTGTGTTTTGGCGATAGCTTTGATGGTGGTACACCGCTGATGAGTTTTTTTTTTTTTTTGATAATATCCATCTGATGATTGCCAATTGTTCTTATTTGTTGATTGATAGCTTTTCGATGGGCACAACGGATCAGGAGCTGCCATATACGCAAGGGAGAATCTGTTGAAAAACGTCTTGCGTGCCATTCCTACATGTTTCTGCAGAGAGGAGTGGCTTGCCGTGCTACCACGTGCGCTTGTTGCAGCGTTCGTCAAGACCGACAAAGATTTCCAGGCAGTGGGTAAGTAAGTCCTATTATCGCTCTGCTTTAGTGTATTTAATAATATATACTGAAGGCACGTTTCATAGAATTATTTAGTCCTTAATTAAAATGGCATATGTTGCTTAGGCAGGGACATGATTTCTTTCTTTCCTATTAAAGCCAATGCAGTGCACGAGTGTACTATTTGTCACTTCCTCTTTCATGCGGGAATAGAACATATGAGAGCTTTGTTTATGGTCCAGAATTTCCTTTGGTAACTGCTTTTCCTGTTTCAAATGTTTCTGACACAACTTCTTTACTGTTTCAGCTGAAACTTCTGGTACAACTGTGACATTTGTGATAATAGACGAGTGGGTTGTGACTGTAGCATCTGTCGGTGATTCACGTTGCATACTAGAATCTGCCGATGGCTCAATCTACTTTTTATCAGCTGATCATCGCTTTGACTCCAACCCAGATGAGTAAGTTTTGCTCCCAATGGTAATATATTTATTATTACTAATAACAATTGTTCGATGTTTATAAGCAAGCTTCCTATTTTTCAGGGTCATGCGCGTGACAGCATGTGGAGCAAAGTTGGGAAAATGGACATTGTCGGTGGTCCAGAGGTTTGTGTCTTTGTCTCACCTTTAACCCCGTGTGCTCATGATTTGATTTTGTGCATGTTCGGCGTATAACCTACCATGGTGATAATTCCCAATTTCAGCAGTTGCCTGTAACTCCATGATTATATTATTGAATTGAATTTGCTGTGTTCAAGTGTACTCCAAATGGTATCTTAAATTATGATAGAAATTAAAAGCTTCTGCAGTGTGTTTCGGTCCTATGGTAGTTATATTTTGCACCGAACCATGCATTACACCATTTTTCTTTATTTCGTGATATGACTGCCACTCTCTTTGGTCTTTGCTAATTGTTTGACCCAAAGTATTAATTCTGTTTTTCGTTTGAAAAAAATACTGCACTAGAGTTTCAATCTGTGACTTTAATTAGTGCAAGTGAGCAACCTTTATCTTATTTCAGACACTGCAAATTCATCTGTCTAATGCAATTATCATTTGTCTTTAATCCATTTTATTGCCCTCCTAGTCTCCTTGTTTTGTTTGTTATATTATATATAAAATACATTGGAGTAAATAGGTTTACCCTTTTGACATTTCAGGTTGGTCCTCTAAGATGTTGGCCAGGTGGCTTGTGTTTATCTAGATCCATAGGGGATCTTGATGTTGGTGAATGCATCATTGCTGTTCCTCATGTTAAGCAAGTGAAGGTTTGCTCACCTGAAAATTCTGCTCTACACATACAACTTACAAACATTGCATGTGCCATTATATATGTCCATTCACGGTTAGATACCAACTTAATTAAGTCTCCCCTTCAAGATGGCGTCATCATGTCATGCAGTATATAATTAAACAGCAAATTTTAGTTCTAATATCGCATTTAATCATGACCACTACAGTTCATGACCCTGTGATGTTCTTTGTATCAGCTTTCTAATGCTGGAGGCAGAATTATCATTGCAAGCGATGGTGTATGGGATGATTTGACTTGTGAAATGGCTCTTGACTGTTCCCGTGGGTTCTCATCAGATGTAGCTGCCAATCGAATTGTTAATGTAATTTACTCACATGCAGTTTCCTTAAAAGTCATATTATATCTTTGATTAATCTCAACAATCTGTGATCCTTGGTTCGTTACTTTTTCTCTCCAGGAAGCAACCCGGCCTCGAGGAATCAGGGATGATACTACTTGCATCGTAGTTGACATTCTACCACCAGAAAATATAGTCCCGAGTCCTCCTAAGAGACCGGGCAGGATTGTATTCAATAATATGTTTCGCAGAAGATCTCTAGATGTTCCCTTCATCAAAACAAATAGATCAGAATATGCTGAACCGGATGTGGTGGAAGAAATATTTGAAGATGGCTCTCCGATGCTTTCTAAAAGGTAACATATAACGAGGTCAACAATTTTTTGTTTCAACTTTTTTCACTTGTATATTGTAGTTTGACCTCATGTATATATAGCTATAAAAGTAACAACATTGCATAAAAGTAGAGTTATCCTTGTTTTTGAAAGGCTGGATAAGTAGAAATGTCAACTTGAAATCATTGGAGTACTAGCATCAATATAAATCGCGATGGAGATGTCCTTATGGTCCTTATGTGTACCACTACATCAATGTAGAGTAGATCTGGTTACTATGATTGTGTCCTTATGTTTATGGCAATGAAAGAGACATGTTTAGCTTATGCAAACTCAGCTGGTACAACTACTATGGTACTCCGTTAGATTGTCAGATCTTGCGGTCTGCTAAAGGATCTTAGGACTTGTAGTAGTAAATTATTGGATACAGAAAATGAGTTGACACTGCTGCTGCTTGACGGTATCAGCCACAGCCCTGTTTTTGTTTCCATATATGCTAATGGTCAGTATGATTGCCTGCTCATCTGCTGAATCCTTTTCTTACAATGGTGCCGTCCTCAAACCATCAATACATAATAATTTTCAGATAATGTAATTAAATTATTTACCAATTACACTGACCAAATAAAAAAGTTGAAATCTCGATATTTCCAACATTGCTTTCACTGTTCTAGTATATAGCACTGAAGCTCAACTTGCAACCTTTCGATTAATTTGATTCTTGTATGTATGAGTTTGAAGTAATATGTTAAGTAGCTTCAGGATAGTCAACAGATATTTTGCAACCTTAGAAGTTGCACTCAACATGAGAAGCTAGCAAATCCCTGGTTATTAACCAAAAAAAACGTTAATGTTTTTTCTTACTACTTGTTTTGTTATATCATAATAATGCTTCTGATTTCTAGCACTCAATCACTACCTGCAGGCTAACTACCGGATATACGCTTGAGAAAATTTTTGCACCCTCCAGCTGTGCAGTTTGTCTGGTACGGTTGAAATCTGGACAGGGAATTTCAGTGCATGACAACCCATTGCAATATGAAAAACTACAAGGTTGGCAGGGTCCTTTCCTGTGCTCGAGCTGTCATGAAAAGAAAGAAGCAATGGAAGGGAAACGCCGGCCAAGAGGTATCATCAATTGGTATATACCTGGACTACATTCTGTAGCTAACCCTCAGACCGCTAATTCGTTTCTGGGTTCCTATTTGTCTTTCCAGGATCTTCAACAAATGTCTTCGGTCACATGTGCTAGGCCTGCCTAATTCCCGGAACCACTCTTTCGATCATATACCACTAGAGATTCTTTTATTCATTCGTAGATGGAAACAATAGTCAGCACATAACAATTCATTGGATAGAATTGACCGTTTGAGTCGAGTGACACTCGTGTATTCTTGACAAACAGCCTGGAGATTCATTCATCAGTTGGAGTAGCATAGGAATTAGCAAAGCCCATCTTATTTTTCGGAGGACTACGGTTTGTGTTCAGAGGTTCAGCTCAGCTGAAAGACGCATCCACGCATTTCAGTGTACAGACTCTACAGAGGTTCGTTTTACTTGTATAGAGGTCTAAATAATCATTGGTCTTTTGTAATTTGTTGAGGCCTCAGTTCACTGACGACGCCCCAGAAAAAAAAAACAATTAGCTTTAGCTTAACTAAAATTCCTGCTGGAGATTCGCTGGTGAAACTGTCAGTGCTCTGAGAGGTCGATCCATGACACTTGAATTGCCGTGCCCGTTGTTTGTTAATAACTGGGATATTCAATATAATTTCTGCACGTCGGACCCATTCAAGCGTACATATAGTATGGGATGATATACATAAACAGCAACTAATCTCTATCGTCTGTGCTGCTCTATCACGTATCTATCATCCACCCTAGTATGGACCCTGTCTACGCGCTCCTGCTCACCCATATGCGTCCATACCATATTGACGTGCGCTTGCGCCAAACGGCCAGGCAAAGCCATTTATTTGCCGCACTGTAGCGCACCAGTGTTCACCATGCACATTTTTCTAATCATAAATCTAGTCTAGTGACAAAACCAGGGAAGGGAATCTCTGGCTGTTGCGGGGGATCGCTCTCCCCATGCACTGTCATTTGGCACATCCGTCTCCGGACCCGGCTTGTCTTGTCTCCTCCGGAGCCCGGAGGAACATGCCGGTGACGGAACCCCCGGCCCGGGAGAGCGACGACTGCTCATCGCACCTGCACGGCTGCGTCATGCCAGTGCGCCACTGCTCCCACCGGACTACAGCTCACCTACTGGGATGTGGGATCTACACGCGCTACCTGACCGCTATGCTTAACCGACTAATTGATTTAGGCGCGGCGACCAAACCAGCAGCCAGCCCCGCGCGGCCGGCCGGTGTGTGTCGCAGCCGTATTAGCCGTGGCCGCGATCGCTTCTGAACTCTGAACGCGACGCGGGACGGATAGGCCGGGATGGCGATCGATCGATTGGTGCCGAGTCATCACAGTCATGTCGTGCCTGTCCACTCCCGAGCCCCCCGCGCGCGCGCGGCCACGTGCCGATCGCTTCTTCTCTTGTTTGGAACGGGGACGCGCGCCGTGGGAACGAAGAGCTTTGCCGCTGCCGTCCGCCCGTCCCCTGTCGACAGACGTCAGGTTTGGATTCTAGACTTGTTAGCATCCATGGAGACTTTTGCGTACGGCCAACTGTACCTCAGACGGATATGGCATTGGACTGCTGTGTTTGGAGCTTTGATGTGGCCAGCCACATGATTCCACTCGTTATGGCTAGAGATTAAGGGAGCAGAACTACTAGGCGAATTTACGTGTGTATGATGAGTGGACAATGAGGAAATGTGTAGCAAGATATTATGGTGCTGTTTGGTTCGACGATTTAAGCCCGCCATCTGTTTACGGTGTGAATTGGTAGCGTTGTCTTCTGTTTGGATGGATACGTCAGTAACTGATTACAGCGTGAACAGATCCGCCCTAGTACAAGTTCGTTACCGCTCTCCTTGGAGCGCTATCCGCTCCCGTCCTTTATAGCTTTCGAAGTGGATACCGTTACAGTTTCCCCAACCAAACAAATCAAGTAAACGCTTAGTTTTATCCAGTTACAGCCGCATTCCATTCCCATTACCATTTACATTGCCATTACATAACCAAACAGCACCTATGTACTTATTATAGGTGTGGTGTTAGCAAATAATCCATCGGAAAAAGATAAACCCACCGTAAAAAGAACAAAACTCAAAAAGATCTGGTTATGATTTGCGACTCCAATAGGCCAACACAATGTTAGGGCAGCCGTAGTGGTGGGTCGATCCGTCCGTGCCACGTGAACAAATCCTTTGGGTCGATTAGTAGTTGTCCAGTATTACTCGACCCTTCTAGTGGGCTATTCACAGAAAAATAATCATTTCGTTCTCCTCGTCCGGCCCACTTGCGCGACGATTTGGGTAGTTGGCTGTTGATTTCACCCTATCAAAATGTTATTTTACTCTGCATGAATCGGTTCACGATTTTGAACCGGTTCCTGACACCTTTGGTGAGTCGATGGTTGTCCAGTAGGCATGAGTCGACTCATGATCTTCCACCTCAGGTCATGAGTCGGTTTGAAAAACACCACTAGAGAAGCTCTTAATCTGCCGAGAAGCCAAGTTTGGTAAGGTTATATGTAGGACTCCTCCAACAAAGAACAGTTGTATTATAGAGTTTGACAATGAAAAACAATCATCTCATGCCAAAAGCAGGCACACAATTTAGTGAGGCTTAAATTTCAAAATTAATCACCGGTGAACATGTCATTTTTTAAGGTGGAGATGCCTCCAGCGAAGAGAGAGTGATGGTGTCACTACAGTTGAGGATAGACAATCAGCAAATGTAAAATCCACCACCTTTCCTACGATTACGATCAGCCACTAGGACCACCAATACCACCATTGTTGAGGCTCCAAATAGAAAGAGCCTAATGATAGATCTAGCAAAAAAACTGCTCAATTGATCCTAAAACCCTATAGTTGCCTTACACATAGTCAGGTCGCTAACTATGAACCCTCAAACCATCAAGGGATACCCTAAGGTCCAAGCCAATTGCAACTTGGCACCAGCCTTTGAGGCTATGCTCATGTAACATCTGAAAAGAGCCCAATGAAGGGAATCCAAGAGAGACACCAACCAAAGACATTGTGGCACCAAAGTCCACAAGCCTGGATTAAAATATGGAGGACCCAATCTAAGGTGAACTAGCAGAGAGAAAGATCGAGGGCACCGGAACACAACCTATTTTCCTTAGGGATGACATGGGGGCAAGACGTGATCATACTTCCCTTTCATATAACATCTCCCAGAATAAAATGAAGAGTAAAGTGTATAGCTGGTCCTCAAACTTATCTAGGTGTGTCATGCTGGTCCTCATGCTAACAAATTGCGTCATTTTTGTCCTAAAACTTGTCTGTGTGTTTCATGTTGATTCTCGTACTCACAAATTGCATCGTTTCGGTCCTCAGACTTGTCGAGATGTTTCACATTATTGGACCTTGTACTCTCAAATTGTGGTGTTCGAACCTGTAATCTCTGTTTGGTCTGAATAGTCATCCAAACAGGTCTATGCACAACCCTCGCACCGATGTGGCATGCTAAGAGGCTGCTGACATGGACCTGGCATACATGTCACCTCCATCTTTTTTCCTACCGTACTCACGGCCATGGCCTGTTGGCCCATGCCTGTTGGCCATTTAGGAAGGAGGAGAGGGTGAGGTGGGGTCTTGTTGGCTAGGGCGCAGGCGATGGCGGTAGTGCTAGGTACTAGCAGGGGTGATGGCATTAGGTGCTTACTAGTGCATAGCCCAGATGATACCTTCTATGTCCCACTACCACAACCGTTGTTGTCGCCACCGCCTAGCGCTACGCCATCCACCGCTCGACCTAGCTTAGTCATCTATAAACACTAATGGATTGCAAAGCCCAATTAACCATTGATACCCACTTGCCCATGAAGAAGATGATTTTTTTTTTGGGGGGGGGGGTGGATCCCCACCGGGGACCGGCGTGGGCAAACATCGATAAGTATTAGGACTGAAATGGTGCCATTTGTGAGTACAAGGATAAGCATGACATACCCAAACAAGTTTGAGAACCAAAACGGTACAATATGTGAGCACGAGGACCAACCATGCACTCTACGTACTCTAAGATGAATGGAAGATCTGGTTTGCTGTGGTAGATATGTTAGAATATCTCATCTTCATAGATTTAATGAAATTAAGTTAGAATAACTAGACTTAACAAACTCAGAATCCATTGTACTTATTTGGGATGGAGATGTTGAGGTGCAGTACACGGTTTCCCCATTAGTCGAGCAATTAATTGATGAGAAACTCGCCTCAGCCTCAACTGTGCCTTGATACTCTATTTTGCGAAGTGAACCGTGCCATCGATATGAACATCAGAAGAAACGACAGTAGTACGGCACACTGCTTTTTCTTGGTGTGTTGCTGGTTACGTATGTCTGCGAGCGAAATGTCATAATTGGGATTATTGCTCACAGGGATTAGAGAAATCAAGAAACATGATACAGTTTGCCAAGGACACGACGGAAGAGTACAAAAGGGTGAAGGCCCCCCCATTCATCAATTGGACGTAGTCCCTGGGTCATCACATCCTTCTCAGATTTAAATTAAATGAATTCCTCTCTCTCTCTCCCTCTCTCTCTCTCTCTGGATCTTCATTCTCCAGTTACGCAACCAGACGAAACATCTCTTCATCTGGATGCCGTAACCGTGCCTCTTCACAGCTCGACCGGATTACGCAGCAGCAGTGGGCAGCATGCATGTTGCATGTTTCCTTGGATCATTCCTGGACCAGGACCAGCTGTTTGTATACATGTGTCCCAGAGTCATCAGGGGGGGCGTATGCCAGGTTGGTCCGTGTGTCCTGAGCTCGATCGCCACCGGCAGCTGCAGCTGTGCAAATGACGACGGATCGGAGTCGCTGCCCTGATTAAGTGATGTACAGGACAGGAATGGCGGGCGGGCAAGAGCATGCAAGAGGGCCCTGCTGCTTGTGTGAGCCGTACGTCAGATTAACAGTAGTAGTATCATCTGTGTCTCGGTCAAGTCAGAAATGCACTAGCGAGCGAGCTGCTGGGGACACGTACGTACGGCCGGCATCATATCATGCATGCTCGTCTGAGTCGTCTCGTCCGTAGGGAGCTACGGGTACAGGTACATGTCAGACGTCGATGATCGAGCTATATCACAATAGCTTACTTCACTGATGAAACTGTTTTTTAGAAAATAGTTTCATAAACAACTCTCAAAGTAAAGTTGAGCTATTTTGAAAAAAGTGTTTGGCAAAACAGCTTCACCAATAACTTTATATATGAATATGAGAGAGAAAGGAGGGAGAGAGCTATGATAAGTTACTATTTTCAACTTTATCCCACTTCAGGCCTGTTTGGTACAACTTATAACACCTTCATAAAGCTGTTATAAGCTGTTTTTTTTTACCAAACACCTCTTTCCAAAACAGCTTTACTCATAAAGCTGTTTTTTCTTCCCCTCTCACAAAGATATGAAGTGAGATGAAGCTAAAAATAGTAGCTTATAACAGCTTTCTCCTCTCTTTCTCTCTCATATCCATGGATAAAGTTGTTGGTAAAGCTGTTTTGCTAAACACTTTTTTCAAAATAGCTTAGCTTCACCTAGAGAGTTGCTCATAAAGCTATTTTCTAAAAAAATAGCTTCACTAGTGAAGCAGAGCTGTACCAAACGGCCCCTTCATATCTTTGTGAGAGAGGAAGAAAAACAGCTTTACGAGTGAAACTTTTTTGAAAAGATGTATTTGGTAAAAAAAAAATAGCTCACAACAGCTTCATGAAGCTGCTATGAGCTGTACCAAACAGACTCTTAGTGTACGGTCCATTTGAGCTTATCACGAAATAATTTAATTACGTGTACTATCCACCGGGCTGACTATACTGTGGTTCAGGGCTGATGAAAGTCCGGCCAATTCTGCTGCTAAATCTGCTAGCTAGACTGATCATGCATGCATGGGGGATGTGGTACCTTGCTACTATATATAAGCTCGGGCTACATGTCAAAAATGAGAAGCTTGGCTAACTGCTGAACCATTTGTACTTGGACATGTAATGATGTCAGATTCAAATCAACTACAGCACTGCTAAACGTTCTATATCTTCTGTAAAACTACAGTTGTTTGAATGTGAATGGTACTGTATTAATTTAATGAAATGATGTTTCTTATCATCAACGTAAATCTGCAGGTCAACAGGCAGCCGTTTATTACTGTTCTTCCTTCGATCGACATAACAACCTGTCAGTTCAATCCCACGCTTTCATTCTTTATAGATGAATAGCAAAAGTCTTCTTTATATATATATATATATACATCACCCGCGTTCTTCTTCTTCGCAGCGAGCGTGCTTATATCTTCTTCTACCCCGTCCCAAATTCACATGATTAGCGAAGAGCAGGTTAAAACTTAAAACCTCTCTCCGTCTCGTCGTCGTCCTTGCTAAACACCCCAGGCCCAGCGTCGTCCTCTCCTCCGGTAGCTGTAGCTCTCGCCACGACCATGCATCCCCCCTCCCCCACACCAGCTGTCCACCTAACATTGTCACCTACACGTACGCGCGCGGGCGCGGAAGCTAACCCTACCGCGGCGCTCAAAGCCATGGTGGACACACCACCGCAGTCACGCGCACGTCCACCTCAACTACTGTCGTCCAAGCCAAACCCACCTTCGTCCTCGTCCCCTCCCCCACCACCGCCGCTCATCATCTCCTCCGCCACCACCTCCCCTTCCCACGACTTCTTCTTCTCCTTCCTCTCTCCCTTCGGCGGCCACCTGCTCCCGCTCTCCATGTCCCGCACCCCCGTCGGCCGCGTCGGCAGCGACCTCAGTCACCTCAACCACGCTGCCAGAGCGAGCCATCATCACGCGACCACGAGCAACGATGGCGGCACTAGCAGCAATAAGGACAGGGACAGGGATAGTGGTAGGGCCAAGAGCAAGGCCTCGCCTTTCTTCTCCGGCCTTGGCGGCGCGTGGAGGAAGGAGAGGGAGAGCAGTCGCAGCAGCAGCGACGTGGCCGCCGGGAAGCAGCAGGCCGAGGAGAAGAGGAAGGATAGGGCCAAGAGAGCGCTGGACGTGGGCCAGTGGGTGAAGAGGCACATGGCATCCATGGTGGAGCAGCTGCGCGCCTCCTTCTCCCGGCAGTCGGAGAGGGGGAGGAGGGAGCAGCGGCGCCGGCCACACTCGTTTTCGGGCCACGGTCCGGGCGCCGTCAGGGAGATGAGGGAGCGAGAGCAGTGGAGGCGGCGGCGTGGGCAGCTGTCGTCTGCGCCCGCGTCGCTGCGCGTGTCGCCGGCGAACAGCGGACACCTCTCCGTTGGCGGATCGGTGAAGGTGTCCACGTCGTCGGAGGAGAGCACCATGGAGGAGCTGCAGAGCGCCATCGAGGCCGCCATCGCGCACTGCAAGAATTCCATCTCCGTGGCCAAGCAGACGGCGACCGGGGACGACGCCAAGCTTCAGTAAACCGTAGTGGTAGGGACGGCGCTGCACTCATGGATTATTTGATCGAGTTTGCAGATCAAAATTTCAGAAGCCGAGTCGTTTGGTTGGATCTCACACAGGCGCATATAAAGTAGTAAGATGTAAGAAGAGATAAGGTGGTATACACATAGTTTTTTTTTCTCCTTAAAACTTCGCGATTTATTGTCAGAATTGTTATTGTGTTTGTACTTTGGCATGTTATAGATGATTTTAGTTTTTAGCCGCATCATGGGAGTTTTGGTTGCTCCTCCTAAATTTTAGTCCATATCACATAGAATGTTTTATACTAATTTGAAGTACTAAATATATACTAATTATAAAACTAAATATACGGTTTGAGACTAATTTATGAGAGAGTAAACCTGAGTAATGATGAATTAATTAGGCTTAATAGATTCATCTCACAAATTAGCCACAACTTCTCTAATTAGTTTTATAATTAGCTCATAGTTCTCCTAATTAACATCAGAATATTCGATGGGATACACACTAAACTTTAGTCCCTAAAGACATGTAACAAGTATGCATATTCAAATTCGACTTAATTAGGAATCACTGTATTGGTGTTTAATTTTGGCACAAGGCTCACAATATGCACTTAGAGTTGCCTGAAATGGAGAGAGAGGGTTTAAGGACAATTACTTTGGCCACTACAATTCGCAATGACAGCACTAGGAAAATCGTAGGGAGCAACGTCAAGGTTCGTTCCATGCTTATTGAATAAATATGAATACAAATTGTCGAACATTAATTTGGTAGAACTTTTGCACCGGTCTTACTTATCGTTTTCTCTTTGTCTATTACTCTCTCCATCCTAAAAGAACAATTTTAGAAATGTACCATGGTTTAGAATACCAAGTTTAATCAATTATAGATGAAAAGGTATAAATATTTTAATATCAAATAAACATCACTAGATTAATTATGAAATGTATTTTCATAATGAATAAATTTGGAGCCATAAATGTGAATACTATTTACCAGAAACTTGGTCAAACGTGAAACACTTTAACTGACATGTATACTATAGTTGCATTCTTTTGAGCACAGAGGTAATATTTCTCAAGTGCCACCTACAATTAATGATGAGGCTAGCACAACAAAGTGATGCCTACTTCTATGATTTGGGTCTCAACTTTATTTTGGGCCTCACTTTGCATTATGGAAGGCCTAAGAACACCTTTAAATATCTGTAGAGCTACATGTTCTTTAGGATCTCCAAAAATATGGTGCTAAATGTTAGATGAAACATGTTTCGGTTTTGCAATTCAAGTTACACACATAGGGCTTGTAAGTCCCCATAGATATGATTTGTTAGTTTGATGCAATGTTCTAAATCTCTGGCTAAAGGGATTAGCGGCACCATGGTCAAACAACAATAGCCGCTAATTGCCCGCTAAGATCGCCGCTAAGGCGCTACCTCTGTTTTGTTTTTGTGCTATTAATTGCATCAAACAGGGTCTGCTAATGCGGATATTGCACCACGCTGATCATTGAGAACTTATGAAAGCAGGGGCGAACAATGGGAATTTCTTGGGCATCTTCGGGGCTCCAAGGATGACCGCCGCCGCATCTTTTCTGTGGAGAACGGAGTGGAAGAGAGATGATGGAGCGAGTCTGAGAGGTTGAGAGCCCACTTGGGCAATTGGGCTAGCCGTTTTTGGGCCGTTGACGTCAACTAAGACGCTAAATGAAGGTTGTTTTAGTGGCTATCTTCGACTAAACCCGACTAGACCATTAGCCTTTTGGATCATTTAGCGCTAAAAGTCAGTTCTCCGAGCTGTGATCTTCCTCAGCAGCTATCTCCGACTATAGCCGCTATAGCCGGAGATTTAAAACCTTGGTTTGATGTAGGAAAATCTCTGGTTGTTGTACACACATACTATCATGTCTCTTATTGGTTTTATATGCATATATGTGTGCAATATAAAGGTCCTATGGAACTATTGTGTGGTCATTAGAGCCTAGCAATACCCCATGGCTTCATCAAGCTCCAATATCTCCAAGGAGACAATACATCATTCGACGCTCTAAATTTCTAAGATGCTGAACAAGAGTAACCATGCACTGTGATAGGCTCAGGAGCTCTCACCATGATAAGAGGAGTACGAATGGAGGCCACATTAGAGGTTTATAGCGCCTCAATTTGGTCGATCCAACAACCGTCTTGGGACATGGGTGCCATTGTTCGTAGTCATCTTCTTCCTATCTATTGAGGTCACATACACGGGGTCATTCTTTTGGCTATCTCCTGTCTTCTAATGTTGATTTCCTATTCCTCTTCATTCTATCTAGGTAAGGCTTGCGAACCTTAACCACCCTCATGCCAAATTATTGATTTTGTTGCATCTCTCTTGTGATGTTTTCATAAGATCACTATTGTAGTATTCTTTTGTTCCAAACTCATCCTTGTAGTTTTCAAAAAGTCTTTATAAACAAAGTCTCTTTTGATCTCAATTCCATGAAATTCGATGAAACTCTCTCATTGTTGTGCAAAATTCTTGTGGACAATATGCTTAATTGACATTTTGCTTTATGATGTACTTGAATTGTTGATTATGGTTTTTGTTACATCTTGTGCAAATTCGAGCTCGTTACCTCAATGGCACATGATTAACTTTCCTTCCTTTGTTCCTATCTAATTTTATTCTTATTTAATATAAACATAGATTTTTTTATGCTAAGCTTTGTATTGCATGCCACTTAAACTCTATTTCACATGGCATTGATGTAACAAATGCTAGTTACAGTCACATACCTTACATCTCATCTTTATACTCTTCGTTAGGTCTCTCTCATGATAAAAATGTGCTTATGTGTAACTCTATATTCCCTTCTTTGACCTATTCAAATTGAGAGTCAGGGGGTATGGCAAGTGCTACTAAAGAGAGTGGTGTTGGTCGAGAACTAGAGATAATCATCACTATAAGGGCAAGTATCTAGTTTTAGCGTTGCCCCATAAGAAGAAATCAAGAGCTTGGGAATGGGAGAAAGTCGAGCTCAAGTTCTTAGTGTCATCATGAAGAAAATGTTGGTGTAGGCTTAGAACCTCCATTTTGTAGTATCTATGCTCCATGGATTCCAAGTTAGCCATTTTTAGCATCATAAGACAAAAATGTCAAGACCAAGAACTCCTCAAACAAATTCACACGGATTTATATTTTCAAGTTTAAATGTGCCATTTTTAGAATTTCCATGAGTTCCAAAATCTTGTTGAGAGATTGTTTGGTAGAAAAAGTTTTTCTCTAAAGAGTGGCAGCGTGGATATAACAAGCTTCACTCATTTTTGAAAAAAATGCTATATCTCATTATGTTTCATGGCCCCATGCAATATTGGATCTGGTGAAAGAAAACATCACCTCACTGTTCAAGTTGGTTCATTTCTTCTTGGTCACACACATATGCCTTTGAATTTTTGGGAGGAAGCTTTCTTATAGCTACTTATATCATTAACCACATCCCCAACACAATCATTGGCTATTCACTCCTTTTAGATTGCATATTCAATTGGACTTATATCGTTAACCACATCCCCAACATGACCATTGATTGTTCCACTCCTTTTAGGTTGCATATTCAATTAGAATCTAGGTTATTCTTTCCTTTAAGTTTTTAGATGTGCATGTTGGCCTAATCTTTGTTCCTACAATAGACACAGACTTTAGTTTTTCTCCAAACAATGTGTTTACCTTGGCTATAATAACATTCACAAGTGTTTTAAATGCATTGATTCTTCGTGTGACCAAGTATATATCTCTCAAGATGGTACATTTGATGAGAATGTCTTCCCTTTTCCCCAACTTCATTCAAATGTAGGCGCTCGTCTCCTCTATGAATTCTTTGCCTTCATTCTAGTCTTCTTACTCATAATGATAATGGGGGCATTTAAGTCATCATATGTTTAATAATCCTAATGTATTGTCCAATAACTCTATGGAGAATGTGTAGAAAATATAGATATTACATCTACTGGTGTACATGTATCATAGGGTGATGCAACATTTTGCCCTGATGTTAACATTGAGAAAAGAATTGCGCTAGCGGGGTAGAGGTGTAGAGCATCTCACCTTCAAGATTCGCATCAAATCTCATACCGCATTTGACATCGTATAAGCCTATCTTATTTAAGGATGACGAGTTAGATCTAGCCACACATTTTCCTGGCTGGTTGAAACACATGAAGTCACCATGCAATCCTCACCTAATGTATCATAAGAGACCAGTGCCCGACCATGTTCTATAATCCTTCCTAAGGGTGGGAATCATGTAGAGATTACACACACTAGTGATATGTTTGACATCTGCTGCAACAAACAGGTACAACAGGCGAAGAGGAGCATACACCAAGATATTATGCATTGAATGTAGCTATAACAAAACCAAACACTCAACTTCAAAGTGGAATACTAAAGGCAAAGACATATAACAAAACCAAACACTCAATTCCCGTGCGCAAGCAACCTCTCTCGGTCCCACCGTGAGCCATGTGATCCCATCGTTAGGTGCAGGTTATGTGACCTCGTGCTAACGCCTGATCCGATGCTAAACCCCCAGGGGCATCAACACAATTTGATGCCCCTGGCAGTCCCACCTACAACAGCTTGCCAAACTCCCTACATGCATCACCTTCTCCATCCATTATATCATTCCGATTGTGCACCAAACATGCCTCCAACTTCTTCCACAAACCCTCATTCAAACCTTTTAATCACTGCTGGAAACTTGAAATTCCATTACGGTGCACTACCATCAGGGAAAATAAAAATATATTTATAAAAATGTACGTATCATCATAAAAAATAAAAATATCGTCATGAAATTTCTTACGGTGCACTTACCATCAGGGAAATTAAAAATACCGTCAGGGCTGGCTCAATAGGGTAATTCCAGTTTTGCCTGACTTTGGTCAGGGAATTTCAAGTTTCCAGTAGTGAATGCACCAACTCCAAAGTGTTATCTCACATGACAACCTACACCTTTTACGCAAGTCAACATTTTCAAATCATTTCACAAATATTTGTAAACTCATTTTCAACTGTTAACACATGCAAAGTTAGATCGCTCAAGTGATACTAGATAACCGATATGCAAACAAATTACATAGCCGTCGACTCTTAAGCTTCGGCGGTCCAAAATCTATAATTCATGTTGATCCTCGAGTTGCTGCTATGGTTCTCAACGCCGTAGCCAGTACATCCCCTAAATAAGAGCCGCAAGAAAGTTTTTGGTTGACATTTGTTAAAATTAATATAATTTCTTTATAGCCATAAGACCCAACAAATTGTTGAACACAGTTATCAACAACTTTAGCACATTACCTTCCTTCACCAATTCACTCTAATGGTTAAATAAATGATTTAGATCTCTCGGCAATCTAATTTTGAAAGTAGAAAAATGGCACGTCAAAGAAATTTAATATAATGAAATTAGAAAAACGAAGCGTTGAATTGTCTCTTCATGGTTAAAAATCAATAACAGTTTTACTAGCAAGTTGTACTTCGAGATAGGCGACATTTCACCCATAAAAAACGAAATTTCACCCATATATATGCAAGCGCCTCTGATTTTTCTTTCACTAAAATCTTGCCGCTGCAAATTTGACCACGTGATATAAAGAAACGGGACTAGACCAACCATCCAATAAGGCCGCAGCCTAAGATGGTTTAGATGCACCTAGAGTGAGCCCAATAGGCCATACGCCCTCGCTCGAGATACGAATGGCCCATTTGGGGAGAGCCCAGACCACTATAAGCAGGCAGGCCAACCAAGTTGAAGATCTCACAATTGCCTGGACCGGGAGGTTTGAGTTCTTAATAAGCAGTGTAGTGTTTGTTTTTTATCCTTTTCTGTGGTGTCGGCACTTAGATTGGCGCAGATCTTGCCATTAGCTCAAAAAAAAAAAATTAAAAAAACAAGAATCACTGACGGTGACGGGTCAAAGATTGCTCATCGATCCAAATACTCAAATGATCATCATCCACCAATTACTGTACCAAGCAAGCCGCAATCACAAAAGCTGCACTTTTTGTCGCGTTGCCTAGAGGTATGGTATTGGCCCTCCTCGCAAAAACAAATCACCCTATAGCCAGCCAGCTTTGGAAAGTAATCAACCTCGGGTTAGCTGCAGCTACCACGCAATTGACTATTGGGAGGATTGACCACGCACGCACACCCTTCTCGTTCTCCATCTGGTGACCCGTGCACGCATGGCCCAGCATCATCTCTTTCTCTTCCCCCCCCCCCCCCCCCCCCCCCCTTTGCAACCCAACAAGACATACATGCTTTTGCATGTGATCCTGCATGACTCCCTGCCTGACTTCCCTCCAGCCTAGCTAGCTCATGCATCACCCAGACGCTCTGGCTCTGGCTCTGAACATGTAGGCCAGCAACCGGATGATGGACCCTTCTGAGTTTTTGGAGCCTCCCCTAAAGGCTAAAGCTCCATGGCCATCGCCAGTAAACTAAGCGAGGTCGGCATCATATGATACACGCATTGCCTGCCCAAAAGGACGGCGAGGCGACGCCGACGCGTTGCTCAAGGGGTGCACACAGTGCTTTCGCGCTATGCCCCCGAGACCGGAGACCGGACAGGCTCAGCCTTGGCGAGAAAGGAGTGGAATGGCATCATGGGGCGATGATGAGCTGTGACCATATTTTACTTGGAGCAGGCAGCTGATGATGTGTATGTGGAGAGTACTATAGCTTACTAACTAGCTACAATATTATTTGTTTGCTCCCTTTGACCGTTGGTTGGAACAATTTTAGATGCTCAGCAGTACTCTGTCCCTCCCCGAAAAAATAGATTTATGGAGTTGGTCTAAGTCAAACTTTTTGAATTTTAACTAAATTTCTAAAAAAATCTTTAAAAATTATTGTACCAAACAAGTATCATTAGATTTATCACAAAACATATTTTTACATGGTATTTATTTTAAGTCATAGATTTTATACTTTTCTATAAAGTTAATCAAAGTTAAATTTTTTTTTGAGTGACACGGATTCTAGGAACTAATTCCTTTAGGGGCAGAGGGGGTACTTCGCATCTCTGCCTGTACACGTACATGGTTGTGTACACCACAGCTGCCTGACTACTACTATCAACCAACGATTGGATGCATATAATACTATCGATTTTTTAAATGTATATGCAGCGGGACTAGATGCGTGATTTTTTTTTGTGTACATGTTTGTGGGGGGTGGGGGGTGGGGGGGGGGGGTTAGATAATGAGATGTAAAATCCGTAGGATGTGTCTGGTAGTACGTAGTCTTTGAACACGCAATCCTCTATTTTTTCTACGCCTAATAGTACCTAAGCGAAGTTACTTCCATGTATCCCACTGATGAGACATTGATCCTAAATCAATGGGTTTCGGCGAAGAGTTAGGTTAGCACTCCGTCGAAACCTATGGTAGAGCTCGTGCCGGACATCGCCTACGCTGACCTCACTCTTGCCTGCACTGGCCTCAACTACGTGAGAGCTCACACCGGGTCTACACCGTATGCTCTACTCCTGGGCCGAGCTCGCTCGCTCACATGCTGCCCTCACCTACCCCAAAGCTCATGCTGAATCTGCGCCACTTGCTCTGCTCTAGGGTCGAGCTCGTCCGCCCACTCGGCATGGCGTCATGATGGATACCACCACCATTATTGAAGTGCTCAAGTGTGCGACGAAGAAGAGGAAGGAGCGCAAACAAAAAGATGACATAAAGAAAAGACGATGTCTTCCCTCCGATTTCTGGGGACGGGGTTGTCTCCGAATATGAGGGAATGTTCCTTGTTGGGGACAATTTTGTCCATGATGTCTTTAAACTAAACACTAGGGCGACCTATCTCTATCCCAAGGCAAGGTCTCTGTAACACCCTAAAATTTGAAGTAGTAAATTAGATTTGAAATTGAGTTAAATTTGATTTAATTCAAGCATTTGTGTGATCATAGAATTAATTAAATAAAAGTAAAACTAATATCATGCTAGGGTTAACTTGTTTGTGCATCTCATGCTGTTGTATTTTCTTGTGTTGCTTGGTTTGCAAAACCCTAGGAAACTTTTCAAAACCCTCTTTGAAAATCATTTGGAAAAAAGAAAAGCAAAAAAAAAAATGAAAATAAGAAAATAAAAAGAAAACTGAAACCCTCTCCCTTTCTCCTTTCGGCCCAGTCACCAGCCTGGCTTGCTTTCCTCCCCCTTCTCTCTTTCTCCCGAGTGGGCCGACTCCCTCGCCTCGGCCCAATCCGCCCGCGGCCTTTCTCCCTCCTCTCTCCCTGCCAGCACGGGCCCGCACGTCAGGCCGTCTTCTTCCTCCCCGAGTCCACCCCGGACTCTGCCTGCCGCCGCGGCCGCAACCGCCTCCTCCGCGGATTCCGCGCGTGCCCACGTGGGATTCTCCCTCCTTGACCCTGCAATAAATAGCACCGCCACCGCGCCGTTTTCTCCCATCGCAGCGCCTCGCCTCGCCTCGCCTCGCAATCGCAGCAGAGCCGCCGAGCAGAGCTCCGCCGCCGCGCAGAGCTCCTCCGCCGCCGTTCCGTGCAACTCCGACCGCGGTAAGTCTCTCCGAGCCGCGCACCGTCTTCGCGTGACCGCAAAACGTCTTCCCCTCCCCTTTCCCCCCTCTTTTGTGCTCTGGTTCATCGGGTCGCCGTGCACAGAGGTCCCGCCGCCGCTGTTCGTCGAAGCCGGCCATCCTCGGCCGTCCTCAAACCCCTCCGAGCTTCGCACTCGCATCACGTGCGTGTGGAACACCCCTCCCCTCTGTTTCCCTCTCTTTTGTGCTCTGGATTGCCCGCGCCGCCGTTTGCAGAGCACCGCCGCCACTGCCTCTCGTCGCTGGCCACCCACGGTCATCTCCAAGCCCCGCAAGTCGCGTAGGTGAGTTCGCCGTCGTTTCCTCGTTCTCCCGGTGCCCTCGGATTTGAAAACCGAGCACCATAGCGCCAGATCGGTTTACGCCGACGAGCCTCGGGCTCGGTCGGCCAGGGCGCCGCCGCCATCCGCCTCTGCTCCGGTCGCCGCGCCACCTCTTCTTCCCCCCTTCTGATCTGAGCCCTCCATCTCAGATCCAGTGGCTCAGGATCAAAGATACCCCTTCGCGGGTAATCTTGCTAAAAAGCCCCTGCCTTTTTCCAGCCCTCAACCCGCAGTCCTAAGGCGGATTTCAGCAATACGCTTTTCTCTCGGGAAAACGTATTCCCTTTTAAATATGTTTTAATTCGATTTTAAATAAAAACCCTAATTACAGTTTTGCCACTGATTTTCAAATGCTTATAATTTGCTCGTTTTAAATCCAAATCGATCCGTTCAAGTTGCGTTAGATCCGTAATTTTATGCTCTATCCAGTAGTATAGATTTCATCTATGTTAATTACTTTTGAAAATCAAAGTAAATTAATTCTTTAATGCTATAATCTTGCCCTTTTCAAAATCTTGTTTAATCTATAGTTTATTCGTTGTACATTCGATTAGCGTGGTTCTCGCGTCTATGTGATCGTCGTAAAGTATAGATCTGTTTTATAATATTTTCAAAACCTATTTATTGTTTATGGTGTAATGTTCTGATCATATCTTTATTGCTTCGTGTATGATTGTTCGGATGATTGCGTGGTGATGTTGATCGAGTACAGCCGGTGAGATCTTCGGTGAGCAAGAGTTCTTTGTAGCAGATCAGGATCACCAGGAGCTTTGTGATCAAGGCAAGTTTAACATGGGATCATCCTTGTTACCTATTCACCCTAATTCATCTAGTCATGATTGCATGTGTCTAATTTGATTCCTATTAGATCTATACCATAGCTTTGTTATCCTTTTACCTTGTCACCATGGGTTTCTATGCATATGGGTAGCTTTGCTATGCTTTACATGATGAATATTGAATTGAATCTTGACTAATGATATATGCAACTATGAGATAAAATTGGCTTTTATAGCAACATGGAATAGGACCCCACTGTAGGGCAAAAGCTGGGATTTAAATGCAACCACGAGTGCTATAATGGCTCTGGCTTTAGTCAAGTATGAAGATTCGTACTAGCATGTTGGCAGTTCATGAAAGGCATCATTGCCGAGCTGGTTGTAGGGCATGTCCTAGGGTGGTTACCGCTTCGAAAGGTACCATCGAGTAGGGGCTTTACATACCCCTTGCCCTTGGGTCTGTAGGGTCTGACAACATGTTGGGAAGACTTTTGAAAGACTTCATAGTGTTCCCTGCCCACTCACCTTGGAAGTGTTATGGGAGTTATAAACCCGGGCATATGGGCAACATGGCTTGTGGGTAAAGTGTATAACCTCTGCAGAGTGTAAATCTATCATGATAGCCGTGCTCACGGTTACGAGCGGCCTAGAAAACTCACAGTGTAGATGATCATGTTGTTTATTAATCTTATCATATGGCTATTAATTGGGTATGCATAACTAAAGCTAAGTGTTGGTAAAACTTGACCAAGTTAAAAGCAACCGCAGTTCAGACAATGTCAGCCTTTTTGAGCTTCATAACCCTATGTTACTCTTGCTGAGTACTTTAAGTGCTCACTCTTGCTTTCTCAACCCCTTCAGATGGCTATGAAGACTACCGTGAGGAGTACTAGGCTAGTGGTCAACCAGTCGATGTTCCCTGTGAAGTGGAGCTTCGTCGCGAGAGTTATCTTTATTTTCCGTTGTTTTGTTTAAGAATATTATTCGTTATGTAATAAGCACTCAGTGATGGTACTATTTAAAGATTTGTCAGCTTATGTGTGTGATTGATCTCTGGGCACACATGAGTTATTCATATTCAATTTTATCCTTAAAATTGGGTGTGACAAATTGGTATCAGAGCAAGTGTTGACTGTAGGACGCAAGCCTAGTTAGAATGGTCTTCTTACCTTGTCTTTTCCTTCTCTTTTCATGCTTACATTCTTGTATATATATTTTCTCAAACTGTTTATGCTACACTTGACTTATTCTATTGTGAAAATGTCGTTCTAATCTATCTCTATCATGTTCAAGATGTCTAACCTTCGTCGGTCAGCCCGCATCAGCACTGGAGGACGTGCCCCTCCTAAACCTCAATCGCCAATGGTGGAACCTCAGGAAGAACCAGAGGAAGAGATCCAGGAAATCTCTAGTAGCGAAGAATACCACGGGGAAGAAAGCCCCCATGCCCCAAGTGCTGACGTTAATTCCTCTACCCCTGATGTCGTCGAAGAAGATCTGCCAGAAGAGCCAGGGTGGATCCGCACTAAGTATATCCGTGGAGGAGCGAACAGCAGCTACGCTCACTCCCAGCTGGTGGACCTGGTGGGAGAATGCCACCCAGGACCCGAGATTGCAACCATGTACACCTGCAAGGAATTCAAACATCCCCTCGCCAACACCTACTGGAAGGCGAAGATCTATATCTGTGGAAGTGCTGGTGGGCAAGCAGCTGAACGTGTGGATCTTTCCCTAGCTCTTAATTACCGCATTACTTTCCGCACTTGTCTTTCAATTCATACTAGAATTGTGTAGGAAGTTTTCGCTTTCTATTGACTCGCTACCTTTTTCTAGCTAGGACACACAAGCGGTAGGCACTAGGGGGTTAATTGGCTCTTTATAGGTTTAATTCTTGTTTAGAAATTAAAAAGAGCCCAATTCACCCCCCCTCTTGGGCATCTTGATCCTTTCAATTGGTATCAGAGCAAGGTTTGCTCTAAATTAGGCTTCACCGCCTAGAGCAAGATGTCCCATGGTTATGGACCACCTCCCATGTTCGATGGAGACGACTTTCCTTATTGGAAAGTTCGTATGGAGGCCTATCTAGAGGCCGTTGACGTGGGCGTGCTCAAAGCCGCCACAAAAGGAGGCACTCTCTTCGTGGAGGACCTCAACTTTGATAAGCACAATGCCAAGGCGAAGAACATTCTCTTTCGTGGCATTAGCAAGGATGTCTTCAACAGAGTGCGTAATGCCAAAGACGCATTTGAGTTGTGGACCACTATTTGTGCTCTTCACGAAGGCACAAAGAGTGAGCGTGAAGAACGCTATCACTTGGTCATGGCTAAGCTCAATTCTTTTTCCATGCATGCAAATGAAAATGCAAATGAAATATACTCACGACTTAACATTATTGTAGAGGAATTGAATGGGCTCGGTCTCAACCAAATGGCACCGGCCGATGTGGTACGCAAGATCCTTTGTGTCTTGCCCATTGAGAAGTATGGCCACATCGTCACGGTTTTTCACCAAGGAGATCTCTCCGCCGCTACACCAACACAAATCTTGGGCAAGATCAATGCCCATGAGATGTACATGAAGATTGGTGATGGTGGCTCTTCTTCCTCCTCCAAGAAGAAAGAAAAAGAGAAGGAGGAGAAGAAGGACTTGGCACTCAAGGCATCCTCCTCGGAGAAGTACAAGATGCATGTCATGTATGAGAGTGCAAGCAATGATGAGGATGATGATGACCTCGCTCTCATGGTGAAGAAAACAACTAAGATGTTGAAGAAGCTAAGCAAGAATGGAGTCAAGTTTGACTCAAAGAAGAATAAATTCTTCACAAGCTCGTCAAGAAAGCCTCTCTCCAAGATGGATTGCTACAATTGTGGCAAACTTGGACACTTGACTCATGCTTGCCCCGAAGAGAAGAAAGACAAGTACAAGAACAAGAAAGCAAACAACAAGTTCAAGTACAACAAGGGCAACAAAGATGAGTCAAGTGACGAGGAGAAGAAGGATGACAAGCCATTCAAGAAGAAGAAGAACTTCAACTTCCACAAGAAGAAGAAGAATGGCAAAGCCTACATTGTTGGTGATTGGCTCACCGACATTGAAGACACAAGTGACTCATCTTGAGATGAAAGTGAAGAAGAGAAGGTGGCCGCCTTGGTGATTGGGTCATCTACTCCACCGCCACCCCCTCCATCATCTCCGGGCTCATCCTCTACACACCTATGCCTCATGGCTAAAGGTGACAAAAAGGTACAAAAAGAGGATAGTGATGATGAGGCTAACTCTAGTGATGATAGTGATGATGAGTTTGAGGCACCTTCCTATGATGAGTTAATTGTAATTTGCAACAAATATACTAAGCTCATTAGGAAGTATAAATCTAAAAGTGAATCACTAGAGAAAGCCAATGATAACTTGCATGCTAAACTTGATGACTTGTCTAGTGCTAATGATGATTTGAAGCTTGAAAACAAAACTCTCTCATCTAGCACTAGGGAGCTCAAAGCCTCACTCAAGCAAGCTAATGAGAAACATGATAAGCTTGAGAGGTCAACACAAGAGATCCATACAAGATATAACTTGCTAAAAGATGACTACAACCAAGTTAAGAATGAACATGGTACACTTGTGATAGCTAATGAATTGCTTTCAAATGATCTTGCTACACATGTTGCTATTAACCCGGTTGTTAAGTGTCATATAGCTACTTCTTGTGAGGACTTGCTTGATGAAGTTGCTAGTGAGCAAAATGCTAAGTGCAAGGACAAGAAGGTAGTTGAGGCCGAAAAGCATGATGACTATGTGAAGATGAGGCAAGAAAACTCCAAGCTCAAGGAAGAGCTAATCAACCTCAAGGCAAGCAAACCACTCACTATCAAGTCGGCCAAGCAAAATGACAAAGATGCAATGACCTTGATTAACTCTCTCAAAGAGGAAAATCCAAAGCTCAAGGTTGAGAAGATCAAGCTTGCAAGTGGATTGGAGAAGTTCACCAAGGGCCACAACCTCCAAAGTGAGCTCTTGATGAACACTATCATGAAGACCGACAAGACCGGCATTAGGTTCAAGGAGAACCAAATCATGAAGGCTAAGGTCAAGATTGAAGCCAAGAACTACTACAAGAACAAGTACAACAACTACAATCAAGAGAAGCCAAAGCCCAAGCCTAAGAGGTGTTTTGGATGTGGACAAATTGGTCACTTCGCGTTTCAATGCAAGACTCCACTTCCCAAGACCTTGCCCAAGCACACTAGGCCATTTGCTCATGATGCTCACTATGTCATCAACAAAGATTCCAAGGGTAGACCACTTGTGGTGTTTCTTGGACCACCAATGAAGAACAAGCCTAGGGTTCTTTGGGTTGCTAAGGAATTGGTTGACAAGGCAATGGGGCCCCGCACTAAGGGGGTTCCCAAACAACAAGCTTAACTCCAAGTTGCTTGTGTGTAGGTGAACTACAAGACCGGTGGGAGCCATTGGGTAATCGATAGTGGTTGCACTCAACACATGACCGGCGACCTCCGGATGTTCACCACACTTGATGAGGATTATGCAAATCAAGACAAGATTACTTTTGGGGATAATTCAAAGGGCAAAGTTCAAGGCTTAGGCAAAGTGGCTATTTCCCAAGATCAATCAATTTCAAATGTCTTGCTAGTACAATCATTGAGCTTCAATTTGCTATCGGTTGGTCAACTTTGTGAACTCGGGTTTCATTGTCCCTTCACTCCAAATGAGGTGATTGTGACCAAGATTGAAGATTCATCAATGATATTCAAAGGGTTCTGGCACAACAACCTCTACTTAGTGGACTTCACCTCAAATGAAGCTAGTTTGCAAACATGTCTATTCTCCAAGAGTTCTTTGGGTTGGCTATGGCATAGAAGATTAGCACATGTGGGAATGTCAACTTTGATGAAGCTTGTCAAGGAGTTGGTTAAAGGTGTGAAGGATGTTGTGTTTGAGAAGGACAAACTTTGTAGTGCATGTCAAGCCGGCAAGCAAGTGGCAAACACTCATCCAACCAAAGCTTTCATGTCAACCTCAAGAGTCCTAGATCTACTTCACATGGATCTATTTGGACCTACCACTTATGCTAGCCTTGGTGGCAATCTCTTTTGCTTGGTGGTAGTTGATGACTACTCTAGGTACACTTGGGTGTTCTTTCTTCAAGACAAGGGAGAGACTCAATCAATATTCAAGAAGTTTACAACTCGAGCCCAAAATGAGTTTGATGTGAAGATCAAGAAGATAAGAAGTGGCAATAGGACCGAGTTTGTAAACACCAAGATTGAAGACTATTGTGATGAAGTTGGGATCAAGCATGAAGTGTCCGCCACCTATACTCCTCAACAAAATGGTGTAGTAGAGAGTAAGAACCGGACACTTATCACTCTTGCAAGATCAATGCTTGATGAATATAACACCCCCGAGAAGTTTTGGGCCGAAGCAATCAACACCGCATGCTATGCGGCCAACTGACTATTTGTCCAAAGGCTTCTGAAGAAGACACCCTATGAGCTTGTGAATGAGAAGAAACCGGATATATCCTTTTTCCGAGTGTTTGGATGCAAAGTGTACATCTACAAGAAGCGCCAACACTTGGGCAAGTTCCAAAGGAGATGCGACATTGGTTTCTTACTTGGTTATTCTCTTAAATCCAAGGCATATCGAGTATTTAACAAAGCCTTCGGCCTAGTTGAAGAAACATATGACTTGGAGTTTGATGAAACTAATGGCTCTCAAGAAGAGCATGAAAATCTTGATGATGTAGGTGATGAACCCTTGAGGGAGGCTATGAAGAATATGCCCGTTGGTGCAATCAACCCACAAGAGGTGGAAGAAGTTAAAGATGATGCAAATCAAGTACCCTCTCCACCTCACACGCCTCAAGTTGATGAAGAACAAGTGAGGGAAGCACAAGAAGATACCTTCATCCCTCAAGATCAAGCCGAGGCTCAAGCTAGTGATGTTGATGCACCACAACCTCCTCCCCAAGTGATTAATAGAAGATCTACACCTATGCTTCAAGCTCATCCACAAGACCTCATTATAGGGAGTCCATCAAGGGGGGTAACAACTCGATCTAAACTTGCTTCTTATGTTGAACATCACTCTTTTGTTTCCTTTGTTGAGCCTTCTAGTGTGGAGGATGCACTTGCGGATCCGGATTGGGTAAACGCCATGCATGAAGAGTTGAACAACTTCACCCGGAACGAAGTGTGGACACTAGTAGAAAAGCCCAAAGGAGCAAGAATCATTGGCACCAAGTGGGTGTTTAGGAACAAGCAAGATGATCAAGGCGTGGTTGTAAAAAACAAGGCAAGATTGGTGGCAAAGGGGTTCTCCCAAGTTGAAGGCTTGGATTTTGGGGAGACCTTTGCACCGGTTGCAAGATTAGAAGCCATTCATATCCTTTTGGCATATGCTTCACATCATAAAATGAAACTTTTTCAAATGGATGTGAAGAGTGCCTTTCTAAATGGTTTCATCAATGAACTTGTTTTTGTCTCACAACCTCCCGGGTTTGAAGACCTAAATTGTCCTAATCATGTGTATAGGTTGTCCAAGGCACTCTATGGATTGAAGCAAGCTCCAAGAGCTTGGTATGAGAGGCTAAGGGACTTCCTACTCAAGAAGGGATTCAAGATCGTGAAAGTGGATACCACACTCTTCACCAAGGTGCTAGATGGAGAGATCTTTGTTTGCCAAGTGTATGTCGATGACATTATATTTGGATCAACAAACCAAGATCATAGCCAGGAATTTGGTGCATTGATGTCTAAGGAGTTCGAGATGTCGATGATTGGCGAGCTAACCTTCTTCCTTGGCTTCCAAGTGAAGCAATTGAGGAAGGACACCTTCATATCTCAAGAGAAGTACACTTATGATGTGCTCAAGAAATTCAAGATGGAGGATTGCAAACCAATCAAGACCCCAATGCCTACTAATGGGCATCTCGATCTCGATGAGGGAGGTAAACCGATTGATCAAACTCTCTATCGTTCTATGATCGGTAGTTTACTTTACCTCACCGCATCTAGGCCAGATATCATGTTTAGTGTGTGTATGTGTGCTAGGTTTCAAGCAAACCCTAAGGAGTCGCATCTTTGTGCGGTTAAAAGAATCCTTAGGTACTTAAGGCACACCCCTAGCATGGGTCTTTGGTATCCCAAAGGAGCTCCCTTCCAACTAGTTGGCTATTCCGATTCGGATTACGCCGGGTGTAAGGTTGATAGGAAGAGTACCTCCGGCGGGTGCCACCTGCTAGGAAGATCACTTGTCTCTTGGACCTCAAAGAAGCAAAATAGTGTGGCATTGTCAACCGCCGAGGCGGAATACATTGCCATGGGAGCAAGTTGTGCACAAATCTTATACATGACCAAACACTCTTTGATTACAGCGTGTTTTTAAAATAAGTTCCACTTTTGTGTGATAATGAAAGCGCCGTAAAGCTTGCAAATAACCCGGTTCAACACTCTCGCACCAAGCACATAGATATTCGCCATCACTTTCTTAGAGATCATGTGGCTAGGAAAGACATAACACTAGTTGGAGTTAAGAGCGAAGATCAATTGGCGGATATCTTCACTAAACCACTCGATGAGACAACCTTTTGTAGGTTGAGAAGCGAGTTAAATGTGCTTGAGCACTCTAATTTCACTAAAAGATGAGTTTGTGTGAACCATGCATTCATATGTAATACAACATGTTCAAATTGGTAATGCACATAGGCTTGGCTAATGCGGTTAAGATAACCGCCCTCAAAGCGTGTGACAAAGCTTAACTGCGGTTTAAACTTGCAAGCAACCTAGATTCAAATTTCATATTGCATAGCATATGCATGTGTGTTGTTTGCCGTTCCTTTTTGGTCACGTTTTGTGAGCATCCTCTGTGTTCGTCCACTTAGGGGGAGCATTCCAAGCTCAAGACACTTCTATACCCCTCTTGTGGCCATATGATGTCTCCTTGGTGCTTCCATTCGAATATTTTGAGCTAAAACTAAAATTAAGCCTATGGCAAACTATTTGAAAATGAGTGTTTGAGAGATGGTTCTCATATCAAGTCCAATCAGGTGTTATTTGGATCTTATTGGGATTGGAACTTGGTTGGGAGAAAGACGCAAAAACAAAATTTGAAAATTTTCATTTAAAAGGCGTCGGACGCTGCCGACGGACGCTCGGTGTCAATTGCCTCAGCCTCCGTCGCGATCGTCCGGAGAGTAAAATTTGCCCGCTAACAGGGCGACGGACGATCCCCCCAGCGTCCGTCGCGGTCAATGCGCTCGGGCGTTTCAAATCTGTTCTGGAAGCCCGACGGACGATGCCGTCGGACGCTCTCTGAGCGTCTGTCGTAGTCCGACGGAGCGTCCGTCGCTCCGGGTCGGAGCGTCCGTCGCGAACTTAAGGCGCAATTTTTTTAAAAATCCACGTCTCTTCTCTGTTTCTCCTGATCCGTATTCCGTCCGCCACCGTGCTTCAAACCCTAACTGCCGCCGCCTGCGTCGCCGTGCCACTCCTCCCTGCGCCGCCTCTTCCTTCCAGCGCCGCCACTCCTCCCAGCACTGCGCCGCCGCACCTGCGCCGCCGTCTTCCCCCCCTGCGCCGCTGTTCCACTCCGCACTGCTAGCCTGCCCATGCCGCCGCGCCAGAGCTTTCCAAACATCGCCGCCGGTGACCCTGCCCACAGTTCCTCCCCTCTGTTTGAGGATTCCTTGTGTCTGGTTGCGGATTGCGAATTGCGGACTATGGATTGCGGAAATTTGACCCAGAGATCTTTTCCCCTTCTCTTGCTTTGGTCAGGGTTCAAGGTATGGCAGTTGAAATCTCGATCTTTCCTTACCTAGTTTCATGCTTCTATAGACCCTCTCCTCTATAGTTATGTGCTTATGGTTATACCCCTATCTATCTAACGAGCAGGGTCCGTTGATCAGAGGGTCAGTTGAGCAGTGACAGTAAACTCGGGGCAAAGCCCGCGAGTACGGATCGAGGCAAAGCCTTGCAAGGACAGTCCAGGGTCGGCGTGCCACTCTTGCAGTTTGTGGGTCTGTGGATTGTCCTGTTTTCAGTGTCAGTGGACTTGAGAGTGTGATCTCTTGAGGATTTGTTTGTCAGGGTTTGGTTAGCAAAATCCGGAAATGGCAAGAACAAAGAATGCAGGTCCTGTTCCCGGCAGTGGTGGTGACTCTCCACCTCCACCGCGTCCACCCACTGACCGGGGAAAGGGCAAGCAAAAGGTCGTGTCACGGAAGCGCAAGAGGCCATTGATGGATCCAGATTCAGCAGTAGCGCTCGCAGTGGCAAAGGCCGCTAAGATAGCAGAGCGAGGAGGACGTCGCGCCGGTTTGAGGCTCTCGCCTCGCTGTGGAGCGCGTCATGAGTCCCCTACGTGTCTAGAGACAGAGCCCGTCGAGGCTACTGAGGCAGAGCAGACAGAGCCAGTCCCAGAGACTGAGCCGACAGAGGCCGCGGGCCACTCCTCGATTGGTGAGTTGATGAGCCGCCGAGTTACCCAATCCAGAGGCTCTGGTGCACCACCTAGTCCTCCAGGACCACAGCTCCCAGACCCAGTGAGGCACCAGGTGCGAGCTCTTACAGCGAAGCAAGTCCAGTTACTTTGTTTTGTGGACTTTCAGTCCTGGTTCCCACCTCAGAGGGACCCTCGTGCCGGACGAGACTTCTATACCACGGTACACGAGGACTTCTACAGAGCTTACGTCGATACTGACGCCCCTCTTAGGGCTCACAGGGTGTGCCCATCTGCCCATATAGAGGGGATCGGTGGTCCAGAGATCCTACAGCACCTTCAGTACATTCAGGGTCTATCAGATCTGAGGGGACGATCAGGAGCATATCAGAAGGATTGGGTGTATCAGTTTTACGCATCTCTATGGATCTCCCCTGATCACGAGTTCCTACACTTTGGATTCCAGGGACGTGACTTCAGGGTTACAGCAGCTCGGTTCAGAGAGCTTTTCCACCTAGAGTCCTCTCCTACGAGGATTCACGGTTTGTGCTATGGGGATCAGGAGGCCCCTCGCCGACCTCACGATGGTATAGTGCCATCTACGGATTTCGTGAGGTCGTGCTTTCAGCAGCCGTTCACTGAGGGTTCGAGCCGTAAACCACGTGACCTCACTCCACTTGCTCGGATCCTCCACGAGGTACTCAGGCGTACCATTCTCCCTCGGATTGGAGCTCGGGATACTATTACACGTTTACAGCTTTGGCTCCTTGCTCATGTCGTCCGGAAGGAGAAGTTTGACCTCTGGGATCTTATTGTTAGCGAGCTTGAGGATATCATTGCCGCTGGGTTCAGGGGTCACTGGCAGCTGCAATTTGCTCATTGGATCTCCTATCTTATAGTTGCCAAGACTCGCTCAGGAGGTATGAGAGTCACTCTCACGAGGTCAGCGACAGAGTTTCCAGTATATTCGATGAGTCAGCTCGTGATGCATGGAAACCTGCCTCGCCCTAGCAGAGCTTACAGACCAGGAACCAGGCAGGCCGGTGTGCCACCTCAGTCAGCAAAGGTCACAGACGCTACAGTTGAGCAGATTGCTCAGGCAGAGCTGGCAGATTTAGATGCTGAGATTGACACAGCTGCTGAGACAGTCTATAGAGAGGACCTAGACTCTGATAGTTCTGACGAGGACTACCAGCTAGTGCGCGAGTACGCGCCGATGCCCCATGACCATGAGGCAGGAGGGTCAGGCACAGCCGCAGCAGCTCCAGCTCCAGCTCCAGGTTCCAGCACCTCCAGCTCCAGCTCCAGGTTCCAGCACCTCAGAGGCTACTTTGCTTACTATTCTGTCGAGGATGCAGGAGGAGCAGTCACGACAGGCAGAGGAGCAGAGGCGACAGGCTGCAGACTTACGGAGTCTCACAGAGCAGCAGCTGGCTGCTCAGGCCCAGACTCAGGCTAGGCAGGATGAATTCCAGCGCCAATTCCTAGCCTATCAGCTGCAGCAGGCAGAGATTCAGAAGACCCAGACGTTGTCACTTGAGTGTCTTCTAGCCTCCAGCTCCGGGCAGACTTCCACTCCTCAGTTTCAGTTGCCCGGAGTCTCGCAGCAGCAGCAGTTCACCTCACCTCCACAACAGCCTCCAGTAGTTGTGGTTCCGACTCCAGCGTTACCGTCCGGAGGACAGCAGAGTCAGGCACCAGCTACTTCTTCGTTCCAGGCACTAGCATCTCCCACGTATCAGTCTCCTCACCCAGGTGTCTTCTTGGTTAGCTTCGCCCCGAGAGTTTCAGACAGGATTCACTCCTATCCGGGGAACTACCATAGCCGAGGCCTCGAGAGATCTGTCAGCTTCTTACTTGGAGATCACGGGAGAAGATTCACCATGAGCAGCTCAGCTAGTCTCACCAGCTCCAGAGGTTGTAGTGGATCCTCCGGCGACGGGCACCCACCTGTCTTCAGTTGCCTCGTCGAAGATCGCTCCTGAGCAGTCCGCGCAGACAGTTACCACTCCTCCGGCTGCAGTTCAGACATATGCCATCTCACTAGCAGATGAGGCAGTTACAGTGACAGTCTCCTCTCCAGCTCAGACTCAGCCCGCAGAGGATGCAGCAGCAGTGTCACTTGTTGCACTAGCAGTGACACCATCCCTTTCGCCTCGAGTCTTCACTCGTCGGGTTCTCAGGCCCGCTACTACAGAGGCAGGACCGTCAGAGGCACCAGCTGAGCCTCAGGGGAGTCAGTTGAGACACCAGCTCCAGAGGTCACCCCAGTTGCACCTACACCTGCAGAGGCCGAGGCAGATGATGAGTCAGACGAGTCAGACCTTCAGGACTTCATCTTGTTCGACCGCAAAGCTGCAGCTCCTCCACCTTCTTCTCCAGCCCTAGACGCTTAGTTTTTGGTGCTAGACGCCAAAGGGGGAGAGAGGGTCGAGTCTAGAGATAGGGGGAGGGATTTCGATCTTTGTATGCTTAATTTTCCCGTACTCTTTCATCATGTCTACTTTTATGCATTTGTTTATATGTGTGATGTGATGAATACTTTGGATGGTTGGATGTGACAAACTCTTGATTATCACTAATACATCTTGTGAGTTGTCTCATGTTTCATGATATATCTCTATGCTTAAACGTTAATTGAGCTTCCACGCTATACTCTGATACATTCTTTTGAGAATATCATGAGGTACTTCTTTTACATTCATATCTATAAGTACCATGATTCGTGATTTGGCTTGGGTGAGCAAGTATGCTTCATTATAAATTCACTAACCCTTGCTCAACCATTCCAAGTCACCATAAAGTCTAAACCATAACTCTTATCCATACTCGAGGTTTTATTGTCGTCAATCACCAAAAAGGGGGAGATTGAAGAATCATTGCCCTAGTTGGTTTCGGTGATTAACGACAATTAGAGATTATTATGGCTAACGTGTGTTTTGCAGAGGCTATGCGTAGCTTAGCCATAAGTGATCAATAAGAATGGGCACTAATGGTCATCACTTAGCCCCCAAGATGGATATCGTTTCGGATTTCAAGGAGACATGATGAAGACCCTAGAATGATAGGCTAAGTGCCATAAGGTGATGAAGGGCACTTAGAAATAGATAGGGCTTCTCTTTTTACCTTTGACCGTACTATTAAGAGGGGTTGAGACTAGTAGCTTGACTTAGGAAAGCTTCATGACTTAGGTGTGGTGCACACTTGACTTCCTTAGCTCTAAGCAAGCCTACGTTGACCGTAAGATAGCCTAGAACAACTTCCATATTCATCGCGACGAAAAACGAAGTTGTTAGAACTGTTTTCTGGGCGTCGGACGCTCCTGACGGAGGCGTCGAACGCTGTCCGTCGCTTCGGACAAAGGCGCCGGACGTTGGGTGGTTGAGTCCACAGCGTCCGTCGACCTTCCAGTGGAGATGTTTTCTGGCTAAGTTTTTCATGGTCCGTCGGACGCTGTCCGTCGGTCAGGCGTCGGACGCTTGGAAGAGCGTCTATCGACCTTCCAGAGAGGCTGTTTTTCAGCCCGAGCCAGAGTGCAGCGTCGGACGCTGGGATGAGCGTCCGTCGCCCCTGTGAAGTAGCATCCGTCGCTGGGAACAGTGTGTCAGAACTAGCCGTTGGGCAGGGCGTCGGAGCGTCCGTCGCCTAGGCGTCGGAGCGTCCGTCGCCTAGGCGTCGGAGCGTCCGTCGCCCAAACTATGAACAGAACTAGCCGTTGGGGCATGCGACGAACCGTCCGTCGCCTAGTCGACAGAGCGTCCGTTGCCAACTTAAGTTGTCAGCCCGAGGCAGTTTTCAGAGGGGTTATTTATAGCCCCTCCCACTTCTCTCCCACCTTGCCTTTGCTCATTGGAGTTGCTGAGTTTGTTGAGAAGGTTGGGAAGAGAGCAAGAGCCCTAGAGAGAGAGAGTGATTCGCGAATCCATCCATCCTCTCCTCTAGTTCATCCAAGAGTTCAAGTGTGCATCCTCTAGTTGTGAAGCTTGAGTGAGTCAAGCGAAGATCGAGGCTTGTTACTCTTGGTGATCGACATCACCTAGACGGTCCGGTGGTGCTCGGAGGAAGGTGATCGCCGGAGGATTGTCGGCGGCCCTTCTCCATCGACGTTTGTGATCGGTTTGTGGGTGATTCACCGAGCCGGAGTGGCGAAGAATCAGCCCGTAGAGAGCACTCATCCCTTGCGTGGGATTGAGGGGGAGCTATACCTTGCGAGGTGCTCCAACGAGGACTAGGGGGGAGTGTCGACTCCTCGATACCTCGGCAAAACATTGTCGTGTCAAGCATCTCTTTCCCTAGCTCTTTATTACCGCATTACTTTCCGCACTTGTCTTTCAATTCATACTAGAATTGTGTAGGAAGTTTTCGCTTTCTATTGACTCGCTACCGCTTTCTAGCTAGGACACACAAGCGGTAGGCACTAGGGGGTTAATTGGCTCTTTATAGGTTTAATTCTATTTTAGAAATTAAAAAGAGCCCAATTCACCCCCCCCCCTCTTGGGCATCTTGATCCTTTCACACACATGAGTTATTCATATTCAATTTTATCCTTAAAATTGGGTGTGACAGTCTCCAAGGAGAGAAGGGCATCTGAATGCACTGTCACTACATGAACGGATAAACCAGTACTAAGAAGTTTTCACCCAAATGTATCCGCACAACAAGGAGTGAGTAGAGACATCGACATCAGAAGTGAGGGACATGTCACCCATAACCCATGGATGTTACTGCCAACAAGAATGAGGGTATGATTCAACATTAGAACTAGTCATGGAACAAACACTGCTATGTTGTTTGATAGTCATTGAAGCACCAACACCGTCGAAACCAATCCGTAGGGCAGCCATACTGCAAATTCAACGGGATGAGCCCACCTCCAATCATCGGCACCACTCAAGCAAAGGTTGAGATTGTCTTCACATTGGATCATCATCAATGGCATGGAACAAAGGAGATAATAGGTTCATAGGTTATGGAAAGATGTGCGTAGTCATCTTTTTAGATGCCACCGAGGGTCTACCACATGCCAATCTCGACGGCAATGGCGGCAGCCAAGAAAGACACCGAACTGTATTAGTTGATGGTTGCTTGACATGTGAAAAATATATTCTGGGGTGGGGGGTCTGATCATAATTGATCAGAGCTATAGGTATATATATTCACATATCAATGTCATTTTTCTCCTTCAAATATCTCAATGTATTGAAACATAATTACCAACGCCAACCACTAAGTATGTGTGTGTTTGCATTGAGGATAAAGTTGGATGGGATCATACGGTATCCACATATTAGGATAGGATGATGTATGTTTGTTGTTTGTTTGGTTGGATGAATGGGATGAGCTTGATTTTTATTGGATGGGTGAGGGTGAGTGAGATGAGAATAGTTGACTAATCATATCTAAATAGTAAAAACTAATTGTGCACTAATAAATATGCACTAACACAAATTTTATCATGGTAATTACTAAATAAAATAGAATATGTTAATTTGCACCCCTAGTACTACCCTAATTGGCACACAAAGCATGCACTAATCAACATATCAACACTTGTCAAAACTAATCTTGTCATCACAATTACTAAGTAATAAGACAAGATATACTAAAAACTCTTAATTTATTTACTATTGGCTAAGCTTAGAAAATATAAATGAGCTCAGCCAATAGAGTTTAGGGCAAAAGCTCATCCAACATCGCTCAAAAGAATATTTTCTTTGGGTGATTGTTTTCTGTTGAAATCGCCCACGAACCACATGTTGTTATTCTTAGGGTGTATTTGACATGTACAACCAGTTTCGATTCTTTTGAGAATCAAGTAGAAATCGTGTCGAACGGCATATAGTTGAAATGTTTCTAGTAGAAACGATTCCAAAGTGATTCTCGCTTTTATGTCTATGATTGTGAATAACCGGAAACATGGTTTCACAGTGATTGTGATTCTGTAGCCAAACAGTCTAATGATTTCGATTTGCCATCCGAAACATTTCTCGAGAGAATGTTTCTATGAGAATCTAGATATAAAATGTTTCTAAGAAAATATGGATCGTATCAGACCTGCCCTTATTCATCCATGTATTGGCATCTCCCCATAATTTGCAACTGCTGACGGTAGCAGTATGCGTTCTGGCTTGGGGCGCCACCGCGCCAACTTGCTATTATTAATGGACCACAGCAATCGATTGGACGGTCAAACTGCACCCAGGCTCTGGGCGGTGCAGCTCCAGCCCGGCCGGCTTCTCTCAGCACAATTCAAGTTGGATGAGCCCTGCAGTCTACGGATCCGGAAGCAACTTTAGGCTGGAGCAAAAGCCTGTAGAGCGCGCGCCAACTGCTTCCTTTCAAAGGGCACCTGCCAGTCAAATCCTACACCTCCAGCCAGCGTGCATGCAGTATTGTACTGTTGCTCATGCACACACACACCTCACAAAAGCTTTTGCTGCAGCACCTTAAAGCTGAGCACGGAAAAGAGAGCTCTCCCCTCCATCTTTTTGTGATCGACGTAGTAGCTGTACACGAGTAGCAAGAACTTGTTTTTAGAGAGCCGCTCTACTTTCAGCTCCTTCCTATAATAGCAAGAGGAGCCAAAGCAGGAGAAAGATTCATCAGCATCCAATTTATCTATTGGAGGATAAGGAAAAAAAAGTAACGCTATAGTAGCGCATCGAAGGTTTGCTTGGTGTACACGAGTAGCAAGAGCTTCTTTGAGAGAGGTGCTCCAATTCCATCTCCTTGCTATAGTAGCAAGAGGAGTCAAAGCAGAAGAAAAAGAAAAGCTTCATTAGCACCCAATTTAGGTTATTTTGAATCCTTCCTAAACTTTAGAGATAAAACTTTAAACAAGTAGTCTAAAGTTAGCTCTAAACTTTAGTCCACATCACATTAAAACTTTAGACATAAAAAAAATAAAGCTAAAATGCTCTAAAGTTTTTAGACCTCTCTAAAGTTTAGAGCACTGGATTCAAACATACCCTTATTTATAGGAGAAAAAACATCTAATGTTAGCGCGCACTGAAGGAACCGAAGCTTGGAGGAGTCCTCCCAAATTGAGGGGCCTAGGTACTCCAATTGATCCAAGGTCGACACATAGCCGACTGTTGTAGGCAGCTTAATATCTTTAGGGAATGTTTGGATCTCAGGGCTAAAAATAGTTTATTCTTGTGATAATATGTTAAACATAAGCTAATTATAAGACAACAGGCCGGAGCTAGTGAGTTTTAACCGAACACTAGTCCATTTTTAGCTATAATTGATATATGTTTAGTTTATTTAGTATTTAATATAAAACCCTAAAACTTCCTCCGCCTCAAATTAAAGGTACATTTGATAAGGTTTCAGATTCTCACAGAAACATTTTGAATCCATATTCTTTCAAGAAATATTCCAGATTTTGAATCAAAATCACTCCATGAGGTCGTTTAGCTGGTATGCTGGATTTTGAAACTTAAAAAATATTATATTTATAAATAAATATATATATAAATATACTTAAAATCATTTTTGAACTATAAATACAATATATTTTAACTTGTCCCACTTAAAAAAGATTAACTAGAAAAAACACTTATTAGCATATAGAGGAGATGCGGAGAAATGAATCAGGTGAAACTAAGGTTTTGGTGTTTTGCGTTGCATGCAAAACTAAAGAATCTTTTCCACCCATTTCTTCCTTGAATCGGATCGGCAAGGTGGCGTTTGGCACCGATCTGGGTGCAAACAATTATCACATCCTAATGCCTTAAATCAACTTTTATAATTGTTCTAAGTCAAACTATTTTTAGTATCAATAGATACATCATGAAATAAATTTTCCTAATATATTTATTTGGTGTCATGGATGTTGTTACTCTGTTCGTCATAAACTAAGTGCACTTCTAAAATTGCGGGAAGAGATCAATATGACATATAAATTACATATTTGTCCTATTAAAGGTTATTTTAGCATGTAATGATTGTGTTCTATGTTAATCTTAGTGAGGGTTTAATATCCCCGTTTCCAAGACTCTCAAACACTGTAAACAATGGTCCTGTTTGGATCCAGGGGCTAAAGCTAGTTTGAGCTTAACTAGCTCGAAAGTATCCAAACATGAGGGCTAGATCGGGCTAGTTCTAGCCCACCCAAAAAAACTATCTCTACCAAGAGGTGATTATTTGGGCTAGTTTTGGTTCGGTCCACTGAAATTTCCTTTTTTGGGGCTAGTTCTGGTGGGGTCCACTGGAGTCTCCATCAAGAAAAGTACATTTATTGCCAATCTAACCCTTGCATCCAAACAACTCTTTGGCTAGAGCTAGTTTAGGACTAACTCTAACCTCTAGCCGAGATAGAGTATCCAAACAGGGCCAATGTAGACAAGTTTTATCACATGATAAAACAGGTTTTATTCCATTAAACTTTTATCATCTCTCTTCATTTAAACTATATCATATTCGCTTATTTAATGACCATAAAACTTTAATGAAACTCTTATGAAGACTAGCCTTTAGAACTAGAGAAAGTAAAAAAAACTAATATAACTAGGTGGAGCATACTATACCTACATGGAAAAAGCAAGAGTAAACTTAACCCAATGCAGACTTAGCACATATCTTACCTTACCTCCAGATACAAAGTATAAGATCGATACGGTATTTATTTTTGCAAACTACATAGTACATACGTAGATGCCTACAAATACATGTACAAAATTTCCTCTATGACAGCATACACATAAACTCTATCTTTATGAATATTTTTTGAAAAAAAAATGAGTTGGTAAGTCTAGAGATTGACAAATTTACCACACGCGTATGGAATATAGGAAAAGTGTTTAATTTTTTGCTTGGCTACGCTAAGGCCGAAGCTGGCGCCTGGTTCGGTCAAAACCGTTGGGTTGGGTCATACAAAGGATAGAGATCTGCTCTCAACAATAGAAAGGAAATTAAACACCGTTTTGCCTATATGGCTATGCACCATCATGACTTTGCCCTTGTGCATAATGATTAAAAAGTGACTTAAGTGGGGTTTAGGCACTAGTCCAAAGGGTTGCTAAAGGGGGCTAAACCTTACCTTTTAGCCATTTTGGGGCCAACACTCTAACTAAAATGGACTCTCTTTTAGTCTCTTTTAATCACTCAAACTAAACATCCAACGACTAAACTTTAGTCTCTGTTTAGGTGACTAAAGTTTAGGAGGAAAAATAAACAGAGCCAAAATTTCAAATGTTGCACTTATTTGAAGATGAAAATAGTACTATATATGTTGGTGTAAAGTTGATTGAATTTAAGATAGTTTGACCTAAAACGGTGCTAAGAATTGAGTTATTTTGGGAGGGGAGGTAATGGTAGGAATTGGATATGCATGGAGTGCCTGCAGAAGAGCTGTGAACCTATATCCCTGCCGTCGTCCGTGCTGCGAGGCGTCATCGATGAGCGGGTTGGAATTGAAGTCTTGCATGCAAAGCCAGGGGCTTCATTTGTGTTTTTCCGCGAGTCAAGGCAACAATAAAACCTAGAGACGCCGGTGCCGGTGCAGGCGCTCTGGAACGCGGCGTTCCCGATGCGCATCGCATGCAACCGCCCCTGGCTGTCCCTGGACCCTGGTGGCGTCTTTCAGGGCAGCTCCGGTCGTCGACCGGCCTATGCATGCATGCATAAATGCCGGGCGCCTGGTCAGGACGCGAGCGAGCGAGCGCGAGGACCCAAAAACGACCAGGCTTTGAACGCAAGCCAGCTTACCGTTATTTTACGTGGAAAGACGCGCGCGCCGGTGCAGAAAGCCGGCCGGCCGGTGTCACCGACCGCTGTGTATATCCACGAGTTTTTATCGTGTCTCGTTTGCCATGCAGCCGTGCAGGTGGGGCTGATCTCCCCCTTGCTCTTGGCCCTGCATGCAACTGCAACGCAGGTGCAGGCCGGTGGGGCGCTGCTCGTCGTATACAACTCTAGAGTACGAGTACGATTAGAGCAGAACTTCAATACCTGCCGCTCCGGCCGGTTTTACGTACCCTGGAGACCATTAGGCTGAGCATTTCACGTGGCGGAACAGTAGTAGGCAATGGCCGTACGAGCTGCTGCATGCTCTTGTAACATTGACACCGTACCCAGAGAGAGATGGCCCCCGGCCGGCCGGCCGGCCCTACGACACACAATGGCCTTTCTTTTCATCCTCAGGTAGGGAGCTGAGGCACTGACAAGTGCGGTGTGCCCCAGCTAGATGCTACCCGGATCTGTAACCTACGTAGTACTACTAGCACTAGATCACGGATTCACGGCATCCGATATCAAATCCTGGACTATGCGCTTGGATATGCGCTGGGCGGCAGCTAGCCGTACGTCCAGCCACTATTAAGGTACTGTACTCGTAGCTAGGAGTACTCGTACTCGTACGTACTTCTAGTAGAGTACACATACATACAGTCCGGTGAGAACCAAGAGCGAAGCACGTACTAGGAGTATATACGTGCGTACTACACTTCCACTTCGTGTACGTAGGCAGCATAAAGTTTGTCATATATGATGACTACTCGTACTCCTAGATAGTAGATCCTGCCAAGAGGAAGATGGTGGTGCCACTGCCATGATCATGGGCAGCTACAGGCGTGTCAATCATTCTTCCCGGCCGGCCTCCCGGGGTCCTAGCTCGTCGACATACAGTATGCGTCTAGTCTAGGGCGCGCGCGTCACTATCGATGCCTTCAATTTTGCGCGCATGCAGATGCAGAGAGCTTCAAGGACGACGGCCCCCTCGTGGCGGGGCAACCCGCGCGGGCATGCGTGCGTGCACGATGGATATGGCGCCGCGGCCCGGTCCGGGCGGGCGGAGGCGGACACGCTGCACACGCACAGTGCCCCGCGTGCATGGGTTCTGCCTCGCGCTTCCGTCGGCGTCGGGTCAGCTGCATCTGCATCTGCATGCATGCCTCCGACGATGCTCGCTTGCTTGCTCGTATCGATGATGCTTGCACAGTGCACATAGGCCCATCCAAAACTTTGACTAGGGTCTCGTAGGGAGAAAGATCCAGCAGGGCGGCAAGAGAAGAGAGAGAGAGAGAGAGAGAGAGAGAGAGAGAGAGAGAGACCTGGGTTGTTGTATATGGTAGATGGATCGAGCCAAGATTCAAAAATGTAGACGAAGAAGAGATGAGTACTACGCGCTCGCTGCATGCACGCTACTGTTCACGTCAGAGTAGCCTTTGTCTTCACCTTGTGCGTAGTGTACACTCCAGTGATGATATCATTATTTCTTCCAGTTTTGGCCAGATCGAGAGGACCAGCAAGGATTAAAAGCAACATCTATACACTCCCCCCCCCCCCCCCCCCCCCCCCCCCCCCGCACTGTACTATACCTACGTGTATGTGTACTAGCACACAAGTTGGAGTCATGGACTCTAGTCTACTCCCTCTATCCCTTCAATAAGTAGATTTCTAAAATTATCTTAAATAAAACTTTTTAAACTTTCAACAAATTTTAAAAAGTCCATTAAGATCTATGGCATTCAATAAGTTTATTACAACATATATTTTCACATTATACTCATTTATGTTATATATATTGTTATTTTTTATAAAATTAATCAAAGTTAAAATATTTTGACTGACATAAATTCTAAAAATTAATTTATTTAGGGAGGAGGGAGTAGGTCATATCGGTTGAGACTAAAAAGGAGGGCTGATACAATTTTATATACTTGTACATACTACTGGTATAGTATACTATTTGTTTTTTAAAAAAAAATAGGTCTAGGAGTTAAACTTTTTAGAATTCAACTAAATGCATATAAAATACTAATATCAATGATACATAATAGATATTATTAAATTTCATGTGGGATATACTTGTATAACAAATTTATTTAGAATAAAGTTAAAAATGTTTAACTCATCGAAAATGTTGGGATGGGGTTTAGGGCTTATTTGGTACACCTTCACCAGCTCCAGATCCATCAAAAATAGTTTCACCTTACGAAACACCCAAACAATCTACCTCTACGAAATTCAGATTTAACAAAAATGGTGTATCTAGGGCTAGGTTCACTATTTTATGGATTTAACAAAATGGTGGATCTAGGGCCAGATTCACCATTTTGGTGGAGCCTCTCAAGAGGTGCTCTACTAAATTCAAGTTGGTGGAGTTAGGAAAAAAAGTACCCACCATTGCTAATGTCTACACAGATAATGGTTCATTTCTTTTCTCTCATTCCTCTTCCTTATTATGATACACACCGTCCCGCCAGCCTCGCATGGCCTCCTATCGATGCTAGTCGCCATGACACCCTCGGCTGAAGGAGCTCTGCCCTTGGCCGATCGTGCACCACCCCTAGCTGCCGTGCAACCCTCAAGCTAGCGCTGACCTTGGCCGGCCAACTCCAACCTTCGCGTCGCCCCAACCGCCCGTTGTGGCGCCATTGGATTACCGTGCCTTGCCCACCATCTGTCACGTTTCCCTAGCCGCGTGGCTCCCTTGGTCGTCCGCAATGCGGGAGCCGCCCCTCCGCATATTCCTCCTCTACCTACGCGCATGCATGAGATGCCATGGCTAGTGGTTTCTTCCAAAGGAAAATCAGACAATTCCAACCAAAAGGCCCTTGCGTGGATCTAGAGTTGTGGTATAACCAAACAATTCCCTCATAGATCCATGGTGGATCTCAGATCTACTAATGGAGCTCCTCCATGGTGAATCCAAGATCAAGATTCATTTTCTTGTGGTGGAGCCCTTCCAAGCATGCCCTTACTAATATAATGTCACCACATGAGTAGGACATACGATATGATATCGCTTTAATGATCACAAAATATGTACACACTAGCTAGGGTTTGTTTGGTATATATATATAGCTCTACTTCGTTGGGGCCATATTTTCTAAAAGATTTTCTTGTGGTAGATAAAATGGTTAAATGTTCATAATGTCCTATTTTTGTTTCTTTCCCTTATTTCTTTTTGTTATTATTTTCCTCGTATTTCGTATCACAATCAACTCATGAGTCCTCCATAGGATGTCGCCTCTAGCTTCATCCACCCGAAGACCCAGCACCACAAAGCCCTTGCAGTTCCATGCATCCCACCAACTGGACAACACCCACCCAAACATGCTTTTGCTCAGCAACCTTGTCACCCTGAAAGCCCCGCACCCTGGTGGACCCACACCTTGCCCATAGAGATGCGTTTTGAAGAAGAAATACGCACATGATCGTGAAGCTAAATATTTTGGACTCCCTCAATCTCATTCGACTTCGGAGGGCGAAATTGTGGGGTAAGTGAAGAGCGAGCCCTTCGGCCCATTTTATTTACCGAAGACGTGAAGCCGCTACTGTATTTACAACACTAACGATTTTGTGAGTTGCCCTTTTATTATCCAAGGCCTTCTGCCTCGGTTAATGCCAGAGGTTAACCGAGGTGGTTATTTTTATTAACCAAGGCAATCACAATTAACTGCCCTGCAAAAATCAATTTATGAAACCGGTTCCTAAAATCCATTTACAAAGGCAGGCCTCCGAAAATGAAGGACCTCTTTAAAAGACACGCCTCCGTTAATGTGGTCGAACCCACTCACATCCACCTCGATCCACCTTAGCATATATATACGGGATGAAACCCTAGCCCATCTGCCCACTCACCCGCCAGCCTCCTTCGTCCCCTCTCCTCTCCCTCACCCATGCACTGCATCTCTAGAGCGAGTATTAGAGCGACACATCCCTCCTCTTTAGTGGTGGATCAAGCTTTTACTCAAGACTAGGGCCTCTAAGAAGTTAAAATATTATACGATACATATGATGAGATAAATACCAGTGCTTAGTGAGGTGTGTATTTTCATCTTCCATGTCCCTCGTCAAGGTATGCATATAAATAAGATCAAATACAAATGAAAAGGTCATAAAAAAAGGTTAACTATTAAACGTTCATTTGTGACCTCTTCATTGCGAAGATTCCGTAAATCCACTATCAATATTTCTATTTTCTTAATCCGAAAAGAAATACAATACACAAAGTTGAAAACTAACTGGGGTAGGGATAGACAATCGACGCCTCAACCAAGGCCTCAGGAGCTGGGGTAGAGGTCTGGAGGCTGGAGCTGGAGGGCAGCGGACCGCCAGGCTTGGCTTAGTGACCTGGAGGTAGAGCCTGGAGTACAGGGGCAAATCCTGCTACGACTGGGGTTCATGATGCTCCTTCAAAGGCCAGATCTGGTGACGAGGAGGCTGGATCTGGTGGTGAGGAGGTCGGATCCGACAAGGTGTGGCATTGACGTGTGGATGAGCTTAGCAGGCTTGTCCATGATTTTTTGTAATTTTGTTTTATTTGCCGAGAAAGGTATTTCAACCGCATCGATTTAGCGTGTCCTTTGAAATGAGGCTGTTGCGACGCTCGCCTCGATAGAGTAATCCATCCTGTCCTAGATTAAGTTTACAGTAATACTTGGAGCTGGTCTCGAGAAGCTGCTCCTTGAGCTGATCTAGTTGCGCTACCATAACGAGACCCTAGTCGACTTGCAATGGTGCAAACAATGGTTATACTCGTAGCAGTAATTGTCGGCTCGGCGACAAACAAGTTCACTATAGCCACGTTGCCCGCATCCACACTACTAGCTGCCCTAAAGTCACGTGAGATTGTGAGAAACCCCAGATCCAGACAGACAGTAATACAGTAAGGGCATGTTTGGAATACAAGATTTTTTTCTGTTCCTATACTTTTTCCTGTGAAAATGAACTAATTCCTATGAAATTCCTACGTAATTCCTATGAAATTCCTGCGTTCCAAACAGGCCTAGTGCTTTATCCACGACGTAATACAATCGGATGCGCATGCTGTATGCTACCTGATGAGAGTGATGATGCCACGGAGGCACACGGACCGATTAGTAGCGAATAGTACTACAAGTACTTAGTACGTATCCGTACCAAACAGTGGCTCCTCCATATTGATATGGTGCCGCCTTTCAACCGGGCATACACAGCACGTACTGATCTCTCGATCAACAATACATGGAGTACAGTAGTACATTTCAAGCCCCACGATATGGACCAGTCAGAAAGCGTATGAGCACATAGTAGGTACGTACGTACTGATCTGTACCGTGTACCGAGTCCTCCAGCACTGATGATGGATAGCCAACGAAAAAACTACCGGACAAAAACCAACGAACGATGGACGGCGCCCTTACTCCATGCATCTGCATATATATTTGATTGATGGGACTGTATCGGCATCTTTATATACGACGATCACACCATCCTCCTCTCCGTCGCCGGCCGGCCACACGGCCAGGCCTGCAGGACGCCTGGCTGCGCCAAGTTTCATTGGTGAAGCAGCAGAGCAGAGCAGCTAGCTGCCAGCAATGGCAGAAGTGTACCACGCACGTACTGTAGCAGGCTGCACCTCAGTGGCACTGCGCACAAGTGGCCGTGTCGTTTGCCACGCGATGGACGCATGGATGGGAAGGCCACTGCGCGCAGCCGCAGCGGGAGCGACCGAGTACCGCGCGCGCGTACGTACCTCAGTCAGTGGAGGATCTCGCTGCGGATTGGTCTTTTCGACCTGTCCACGTCGCCAGCTTATCTCCTGCATGCATGCGCCCAGTCAAACCCCAGTCAACCCTCCCTCCTCCTCTGTCTCTCTCTCTGGTCTCTGCCTAAAGATTCTACAAGCTCCTCCCAACGTATAATACTGGCCTTGTTCACTTCCCTTCAAAATTCTAAATTTTTTATCACATCTTCGTCCTATCAAATCTTTGAACATATACATATAGTATTAAATATAGATAAAAATATAACTAATTACAGAGTTCATATGTAATTTACGAGATAAATCTTTTAAGTTTAGTTACTTTATGATTGAACAATAATTATCACATACAAACAAAAGTGCTACAGTATCAAAATTTTAAATAATTTTGGATCTAAACACCCCCTCTGTACTAGTAACAAACAGTGTAACGCCGTGCAGTACATCGTCTACAGTCGACCATATTCTTGGAGGCGAAACGATATATAAATAGTACACATGAAGCAGTTAGCCGAATACCTACACAGCTAGCTAGCACTCATCCTGAAATAGTATTTTTTTCTCTACAACCAAATATAGTCATAATTAGCTTATCAACCACCAAAACAATCAGATAAAGAGGTCGCGACGCATGATTCCCAAACCCTACTTTTGAGTCACTCATCATGCATGTATAGTAGGTGGAACGTGATTAGTCCGTCTGCTTTGCTTTAATAATGCGGTTTGCCCATAAAATACTAGTACAACGAAAGCCATAGTTACGGCCTTATCAGGCGTCCGGGGCCGCCACGTACATAGAGAAACCACCGAAAAGGCAGCCAGCCAGCAGCCATGCCGTGGAGTGCTGCTGCAGCTAGCTAGAGAGAATGGCCGGGAGCATTCAGCATTAGCTGGTGCGCTCCCACTTGCCCAAAGGAAACGAGCATGTGCCGTCGTCTTGTCCTGGCTCGCTCGAGCCTAGCTGCTTTCTGAGCATATACTCCCTTCCTTCCTAAAAGAATCAATTCTTAGAATATATGTCGATCAATTTTTTTTTAACTTTAACTAACATTATAGAAAAATATAACAACATTCATGACTTGAAATTATTACCATATAAAAATATGTTCTTAGATAAATCTAATGGTATTAGTTTGACATCATAATTTTTAATATTTTGTTTTAAAAATTTGATCAAAGTTCAAAAAGTTTGACTTAGGACAAACCTATAAATCCATTCTTTTATGGACGAAGGGAGTAATAAGTAGAGTGATCAAATAATCCATTAACCTCTCTGAGAAATCTGATCATCGTTTTCCTAGATTTTGCTGCTCAGGATCTCTCTTCGACATCTTTGGCAGGGCGCTGTGCTCACGTCGAGACAAGCAAAAGCGAGAAATTATGAGACCAGCTGTTAGGCCAAGTCGTAGTACGACGACATGAATGACAATAAGCGCTTATTGGTTTCAGCGAAATTGTTCGGACAAATGCAGACATGCTAGTCAGTCATCAGTCTCTCGGTAGCCACTAGCTTGGGGGTTTGTTATATCAAACGACACTGGCACTGTTTTATATATATATATATATATATATATATAGGATGTTAGGGTACATTTTTATTTTTTATTTTATTATCTATAAATTTATCCCCTAATTAAGATGATCATCGGGATTTTATTATTACTAAACTTGTTTTTGTAACAAATTCAAAGTGTCGGGCTTTTCTATGGGAGTCTCTTGGCCTATTCCATGCATGTCAACCCCTAAAAATTCACCAAGCACACATAACTGACAATGCAATCATGAAATTAAGCACCGGAGTTTGATTACCGAAGTTTGATCACCCCATAATGCATGCCTTTTGCTGCATTGTGATCCCACAAAGAGCCAGATCTCCAACCCAAATCCTCACCCAAGGCACCACAAAGATTGAGCTCAAGTTTACTTACTAGCTTGCTAGGGCTGCACAAATGTTTCAAGGCTTACTACAACATTGGGAACTTGATATGAGTGACTCCTATTTCTCTAGGTGGCAAGAGCTATAAACACAAATTATTCATTAGCTTCATGAATAATTGAGTGGTTAAGGGTTGAAATTTTAGTTCCCACTCAATCTCCGAAATCCTCACTCATTATGTACTCCAAATCTCAAAGGAAGCAAAGTGGGAAACATAGTGGAGGTTTGAATGCTAGAGAAATTATTGCTTGAAGTTAGGTTTGAGTAAATATCAGAGTAATCATTGAGAGGTGAGGGCAAGAAGTATTCATACCTCACATCTAAAACTAACTATTGGTTCCGTTAAGTGATGATCCCTAAATTTGTGAAGTGTCGGATATATGAGACTAGGATGCCTCACCGCCCGTATGTTTGGCACACGCATGCTCATTGCATCAAAGACGGTGAGGAATGAGGCTCACACATGGCAGACCTAGAGATCAAGTCACATTCCAAGGATATATGGCATTGTTGTATCTCAGCGATAGAATCGAATCATTTTGTTATGCTTTCCTTATAACAGAAACACATCTGTTAACCGATAGGATCTATTGTAACCCTACTCCTTGGACTATATAAGGAGGGGTTAGGGATCCCCCAATCAAGATCGAATCATTTACATTCTAACGCATAGCTATCAACTACAGAGAGAGCTACATCAAGCTAGACGTAGGGCACCATGTGCCTAAACTAGTATAATTTTTGTGCCTTTTATGCTACCCATCTGATTTCCTATAGGAGAATATGTTGATTGGTATTGCCAGACTAAATTCTTATGACACAAAGAACCCTTAACTTAAAATTTTAAACCCACAGATATTCTATGTCACCAAAGATGAACAATAGAAAAACTACAAATGCACGGATGATCTACAACTTGATACAAGGCTCGTAGCTTCAAGCTTGTAGAACTAACATGGTCAGGCTAACATAGTTAACCAAATTATCTATGTATACCCATAGATTATTCACAATTTAATAGAAATCATGTTTTGCATACTAAAGTTCTTAGAAAGATTAACTAAATATAGTTCTCATAGATATTTTAGTTCTTTTGAACACCTTTGGTTCCAGCGCAAGTACATGAAAATGTGTGTGTCTGCGCACACACACACACACACACACGGACCTGAAATTTCGTTTCATTGCAGTTGATTATATAAGTGCTCGCTTCCATAGCTTCATTTAATTTAGTTAAGTCCATAGGTGCTCATGTCCATGCACAAGCTCTCTTCTCTCTCCCTACCTAGTCTCACTATCTCTTCATCTTCCTCCCTAACTTGGCAGCACATGAAAGACAAGTATAGTGGCGCAGGCACACACACACGACTATGGTTGGATAGAGAAGGCGGGGAGGGGCTATGAGCACATGAAATGTGTGAGCATTTGTAGTACAACATCCTAAACTCTATTTCAAAGGGTGAATGAATTTAAGTACCATGTTTTTCATGATCTTCACGTGACACAACTACAAAGGTGGTTGTTACTTTCGGCTATTTTGAAATCAGTGGTGATAAGTCATTATCATTAATTGTTGCTTGCTTTAAAATCGGAAGTGATACTATCACTGATGATTATGGTCAACCTGCTAGTGATAGACCCAAAATGTCATTTCATTGCTGATGAGTATGTATGTGCTCGCATCCACAACTTCATTTAATCTAGTTAAGCCTGTTGGTGCTCATCTCCATGCGCAAGTTTTCTTCTCTCTCCCTATCTAGGCTCACTATCTCTTCACCCTACCTCCTTCCCTAGTTGACTTAGCAGCACATGTGAGGCTATGGGTGGAGATGGAGCTACAAGTTGCAACTTTTTTTTTATCTTTGTTTGTTTTATGAAATGAGCAACACCACTGGTTGGAAAAATCGATAGTGATAGAGAAGCAAACAGTCAGTGGTGCTCACTAATTTCTTGTAGTAGTGGAAAAAGGTTGCTAAGCATAAGCATCTCATCCTTTTGCTTTAAAATCTACTTGGGTGCAATAAAACTCATTTTAGACCATGAATAATTGAAATGTCGTTAACTAGTAAAAATCACTTAGGGCCTAGATGAACTTTTACCAAATCACTTAGGGCCTAGATGAACTTTTACCAAACCAGCTAACATCTTTTATTTTGCTAAACATAGCTTAGTAGGTTAGTCTCTAAACCTTTTTATCTTGTTCGAGTGTCTGCCTAAGTATGTGTGCTTACAATTTTGGTCAATTATAATACTCTTTTAGGCCTTGTTACATGTACTTGTATCCACCACAATCCATGTATGTTTGGAGTGAAGTGGAGTAAACGTTAAACTAAGTTACGTTACACCCAATCCGCTCCAATATACTATATGGATTAAGACCTTATTTGGATGCGCATATATTCATCTCAATCTACATATGTGTTAAAGTATATTGGAGTGAAATTAGACTACATTACAATCCACTTCAACACACGTGGATTGAAGTAGATATACATGCATCCAAACAAGACGTAAAGTGAATACAAGTACGTAGTGTGGTGATGACATGTCCAATTGATATATAACAAGGAACAGCCTAAGGCCATTCCTTACACGGCCAGGGTATGCAATGCACGCATGTATTCTTAGAAGCAAGAGCGTGTATATATCTATTGTTTTTGAAAAAAAAAAGAGAGAGAAGAAACACCTTCCGGCTGCCGGTGCCGGGGCCGGGAAGTCGTAACGCCACCCATCGAAGCGTCGAGCGACAATGTGGCATGATTCATATAAAATACTCTTATATTTGTTACCCGGCACGCACCGGCAACAACCCTCCAAAGAAGAAAGAGTACGAAGAGCCCATGCATCCCTAGCTCATCATCATCCAATTCGTCGCCTGAACATCGAACACATAAAAGAAAAAGTTTTTTTAAATCTTGCAGCGCCATGCCTAGCCAGCACCCTACACGGCAGATCTAGATGCTACCCTCCTCGCGAGCCTTCACGCGCGCACATTCCGCGTCCATCCAAACCATCACATCCGGCGAGGCCCCGGCCGTCCGTTCCGTCGGCCAGTTCTCGTCCATCATCCCATGCACTCGCGCGGTTGCCCTGTTGCCCATCCGTCCGGCCGCGCCCACGCTCGCTAGCTGCTTTGCTTCCCGGCCTCCTCCTACCCGGTCGGCTTCCTAGCAGGCTCCCACTATATATCGTGCCCCCATCCCCGGACCAACCCCCTTCACGCCATAAGTCCATAACCACGAGAGAGATATCTGAGCTTGCTCCACTCAACTCATAGCCATCACTCTCCTCACTAGCTAGTCACAAGTACACCCACTATAGCCAGTGACTACTCGAGCTAGCAGCTCACTCACAAGCCAGTTAGAGACCCATCAGAGTGCTCTATCCAGCAAGCTAGCTCCGCTCTTGATCTCAAAGCAGCTCAGAGGTGGAAGCTAGCTAGCTAGGGGAGAGGACGCAGAGAGGAACAAAAACCAGGTAGCGCGCGTGTGCGTGGCGATGCATGGCATGTGCTAACGACATGTACAATCCAGAGCATCACCAGCACCAGTCCGCCGCGCCGTCCTTCATGGCGCCGCGGATGTCCTTCTCCAGCGACTTCGCGGTGGAGCCACCGCCCGCGCGCGGGGGCGCGGCGGCGCCCGGGGACGCCGACTTCGAGTTCTCCGTCGGCAGCCACCCGATGATGGCCGCCGACCAGCTAATCTCCAAGGGCCGCCTCCTGCCGCTCCGGGAGGCGCCACAGGCCGGCGCCAGCGGGCGGCCCGTGACGCTGCGCGACGAGCTGCGCGCCGACGAGCGCCACGGCCGCGTGCCCCGCGCGCCCAACATCCGGTGGAAGGAGCTGCTCGGGCTCAAGAAGGCGCCCAAGAAGCAGGCCGCCGCAGCCGCCGCCGACGGTGCCGCCGGCACGTCCACCGACGCCAATATGGTAGGTCCTCAGTGACAGTACTCATGATAACATCTTGGACGGATAAATCTTTAATTTGTTCACAATTCTTCTCCGTAACAAGTCAGTAGTCCAAGTGCCACTCTCTATCTGGGGTATACTCCACTATAGTGCATTGTCCCGTTGCCATGTTGCCACCGTTGCCGTTTTCTGAATCGATGTTGAAAGTTGAAATCGAAACGACCTGCAACTGCAACTCCTGGCCGGGGGGCATAGAGTACTTGCTTGCATGCTGCATCCAATATCCAAGATTTGTTCATGCTATCTGGGAGCTGGACTTAACAGTACAGAGCACCAGATTGCACACATTTCTTGGTACATCTTTTTAAGTTAGTCAATGGCAGTTGAGAGTTGACAACAATGCAACGTTGGCATGCAGGATCTTGGAGGCCAGCAGGGAAGCACGAGAGATTGAGAAGCTAGCAGGATGAGTTGTGACTTGTTAGCGGGTGAAATACTGCGTGGTCATTGGGTGGTAGAGTGTGCCTTTTTTTCAGCTGTGGCTGCTCATCGTCTGATTGCATTGTTGATGGACGATTTGGCATCGAGCTAGACAGCTGATCTATATCTCGACCATGTCAGTATGTGGCTTATGCCGACCGGAGATGAAGCCAAAGCCACATACGAAGACGTCTCTTCACGCCAATGTGCATTATTTCCTTTACCTCTTTGCATGCGGCAGCTTGTTCCCTTTTTATTTTTTTTTAATCTAGCTATTCTGGGTGTACAAGGGAATTTTGATAATTTGTTTCTTGGCAGTAATTCGTTGGTCGAGTAGATGCATCCATCCATGATCCATGATCCATGATCCATGGACGCTAGCTTTTTTTTTTCATTGTAATTCATATGGTCGCGTGTAGTGTAGCAGTAGTAGCTAGTAGTCAAATTATCTCTCTCTCTCTCTCTCTCTCTCTCTCTCTCTCCTCTCTCTCTCTCTCTCCGCTAGCTGTGCTGTGCCTATCTATGCATCTCTGGTGTTTTGAAATGCAGTAGTATGCCCCTCACATGGCGTGGTCCCTGATGTACGTGTTGTTTAGCTGTTCCCATGTTTGTCTGCTTTTTGGCACAGGCCTCAGCTCACTCCACAGCATGCTGCTGGTGGTGGTGGCTACTGGCTAGGCGTAGTAATCATGAGTAGGAGATTTTTCTTTTTGTCCTCAATTTCGCAGGGAAACAAAATGATGATGCTGTTTTATTTCTGTATATAAAAAAAGAATAATCTGCAAAATTGTTATTACGTGACTCAGCAGCCTGCATGTACGACCGACGATTTGTTACTAAATGCAAGGCCAATATTAATATGCCGTCAGTCGATCAGAGTTTTACAACGTAAATATTTCTCGGGTACGGTGGTACTACCTGTAGTACTAGTACTATTATACAGAACATAGCTACTACTGTACTAGCTAGCTGCTGGGGCTGGCTGGGCATGTGGTCAAAGCTGTGGTGGCCTGGTCGTCACCAAACACGTACAGTACCGCCAAAGATTCAAACAAGAATGGGAAGCGTGTTGAGTTGAGAGTTGAGACCAGCGGCATCCACTTACGGGAGCGCTTATTATCCGCTAGGAATCGGCCGGCCCGTCCGCGCGCGGGTGGGCGTTCAGCATGGAGGATACGCATGCGGACCTCTTTGTCCTCTTGCGCCGGGCGCGTAGCGGGGGACTCGGATGGCTCTCCTACGCCTGGCGGTCTCTGGCCACTGCAGCTGCCCGGCCGGCCGCGGCCCATCGCATCTCCCGCCCTGTCGCGTAATGCTCCTCCTCCTCGGTGATCACCGCCACAGTGCTCAAATTTATGAGGTGACTTAGCTGTCAATCTTGCCTCTGCCTCCTCCCCCGGCCCATCCACTGCCGCTGCGCTCTCGATCTCTCTGGCTGGCTGGCTGGCTGTCTGTGATGCCATGCCATGCCACCGGCCGTGGCCACGGGACAAAAACAATTGCCTGCATCTGCAATTCTGCATGCGCGCGGGGAGGGGGCCAGGCCAGCGCCCAGCGGCTGCTGCGGCAGGCACAGCGCTACAGCAGTCTGCAGCCGATTTGAAGGAGACGAGACGGGGGGCCGGCCGCGAGGCGGGAGGTGCGGAGGCGTGCAGCGGTGCAGGGCAGCTGCGCGTGGCTTGGCAGACGAAGCAAAGGTGCCAGGTCCAGGTCTCTGCGCTAGCGCTTTCTTTTCTGATGATTTGAGAGAGACGCAGGAAGCGCTTTCTTTCGCTAATTCTGCTGCCTGTCACTGGCTCCTCACTGCTGCGCACTGCGCATGCGCTAACGAAATCGACAATATTCCGGGCCCGGCCCACACTCAGCTCCCTTTCACTTTCTGAGGAAAAACCATCTATTTAACCTCCATCGATTAAAAAACTCACTTTTTTGGACTCCTATAACTACAATTTACCTCCTTGAATGGCCTTGAGAGCGGTTTGGTTGGCGCCATTTTCCTTGGTGTCGTCAAGTCAGCCATGAGAGAGATAAATCTGACTTTCGTGATGCTTCATGAATCTCAATTTATTTATAAAAAATATAGAAATATTTTTTTTCAAAAAATTATATCCAAATATTTTCCTAAAATAAATTTTCACTTGAAAAATACATAAATCTGATTTTGATATAGTAAAATCACAGAAATTTTGTTCTAACTTAGAAAATATGTAACATTTTTCTCCTAAAATTTTACTACTAAAGTTGTTATGAATAAGATTTGAAAAGTTATACAAATAAAATTTTAGAGCAAGCATATATCTAAAAATATTAAAATTTACTTTAATTGTTAGAAAAATCATTTCAACGTTAGAATAGTGTGGAAATCGGTTTCATTTTATTTTCTAAAATCATGCTTTACACTCTTTCTGAGTAGGGTTGCAAGTGGTACCCAATGGTGTTTTTTTTGGGGTTGGCTAACTAAGTATGGTCAAATGCCATTCTGGTTCATTTCTCCTCTCCCATCAAATTACATGAATGTCATTCTAGTTTATTTCATCAAGTTTTTGGGTCGATCTGATGACGACCTAAGATATTTTGAACTTGCATCCCTAGCTAGGCACCATAATCTAGACCATGATTTTAGGAAATGCATGAAACTCAACATCCTAAGCTTACCCAAATTGTCTCCGTGTGTGAATCATGTGCTATCGGTGCTTGTGCAAACCAACAGTGGCGTTGATGAAAAAGGAAGTGATCAAGTCCATATTCGGATGTTGTCGATCAAGTCACATAAGTCAGTTGGGGAGGCTAATAAGTCGCATGCTTACTACTATTGATGGTCAAACAAGTCTACACATGACATTGTTCCGGTGTCCTCCGAAGAAGACAACATTGTCACAAAATTAAGCCAGATGATACATTTTTCTAACTTGCATTAGACTTTGAGTATATCTTTAATTTGGATTTTTCCCATGCATTTATTGATTGTTAAGCAAGATGTTGCCATCGAGGGATATTTTATAGTTTCCATGGCGATTCACACTGCAGTCTACAATAATTTATATTGGTTTGTATCATCCATTTTGTATATGTCCTAGTTCCAAATTTAAGGAGACCATAAAAGATTCAAACAATTCAAAGAAAGGAATGAAAAGTTGGAGCATGATTTAGGGAAAATATGAAGCTAGCCTCCTAGTTTTTTGTGTTAAAACAATTTTATAATAACAAATCAAATTTTAGTATTTTTAAATGTATATTTAATTTATTAAAATGGATGATTTTTTTGAAACAATATTTATTTTTTATGAATTCTTATTGATCTCTTTTAACTATCGTGAAAGTCCAATTTACCTTTCTCGTAGCTGACTTGGCCCCAGTCCCCACGTCAGCCAAAACTACTCTTAAAACCATTAATTTAGGGACGAAATTGCATAGTTTTTAATAGTTAGGTTAGAGGAGTCTAAAAACTCGGTTTTCTAATATTTTTTTTAGAATCTAAATCGGTTTTCTATTTGAGTGAGGTAAGTCGAGGGAGGCCAAATGAACTTTTTTTTCCTCGTCTTATTAGGTTGTGGCTGATGTCTACTAGGTGGGTCTTGCCGCTTGCGGAGCCCAAGTGGATTTGCTTCTGCTTCATGGGCCGCGTCGAGTAGAGGGAAGCAAATCCACGTTTCGGACTTGTGTTTTATTCGTTATCGCTGATTCGGTTGCTTGCAGTTGCAGGATAAGTGCCTCTTGGCTGGTTGATGGCTTTATACGAGAACGTGAGCAACAATTAGAGGTGATGCATCTGTGTCCCTAAGACGACACAGCATCTTTGGACACTTGTAGTCGGACCTTTAATATCGTCTTCATCCACCGATTGAGATTTTTATCGCTACGAAAGATCTGAGACTACCGTACTCGTACTCGTAAGGCAAATTGTTCATACGAGGGGTAGGAGCCAGCGTGAAAAAATCGGTGTGAGACACACCACACAAGACAAAAAAAGAGGGATCGTAACAAATGTTCTTGCGTGGGACCCACCTTGTGAAAATGAAACAAAGAGTCAAACTGTCAACAACGCATCTCTCTTGTGTGGAACCAGATGTTTAATATAATATTCTTTTTACGTAGCCTGTTTTGCTCTTATTTTATCTCTATCTCTATCTCTATCTTTTGTTATTTTCTTATCTTACAACTAAAAAATACGGATCTATTCCGACCACTAGGCGACACCAAACCACTCGACGACGCGAACCGCGGCTACGCGAAAAACTCACCGAAAAAAAAGAAAACCCAACGTGAACCCCGACCACGCAAAAAAAAACTCACGCAACAAAAAAACTCACGCAAAAAAGAAAACCCGACGACGCGAAACCCCGCCACGCAAAAAAAAAACTAACGCAAAAAAAACTCACGCAAAAAACAAAAACTCCACGTAAAAAAAGAAAGTGCGGTTTCCTAGCCGGCCGACTCTCTCACATCCGGTCACGATCTCATCTCTTGCCGCCGCTGTCCACAACGCTCGCGCAGTCATCAGGCTGCCTCCGTCCACGCCGCCAACAACGCCCGCGCTGGCTAACACCGTCGACAGGCTGCCACTGTCGGTCACGATCTCATCTCTTGCCGGTGTAATCTCCAGTTTTCTCGCCGCCGGTGACAACGCCATCATCTCTATTGTCGCCGTCGTCAGGCTGCCGCCGTCCACAACACCCACGCAGTCGTCAGGCTGCCTCCGTCGACGGCGTCAACAACGCCCACCGCAGGCTGATGTCGTCGACAACGCCCGCACAGTCGTCAGGCTGCCTCCGTCGACGTCGTCGACAACGCCCGCGCAGGCTGCTGTCGTCGACAACACCATCAGGCAGTTCACGACCGGAAGAACCGAAAGACCAAGTCGAGTCGTCAGGCTGCCGCCGTCGTCAACGCCATCATCTCTATTGTCGCTGTTAGTACATCTCCATCATCGCCGGCAGTAGAGGACGGGAAGCGCAAGCTCCCGCCGTCGACAACGCCATCGGGCAGTAAACAACCGGAAGTCGAGCCGTCAGGCTGCCGCCGTCAACAGCGTAACCCCGATATGTGTGCTGGACCACATCAACTGCATCAAGGGCGTCGTCTGGGAGGTACTTCACATCTCAATCATGATAGAGTTTATCGATTCTGTAAATTAGAACTGCGAAAAAAAACAATCTAGAAAAATTACCAATGACCATCAATCTAGCGTTTGTTGTGTTTATCTCTGTTTGGAACTACTTCGTAAACAGAGTGAGTAACTGTCAGCCACGCTATCATTTAATTATGTATATGTAACAGAGCACTTTCTACTAAATATAGGACTTACCAATATAGTGGTATTATATTTCCCGTTGTAGGGTATTTACCTATACCTAGTAGTAATATAATAGTAACTAAAAAATACGATTGATTTCGTCCACAGCCGACACCAAAACACCTGCGACCCATCGCTACCCGGCGCACGAAATAAACTTACCGCAACCCCTCCCCCACAGCAGAAAATCAGGAAACAATCTCGCCCGTACAGCGTCAAAATCATGAGGAAATCACGCGAAAAAATCTCGCCCGTACAGCGCCAAAATCATGAGGAAATCACGCACGGGCATTTACTGCAATCACCAAATTGGTGCACTGCATGATTCACCCATCGGAAGAGCTGACAAGGACGTCTGCTTCTCCCACGCCGCCGTCTCCTGCGCCAACGTCGCCGGTCAATACAGGACAACAGTACGCCGTGTCTCCTCCCTCTCACACTGACGGCGCTGGACCTTCCCTGACCCGTCGTTCTAGGCGCTCAGGCCTCCATCGCTGCCGTTTCGCGTGGCCGCCGTCGCACGCTAGCAACTCGTGTCTTCGTCAGTCACCTCGCGAGATCTTCATCAAGTCCTTCAACTGTGATGAGAACCCAACAGGTATGCACATCCTTTGCGAAACCGAGCATTTCGACCTCGCGACATCCTGTGCACATCCTTTACAAGTGTATGCAAGTATTATGCCTACGAACCCAATGTCCTTTACTGTATCTACGCATGTGGCATCTGCGGTTCGATCTGTGTGCTTTGATCTGCTTTGTCCAGCATCGTCCGCTCGTGAGAGGCAGGGAATATATACTTTCAAATTCAAGACCTGGCACAGGAGGAAGATGATGACATCGAGATGCTGCTCGTAGTCTGCCTTGCCGTATCTGCAGTTCTGCTCATCAAAGTCATGCTCCGCCCTCCATAACACAAATATGTTATAAGCATCCAAAAGAGCGTGAGTCATTTTTCTATTGGTAATTTGGTATGTAACCTAAGCGGCTGTACATTTTGTATGTATTTTTTTTTCTTATGATGTGAAACTAGATACGGGGGAACACTTCTAATTGTTCTTGTTTTGGATGATTGAAATATTGAACAAGCGTACGCAAAGAGAAATATTTTATGTTTTATTGCCCTTGCGTCGTACTTGCATATCAAGTAGAAGTGTAGTAAAACAATTTATCTGCGAGATAATTATTAGTATTTAATTTAGTGAATAGACTTATCAAATTCTGTCAAAAATATTTGCACAACTCTAAACTATTCATTTGTTTTCTTGGTGATTTTGGTTGTGGGTGATGACACCCAACTTATGTATAGAGGGATCTTGTATGGCAAAGCAAGATAAAAGAATTGGGCACTGGTTGTAGGATCAGGGTCCAAGTTCATACTAGACTGGATGCAGATCTGCAGTTTGAACTCCAAAACCACAACACTGAGTGATATGATGGATACCAGTTGTGGCAATTGGAGATTTTTTTTTTAATTTTAACTCTTTTTTTAATTAAATTTAATTCTAACCCCGACTGACTTTTTTTTTTATTTCTAACTCGTTTGACCGCTCCATCATCCATGGAGCGGCATTTCTCCTTTGCATGCATGGCGGAGCGGCAAGGTGCTGACTCAGCACTGGACTGGTCAAAGGCGCAGAGGTGGACCCGACCTTGCCGCTCCATGATCTGCGGAGCGGCAAGACTGCTGCTCCCCAGATCATGGAGCGGCAAGGGGAGGCCATTTAAACCGGTTAGTCCTCCTTCCCCTCCCTCTCTCATCCCCTATTTCGTTTTGTTGCTGCTGCTGCTCGGCCTGGCGCCGCTGAGGGCGACTCCCACGCCTGCGCCACCCGCCGGACCCCCATCTAGGCTCCCAAGCTCCACCTCCCTCCGCCGTGCTCCCTCCGCCCCGACGTGCTTTAAAGGTTAGTAGCATTGTTAGTTTAGTTAGTTGATTTACTAACTTGCGTAGTATAGTTTCTTTTAGTAACTTATATTAGTTTAATTAAGTCTAGTTAGTATTAGTACTTTAGGGTTTAGCTTCACTTAGCTTACCTTAGTTAGAATATTTGGTTAGATATGTAGTTGAGTTAGTTGATTAATAAGGTTAGTTCGAGTTATTTTGATTACTTAACTAAATTAGTTAGTAAACTTTGTTCAGTTTAGTTATTGTAGTTAGTTGTTATATTTGCCGTATATGTTATTTTGTCAATACATATTTACCACTTTCTAATTGATGTTGGTAGATGGAAGACTTGTATCGTACGGAGCATTAGAAAAAGCGTGGTCGACCTAGGGAATTATACATTGAGAGTTCTAGCAAGGATGGCCCCGTTCCTCCTGAACTTCCGGTCCCTAACTGTGACTGTGGTCTTTCGGCCGATATCCAACATTCGAGGCAGCCGGACACCGCAGCTCGTTGCTTCTACACATGCAGCCGCATTTGCGTAAGTAATTGTGTCATAAATTAGTTCATCATTTTATATTCTTCAGTTACAGTTTCATTTCATACAATTTTGTTTTACAGGACCATACTAGGTGTTTTTTCTTTCAGTGGATTGATGGTCCAGAAAAGTGTGATCCTAGGATCTTGCTTTTCTCTACTTGGAACTTTCATAACTCCGCGGATCGCTTCAAGCGGTGGGTTCCACCTCCGCCTAACCCTCCTCCAATGACTAATGAAGAGAAGACCTACGCAGCAGCTAGACGTGTGGAGTTGCCTCCTCGGTGCCATTGCGGAGAGCGAGTAGTGATCAACCCTAACAATTCGAATGAGTTCATTTGTGCTCTCAAGCATGAGGTAAGTTGTCGTATGGTGATAAACTCTCGTATCAGTTGGCGTATGTTATATCTTTCTGTTTTCATGTACAAATATGTTTTTACCTATTGTTTTGTAGAATTTTTCTATGCCTAGGTGTAGTTTCAAGGAATGGCTGTATGGTCCTAAGGATCTTTGGCCAGAGCAGCCAGGGCAAAAGGAGAAGGAAAAGCAGAAGCATGTTAGGCCGGCGGACGAACCCGCTAAACCTGTTGTGATGTGCCAATGTGGTGTGCAATCCAACTACAGCTTACTTCCTTCTGAGCTAGGCATTGGCCACTACTGGGGCATATGATAGACTACGATGCGGTTCATTATTTCACTCCATAAATTGAAGTGTACGTAAATTTGTTTTGGAACAATTTATCTAACTACTTGAACAGAGTACTCGGAAATGCATGTGGGAAGGTTCAGCTGGCAAGAAAAAATTCGTCGAGGAGATTCAGGGGAGGAAAAGATTTGGACAAGTAAAGGGATGTGGTCCTAATTACGTCAAGCATTTCATAGAAAACAGGAAGAGTGATATGCGTGAGAAAGCTAAAGTCAGAGGTATTCCGAGCCCTCAGAGTGTCGCGTAGAACAAGTGGGTAGTTCAGATAAATGCGAGAATGGAGACGGAGAGGGCTAGGAAGGCTGCAGCTGAGGAGGATAGAGTATTAATGAAGTCTCTGAACGACAATATTGCTTCATTATGTGCTAGTAAGTATTTGCAATCCTTTTTCATTATTAGTTTCATATGTCGAAGTCCGTGAATGATAATACAATTATTTTGCTGAGTTCATGCACTTTTGACTTGCAGAGATGAGATGCACCGGGAATTTCGAAGCAGACGCTGCTCCGTGCAAGGCACGTGGAGAGAAAGCGTCAAAAGAGACACAGTCGAGCCGGTGGTACCGTGCATCGTCCCATTGTGGTGGATGCTGAGGCCGAGGAGGAGGACGACCCTGCTGACCCTGCCCATGCAAGGCTAAGCGAACTCATTGCTCTAGCTGAGGCTGGGTTACAGGCGGAGGAGACCAACGATGAGGATGACCCCGCTTATCGCAGGCTTAGTGAACTCATCGCTCTAGCCGAGGCTGACTTGAAGGCCGATGAGGCCGAGGATGACTTTTCTCTCAGGCTTTAGGTGACATAGATGATGTAGAGGCCGCTTACCATCGGCAGAAGGCCGAGGATGAGTCTAGCAAGAGCAAAGACGTGCTAGTGGAGGATTGGGACTCGGACGACTAGTGCTAGGTCTACGCTTTATTTGTTATTGTATTAGTAAGGAGTTGTATGTTGGTACTATTTGAATTGCAACATAACTAGCACTATTTGTCACTATTGTACTATTTATCATCCATATGACACTCTTTGCTACCATTTATCACCATTTAGTATAGAGGTATGTTGGTACTACAAGTCATCACTCTTTGCTAATATTCTTGTTTCTCTAATCAAAATACCCTTTCACCCTATGGCCATTTTTTCCTCTTGTATGTTCATGCCCTAGGGACAAAACTAGATTACACTAAAGAAAACTCTCATACTCCACGAAACACATGGTTGAAAGACTCGGACGCATTGGTGGTCATGATGCCATACCTCCAACCACCCTCGTCAAATGCTAGTGCCCACTTTTCCTTTTGTTCTATCTGGTCATATAACCATAATTTGCTGGCTTCGTTCATTACCTTGTCTAGCTCTTTCAATGTCTCCTCGAACCGAGTCTTTGTCCGTACATTACATAGTGCCTTCACCTTCTCACATACCTCCTTCCTCTGTCGCTGCCAATAATTAGCGCCGAAATGACGCATGCGCCATCTATGCACTATGGGCGGGAATCCTTCGATATGCTCATTGGCAGCATGAAGAATACCTGCATATCGGTCCGAGATCACACATATGGTGCGAGTAACACCAAGGACCTGGGTACGTAGAAGCCTCATTAACCATGACCACGACGAATTGTTATCTCCCTTGGCCAAAGCAAAGGCAAGGGGAACTATCTGATTCTCAGGATCAACAACAGCAGCCATCATCAAAGTGCCCCTGTACTTTCCAGTGAGGAAAGTGCCATCAATACATACCACAGGCCTACAGAACTAGAAAGCCCACTCTGTCTGGGAGAACGACCAAAAAACCCGGTCTAGTACAAGTCTCATCGGGTTGTGCAGAGGCCTAAGATGAGTCTCATCCAAAAACCATTTCATGCCTAGGTTGTAGAACTTCATTGCACTCAATATTCGGGGTATACGGTTGTATGCCTCCACCCAACTACCCCATCGAATCATAAGTGCAATATGCTTAGCACGCCAAGCCTTACCGTACTTCACATGGTAGCTGACAAGGTTAAATATGTTCACCTGTAACATTGACACTGAGACATCATTGTCCTTGTCAACGATAGCCAGAATATGTCGACCAAGATAACGTGCAGTGAGCTGCAGATGTGTTTCATTCCCACTGTTATCCAAGCATGTGTTGGGTTGGACCACCGATTGTATCTTCCACTTCCCATCACGCTTCTTCCTCGCACTAAGCTTCCACATGCATGGATAACCTGCTTTACAGATAATTTGATACCTCAACTTTTTGTCAGAATGAGTGACAACGTAAAGTCTGTGGTGAAACACAGCATAGTCCTGAAGAAAAAGCTTCATTTCTGCCATTGTATTGAAGACCATGCCCTTACTAAGCATTAGGGTCTGATGGTTATGCACCGACTGCCTTGCCATCTATAAACCCGTGTCACAGACTGCCATATGTGTCATGCTGATATCTCTGTAGTTTGGAACGCCAGTAAAAGGTACACCACCCTCACTCAATTGCATTAGTTCATTCTGTGTGTAAGGGGGAGGTGGAACATACTGAATCGGTTCGCTAACCCTACCCCATGGATCATAATAGGGTGCACCACCCTCTGGTAACTCATGGACCAGCGCGCCATGAGTCGACATTGCATGACGTGCCGACACAGGAACATATGAGGGCGTGGCATGAGCCGGTACTGCATTAGGAGGCACCTGAGTCCTCTGAGCAGGTGTACTCCCTTCATCCCCTTCATCCTCTTCGTCCTCAGACTCAGAATCACTACTAACAACATCAGGGACCCTCTCATCTTCAGCTTCCTCAGCCTCTTCACGTTCAAACTCCCCCACATCATAGTCGTTGTTTATACGACCTTCTACATGGGTATGAAACTGCTCCTGCGTCAACTGACCGTCCATGTCCATGTTATCCGGAGTTTCATCTTCTTGTGCACCAAATTCTTCGTCACCGCCTCCAACACCCTCATCAACATCCTCCAATCTATAGCCATTCTCAACAACCACCTCAGCCATGTGTGCATTACAACTTTGGAGAATCCTATTGTAGCGGGTCCAGTGAGCAGAAGAAGACAAGGACATCAAACCATAATTGTTATATTTTTTCCCACTGTCATATCTGCCCCTAATTGTGAAATCACCACCAAACATTGAACTCAAGCGGGCACACATATTAGTGAAGGTCGGTGGTTCATCAAACCATTCTAACTCCTCTTCCATATCCTCAAAAACACCATCTTGTTTCACTTCCACCATAGAAAACCCGAACAGAACAATCCATCTACAAAATCATTCCACCGAAGTTTATCAAATGGTCGATGTTGCAGCGTCTACAATTTTTAGCTAACTAACATAAAATCCTAAATAACTACAATTTATATAAGTAACAATAGTCTAGCTAATTACTATTATCTAACTAACTACTAACAATCTCCGATAAGTAAACTAACAATAGTCTATAAAAATTGTCTAGCTAACTACACTAATTTATAAGCTACTAAACCCTAAAGTACTAACCTAACTAATAAAACTAACCTACACATAAACATTCTAAAGCAAAAAAAAACCTTAGCACACCGGGGGAGGGGCCGGCAGCAGGGGAGGGCGCGGCAGGAGGGGAGGGGCCGGGCGGCTGGCGGCGGCAGGACGCTGGCGTGGCCCCGGGCCGGCTCGCGGCAGTCGGCTGCCGCCGGCCGCCCCCAGGAGGGGCCACGCCGGCGTCCTGCCGCTCCATCAGATTCTTGCCGCTCCATCATGCATGGAGCGGCAAAGGAGAAATGCCGCTCCATGGATGATGGGGCGGCAAAAAGGGCTAGTAATAAAAAAAAAGTCATTCGGGTTAGAATTAAATTTAGTTAAAAAAAGAGTTAAAATTAAAAAAAGATTCCAATTGGATGTTGGGAAGAATTTGGTATATGAAGTTTGCATTATTGTACCTTTAAATATTTGCTTTTTACCCTATAATAATTGTTTTTTAAGATCTAAGGCTGAAGGCAAAACATGATGTAGATGGACCTTATAAAATATGCCTTTTTTTAATAGTCTTATTTCCATCCTCTGCCTTTTTTTCCCCTGAAACTGTATCCACCGAAATGTATGTTTTGTTCCAATTTCTCTTTTAACTTTTGTTTTTGTGAAAAGTATTTCTCTTTCAAATTTTACCATTTCTCTTTCAAATTTTACTTGCATTAGCAAAGATTTGAGGCCATATTTTTTGTCCCTTGATGACAATGGATGATCTTTCGTGTATATTTTATTTTTCATCATGTTTATATGACTTTTGTATACGGTGAAGTGCCGCAAGTGTATATGTTGGGCGTCAGGAGCCACTTTACTAATGTAATCTGATGAAGTGTCACAATTGCACCAAAAAATGACGCTCACAGGTTAATACACAAGTTTAACAAAGTTTATAATTTTTTCCCGTTGCAACACACAGACATTTACCTAGTTTAATATAAATTTAGGTAATATGATTCCTGGCTTAGTGAGTCTTTTGTCATTAAAAAGAGATTCTTATCGAGACATTGGTGCTTGGTCGACATCTAGGGTCCATTTGAAAGGGCTTGGTCCACATGGTTTCGGTGCTAGAGCCAAAGTGCCTTCAAGACAAGGCTATTTTTTAAGGCTTCAACTTCTCCAAGAAAGGGCTTCGACTGATCCATTCGAGGCCAAAAGCACAACTCTCACTACAATTATGTTTGGTGCGGCTCCATAGCGAAGCTGGTGCGAGAGTTGCACCAACCAAAGCACAGCTGTAGTAAATCCTATGCGTTCACGTCAGTGGTCAACACAAGGCTATATTGTTGTTGGGTATAAAGATAAGGGGTACCCTAAACGTGTGATAATCTAAAACTCAACATAGCAACCATTTTTTAAGGCAGGATCCGATCAGCCGTTCAAGTCAATGGAGGAAGGCCCATCACGCAAAGGCCTCCCTCACCGGCAACAGTGACCAGTCGTGGGCCGGCCCATTGCGGGAAACACAGAAGACAGGGGTCGAACGAACGACCCCTCCGTCTCTACCTCGACTGACGGACAGGGGTCGAACGAACGACCCCTCCGTCTCTACCTCGACTGACGGACAGGGGTCGAACGAACGACCCCTCCGCCTCGACCTCAACCGACGGACGGGGGTCGAGGGAACGACCCCCCAACCTCAACCCCCCGTGACGGACGGGGGGTCGATCGAACGACCCCTGAGAAGGAGGCTCGATTGACTTACCTGCTCTCGGTATGGGGTAAAGGGGATCCAATGCGCCTACCTGCCCCCGTCTAACGCCATGGGCGCCCACTAACACAGTCAAATCCATCAACTCGCCGCCCATGCCCGGGGCCTCCGTCAACCGTGCGGCCGCTGTAGCCACATCGCAGGTACGGAATCCAGAGGCACCCCCTCGAGCCATGAACAGGACAGTCCTCGACTGTGTCTTCAGGGATACGACAGGGTCACGCTGAACTCGACCCCCCTCGACCAAGGGGCTCGACCATCGTCTCCAACCACTCCGGCATGGGACCCGTCCTATCCGCTCCGTCCCGCTTCAACTATGGAGCCCGTACCTGTCTACAGGAGATCGGTCGTACCACGCCACAACGTGCGGCTGCGTCCAGTCCGCCATCACCATGCCCTGAAGCACTAGAAGGACGGGAAGGCCGCATCGCTACAACGATCGACGTCCCATCGTAAGCATGGCGCCACGGACACCTCTCCCATTCCTCTACAGTCTAGGATCTCTATACTCTCAGGCCTCCCCTTGATCTATAAAAGGGGACGCTATGATAGAAGAAAGGGCATGAACATTCGTATCGGCTCACGCATTCAGACGTTAGAGGTCTCTCAACGAGCCGAGACGTCAGCTCTGACCTGCATACACCAAGAGCCAAGTCGCACACACCACACCCGCCTGCTTGATCAGCATCTCAAGCAATCAACCGACCACCTAGGGTAGCCCTGCTAGTCCTAGGCCTCAGCTCATCCTGAGCACCCCCGTGTAAACCTGCTTGTACCCCCCTGTATGAGCACTTCGGTGCAAGATAATACAATTCATCCTCCCCCGCTGGACGTAGGGCCTTCTTTGCCCGAACCAGGATAAATCTTGTGTTCTTCTTGCATCACGTCTGGGAGAAGGAGCACACAATATACAAATTTACTAGTTGGTGGTCTTGACCCCCTGGGTCATAACACCGACAGTTGGTGCGCCAAGTAGGGGCTTTGCGTGTCGATCAACTCCGAACTACTCTCCCAGATGGATTCCACCGTCCCATCACTTCCGTTTGCCACCACCATCTGGTTCGGGAGTCTAGAGTTCATGTCCTTGGGCCATGGCCACGACATGGTTCTACTCTCCGGTGGTGGCATGGATAGCAGCAGCTCCGGTACGCCGGGGCCAAGGAGGAGCAGACGACGGTCCCACCACTCGCGCCTCTCGCCTGTCACCAGGAGGAGGCGTGAATGACGCCGCCACACTCTTCACCGCATGAATCCTGAGACACCGGACGCCATCTCCCCGGCCTCAGCTGGCGACACAGTTGCTCCCTTCGGGAGCCTGTTTGACCCATGCTTGTGGGTCGCTCGCTGAGCCTAACTTTGGCTTCGCCACACCGTCATCTCAGAGGGTCCCTGTGGCTTCTCCGACATACTTGGCCGCGCCGCCGCGCAACCTGTTTCCACACGGGCTCTACAACAACGCCAGACTCTGTTCTGCTTTTGTAGGCTCGCAGATGTAGGCACGTTAGGGGTCCTCAGGGAACCTGCTACGTGCGATGACTAACCTCGTCAACACCCCTCCACCAGATGAGCACTCGGTACCACGGCAAGCCCCGGCCCCAGGTTACTACACCTGGGGCACGCTACGACGACAATTGGAGGAGGAGCGCAGGGGATCTTTCCCCAACTTCTACCACGGCAACCCCGACTCAGACTCCCCCGATGAGGATTACGATCCCACGCGGGAGTGCTTCCACCTCATCGAGTCGGTCGACTTCCTGGATGAGACCACTGACGCCGCAGCTGTGAATGCGGGAGGAGGAGGGCACAACGCTACTCCGCCGCAAGACGCCGCCCCCTGGTTCTAGGCGAAGCTGGTCCACCTCAGGATGCCCAGATCGCGCAAGTCCGAGAGCTGCTCACCAAGGTCGAGGAGGAGCGCCTACGGCTCCTACAACTCGAGCATGCTCTCGAGCAAGATCGCGGGCGGTCACCGGATGGAGGAGCCCGCGAACGGGCTCGGGATATCCATCGACAGATCATCAACGAAGGGGCGAACGAGCGCCACGTCTACAACCGCGCTAGCCAGAATGTTGTGGCAGCCGCGATGCTGCTCTGCGACATGCCGGCACCATCGACGCCCCAAGCGCAACGCATCAGGGATGAAATCCAGGGGCTTCTCCAAACTGCGGCCGTACAACAAGCGGAGAGCTCGGCCTCGAGGCGCAGAGGAGCTGCCTCCGAGCAGTGGGACATGCCCCCTCGACAAGATCTGTCCACCAAGACAAGGAGCCCCAAGGTGGAGTGGAGCGGCAACCAGTTCGAGACCGCATCCTCGACAATCGACAACCGCAAGACGCGCGACGCGAGATCAACGACAACAAACGACGCCGACACGGTGACGCTGAGGCTCGAGGTTACATTGCTCATCGAGGTGGGCGCTACGACAGTGACAAGGATCGACGTCGATCTCCGGAACTACCAGGGCCACGTGTCTTCGGCAGGACCATCCAGCAAACCGCCTTGCCTGTTCGTTTCCGTCCACCACCAGCCTGGTCAAGTACAACGGCGAAACCAAGCCAGAGCTCTGGCTTGCTGATTTTAGGCTGGCATGTCAGCTAGGAGGAGCCGACAAGGACCACGTCATCATTCCGCAACTCCCGCTCTTCCTCTCCGACACCGCTCGAAGATGGCTCGAGGAACTCCCCCCGGACTTGATCCATGGCTGGCCCGACCTGGTCAGGATCTTCGAGGGGAACTTCAAGGGCACCTACGTGCGGCCAGGAAACTCCTGGGATCTCCGCAGCTGCAAGCAAAAGCCGGGGGAAACCCTCCGTGACTTCACCCGACGGTTCTCCAAGCAACGTACCGAGCTAACCCACATCTCCGACCACGACGTCATCACGACGTTTGTCGCCGGGACAAGCTGCAAGGAGTTGGTGCGGGAGCTGGGACGGAACACCCCCAAGACCGCCAACGAGCTCATGGACATCGTCGCCAATTACGCAGCCGGCGAGGAAGCCATTGGCGCGTTCTTCTATGCATCCCCAGACAAGGGGAAGGCCAAGGCGGACGAGCCGGGGGCTCGAATAATGGGCCCAAGAGGAACAAGAAGAAGAAGAAGAAGAAGAAGAAGAACCAGCCAGGTCGACGCGACGTCGACCCTGACGATCTTGTCGCTGCGACAGACAAGAAGCCTCGAGGTTCCCCTCTCGAGGGTGGCGTCTTCGACAAGATGCTGAAAGAGCCCTGCCCCTATCACAAGGGACCGGCCAACCACAGCCTCAAGGACTGTCACATGCTCAAGAAGTACTTCGACTCTCTTGGCGTCAAGAAAGACGACAAGGAGGATCCACAAGACGGGGGCGATGGCAAGAATGGGGGCTTCCCCGAGATTCATGACTGCTACATGATATGCAGGGGACCCTCGACTCGACTCAGTGTGCGTCAGCGCAAGAGGGAGCGTTGAGAAGTCTTTTCCGTTCGAGCCCAGGATCCTCGATACCTCGACTGGTCCCACACGCCGATCACCTTCGACCAGAACGACCACCCCGAACATGTCCCCAACGCAAGGGTCTACCCACTCGTCGTCGACCCGATCATACTCAACACCCGCCTCACCAGGGTACTCATAGATGGGGGAAGTAGCCTCAACATCATCTACGCCGAGACCCTCGACCTCCTGGGGATACCGAGGACCATGCTCCTGCCCAGCGCCGGGGGGTTCCACGGGATCGTCCCAGGAAAGAAGGCACTCCCAATCGGCCGTGTCAAGCTACCCGTCTGCTTCGGTACCCCCTCGAACTTCCGGAAGGAAGATCTAACCTTCGAGGTGGTCGCATTCCACGGTACCTACCCCGCCATCATCAGTCGACCTGGATACGCCAAGTTCATGGCGATCCCGAACTACACCTACCTCAAGCTAAAGATGCCAGGGCCCAAGGGAGTCATCACCATCGACACCTCCTATGAGCACGCTTAAGACTGCGACGTCGAGTTTATGGAAAACACCAAGGCGGTCGAGGAGTCGGCCATCCTCGCAGCCCTCGACGACTTATCCAAGGAGATCTCCGACCCCAAACGGCACGTCGGCAACTTCAAGCCCGCAGAGGACACCAAGACCATCCCGCTCGACCCCGACAACGCAGATGGGAAGGCGCTGACGATCAGTGCCACCCTCGAGCCCAAATAGGAAGCCGTGCTCGTCGACTTCCTCCGCGCAAATGCTGACATGTTTGCGTGGAGTCCCTCGGATATGTCGGGCATTCCGAGGGATGTCGCTGAGCACTCCTTGGACATCCGAGTCGGATCCAAACCGGTGAAGCAACGGCTGCGCCGCTTCGACGAGGAGAAGCGTAGAATCATCGAGGAGGAGGTCGATAAGCTTTTGGAGGCCGGATTCATCAAGGAGGTACATCATCCTGAGTGGTTAGCAAATCCTGTACTTGTTAAGAAAAAGAATGGAAAGGATAGAATGTGCGTAGACTACACTAGTTTAAATAAAGCATGTCCTAAGGTTCCTTTTCCATTACCATGTATTGATCAAATAGTAGATTCCACTGCGGGATGTGAAACTCTCTTCTTTTTTGATGCGTATTTTGGCTATCACCAAATAAAAATGAGGGAGTCTGATCAGCTCGCGACTTCCTTCATCACCCCTTTGGCATGTTTTGCTACCTCACTATGCCCTTCGGTTTGCGAAACGCCGGGGCCACATATCAACGATGCATGCTCCATGTCTTTGGAAAACATATAGGGCCAACCGTCGAGGCCTATGTCGATGACATCGTGGTCAAATCCAGGAAAGTCGAGAACCTAGTCGGGGACCTTGAAATCGTGTTTGGGTGCTTCAGGGCAAACCACATAAAGCTAAACCCAGAGAAGTGTGTCTTCGGGGTCCCTCGAGGCATGCTCCTAGGGTACATAGTTGTTGACACAAAAAACGTTAGGATCTGCAAACACCACGGGCTATTACCCGAAATTCGATATCCAAGGTGTGCCAGTCGATTTGACCAGTTAATCAACAAGGACGATAACTAGAGCAAGATCTGAACAGGACAACGGCGATACGCCCGGATGTCAAGACTCAGACTTGATCAGGATAACTAGAGCAGAGCTGAACGAGACAACAGCGATGTGTTCGGATGTCAAAGCTCAGAGGTACTCCCACGCGGAACTTGCAAGGGTTTGACGGAAATCAAGGTGATGTAGCCCGTCGAAGCTTGAAGAACTCGTAGATAAACTAAGACTAATGCAAAAAGGATAAATTGCGGTAAAAGTAGAATAAGAGTAAATTGATTTGATTTTGATTTGATTCATTCATCTTACACGCAGCCCTCGGGCACATATTTATACTCCCTCATGGAGAGTTGTACAAAGACACGACTCGTACCTTCCCTAAAACAAACTCCTACTTTAAAGGAAATAACTGATTCGCGCAGGAGTCGGATTCAAATAACAATATTATTTTCCTAAACAAACACTCCTATTTTAAAGGAAAGCAAACGACTCGTGCAAGAGTCAGACTCAAACTACTAGAACAATACTGGTACAAAATCACCAGTTTCCTTATGTCTTTGCTTCGATGAAAACTTTCCATCGGCAGACTCCTTCAATCCGCGACTTCCTTCTTTCGCCACCCGCAATCTTCTGCTGACGTCAACCGCCACATCACTTTGTGCCCATCGGCACTCCATGCCCATCGGCATCATCTCCTCATTGACAATCAGCATCGGCAACATCTCCTCATCGGCAATCGGCATCGGCAACTTTGCAGTTCTGGTGACTTGACTTCACCAATTAACCCTTATCGGCAAGAATCATCTAGCTCCCATCGGCAACAAACTTATCTTTCTTGCAGCATTCTTTCTCATCGGTAAATTCGACTGATAATTTTCCGATGCTGATAGAAAACAGCCAGCGATCAACACAAGTCTTAGCTCATTTGACACGTGCCGAAAAACGGTGTCAACACATGCCTCCCTATTTCGGAGTGTAGAATATTTTATGCCACGAAATTTCCTCTATTATAACTGTTTCCTCCAAGATGACCGCACGACTTCCTCGATTACCGCGTGCAAAACTGCAATTTATTAACAAAATTTCGCGACTGCAGCATGAACAGTTATAAACCCAATCATATCTCCTCGATTTCCGCACATACCTATTGCATACCTCTCTACATTCCTGCTCAGTGTAAAGAAAATTCCATAATACCCCTGACCGGGCCTATAAAAATTACCATCATCCAATCTGTTCTTTAGTCTGAGCCCACTTTCACTTTCACCTGCCCTCGTCTTCAACCTCGGCGACGACTCCAGTGGCGACCGCGAAGAAACAATCCTGTGAACTCAAGCGGCGGCATCCTCCTCCAGCAAAATTCGAACAGCACCAATGGCGATCCACTTCGACATCCCAAGGGTAAATCTGTTCTCTCCTTACCTCATCTTCTGCAAGTTCCCTTTCCGTGCCACTTTATAATTCCTTTTTCCCCTTTCTTTCTTTGATTTTTTTGAAACCTAGGAACTGTACAACAAGGTAGTAATCCCAATCGAGCAATCCAGTTTCAACTGCTTAGGTCCAATGGGCAACCCTGACCCCATCAATCTGATTAACGCGGAGGCCAACCGCATCCCTTTCAAATCCGAATGCTTTAGCCTAGGGTTATGGAAAGATGTCTTTCGTTCATGGTCTAGACCCACCAAGGGATGGAAGAACTGGTACCTCAGAGTGATCAGAACCCAACAAGTTTATTGGTCAGAGCACAACCTGGATGAGTGCATTAGGCTCTCCATTGCTGATATGGAGAAGAATGAAAACATGATGATGGCGACCTCTTACTTCTGGTCCGATACAATGAATGCCTTCTTATTTAGACATGGACCTGCCACCCCCACCCTTGCCGATGTGCATATGCTTACTGGCTTAGATGTCTCCTCTGCCGATACCCCTGCCCTGTTCAACAGGAAGGCCGAGTATAAGGTGAATACACGCAACATCGGCGGCTGGACTGGTTACATCTAGGAATACCAGAAGACCGGATCGGTAGGTCAGAGGGAGCACGCCACCTTCTTGAACATGTGGCTAGAAAAGTTTATCTTCTGTGGCAAAACTGTCGGACCTACTACAATGTACCTCCCGGCAACAGAACTCCTAGCCGATGGAACAAAACTCACTCTCGGCCGATATCTCCTTGGATCGGTGTACCGTCTTCTACACCAAGTATCCAAGAAACTTCTGTTGGGTGAACCCATCGGTAACCTTGGGGGTCCTTGGTGGTTCGTAAATATGTGGTTGAATGCACACATGTACAAGGTCCTCCAATTTGACCTATTCACTCAGCAATTTCCGAGGGATATATCGGAAAACTATGTATTTGGTGATGATGAATTGGCAACTCGTCCCCCACTCAATTTCGGAGAGGCCATCATAGTGCTGCCAGGGACCGATGAAGATGTAGACCAGTTTAGCAGATTCTTCCAAAGGTTCTACAACGGAATCCCTGCTGCAGAACGGCTTTGGTGGCCTTACATCGACGAGGACAACCGATTCCCCTTGCTTTTCAACCTCACCGATGGGAATGTGCCTCAAAATGAAGTGATCATGAAGGCCAGCATTGTTCCCCGAGCCATTCCAGTTAACATTTTCGGAACTGGAAAAAATGCTCCTCCATCCTTTGAATTCTACTACCCATCGGTGGCGGCAAGACAACTGACATTTGGCCAACTACCGATCAAGCTCTGCTATGCCAAAGTTGTAAAACCAAGACAAATCATCTCCAGCGCCATGGACTGGAACAAGGTCGTCAATCTACCTCCCGATGCCGATACGTCAGACATTGATCTATCCTCCTAGGCACCAACATCTTTCATCACGGAAGAGTACAAGTTTTGGTGGCAAGAATGGAGAAATCAACTGTTTGCCAAGTCATCGCACCATTATCGACATTTGATTGACGCCGACTACGCCATTCCCGATGATGCGGTAAGTTTTTATTCCAATGCATCTCTTATTATTTACTTCTATCATCGGTATTTGACCTTCTTTTGCCTAACAGGTTGATGACCCAATCCCCAAAATAAGCAGGAGTGGCAAGCCCTTTCGTGTCCGAGTGATGAGCCCAGTATCAATCATCGGCAATAATGCTCCTACACTGGCTGCCTTCACTCCTCAGAGGATACCTAGGGTTACTCTAAAGCCAAGGTCAACGCCTGCAACGACCAGTGCTACTCCATCGGCTGCTGCTGCCATCTTGGCGGGAGCTTTCGCAGTAAGTTTCACTTTCACTTTTACCGATCACAAACTATTCATCGGCAACACTTATTCCATGTAACTTACACCAAACACTCTTCAGGCAGCGAGGACATCGGCAGTTGCTCCAAATGTACAAGCTTCCCCAAATCCTGCTGCCGATGCCCCCCAGGCTTCACCAAAACAGGCTGGTTCTCCCACTGCTGCACCAAAGAAGAAACGTCTGAGGCGAACCACTCCAGCTACCGATGCACCAACAACAGAGCCACCATCAGCCCCTATCCTTGATCATCTACTGGACGACGTCTCCGATCAGGAGATAACACCACCCGCCGCGACAGCGGAGGCAACATCGGCATCAGCACCTTCACCAGCCGGAATTCCCAATGAGAGAACGGCGTCACCACCACAGGAGCCAGCCACCACAGCAGAAGCAGCACCAGCAACAACGCCACCAGCACCAACTACTCCTCTCACGGAGGTAAGTTCTTCGGCAACCGCCGCCGATCTCCAGGATGAGGCCGTACCAGCCGACTTTCCAAGCCCCAGGCAAGAAATCCGCTTCAAGACGGTAAGCCGATTATCTAAAGACTTGCAGTATAAACTTATGATCGGCAAACTCTAATTTTCCCCTTTTCAGGCCCAAGACTCTCCCGACAGCTTGTTCTCTTTTGACGTCAACCTCCCTGGCGAAGACAAAGATCAAGAAGTCTCTGCTCCAGCAGATAGCTTATTCTCCTTCGCCGTTAATCTTCCTGATGAAGACGAAGAAGAAGAAAGCTCTGCTCCAGCTTTATCGGTAGATGTCAAATTCAAGCTTGAAGCACTGCTCTCTCTGCTGCAACAAGACACATCCCAGCTCGTCCAAGACTCTACTGCAGCAAAGGCAGCTTTCAAAGACATCCAAGGCCACCTGTCTACCGATACAGAAGAAATCCTCTTCCAGGCAGCATTTCTCGAGAGCCGCCGACTCCAATACCAACGGGTCTCACGCCGCCTTGCCGATAGGAACGCCCAGTCCAAGCTTATAGAGGAAATGCTCAAGATCAAGCAAATTGCCGATGAGAAGCATAAGAGCATCGGCCAAGTAGTAGCCTCCGGCGCTAGTCTTGAGCAAGAAATAGTTCACCTATCGGCAAGGAGGGAAGAGCTGCAGGCCGAATTATGAAAGGTTGAAGAAGCTTTAAACGCAGCTAACTAGAAGAAAGCTCAGCTGCCCGATACTGTTAAAGCTCTTCGCCAAGCAAGGGACATAAATGCCCGACAAGCTATCGCGCTGAAGAAGAAGATTAAACCAATCGGAGGGTCTGCCGATGACGATGCCAAGGAGATGGAAGAAATAGAGCAAATTCGCCTGCGTGCGATATTAGCTATCCAATCCTTGTTGTAATTTACTACAATTCATCATATCGGCAAATGTAACAGTAACACTTGATTTTGCTCTGTAATATAATGTCAGTACACTTTTACCGATGTTTTATAACTCTTTTTCATCGGCATTCAAACAAGCACTTTATGCGTCTACCCAAATACTAGGGTAATATTTCTTCAAGTAGTTACCGTTGATTGCTCTGGAGAATGCAACCCCTTCGAGAGTTTCTAAAATATAAGCATTGCCAGGAGCAGACCGTTTTATCCGATAAGGACCTTCCCATTTAGGAGACCATTTTCTAAACTTAGTACTCTTAGTCCCAATCGGTAAAATCAACTTCCACACCAGATCACCATCAGCAAATTCCTTTACCTTTACTTTCTTGTCATACCATCTGGCAACCCTTTTCTTGTTTTCTTCAATGCTGATTAGAGCCCTCAACCGATGACCTGCTAAGTCTTCCAACTCATCCTTCATAAGAGTACCATACTCATCGGCTGTCAATTGATCCTAAGAAAACAATCGCCTAGAACCAGTTTTAATTTCCCAGGGCAGGACAACATCATGTCCATAGACTAACTGATACGGCGAAACTTTGGTTGCACCATGACAAGCCATCCGATACGACCATAGGGCTTCATTTAACACTACATGCCACCTTCTAGGGTTTTCTTCAATTTTGTGTTTGATAAGTTTAAAGACTCCTTTATTAGTTGCCTCGGCCTGACCGTTAGCTTGGGCATAATAAGGAGAAGAATTCAACACCTTGAACCCCATACTAGCAGCAAATTCATCAAACTCTCCCGATGTGAACATGGTCCATTGATCGGTAGTAATAGTTTGAGGAATACCGAATCGGTAAACAATGTGTTCTTTTACAAAATCCACCATGTTTGCCGATGTTACTTTCTTCAAAGCAATCGCCTCAACCCATTTCATGAAGTAATCGGTAGCAACAAGTATGAACTTATGCCCTTTGCTTGACGGCGGATAAATCTGGCCGATGAGATCAATAGCCCATCCTCTGAACGGCCAAGGCTTGATTATAGGATTCATTGCCGATGCAGGTGCCCTCTGGATATTACCAAACTTCTGACAATCCTGGCACCCTTTAAAATAGTTGAAGCAATCTTCAAGAATTGTCGGCCAATAATATCCATTCCGCATGATCATCCACTTCATCTTGAATGCCGATTGATGTGCTCCACACACAACCTCATGGATCTCGCCCATCAATTCTTTTGATTCCTCCTTACCAAGGCATCTGAGCAAAACTCCATCAATCGTCCGATAATACAACTCATCGTCAAGGAGCACATACTTGGTAGCTTGGAATCTTAGACGTCTTTCAACCTTCTTGGACGGATCCTTTAAGTAATCGGCAATTTCTTTTCTCCAGTCATCGACAACGATTACCGATGTCATAACTTCTTGAATCGGCTAATATCCTGAAGCATTCTGCGATATCCGATTGGCCTCTTCATTATGCAACCTAGGAATATGCTCAAGGCGGTACTCTTTGAATTCTTTTAATAATTGCAAACATCTTTCATGGGTTGCAATGAAAGCTTCACTTCGGCATTCATATGTCCTAATCAATTGGTTAATTACCAACATAGAATCACCGAAGATCTCAACAGCATTGGCACGTACCTCCCTGAGTAATTCCAACCCCTTTAGTAGAGCCTGATACTCAGTCTGATTGTTTGTTGAAGTAGCAACAATCGGCAACGAAATCTCATACTTTCTTCCTCGGGGTGAAATTAAGAGAATACTGATACCTGCTCTGTCCTTGCACGTAGATCCATCAAAGAACAAAGTCCAAGGAGCAATCTCTACAGAGCTTACCATATTGCAATGCTGAGTAACAAAATCGGCCATCACTTGACATTTAACTACCTTAGCCGATTCATACTTCAGATCAAACTCTGAAAGCGCCAAAATCCATTTGCCGATTCTCCCACTTAATATCGGCATTGACAGCATATACTTAACCACATCATCTTTGCAGATAACAGTGCATTCAGCCGACAATAAATAATGCCTCAATTTTAGGCAAGAGAAATATAAACATAAACACAATTTCTCTATGGCCGAATACCTAGTTTCAGCATCCACTAACCTTCTGCTCAAGTAGTATATTACACGTTCTTTCCCTTCAAATTCTTGAACTAAGGCTGATCCGATAACACCGCCATCGGCACACAAATACAACCTGAAAGGCTTCCCGTGTTGAGGTGGAACCAAGACTGGAGGTTTTACCAAATATTTCTTGATCTCCTCCAAGGCTAACTGTTGTTCCTCTTTCCATGTAAACTCTTGATCGGCTTTCAATTTTAACAATGGACTAAAAGATTTAATCTTACCAGATAAGTTAGATATAAACCTTCTAATGAAATTAATCTTGCCGATCAAAGATTGCAGCTCAGTCTTGTTTGTAGGAGCAACCACTTTATTAATTGCATCAATAGATTTTCTGCCAATCTCGATGCCCCTCTGATGCACCATAAAACCCAGAAATTGACCTGCTGATACACCAAATGCACACTTATTAGGATTCATCTTCAACCCATGCTCCCTTGTGCACTCCAGAATTTTATTCAAATCGGCAAGATGCTTTTCGAAACTTCCGGATTTAACCACCACATCATCAATATAGATTTTGACTATCGTGCCGATGTACTTATGAAAGATGAAATTCATTGCTCTTTGATAAGTAGCATCGGCGTTCTTCAAGCCGAAAGTCATTACGACCCATTCGAACAAACCGACGTGACCTGGACATCTGAAGGCAGTTTTGGATATGTCTTCTTCAGCCATGAATATCTGATTATATCCAGCATTACCATCCATGAAGCTAATGATTTGATGTCCAGTAGCAGCATCAATCAGTAGATCGACAACGGGCATCGGGTAACCATCCATCGGCGTGGCCTTGTTGAGATTCCTGAAATCAATACAAACACGAAGTTTTCCATTTTTCTTATACACAGGAACCACATTAGAAATCCATTCGGCATATCGGCATTGCCGAATAAATCCAGCTTTGATTAACTTTGTAATCTCAACTTTAATGTCAGGTAGAATGGTAGGATTGCATCAGCGCGCAGGTTGTCGATGTGGTTGGAAACCATACTTAATAGGTAACCGATGTTCGACTATCGATCGGTCTAAACCAGGCATTTATGTATAATCCCAAGCAAAACAATCTTTGTATTCCTTTAATAAATTGGTTAACTGTTGTTTACATTGGGAATATAACTTAGCATTAATAAAAGTAGGCCTATGTTTACTACCATCGCCGATGTCTATCTTGAGTAAATCATCGGCGGATGTGAAGCCCTGTCCCAGTTTTCCATCATCAGCGAACCGATCCATTAAAACTCTTCTTCAGGACCGACTGCTTGGATCGGTGTAATGCGGTAATCGGCAACTTTAAGGAACTCCGTGTCCCAAGCTTCACCTGATATGCATCTGGTCTGCTCATAAGTATCCGATTCTACCGACGCAACGATCGATGGGGTCTCACTTCGGACGACTTCAATCTTGTTTCCGACCCATTGCACAAGGCTCTGATGCATGGTGGAAGGAATACAACAATTGGCGTGGATCCAATCCCTTCCTAGGAGCAAGTTGTAGGTGCCTTTGCCACTGATTATAAAAAATGTTGTCGGCAAAATTTACTGCCGATGGTTAACTCAACACATACGGCTCCCATAGCTGGCGACACATTGCCTTCAAAATCTTTGAGTTTCATGTCCGTTTTGACTAAGTCTTGGTCGGCTTTTCCAAGCTTCCTGAACATGACATAGCATTATGTTGATCGACGCGCCGCCATCTACCAGCATCTTTGTTACAGGTTGTCCATCTACTTTGCCCTTAACGAACAGAGCCCTTAGGTGCTACCTTTCATCATCGGCAGGCTTTTCGAAGACAGCCACCATAGGATCCAACACCAATTGTGCCATTTCAGCAGTTTCCTCATCATCGCTGACAGGCGCCATGAACTCCATCGACAATATGACGACCATATTAATTTCTGCTGATGGATCCCTATCTTTGCGTTTTGATCTCCACTGCTTTTCCCTTGAAGGATCCTCATTGTCATACAAGTCATTTCGGCGTTCGCGCTGGATTCTCCTTTTCTGAGTCTTTGTTAGACCCTTAGGGCACCACTGAGGAAGCCTGGTTTTCCAAACAGGCTGGTGTTGCCTTTCACTGCTTGCATCGGCCCTTCTCCCGATGTTTGGATCTCTGGAGAGCACTTCTTCATCAGGCACTCTTGCATTGGCCATCTCCTCAAGCTCCTCTTGATCAACACGCCTGCCAAGCCTGTTATGCGCGCTGAGCTTGCCCCCCAGTCGGTCATGTGTCGACTTCTTTTCTCTAAGCAGCCTAGCATACCTGGATGTACGATCGTCAAAACAAGGTTTCTTACCTGACCGATCAGCAGTGTAGTACCCATTGCATTCGGGACAATTATCGGTAGTGGGTAGTTTGATGCCTTCCTCCCAACAGTGAACGAAGAAGGGACACTTCCAGTGGTCCTTATGCCGAAGTCACTCTTGATGCTCTTTTTCTTGCCGATATCGCTCCCTTTGCGATTGCCGATACTCCTGCCTTGGCTGCTTATGTGTGATTATAACACCAGGAGCCCTCTCGGCATTGCTACCTTCATCGGCAACTTTTTTACCTTTTCTATCATCGACAAACCTTCTCTCGTCGCACTCAGCTACTTGATGATTAGGATCTACCAATGCGTTCTTCCAGGCAGCTCCGATGTCAGCACTTTGGTTTTTCCACTGATTTCCACCATAATGTTTGGAAACGGGTGCTGATCAGTCTTCATCGGTTTCTGGACTTTAGAATTTTCAAATTTGATTCGTCCAGATTCAATCTCTGACTGCAACTGCTGCCTGAATACTTTGCAGTCATTGGTACTGTGAGAAGTCGCATTGTGCCACTTGGAGTACCTGATCTTCTTGAGCTCTTCGGCCGATGGAATTACTTGGTTAGGCGCCAACTTGATCCACCCTTCTTGAAGTAACAAATCAAACATCCTATCGGCCTTGGTGATGTCAAAGGTGAACCTTTCAGCTTCCTTCTGGCCAAATGGACAAGACACATGTTTCTTATCAAAGGTGAATGTTTCAGTTTCTTTCTGGCCAAATGGACAAGACACAGATTTTTTATCCTTCACCCATTCGGCCGCACCGATGCTTAGCTCTTCATCTGATCCAGAGTCTTCTTCTCGCTCAATGAAGGTTACCTTCTTGTTCCAAGTCTTTCTGGGTTCAAAGGCTTTGACATCTTGATCGGCAATTCTCTGCAACAGATGACTTAAACTTTCAAATTCTTGCGACGCATATTTATCTTTGATATGCGGCAGTAGTCCTTGGAAAGCCAAATCCGCCAATTGCCGGTCATCAAGTATCAGGCTGTAGCACTTGTTCTTTACGTCCCGCAGCCTCTGAACAAAATTTTCCACCGATTCGTCATTGCGTTGCCTCAGCTTAACCAAATCGGTAATCTTCTTCTCATGTATGCCAGCGAAGAAGTATTTATGAAACTGCCTCTCTAGATCGGCCCACATAATTACTGAATTTGGAGGCAAAGATATGAACCATGTGAATGGCGATCCAGATAATGATGATGAGAACAATCTCACCCTTAGTTCCTCTCTGTTGGCACCTTCTCCACACTAGATAATGAAGCGGTTGATATGCTCCATTGTTGACGTATCGTCTTGGCCAGAGAACTTGGTGAAATCTGACACTTTGTACCGATTTGGGAGAGGAATGAAATCGTAAGCTGGAGGATACGGCGTCCGATAAGAGTATGTATTAACCTTGGGTTTGATGCCGAATTGTTCTTTCATTACTTCGGCAATCTTATCGGTCCAATACGCATCCTGCTCTTGCCGACTCATTGGCTGGTTGTTGACTGGTGGAGTCGGCTGATGCGCCCCTTCAAGTCTTGGTATAAGATGGTTTGGAGTAGTTTGCATGGGCGCAGCACCAGTCATCTAGATGTTAGGCATCGGCTGATTTACCGATGGATAGGCATGCACACTCAATGGATTATGTTGAGTCATCATATTCACCGGTTGTTGTACCGATGGTCCACTCTGAGTGTTCGCTGGACTTCCATAATGATACATTATCATATCAGGTTGCTGAGCTGGCGGCTGATTGGTCCATCCAGGATTGTAAATCATCGGCATGTGACTTACCGATGGTTGATAGCTGACTGGCACCTGCTACTCCTGCACCTTAGAGTAATCAACAAATTGGTTACCTTGATTTGCTATTGCCCCGGCCTGAGGATTTACTAGCATAGGTTGGCTTCCAGTTGCTATAGTGTGTTGCATCGGCACAGAGCTTGCCAGTGGTGGCATCAGAGGTATTTTAGGAATCACTTGAAAATCTTCTGATGACACTTGCACAGTTGGAGAGGACGTAGAATAATGCATCATAGGGATTACCGACTGTGATTGCATTGCCGATGCCATAGAGCCCTTCCAAGCTGAACTATCTCCCTGCACCAAATTAGAACCAGCAGATTATTTGAAGGCATACCATAACCCCACAAGTTAACAGGCGCTGGATGACTCTGGACAGCAGGTCCCGACATTGTCGACGCCACTGGATCTGTATTGAGCTTGGTGATGCTTTCAGGACTCGGCCTTGGCGGTGTAGCCTCATCGGCAGACGGATCCACAGGAGTGGAAGACGCCATTGGGGCTGCCGATGGGTTTATAGATGCCGATTCAGGTTGATGATACGCTGGACCAACATATTGAGGTGCATGTCCTTCTTTGAATGATTGCATGACAGCATTGTACACAGTATTGGACAGCACGCTGGAGTGGCTAATTAATGCTTGATTTAAAGTAGAATTAACCATCTCTTGTAACTTACCAGGATTGGCATCATACGTGACCTGCCGCGGCAACGGCGGATCTTGCTTCTGGATTGCTTCACCGCTCCTGCTTAGGCTGAAGGATTTCAGATACAATTGCTTGTACTCCTCCATAGCCCGCTCCATGGCCAGCCTCTGATCATCTTTTAGATCGGCCTCGGAGACTTCAATGACGTTCCTTTGGTTAACGTCGGAGTTATTAGCCATGATAGATGTGTAGTTGTCCCACCAGGTGTGCCAAAAGAGGTGTTGACACAAAAAGCGTTAGGATCTGCGAACACCTCGGGCTATTACCCGAAATTCGATATCCAAGGTGTGCCAGTCGATTTGACCAGTTAATCGACAAGGACAATAACTAGAGCAAGATCTAAACAGGACAACGGCGATACGCCCGGATATCAAGACTCAGACTTGATCAGGATAACTAGAGCAGAGCTGAACGAGACAACAGCGATGTGTCCGGATGTCAAAGCTCAGAGGTACTCCCACGCGGAACTTGCAAGGGTTTGACGGAGATCAAGGTGATGCAGCCCGTCGAAGCTTGAAGAACTCGTAGATAAACTAAGACTAATGCAAAAAGGATAAATTGCGGTAAAAGTAGAATAAGAGTAAATTGATTTGATTTTGATTTGATTCATTCATCTTACACGCAGCCCTCGGGCACATATTTATACTCCCGCATGGAGAGTTGTACAAAGACACGACTCGTACCTTCCCTAAAACAAACTCCTACTTTAAAGGAAATAACTGATTCGCGCAGGAGTCGGATTCAAATAACAATATTATTTTCCTAAACAAACACTCCTATTTTAAAGGAAAACAAACGACTCGTGCAAGAGTCAGACTCAAACTACTATAACAATACTAGTATAAAATCACCAGTTTCCTTATGTCTTTGCTTGGATGAAAACTTTCCATCGGCAGACTCCTTTAATCCGCGACTTCCTTCTTTCGCCACCGGCAATCTTCTGCTGACGTCAACCGCCACATCACTATGTGCCCATCGGCATCATCTCCTCATCGGCAATCAACATCGGCAACATCTCCTCATCGGCAATCGGCATCGGCAACTTTGCAGTTCTGGTGACTTGACTTCACCAATTAACCCTTATCGGCAAGAATCATCTAGCTCCCATCGGCAACAAACTTATCTTTCCTGCAGCATTCTTTCTCATCGGTAAATTCAACTGATAACTTTCCGATGCCGATAGAAAACAGCCAGCGATCAACACAAGTCTTAGCTCATTTGACACGTGCCGAAAAACAGTGTCAACAATAGTTTCCCAGTGCGGGATCGAAGCCAACCCTGAGAAGGTAACCGCAATCACTAGGATGGGCCCGATCAACGATCTTAAGGGCGTACAAAGGGTCACAGGGTGTCTCGCTGCCCTCAGCCGGTTCATCTCATGGCTCGGAGAGAAGGCACTACCCCTTTACCGCCTCCTTAAAAAAATAGAACACTTCACATGGACCGTCGAGGCCGAGGAGTCGCTCTCCAAACTCAAAGCCTTACTCACCTCGCCACCTATCTTGGTGCCCCCAAGCCCAGCCAAGCCCTCTTGCTCTATGTTGCAGCAACTACCCAGGTAGTCAGCGCTGCCAGAGTAGTCGAGAGGGCAGAAGAGGGACACACCCTGCTGGTGCAGAGGCCCGTCTACTTCATAAGCGAGGTGCTCTCAGAAACCAAAGTGAGATACCCCCACATTCAGAAGCTGTTGTACGCCATCGTCCTCACTCAGCGGAAGCTCAAGCACTATTTCCTGGGCCACCCGGTTACTGTGGTCTCGTCTTTCCCCCTCGGGGTGATAATCCAGAACCGGGAGCATCTGGGAGAATCGCCAAATGGTCGGTCGAGCTCATGGGGAATCTCTCTCCTACGCTCCTCGGAAGGCCATCAAGTCGCAGGTATTGGTAGATTTCATTGCAGAATGGACCGACACTCAACTACCCCCGGCGCAAGTTCAGACCGAGCTCTGGACCATGTACTTCGACGGATCGTTGATGAAGATGGGGGCAGGCGCCGGATTGCTGTTCATATCACCCTCAGGGGTCCACATGCGCTACGTCATCCGCCTCCACTTCCCCGCCTCCAACAACGTAGCCGAGTACGAGGCCCTCGTCAACGGTCTGCGCATCGCCATCGACCTCGGGGTTCGACGCCTCGACGTTCGAGGGGATTCGCAGTTGGTAATCGACCAAGTGATGAAAGACTCGAGCTGCCACGACCCAAAGATGGAAGCCTACTGCAAGAAGGTCCGCAAGCTCGAGTACAAATTCTATGGCCTCGAGCTCAACCACGTCGCCCGCCGGTACAACGAAGCTACTGACGAGCTAGCCAAAATCGCGTCTATTCGAGGCATGGTTCCTCCCGACGTCTTCTCGAGGGACCTTCACAAGCCGTCTGTCGACCTAGGCTCGGGGGCTCCTGCCCTTGAGCAAGGGGTCGATCCACCCCCCTCGACCGATCCCACCTCGAACGGAGGAGAGGTCATGGAGATCGACGAAACAACCGCAACACCAACCCCCTCGACGGACTGGCGCACACCCTACCTCGAGTATCTGATACGGGGCGAGCTCCCAGAGGACCGCACCGAAGCCCGACGCATAGCCCGACGCGCCAAAACCTACGTCTTGTATGGGGATGGCCGCGAGCTGTATCGACGCAGCCCTACCGGAGTACTTCAACGTTGCCTCACCCTCGAGGAGGGGAGGGCACTACTGAAGGACCTACACTCGGGGCTTGCGGCCACCATGCGGCGCCAAGATCGCTGGTAGGAAACGCCTTTCGACAAGGCTTCTACTTGCCGACAGCCGTCGCCGATGCTACCAAACTTGTTCAATCTTGCAAGGGATGCCAATTCTACGCCACGCAGATCCACCTACCTGCCCAAGCTCTTCAGATGATACCCATAACTTGGCCATTCGCAGTATGGGGGCTTGACATGGTCGGCCCCCTGAAGAAAACAAAAGGTGGCCACACCCACCTCCTCGTGGCCATAGACAAGTTCTCAAAATGGATCGAGGCTCGACCCATCGCCAACATTCAATCTCGACAAGCTGTGTTGTTGTTCACCGACATCGTCCATCGCTTCGGGGTCCCCAATGCCATCATCACCGACAACGGCACGCAGTTCACCGGCCAAAAGTTCTTGGACTTCTGTGACCACCACAACATCAAGTTGAACTGGTCTCTAGTCGTCCACCCTCGAACTAACGGCCAGGTCGAGCGTGCCAATGGTATGGTTTTGCAGGGCCTCAAGCTAAGGATCTTCGACCAGCTAAACAAACACGGCAAGAGATGGGTCGATGAGCTGCCCTCTGTCCTATGGAGTCTCAGAACGACACCAAGTCGAGCCACAGGGTTCTCCCCATTCTTCTTCGTCTATGGGTCCGAGGCCGTCCTCCCCACTGACCTTGAGTATGGGTCCCCTCGATTAAAGGCCTACAACGAGCAAGCCAACGCAGCAGCCCGAGAGGACTCCCTCGACCAGCTCGAAGAAGCCCGGGACGCGGCCCTCTTCAAGTCAGCAAGGTACCAGCAGACGCTACGGTCCTACCACGACAAGCACATACGCAAAAGGGACCTCGACGTCGGCGACCTCGTGCTGCGCCGCCGACAAAGCAACAAGGGGCGTCACAAGCTGGCGCCACCTTGGGAAGGACCCACCAGGGACTTACAAGCTAAAGAACAGCAAGGGCGAGATCCTCACCAACGCATGGAACATCGAACAACTACGTCGCTTTTACCCTTAGGGCCTCGAGGCCTCGTACATTTTCCGCATTATGAATGAATAAAATGTTCTCGAAATACATTTCACAATCGTTCATAACTCTGAGGTAGCCTCGACTCTGCTCCTGCAAAGTTAAGCCTCCCTCGGGGACCCCCTTCCTAAGTCCTCTAAAAACCCGAACGTTTTTTTGAAACTCGGCCTTCTCTTTCCACCTTTGCCCTGAGTACGCTTCATGGCTAAGTAAAAAACGCCTCGAACTCCCTAAGGGTCGAGGGCCGTCGAGCCGGGGACTCTCCTACTCCTCAGGGCTATGGTACCCCCACTCGCTCCCCCTCTCCAGGGATACGAGCGTGCGTCAAATACTTAGTCCACAAGCAACGACTCAGGCAAAGAGAAATAGAGACAGCTCGAGAAATAAAAACACCCAGATGCATCTAGAATAAAACGCATTAAAGTTAAGAAGCCCCCAGGGGCTCGACATCATATTGTCACCAACCTAATCTATTACATGGACCTTCTTGTCCAGATTTGGCTCACAGGCCTCGACTACTCATCGCCATCACCGTCCGGCGGGGGAAGCACCTCGGCCTCGAACAGCTTCGCCAACTCACCGCCGGACACCTCTGCGGCGTCGATCAGCTCATGGCATCTCGCCATGTTCGCTTCATCGGTCAGCTCCGGGTCGACGACCAAGCCGCTGGCAACGACGTCGAGGTCATAGGAGTACCCCGAACGGACTACCGCGAGCGCCCGCTTCACGCCTATGTGGAGGGCGGCACGGACCTGCTCCGTCACTCCACGGGTCGCGACGAAGAGCCGGCGCAAGAGGGAATCTCCACGCACGTCTCCCGCAACCGGCAGCTCCGGATCGACACTCATGTCGTCGTAAAAGGAGGAGATGGCGTCCCCAAGCCTCTCGTTCAGGCTCGTCTCCGCCCCGAGGAGGTTCTGAAGACTGGTCAGATTCTCGTGGGCTCGGGCCTTGTCCCCTTCGAGTTCTGCCAGAACAAATAGAAGACTCCATCAAAACCAAAAAGCAGGGAAAGGAGCGAGACCAAGCGAGCTCAATAACACTTCTAAAAAACTCACCATTGGCGTATGCTTCCAGGGTGACGTAGTCCTGCTCAGCCCTCTGAAGTTGGTGGCGGACGTCGACGAGCTCTGCAGCTTGGTCGCTGTTTTTAGCCCGGAGGTCCTCGATGATCTTGCTAGTACTATCGAGGGCCCTCTTTTGGTTAGCCGCCACCTCCTCCAAAGCGGCGATCTGGGCTCGAGCCTTCTCCTCCGCGACACCCAGCGCGTCGCGGTCGCGGGAGAGGGTGTCAACATCCCCTGGAGTTCTCGGACCCGCCCCTCGAGGGAGGTACGATCGGCAGCCGCCTGCTTCAGGTCGGCCTCGAGCTGTCGGACACGTTCCGCCGCTCGAGCCAGTTCCTCCCTCAGCTGGGTGGACTCCTCCTCCGCCTTACGCTGGGCCTCCTGGGCAGCGTCCCGCTACTGCCCGACCTTGACAACCTCCTTGAGGGCGGCCTCGGCCCTCGACTGCACCCGGGAGGCCTCCTCCTGGGCGGCCTTGGCCCCCTTCCTGCGCAGCCGCCACCTCGACCTTCGTCTGGGTGGCCTCGGCCTCCGCCTTCTCTAGCGAAGCACGGAGGACGGGGAGCTGGCGCCATTGCTCCTGTGTCCGTAGGATGAACTAGGACTTGTCGTGTGACCTCGTCCTCAGCATCTACCAAGGATAAAAAGGATGGTCACAACAAACGACAGCAAAGTAACCAAGGTAAATCGAAAGGGAAAGGACGAAACTTACGTTCATTCCTTTGTACAAGTCTTCGGACGCGACTCCCACGGCCACGCGCATCGCGTGGTCCAGCCACGCCCGGAACTCCTCCAAGTGATCCCATTCCCCGAGCTCGGCTTGGTCGTCGAGCTTGAAGAATCTGCGCCCTAGATCTCTGGGGTCAGGCAGCTCGAGCACCTCCTGCCCCCAAAGATCGCTGGAGCGGTCGACCCTCCTCCTCACCTCATCCATGATGCCCTGACCCATCTCAAGGGTGCCTCTGTGGGACATCACCCGCTCAGACAGGTTGGGGATGTCGGTCGCCCCCTCGAGCCGGGCGATCCTCTCCTCGAAGTGATCTTGGAGGGTCGCCATAGACACCTCTGGGTCATCACTTGGAGGTGGAGGGGGGCCCCACCGCGGGAATAGCCCTAGGCGGTAGAGAAAACTCATGTTAGCCTCTAGCATAGTAGGCTCGCCACGGTCTGGCAGCACATCTCCTTCCTCCACCATGACCGAGCCAGGGGACGGAGCACCTCGAGCAGACGGCTACCCGACCTCGACGACAGGCCGAGCAGCCACCTCGGACATCGTCACGTCCGCCGCGCTGCTTTCTTGCACCACCATGACAGCCCCCTCTGGCTCCGACCGGGGGTCGTCACCACCACCATCTCCGCCGTCGTCGTCGTCCCCGCCGCGGGCGACGCCGAGGCCCCCTCGACGAGGGTCTCCACCGACAGCGGCACCTCCAGCACAGCGACAATCACTCCCTCCTCTTGCCGCGCCTTCTCCTCGCGCTCGCGCCGCTGACGCGCCTCCCACGACGCGAGGTTCTCGGGCCACCGCATCGGTGCCGGGCGCTCCAGCGTCTCTCCCTCACCGGTGGAGCTCAAGTCGACCCCCTCCATCTTTACGGCGGCTTGGGGCTCAACCCCCTCAATCACGACCGTCGTCGACGCCGGCTCCACGCCTTCTGAGGCTGCTGGCGTACCCCCCCCTCCGACGGGGCAGTGAGCACGGCCTCGACCGCCACTCCGGCGGACCCTGTCGATGCGACGGGTCGACCCGCTTCTTCCTCCGCTCAACTTCGCTCTGCGGCGGCCTGCGCCTGCCCGCGCCCTATCGCCTCCCGCGCCTTGGCCGCCCACGCCGCACCTGGGGCGAGGGTCGAAGGGGATGAGGCAGCAGGACTGGCCCCGATGGCCATCTTGGCCGCGGCCTCCGCCTTCAGCCTCTTGGCCGGGGTGGGGGTCGCGTCCTCCAACGAGCGCTTCACCCTGAAAAAGGAACTCATACGCGACGGTAAGCACAAGTCTTGTCCTGCTCAGCCCGAATGCGTCTCACCTGGGCCATGTGCCGCTCCTCCTTCACCAGTGGAAGAGACTTCCGGAAGACGACATTCCCCTGAGGGAACGCTAGGCGGTTAGGACGCAGGCAAAGGAGACAAACAAGAAGACAAGAGGGCATTGACAGAGAAAGAGGTGTTGTACCAGCTGGACGTGGCCCTGGTCTGGCATCATGGGGACGCTGGCGACGTTCTCCACCTCGAACGCGTCGGCGAAGGAGGCACGTACTCGGCGAACCACCCTCTCGAGGGGCAGCTCATCCTCCATGAGGCGACACCCCGTGAGATCCACCCCCAGGCGCATCCTGTCGAGGCATCGCGGGCGAGCCATCAGCGGCACGACTCGCCGCTGGTGGAAGGCCGACGCGACGATCGCCGCCGTAAGTCCCGCCTTCTTTAGACGGGAGATCGCGCCAAGCAGGTGGTCGAGACACTTCTGCTTCTTCTACTCGACGCCGTACCTCCAGTGGTCGGGCCTCGAGTCGATCGTCCTCCCGGTGTAGGCGGGGAACAGACCGTCGTCGTTCCTCAGGTAGAACCACCCGGAGTGCCATCCTGAGTGGCTCGACGTAAGCTTCGCCAGGATCCAGCAATCCGCCCTCTTGAGGGAGATGTTGCAGCACCCTGCCCTGACCATCCTGCGGCTACCGCTCCCGGCCGAGGCGTGGAACAGGCCTGCCTCGAACAGGTGGATCCACAGCTCCCAATTCGGTTCCATCCCTAGGTATCCTTCGCACACGGCGGTGAAGACCGCCACGTGACAGATGTAGTTGGGGGAGAGGTGTTGGAGCTCCACGCCGTAGTGGTGGAGGATCCTGCGTAGAAGACGGTTGGGGGGGGATCTCAGCCCCGCTCGGTGGAAAGCTTCGAAGCTGACCACATAACCCTCTGGCGGGTTGGGCTCAGCGTCCTCCCTCGGCAACACTATCCACTCCGGCCGGTCCGCGGAGGTGATAGGCCGGAGAAGGCCGCTCTCCACCAAATCTCCCAAACGCCCCACGGTCGCCGATGATGGAAGCCAGGAGTCAGGGCCGCGCAAGCTGTAGCCGGCCATGTGAGCAGGGAAGCGGATGCGCTCGGATGCGGGGGTGGAAGGTATGTTCCCAATCTCTCCTCTCCCTACTCTTGCGCGCGCAGAGATCTGGCTCGGTGGGCGATGAAGGCAATGGCGAAAGGGGAGGAGGCAAGGGAGGCAATGGCAAGCGTGAGGGAGCCGACTCCCCACCTTCAGTGTTTATAACCGGAAGCCCAACAGGCAGATCCGACGAAAAGGCAAGTAAGTCTCCGCACTAAATGCGCCTACCTACTGCCCCCTCGTATTCCACAGGATAGGGCACACCCGTCGCGTCATCGGGCTCCGCGCCGCACTCCACGCTGCACCCTACGCCTGCTACGGCTGCAGTCGAACGGACATCTCCTAAAAAGGCGTGCCTACGGCGGACAACATGCAACAGTGGGCGTTATCTTCGGAGGTAAGCAACGGACGTCGACCCGTCCGTCAAAATCTCGAGGGAGCGAAGGTTGGCCCTCGGTCAGGCCTCGATAGCTGCCCTCGAGTACCTGAGGTCAGGGAGGACCCAGGGTTACGGACTCCGGTCCACCCCTAAATCTCGAGGGGGGGCGAAGGCTGGCCCCACGAACAGGGTTCGACAGCCGCCCTCGAGTACTCGAGTTAGGGATGACCCAGGGGGGGCCGGCGCGAGCCCCTAGCTCGAGAACGAACTCTCGAGGCCCCCCGGGAAATATCCAAGGCATAACCAGGGAATACCCAAGGATCCCTACGACGGGAGGCATCGAGCCACCAACTCCCATCGAACGGAGTTGGCACCTAGGTAATCCACGCGGTCTTGCTTAATGAGAACGCCTCAGGGCTTCTATCAACCCCTATCGAACGGGGCATGAGTTCTCACTTGGATTTCTACCCGTTACCAGCTCGCAGAGGACTTCGAGGCTCGTCCTAACGAGGATAGCATGATGCTCTTCGCCCCACAATCCGAGCGCAAGGATCCGTGGGAAGGACGCTAGGAGGTGGTGAAAGCCCAGCCACACGAGGCTCGAGGGCTAGACTACGCACGGCACCCCTCGACGAAAGAGGGTCGAAAACACTCGTAGCCTGGCAGACAGAGTTGACCCCTCAATAGGGCACTTGACTCCAGTTTAACGCTCGAGGGAGCGAAGGCTGGCCCTCGAAAGGGTTTCGACAGCCGCCCTCGAGCACCCCTTCCCAAGGAAGTGAAACGCTCGTAGCCTGGCGAACATAATTGACCGCTCGATAGGGCGCTATGACTCCAGTTAATCCTAACTCCCCTCGATAGAATACATGTCAAAGCCCCCAGAGGAGTTCTTAATCACTCCTCTGGGCCCTCGGGGGCTAACCCCATGGGGTACGCTCGCGCGCACCCCGCGGAGAATCAGACCTCGTACTAACCCTACAGATCATCAGCAAAAACCTCTATGCAGATTTTCCTTATCCGCATAGAGGCTCGGGGGCTACTGTCAGGTACAAAGGTAAGGGGTACCCTAAACATGTGATAATCTAAAGCTCAACATAGCAACCATTTTTAAGGCAGGATCAGATCAGCCGTTCAAGTCAATGGAGGAAGGCCCATCATGCAAAGGCCTCCCTCACCGGCAACAGTGACCAGTCGTGGGCCGGCCCATTGCGGGAAACACAGAAGACAGGGGTAGAACGAACGACCCCTCCGCCTCTACCTCGACTGACGGACAGGGGTCGAACGAACGACCCCTCCGTCTCTACCTCGACTGACGGACAGGGGTCGAACGAACGACCCCTCCGTCTCTACCTCGACTGACGGATAGGGGTCGAACGAACGACCCCTCCGTCTCTACCTCGACTGGCGGACAGGGGTCGAACGAACGACCCCTCCGCCTCGACCTCAACCGACGGACGGGGTCGAGGGAACGACCCCCCAACCTCGACCCCCCGTGACGGACGGGGGGTCGATCGAACGACCCCTGAGAAGGAGGCTCGATCGACTTACCTGCTCCCGGTATGGGGTAAAGGGGATCCAATGCGCCTACGTGCCCCCGCCTAACGCCATGGGCGCCCACTACCACAGTCAAATCCATCAACTCACCGCCCATGCCCGGGACCTCCGTCAACCGTGCGGCCGCTATAGCCACATCGCAGGTACGGAATCCAGAGGCACCCCTCGAGCCATGAACATGACAGCCCTCGACTGTGTCTTCAGGGATACGACAGGGTCACGCTGGCCTCAACCCCCTCGACCAAGGGGCTCGACCATCGTCTCCAACCACTCCGGCATGGGACCCGTCCTATCCGCTTCGTCCCGCTTCAACTTTGGAGCCCGTACCTGTCTACAGGAGATCGATCGTACCATGCCACGACGTGCGGCTGTGTCCAGTCCGCCATCACCATGCCCTGAAGCACTAGAAGGACGGGAAGGCCACGCCGCTACAGCGATCGACGTCCCATCGTAAGCATGGCGCCACGGATACCTCTCCCATGCCTCTACAGTCTAGGATCTCTGTACTCTCAGGCCTCCCCTTGATCTATAAAAGGGGACACTGGGATAGAAGAAAGGGCATGCGCATTCGTATCGGCTCACGCATTCAGACGTTAGAGGTCTCTCAACGAGACGAGACGTCAGCTCTGACCCGCATACACCAAGAGCCAAGTCGCACACACCACACCCGCCTGCTTGATCAGCATCTCAAGCAATCAACCGACCACCTAGGGTAGCCCTGCTAGTCCTAGGCCTCAGCTCATCCTGAGCACCCCCGTGTAAACCTGCTTGTACCCCCCTATACGAGCACTTCGGTGCAAGATAATACAATTCATTCTCCCCCGCTGGACGTAGGGTCTTCTTTGTCCGAACCAGGATAAATCTTGTGTTCTTCTTGCATCACGTCTGGGAGAGGGAGCACGCAATATACAAATTTACTAGTTGATGGTCTTGACCCCCTGGGTCATAACACCGACAATTGTCTATTGCGTACTGTACATCTCTAGCATGATACAACTTGTGCGGTGAAATACCAAATTATAAGTGTGTGATTGGTGACCTAGTTTTGGCTTAGTCTGGCTCTGTCCATGTAGCGTTTCAATGTTTAAATGGTTGGGACTCGCGATTGGGCCAGGCTCCTATCTTGCAAAAAAAAAACATCCCTCGGCCTGGCCCGAATAACGTACTTGGCAGTAGCACGGTGTGAAGAAAGCTAAGCAACATGGACCGGAGTTAACACACACAACTTTAAGCGAGTGTAGCAAAACGGGTCAGTTGAAGATACTCCCTCTATATAGAAATTAGATGACGTTTTGGACAAACTTTGAGTTAAACATTAGAAATATAAATTATTAATAATTTTTAAGTTATTATGATTGCAAATGTGAAAATTACATGAATAGATTTGTCTTGAAAAATGCTTTAATAAAAATATACATATATCATTATTTCATAAGTATTTTTATAAAAACACCGAGGTCAAAGTTACGTTTAGATAACCGTGTCGCTGTCCAAAATATCATCTATTTCCTATATGGAGGGAGTACCCTCAAAATTGGAATATGGAGAACACGGGATGGTCAAACATTATACTGTCAATTTCACTTGAGCAAATTAACATCCACAACACCCATGGCACGGCCGGAGCTAGGCTATGCAATCCGAGGCAGGCAACCACGCATGTGTGTACCATACACACCATACATACATAGATCAAACAACAACGACAACATAGAGAGCTAGTGCATGATTAATATATAATTGACTAAGTACATGGAAAGCAAGTTTTAACAGACAAGCGATAGATCAAGCAGTTCTTATTTTAGCCGGGAGATCGAGTGATGGTGAGTTGTCGCTGTAGCTAAGCTCATGGCGAGCCAGCGCCCGCCGCCCGCCGCGCGCGTCCCTGCGAGATTAGTAAGCGACGATCTTGAGGCCGAGGTTCTTCTGCGCGAACTCGATGAGGCCGTCCACCTCGCTGTCGTCGATGAAGCCGTCGCCGTCCGTGTCGGCGTAGCTGATGCCCTGCTTGCTCCTATAACCCGGGAACCGGGTGCGGAGGGTGCGGATGGCGCGCCGCAGCTCGTCGCGGCTGATGCGCCCGTCCCGGTCCGTGTCGAACCGCCGCAGCCACTCCTTGAACTCGTCCACCGTCATGTCCGCGTCCAGCGACCGCGTCGTCGCCGCCACCGTCATGTTCCTGATCGCCATCGGTGGAGCGCAGCAGCAGCAGCAAGCAGCAGGGGCTCACAGCACTACCAGTGCTACCAGCTCTTCCTGTATGTGTGTGTGCAGCAACTTGTTGAGACCTATTGCTCTTATATAAGCAATCCAATTTGGCAAGGCTGTCGTGTGCAACACAACGCCTGCCGCCGTCACTTTTTTCTGGGGGTAACGTTTATCACGGCTTGTATCTTCTTACCCCTGCCTTGTTGTGACCTTTTTGCAGCTTAGCTTATTCTCTACGCAGATTTGGTGGTCGATAAATAGGCCACTGCCAGGTCCAAGAGCACAACGGCATCTATGGCGTGGAGATCAGATCGAGCCATCTAGATCGTCGTGCACTACTCGTTGAATGGAGCAAGAATCTGCACCCAAGTCATCAAGTTGCTGGAAAAGAACAAAATTTAAAGTTGAAGATACGAGCTTCTGCATTCTGCATTCATCATCCAGCTGATTGATGGTGTCGTGGAATAGAATCGTGTAAGCTGCGCAAGAGGTAACCACGGCCAGCCGCACAATGTGGGAATCTGCAAATAGAGAAAAATCGGGCATACTGTATACGGAGTACTGTACAGTGCTATCTTGTTAAAAAAAAAGGAGAGATGGAATAGGATGCTGAAATGAGGCCCTGCATTATTGCTCCTCCAAACCATACACGCTTCGTGGTGGCATGGTGCTGCTTGTGCTTGAAGAAAGTAGGGTGCTCCCTCTATTAGTCATTTTATAAAAAAAACGACAAAAGTGTTTCTAGTATATATCTATATCCATAGTAATATATATATATATGTAACTAAAAAACCAAAATGATTTACCATTTGAAACAAGTGGAGTATTAGATATTTTTTAACACACTGAGTACATATATTTATTAAGAAGAAAATGTATTACCTCTATCCCTGAAAGATTGTAATTCTCGTTTTTTGAAATCAAAAAGTCAAAGAAGTTGAACTTTGACTAATTTCATATAAAAAAGTACTAACACTTATTATATGAAATAAGTATTATCAGATTAGTTATAGAATATATTTTCATAATAAATTATTTAGAGATATAAATATTAATAGTATTTAATATAAAATTGATCAAACATGATATATCTTGATCGATACAATTCTCATAGGACGAAGGTAGTAATATATAAAGTTGAAACGAACCCAACAAAAAGAATATAAAAAGGAGCCTGACGATAGCCCGGCAAGGAAAAAGAGGATAATCGGGACGGCAGCTCGTGTTAGGTTTCAACTTGCTACAAGCTTGCATTGACTTTGTATTTTTTGGTAAAGTTTCATGGGCACCGATTATTCGTTTCAGTACTTTCGTAGCTTTATTGGATTTGTCTCTACGTCATAGACGGTAAGTTGCGAGGTCATCGACAAGACTGTAATCATTATGTACAACTGAGCAACTGGTGTTGCAGCGAGAATTCTACAGTGCAGAGCAAACTAGCAACTGCAAGGAGCAGTGACAGACGACGGCCAATTTGTTGACAGCAAAATATTCTTCACCAATCCTGAATTCCTAATACCGTGTCATCAGCAACAGCAAGCTGCAGAAAGATAAACAGCAGACGAGGAAGATAAAGCTAAATGAGCGCTGGTTTGAATCTGACCATCTTATTCAGGATGTGATTTGCATGCCATATTTACATCAGACTGTGCACGGAAGCAAAGCTGGGTGCTCTCACGGCTTCCTCCGCGGTCGAGTCATCATGACCATAAAATCGTCCATGTCCACGAAGCCATCGCCGTCCCTGTCGACCTCCCTCACCATCTTCCGGCAGTCATCCAGGCTGCAGCTTTGCCCGAGCTTGCGCAGGACAGTCATGACCTCCTCCGCGCTGATCCTGCCATCCTCGTCCCCGTCGAACACGAAGAAGGCCCGCCGGATGTCCCCGAGCTGCACGCCGTTCCTGTGCACCTCCATGAACTCCTCCAGATCCATGTAGCCGTCCTTGTTGTGGTCCGCGACGCAGATCATCCGCCGCGCCTCGGCGGCGGCGTCCGCCTTCCCGAACCTCTCCAGCAGCAGCTGCAGGTCTTTCTTGCTGACCTTCCCGTTGGGCTGGCTTGCGATCATGTTGAAAACTTTCTTCATCTCCTCGTCGTCGGGCTTGTAGGTGCTCAGGTCAGAGAACTGCCGGTCCCTGGCCGACAGCGGCCGGCCCATTGGACGGCTGCCCTGCCGGCTGGCCTTGGCCCGGAGCTTCGCGAGATTGTACTTGAAGGAGAGAATGCTCAGATGAGACATTTTTGCGATGAATAATTGTTCTGCTGAGGCTAGCTACAGGTGGATGGATGCTCTTGGCCAAAGTTTTTATGTCTCCTGCCGTCAACAAAGTTTGCCGGAATACATATGCCTGAGAGATGCAGAAAGTTTCAGATTGTGGGATTTCTCCAGAACGTGCAGCGTAGGCAATCTCAAACCAGAAAGGAGGGCAACAGATGGGCCATACAAACGTGCAAAGTAAGATTCTAATGAAGCTGCTTGGGACGTTCAGCAAGCCAAGTTCTATACAGTACAGCCGAGAAAAGAATCCCCTTGAGATTTATTATTTTCTTTTCTGTACCGATCGTTATCATTGGAGTATCTGTCAGCAAACAACAAAGGTAAAAAAGGGGTACGATCACTAGGCACCATTGCTAAGTTTACAGTGTTTTTTTACGCAAAGTTTACAATGCTTAAAGAACAACCCACCATGTATCGTGCCTGAACAGTATAATGTGCAGTGGAAAGAATCATTGGTCAATTTTGTAGGTTGCGAGCACAAGCTATTCGGCAGCAGTTGCAAAATTACAGCAGCCGATTGACTTCAGACCTTTCAAACTATGGTAGTTTGCCATTGTCTAGCTCGTCTATCTGTTGAATGTCCTCACGAAATGTAATTTTCCTCACATAGCCTGCAAAACAAAAAAAAAATGTTCCCATTCCACAGGTATGGGAAGAAGTCAGTGTATAATCTCGTAGAAGAGAATAATAGAGCAGTCAGCTGTTAGAAAGAAAGCCCAACACTTTGGCATGACATATTCCCTCAAGCTCTACAGGAAAGTCTAATTCTAACTTTACCTTTTCATGGCATAAAAACAAACAAAATGAGAAAGCATCAGCAAAACTCCTAGTGTGAAACTATTGCTACACAAATCAATTACAGTTATATGTCGTCCATTGAGGCACTGACAACTACACATCATTCCCTTATTTCTCAAATCCCCAGCGAGGTTACATGTAGTATCTACCATGGTACATGTTCTGTAGAAGTCCACTGAACTGGTCCTGTGAGTAGGAAATCCCTACTGAAACAAGAAAATGGATCAACTGTTGATGTTTGAATATATCTAGTACTTGGAAGTTTATTTCAGGTAAGGTTTAAGGGTGTGAATTGAGTGGTGGCTAGGACATGAACTTAGGGTCTACTAGGGTCCAGTTCCAACTTCCAAGGGAAATGTAGCTGCAGCCACCAGCAACATGGATCATGCTTGTGTTCAGTGATGGGGGTCAAGCAAGAATGCAGGGAGTCAATGGGCGCAATTAATTAGACAAGCATATCTACAGGTATCATTAACATGAATTCATGGCGATGACAGGAGATTGTGTAGGGTTCATGATACAAGGCAAACCCCGAGGGAAAATACAGTCAAAAGTTTGCTGTGAACAAGACACCTAATTGATCAATCTCATCCATTGCTCTAAAATTGAGTGGCTATGTGTAACTTCCAAAGGTTCCACATAAACACTTGTCGCATAGGATACAACCTTTTATGACTAGTATATAACAATTAAAATGGGAACATTTGAAACAGTGAAACATATAGGACAGCATAACTAAACCAAATAGTTACTATCTATCTAGGGTAACAGTTGCCCAAGTTCTACCATGGCCTGTCACTGAAATGCCTAGAGCTACATAATAAAGTGTTGTCTGTACTCTGTCATTTATGGACTAGCATTAGTATCTCATCACAGACACCCTAAAAGCTGCTGCCGGTCGCCACTAAAGACATCTCCAGAAATTCCCCGCTCTCCCTCCCTCCCCCCCGCCCCCTCTCTCCTCCCCCCTACCCCTGGAGGTTCCCCGCCCCCCCCCCCCCCCCCCCCCCCCCCCCCCCATGCCTCCTTCCCCTCTGGCAGTATGTGAACACATTGTCAAGTCGGTGAGCGAGGTCTGCCCAATCCTCCATTGCAGAGGCCCTGTCACCCCAACGCCAGCCGAGTCAGTTTCAGTCCCTATGACACAAATTTTGGTGACCTCAGTGTGGTCAATTCGACCACACCTCTACACTTCACATCCTACAGGATCTTCCTGTTCAGGTGTTCAGGTCTTTGTGCCTGGTGTGAGGTCTTGCTTGTTGAGGATGTAGTCTACACCTTCATGGAAGGTGCTAATGTGCTCTATATATTAACGTTATAATACAATCCTGTTTAAAAAAGAACTGCTGACCATTTACTGTTTTCAGATAGCATATACTTTACCATTCATATACATGCTGCCAATTAACAGGGTTGGCTCAGTTCAGATGCCTCATATGTAAACCCATGAGGATAAGAGCTGAGGGGGTATCACTGTCCATTGCATAAACTAGAAATTTCATATTCAATCTAAGCACCCATTTATTCAGCAATTTATTACTATGTCATTGATAGTTTGTCATCATGCCTACCAACTAAAAACTTGCAACCATGTCCGTTCTAGTTTCTTGTGTGATTAGCATCCATGATATATACTTGTATAAACCAAAGACAGTCTGTTAGAAAACACAGAGAAACATTGATATGAATATCCCCAGAACTATTATCATGTACGTAGGACACTAGCAATTAACTATATTATTTCAGACAATACCAGGGAGATGATACACCAACGCAACTCCACTAGTAAAAGATTATAAGGACCTCAAACTTTGCAAACAAACTTGAGTTATATTTTCTGTGACTGAATAAGCACCATTTCACAAGACAATTTAGTCAATAGTCAATACTCAGACCTACTGCTGAACAGATTTCCAATACAAACACCTATGGTGCATTACTGTATTATAATCAATTAGTAATCAATGCGCAAATGCAAACAGATATGAATCCGATGTATGGCCAAAATAGTGAATGCTGTAGCCTGGAGCTCTTAGGAATTAGAGCCACTGGCAATAGGTAGTTTATTCCTAAACATACAGTCCAATTTATGAAAATCTAAGGTTCTTCTAAAAAAAGCAATGTCTAATGTCCAAGCTTAGTAACTCAAGGTGCAGCAAATAACTTAGCCATGGGGTTCGAAGTTCAAACCACCCTAGTGTTGTAATTTTATAATTATAGCGTGATATATAATAGAATTGCACCTCCACCAGTAACAGCTCTACTGCATGACAAAGTATATTATCTGTCCAACTAGTAGTTCATCACAATGACATCACATCTTCACAAAGCTCAAGTCTTGATTCATGGTAGATCTACCAGTAAGATGTTCTTGGTAGCTTTGTCCTTGTTCTCTAGAGATGACTCTTAAAAAGCATCGATGTTGTAGCATGTAAGGAAATCAAGTTCGAGAAATCTCATCTTACCAATGCCAGCGCATGGCACACACTTGCAGATGGTCTCCTTGCCCTTCTTCCTGAAGTAGCTGACCAGCCCCGTACCCTGGCAGCTCCGGCACTTGCCCGTCCACTCGTACGAAACCGTCTTGCAATCCTACAGCCCAAATTCAGACACCCCAAACTCATCACCTCGCCCAAACCCAAGCCGTCAAAAGGAACGCAGAAATTGAAGCTTTCACCTCGGCCTGCCGCACTCACCTCGATCTCGATGTCGCAGCTAAGCCGGCGGTTCAGCTCCTCCCGCGACATGGGCTCGGTCTCTGGCACGGTCAAGGGGATGGGGAGAGGCTCCACATCATCCACCAGGTAGCTCTCCTTGTCTCCCGACCACCGCTCCCACCATCTCCTCCTTTTGCCCTTCTTATCTTTCTCCTCCTCGGCGCCCTCCTTGGCCTTGACGCGAACGCCAGGATCGCGCGCGGCGACGCGGCCGCCGGGGGAGGTGGACGGGTCCGTGTCCGGAGTACGGCGAGGGCGGAACCAGTCCGGCGCCGAGGCGGCGCCGGTGGTGTTGGCGGCGGCCGGGGAGTGGGGGAATCGGGGGCGGCGGTGGAGAGGAAGGGAGGGGTTGAGGCGAGAGGAGAGGAGAGGGGAGGGATTCGGGGGAGTCGTCATGGAGACGACGGGGAGGTTTGGTTGTGGGAGGCGGCGGTCATCACCGGCGAAGAGGCGGGAGTGGGAGTTGCAGGGACGACGAAGTGGGAGACGAGCGCGAGGAAGGAGGAGGAGATAATTGAGCAGACAAAACACGAGGAGAGATATCTTGGGACAGTACGGACCTATGGGCACAACCGCACAACGGGCTACGATGACGGATCATGGGCTGCAGAATAATTCCGGGCTGGATTGCATGGCCTGCCACAAAAGCATTTCACTTTTTTTTGTATAAAAAACTACTATAACCAAATGGTTTCAGCTTTTGATTCATAAATAATAAGTGAGCGGCCACTCAACGATTGACATTCTGGTGACAAAGAAGTTGTTCGGATGGGTTGTACACGCATTGCTCTTATTACTTATAGACTTCTTGTTTTTCTCATTCAAGAAAATATAGTCTTCTTTTTTTTTCTATAACAAAATGCATCTTTACAGAAAAAGAAAAAGGCTACATTTAATAGTACAAAAAAAATATAATGCTTCCAAAAATAAAAGGAAACGGTTGTCCGAAGCACCCGAAGTTGTGTAAGAAAAAGAACACCATGATAAAAGACCACCAGTCAGATAATTTTGCCCTATTGTAATGCCCTTGTCAGCTAAGGTTGTTCCCAGGTGTGTACCTGTCAGCAAGTTATTCGTCATTCACAGCATCGGATACTACGAAACCACAAACGCTAAATGTAGTCACTTACTGGAACCTAAACGTTGTGTCCAGCGTCGCTCTGTTCCGGATGCTGCTCGGGATCGTTCCTTGTAGGTTATTGTTCTGCACATACCTGTGAAAGAGGTGATCAATAGGTTAAGGCTTTGTTGGAACGCGGGAATTTTTTCTCGTTCCTACGTTTTTCTGTGAAAATAAATTGATTCCTGTGAAATTTTTGTACGATTCCTGTGAAATTGTTACATTCCAAACAGGCCTTAAAATCGCAAGATTATCAATGAGTAATAGAGCAACTATTTGTCCTACGTACTCCTACGCTGGAGTTGATTAATAAATATTAGAGGCACGTACAGTTCATCAAGTCTTGTAAGGTTTCCAAGCGATTCAGGGAGCGGGCCTGTCAGTCCGTTGTCCTCGAGGTGCCTTCAAATTTCCAATCAGGAATGCAACGCGATCAGGTAAAACAAGCAACCAATATCTTCAAAGTCAGATTATCATTCAGGTGGGGATCGCCTCCCCCGGTGACATTCAAAAAAAAAAAGTCAGATTATCCAGGACCAGAAAGGAATATTTAGCCGTTGGTGATAATATTTATTACCCGTCGTTATTATTATTATACTTACAAAGAGACTAGATGATGCAGGAGGCTCAAATCTGGAATCGGTCCAGTCAGATTGTTCCCGACAAGCCAACTGCAACAGTTAGCGCTTCAATTTTAGCAATCCTTTTTTTCCCACTTAGCATGTGTATAAATATACATCACTTTGTTCCAGAAGCTTACATGCTCGAAACTGCACTCAGGTTGGCAATGTTGTCAGATATCGATCCTCCAACTCTGAAATTCGTGAGGTTGCTGCAATGACCAAACTGACCGTTATTCATTGTTCAGAAGTATACAAGAGGACAATCCGTTCTCATATGACTGGTGCTACAATACAAACTTACAGCTCTGTTACTCTTGCGAGTGGATCTTGGTTGCAGGTGACACCAGTCCACGAGTTCCCCTTGGGCAAGCAAGGATCACCTCTCCAGTCCGACGGCGGGTTCATGAATCCTCTGGCCAGCTCCTGCATGCCGATTACTGCAGCAAGGAGATGGGTGATTTGAGGTTGAGCAAACAAGTAGAGAAAAGTGCACCGATCAGATCAAGAGGTGTTACCGTCTCTGGGATGCGTCCTCCCTCCGAGCGGGACGACCATCATGAGCTCTGCCGCGTTGATCAACGGCCCGACGGGGGACCCCGGCGCAGGCGTCAGCGTGATCGTCGTCTGCCCGGACAGCGGCCACTCGGCGCCGTACACCATGGATCCAGCCGTGGAGACGTTGAGGCCGGTGAAGAACGGCTGGCCGTTGACCGCGACGTCGAATACCCTCCAGCTGAACGCACTCGGCCCCCGGTTGTCCTGGAAGTAGAGCGCCAGGTAGTAGCTCGCGGCCGGGAGTGGCGCCGGCGGCCACTGGAGGTCCAGGCTCTTGTCTCGGCTCGCCGTCAGGCCTCGCCTGAACACGGCCTCCGGAGGCTTGTTCCAGAACGCCTCCGTCGCCACGCTCGCCTGGCTCTCCACCACCGGGATGCTCCCCCCGTCGCTGTACGGCTCCCAGTAGCGGTTGAACCGGTCACCTGGATAGCTAGATGCCACATTTCGCACGACATGGTCGTCAGTCAGTTGTCCGCCCGCATCTTCGTTCTCGCCGAAACATGCATCGTCCATGAATTAAAATTAATGGCGCCCACCGGCCGCCGCCCGGTTCCTTTTTTTCTCCCTTACCCAATGATGGAGCCGTCGTAGCCGAAGCTGTGGCGCGCGATGGTGCTGAGCGCGTAGGCGGTAAAGTTGACGGCGCCGTACACGGATCCTTCCAGCAGCACCACCTCGAGCGCGTTGATGAAGGGGCTCCGGCCGGGCGCGGTGGCGGCGTTCCTAGCGAGGCAGACGCTGAGCTCCTTCCCGGCCGCCTCCACGACGGCCTCGTAGTACGCGGCGAGGCCCCGGGCGTAGCTCCCCGCCGTGTCCACCGCGCTCCACCGCGTGCCGTCGATGATCTGGTCGAACACCGGCGGCGCCTCGCCGCCGTCGAACCCGCCGTAGTAGTACGTCGTGCGGACCAGGTACCTGGCGTGCATCGTCGCCGGGACCGTGTAGCAGTACTTGGTGGCGGCGGACGCGTCGGGCGGCGGGAAGTACCGGAGGGAGGAGAGCATCGGCATGACGCCCGGGGAGTCGAGCTCCGCGACCTCGCCGACGTGGATGAAGGCACCGTCGGGGACCCATGTCACGTTCCCGGCGACCTTGTTCGACGTCGCGCCGCAGCTTATCTGGTACCCTGCGGCGCACGAGGTGAGCGAACCAACTCAGGGGGCATGATCGAGAGAATAATAATGGCGGGAGTACGTGATGAGAGATTCACCCACCGGACAGGGCGTCGGCGACGACGCCGACGAGCAGGACGAGGGCGCCGGCGAGGAGGAGGGAGAAGGGGATCATTAGTGCGGTGGCGCCAGTTGTCGATCCTCGAATAATGCAATGACAAAGACGCGGGATTTGGACCGAGCGCAAGCCCAACGGCGACGAGATGGAATGGAAGCGAGGACTTGGAAGGACAGCTGCGGTTGCCGCCGGCTCGCGACTGTTGTTTTGTTTTGTTTTGCTCGGGCCGGGCGGGGCGGCAGCCTGTTCAGGAATTGATTTTGAAATTCTGCAGTGGTTGGCTCACCTACTTGTTCTTCTGATACGCCGGACCAGTTCCAAGTCTCGTAGCTGCGATTCGTTAGGGGACGGATTATTATAATTATAATTTTAAAAGTCTAACAGCTTGGTTGCAAGAAGAAAAACGGAACTACTACTGCTCCTAAAATATTTGACGATGCCGGTTGGGTTTGCTTGGATGGATGGAAAGCATTTGGCGAGAGGTGCCAGCAGGCGCCCGAGGCCCGAGCTCGATCATGCCTGGATGCCATGATTCGTTGCGTCTCGCGCGTTCTCCGCGGACGTGGTGGGCGTTTGTTCCTTGCTTGCGTCTGGCCTTCCCCAGCTAAATCGGCGGTTAGCATCAGATATTCAGATGGTTCATGGCTGGCTGGCTTTTGATCGATCTACCCCGACCCCCGCGCAGGACGTGCTCGGATCAACTGCGGCCCAACTAACCTGCTGATGGAGCGACACGTTGGCCGCCGTCGCAGTCCGGCAGTCCCGTTCCACGACGCGCGAATTAGACCTTTTCGCGTATACAGTTATATAAGCGTGGTCATCGACGGCGGCGCTCGCTGTTGAAGCAGCAATGTATGTTCACGGCGTGGTATCAACCAACATGTGGCTGTATATGCCGTCCCTTGATGTAACATGTGATCCTATCCGCTATCAAATCTATCAGCGACTCAGACGTGGACGAGATTGGTTCAAGACCAACCTGAAAATGGGTTACGTTTTGTTTTTATTTGCTAAAAAATAAGGACAGGCGAATCAGCCTGTGATGGGATGGGTGGAAATTATGAGCTGCCTCAAAGTGGAACACGCGCCCGCGCGGCGAGATTGGCATGATCTGCATTCTTCCCTTTTCAGGTTGGGTCACAAACTCACAACCTTCCAACATCAGAGGTAGGCCCTCTAATTAACACTATGTGGAAAAAAGTACCTTTCCCTGTCATCGAGCGAATTTTCTCCTCAAACTTCAAAACGAGATATTTACTATAAAAAATAGATCTAAATCTACAATAAAAAATGTTGTAATAAAGTATACTATATTATATGTTCACTTATGTGGAGTCCAAAAAAAGAAAAAGACAAAACAAACCTTCAAAACCGTTTATAACAGGGACAGGGAGGTAAAACGTACGGTTTCAAAAGTTAAGGGAGATGTGTTATCCGGTTTTGGTAAGATTTAGCCGAAATAAAAAAAATGAAAAAAAAACAAAATCACCTTCAAAACCGCTTATAACAGGGATAGGGAGGTAACACATACGGTTTTAAAAGTTGAGGAAGATGTTTTATCTAGTTTTGGACTTAAGAAGGAAAATTGAACTTTTGCAAAAACTGAGGGAGAAAAAATGGATTTTTTCCAGTCGACGAGCTAAGACTAACTCCTTTGGGTCGTCAATCTGGTTCGTCAGGTGTACGATGCTGTTCGTTTGGGCTCTGTGGGCTATGGCTAACACATTGAGTCAACGGATGGCCAGGGCACTAGTGAGGGAAATGGGCCGAATAAGGTTTCTCAGGCAGCCTGTTGGAAAACAGCTGGTTTGCATTTTTCTGATCTTATTGATACGCACGCATGTGCGTTCAGACTTCAGAGCTCACGCTACTTGGGCGCGACACTCACCAATCACCACTCCGAAGGAGCAGCTCGGAGAAAGAAAGAGTATCTTGAAGGGTACTCCATGGCGTACTTGAATAAACAATGGAAGTTTGCATCTTACACCATGCCGCCGTTACTTCGAGCGGCGAAAAAGTGCGCTCGCCTCGAGAATCCCAAGTCTCTGCAGACTGCAGTGCAGATTCTTCAGCTGGTTGAAGCGGAGAGCCGGAGACCGTGGGCATCAGAGTCCTCTGCTCCCGTCGTGCGCCAAGGCTGGTTTCTCTTTGCGGGCGCAGACAAGGGGGCGATCGACGAAGGATCGGAATGGACAGGAAGCGGAGGCCGCTGCCGCAGCCGGCGGTGAGGAGGCCCGCGTGGCCCCTCCGCCTGCTCGTCGCGCTATGCTTCACGACGCTGCCGCTCTTCCTCGCGCTGTCAGCAGGGCGGCCAAGCCTGTTCGACGTGTGGCAGCAGATCGGCATCAGAGCAGCGGTGCACGACGGTACGTTACGTGCTTGTCATCTTGCCTCGCGTACCGACCGCACGCTGCATGCAGAATTCGCAAACGCAGACAGCAACGCGTGTTCGCTTACCCGCTCACCCCGATCCATGCAGATGATGAGGCGAAGCCGTCGGAGCCTTCGGATTCGCCGCCGGAGAGCCGCCGCGACATCCTCCTCGGCGGCCTGCTCTCGCCGGACGTCAGCGAGAGCACCTGCCTGAGCCGGCACCTCTCCTCGCTGTACCGCAAGGCGTCGTCGCCGCACGCGCCGTCGCCGTACCTCGTCTCCCGGCTGCGCAAGTACGAGGTGCTCCACCGCAGGTGCGGCCCGGCACGCCCTTGTACGACAAGTCCGTGAAACAGCTCGCCTCCGCCCACAACAGCATGGGCCTCGCCGACTGCAGCTACCTCGTGTGGACGCCCAGCAGCCACCTCGGCGACCGCATGGTCTCCATGGCGTCCGCCTTCCTCTACGCGCTGCTCACCCGCCGCGTCTTCCTCGTCGACATGGCCAAGGACATGGCGGGCCTCTTCTGCGAGCCCTTCCCGGGGGCGTCGTGGGAGCTGCCCCCGGCGCCGGCCTTCCCCGTGCACAACCTCACGCAGCTCCGCCGCGGCAGCGAACATAGCTACGGGAGCCTGCTGGGGGCCAAGAAGATCAGCAACGACGACCCCGTCGGCGTGAGGTCCGAGTCGTTGCCGTCGTACGCGTACCTCCACCTGGCGCACGACTACCTGCTGCCGGACCAGCGCTTCTTCTGCGACGACGACCAGACCGTGCTGGGGAAGGTCAACTGGCTGCTGCTGCGGTCCGACCTCTACTTCGCGCCCGGGCTGTTCCTCGTGCCGCAGTTTGAGGACGAGCTCCGGTGGATGTTCCCGGCAACGGGCACCGTGTTCCACCACATCGGAAGGTACCTCTTCCACCCGTCCAACAAGGTGTGGAAGGTGATCCAGGGGTACTACACGTCGTACATGGCCAAGTTCGATGAGAAGATTGGGATTCAGATCACGGACCTCGCCTGGAACCCCGTGCCCACGGAGGCGTACTTCAACCAGATCGCGGCTTGCACGACCCAGCAGAAGATCCTGCCCGAGGTAGACCCCAAAGTGGCGTCGAGTGAGCACGACGCGGCTGCGACGTCGTCGAAGTCGAAGGCGGTGCTCGTAATCTCGGCGCAGCGGGAGTACGCCGAGAGGCTCAAGTCCATGTACTACGAGCACGCCACGGTGACTGGCGAGCCTGTCAGCGTGCTGCAGCCGCCGGGAGCCGGCAACCAGACGCAGAACCACAAGGTGCTGGCGGAGATGTTCCTGCAGAGCTACTGCGACGTGTCCGTGGTGAGCGGGTGGTCAACGGTGGGCTACGTCGGCCACGGCCTCGCCGGGTTGAACCGTGGCTGCTACTGCCGCCGACGAACCAGACGGTGGCGCACCCGCCCTGTGTCCGGGCAATGTCCATGGAGCCGTGCTTCCACAAGCCGCCGAGTTATGACTGCAGGGCCAAGAAAAACGACGATCTCGGTGCCGTTCTCCGGTATCTCAGGCATTGCGAGGACGTGGATGATGGCCTTAAATTGTTTGATTGATGTCGATGATGAAGTTTGATCCGATCCGATCAAGTAACATTATCATTTTTTTTTTTTTGCAGAAGTCAGATTCCAAGCAACATTCAGAATAACTTATTTTGTTTTGATAAATGCATTTTATATATAAGAAAGCGTACAGCAAATTGCATGACTGTATTTATTTTTTGCTTGGGGGAAGTTGCGTATATGCAACTCCAGTCTACAAATTTAGTATTTCTCTTACAGTTTATGCAATTTCTTGAATTGATTCGAACAAACAACAATTTTTTTGAAAGAACACAAATAGCAAATTTGTGATGTCTGGAAAGGAAGATTGTCAAGCTAGATTATAAGCAGTCATCAATACATCATGTTGTTTTGCTACTGAGCATCTTCAAGAGACTAGCTAAATTCTTCTCTAAAGTTAAATTTAGCTATTGCTAAAGAAAAAACGTCTCCAACAGACTATCTAAATGACTCTCTAAATTTAGTGATTCTCTATCCCACCTAATTCGCTCTCTACTTTTAGATAGTCTACCTCACTAGCTATCTAACTTTTAGTTTTACAGAGTCTGTTGGAGTACTCTCATATTATTCATTTTAGAGAGCAACAAAATTACTAAATTTAGCTAATCAGTTTGACTAATCTCTTGGAGATGCTCTAACAATATTAGCACAGTGGTTAGAGGGGCAACAACTCATTGGTCCTCGATATAATCTATCTACAACACAAATCAGAGTACATTTCTGAAACACTTCTACGTTGTGTTCCAATTGTAACCTATTTGTTGTAGCTGTAGGAGTACATTTACAAATGAATCATACCAAAGAATTCAGCACAATATTATCAGTGGAAAGGAATGTAACTTTCAATGTGTCTTCTTCCTAGACACAAACATGGCTACTATGGACCGTGGAAAGAGTGACTTCCGTGTCTTTGGCTCTTTCACCCTAGTTGCTCCAATAGTATCAGCTCTAGACAATGTTCCAACCATTTGAGGATTGGAGGTTGACGATGTTGCATCAAAAGACAATGATGCACTCTTCAAATTGGGGACGTCAGAAATGGCATGCCTTGACTCACTAGCTTTCCTTTGCTGCTCATGCTTGGCCCTCCGCTTCCTCAGCTCATTCTCCATGGTGAGCTTGCCATATTGCGCCGAATTGGCTTTCTCTTGTGCAGCCCTCAGTTCCAACTTCCTCTCATTGATCTTCTTGGTCGACTGCTCTAGCTGATTCAAGCTCCTCACCTCAGCATCCTTGGCTTCTTTGATTTTTTCAACAGCCTTGATGACCCGTTTCTTGGCGAGGCCCTCGGCATCTTGGGCTTTCTTGCTTAAGGCATCATACTCTTCAACTGATAATGTCATATAGTTATTGCTTATCCGTTCTTCTTGGGGCTCTATTTGCGCCTCATCTTTGTATTCTTGCAATGCATTTGCTGAGGCGGTTGCAACTTCTTTAGATGCATTTACAGCAAGTATCTCCCTTGATGTCGCTTCAAGCCTCAATTTGACCACATTAAATTGTGACTTGACTTGATCAGCCTCTTCCCTAGCTTTTGCAACCTCATAACGGGCCATCTGAGCCTTAGCCTGTGCTTGTTCTACCACTTCAGTTGCTTGTTGTAGCTCCGTAGGTATCTTAGCTGCTTTTGTTCTTTCATGGACGATGTTGATCTCATATGTCATGTTGCTTAGTTCTTCCTGGTGAGATGACACAGAAATCGAAGCAAGGTGCTCTTTGTGTTTCAGTGCCAGTAGATCAGCCTCCTCCCTCTCTATATCAGCTCGAAGTGTAGCTGCAGCATTCCAAAGTATTATGACATCATCTTTGGCTTTTTTAATGTCCACCCTCATGTCCTCGAGCTCCTTCCTAGCATTTGCTAACTTCATCTTCGTAATTACCATTGGTCTCTCTACATCTCCATCTACACTAACCTTTTCGGAACATTCCCCTTTTAAATAACTAAAAAACTCATTTTGCAACTTCACCAGCAATGTAGAGGCAACTTTTAGCTTCGATTCAAGATCTTTCTTGACTGATGCTGCATCACGCATACTTTGAACCTCCTCATCAACTTTCCTTAGTTCATTCTGCCATTTCTCCTTTTCTTGTTGATATGCTAAAGCAACATTCAATTTGTGTTCCTCTGCTATTATATGAGTAGCTTGTGAAGAGGTGAGCAACTCTTTCAATCTGATAATTTCGAGGGTGAGGTCATCCACAGTTTTCTCAATCTTTTGAGATGCAACACTAGATTCACATGCTTTTGTCTCAGCATTGTCCCTTTTAGTGTTTAAGGATGGGTACTCCTTTTGAAGTTGTTCAATCTCATCCTTCACCAAATGTAGTTCTGCCAAGGCACTAGCATAGCGATACCTTGCAAGCTCAATCTCTGCTCTTGCTGCAACACTCTCTCTACAGGCAATTCCTTGTTGAATCTCTTTGAACCGTATATCAACGAGCTCCAAATCTTGTTGTGCTTGTATTGCCTCCATTTGTGTCTTCTCCAAATTTAGCTTCAAGCCTTCTATGGTTCTCCTAGTAGTACACAATTCCATGACAGCTTTATTTTTCTCAACTTCTGCAGCTTCAACTTTTTTTCTATACTTAGGAGCATCTTCTAGTGCCTTGTCAAGTTCATTCTGTACATTCTTACGTCTCTACACAAAACAAATGGAATGGAAATCCATGCCATTTTCATAAGCTATCACCAAAATAAGATGCAACAAAGAACATATTAGGAAAATAGACATTACCTCTTTCCAGTCAAGAATGCCTCCAAATTTGCTTACAGCCTCTTTAACAGATTCTATTGGTGCTCCAGTGTCGACAAGAACCCTGTTATCTATAGATTGAATGAACCGTTCAGCAATCTCTGCCGCCTTATAAATGTTTCTTTCAGCAGAGTTCGAACGACTTTCTACCTTCCGTTCTCCCAAGTAATTGCCAGTATCCTCTCCTTTTTTTACATATAAATCACTAATTGTAAGGCAACTTAAATCTTCGCTAAAGTGTCTAGAGTGACCAATACCCTTTCGTTCACTCTGGTCATTGCAATTTTGCTCTCCATTGTTCAAACGCAAATCATTAATTGAAAGGACACTTAAATCCTCACTTAAATGTCTAGTATGAATAACCGGGGCACTTTTAGTGAAATCGAAGGAAGTAGGAGGTTCTGAATCAATCAAACTTTCCACTAAATCGAAAGATTCAGAAGGAATAGATATCTGCAGCACATTTTCCACACTTGGTTCATCCATTATGTAGGATGCAGGAGCTCACTGAGTGGTCAGTTCAGAAACTTATCATGGATATACTTGACATTGGGTACCTGGAAAGTAACCAGCATATTATGTAAAGAAAGTGTTTTCACAATTCTAACTCATGGTTCAAGAAAATTATTTACATAATATGTAGTCTCACAATGTCTCCCCAACAATAAAAAAAGAAATGGATTGCCTTATAAAGAAAAATATTTTGGATCATTTTTGTGAGTAAACTCCTCTTCAAATTTACCATATAAATAATTGTATACTTTCTTAAGAAAGTGTAGTAACTCTGTCAAAATTGTTCCATGTGCATTTACTCTAACAACAAGAAAAATAAGGTTGATCAAATTAGTTACAGTTTCATCTAGTAAAGTTATTGGAACTTTCTTTTTTCATTAAAATGTAAATGATATATATTTGAGATTGCTTCGGTGCAACACTTTTTGAAAAAAAATCAATTTATGAGTGAAGTAATAAGGCAAGACGAATGACAAATCTAAGCAGATCATCTCCCACACACACTATTCTACGTGTTGCATGTTAAATAGTATTCAATACACCAGTGAAGTGCCGCTATCCTTTGACGACGCCTCTGAAATGTAAAAGCACACCCACCTAAAGGTTTACAAATATCCATATCTACTACATCCTTTATGCATAAAGGTCAGTACATTGAAATGAAAAAATACTCCTTGTCCATAAGACAATAAATTTCATTATTAAAAATAGTAAGCATTTCTAAAAGGATGTTCCCTCCCATAAGCATGAACAAAGATATCAAAACCATAAACACTTAGATTGTTGTCGTAAATAATGAAGCAATATTTTGTATCCACTAGAATTTTTTTTAGAAAACATATGTAATCATGTCAATGATGTCATGAGAAAACCTCAATATAGTGTGCACCCTCACAATTATCATCCCAATCTACAACCTTGTAACTGGAGTAGCATAAAAAATCCAAAATGTCACATGATCCCCACATTCTGTCCTTGTTTGGATATTCATGTGTTTACCTTAATTCACGTGTATTAAAGTGGATTGGAGTAGAATTAAATTAATTTTTACTTCAATCCACTCCAACATATGTGGTTTGAGGAAGATACATGTGTATCATACAAGGCCTCAATGAAGTACTCACCATAGATCTCATCTCATGCAGGCGACTGCATGACGATTGACCCTATCATTGTTGTTACCCCAATAGTCATCTGGTTCGGCGCACCTTAGTGCAACCTTCTGTAGACCTGCAGTTCATCATGGTCGCCACGAGTTGCCACCTCAGCCAGGTTGTGGAATCTTCTCCGTTTAACTAGACACTATAGGAGTCTCCCCTAACCTCTCACGGAGAAACACCACCCTAACTATGAATTTGTATCACATTTAACCGCTCCGAGCATATCTCATGATTTTGATTACATGTAGTCCTTTATTTGATTTAGGAACTAAATTAATCGTCCATAGACACTATGTTCAGTCTTCTGCTGCAATTCTTAATCTATGTTAGATTCCACTAAAATTGACGCATTATGAGCACTACATATCATATTTTCTTGGATTTATTGAACACTTGATTTTATCACAAGTTGTCCTAGTAATTGCATAATAATTATCTTGGTAATTGCATGACCAACACAATCACCACTAAAACACTAACCATCACTAAAACACTAACAATTATTTTTTAGTCATATCCTAATTTTCCAAATGTATAACTAGAGATAAAGATTTTAATAACTGAACTTAATTCTTTGGTTTCCAAATATGACAGTCCAAGCTGCACAAGATACATATACACATATATGCGTACCATTTATATAGTTCAAGCTACACAAACCTACATATACGTATCTATGAGGCTATCACATTGGTTATTGTCTTTTCTTCGTGAAGAATTAGGTAAGTACCTTGTTGAATTATTCATCAAACACATTTGTAAAGATGATCCACTAATCCCACCATAGATGAAATCAAAAGACAACTACAATGTCTATCTACGGTACAAGGAGGTATGCCTGATCGATAGTGAGGAGCATGGTCATATTTTATAACTGAGGTAAGTTGAATGTTACAATGTTTTCTAATAGTAATTGATTTAGTTTGCTGAAAATATCTTTGATGGTTTGTTCAATTGTTATCATGTGCATCGTGTTTCATTCTCAACATAGGTATAAAGCTAAAGAACTAGTTGATAGCTGTGACTACTTGATGATCCAAGATTGAACGTCACACATTTGTATTGAAATTATAATATCCACAGACAATATGAGTCACACAACATGTCTTTAAATGATTATTCTTAGATCTATTTGGATTATTTCATTTTGGAAGAATTGGAATCTTCTTAACGGATTAGGCCATTTGGTTTGGATTTGACATTCTATGACCATAATTTTCTCCCTTGTATGAATATCTCAAATTCATAGGATGGGATATGGAATTTGATTCTATAATCACCATGCCATATTTTTCCTCTACAACTATAATTTTCTCCATTGTATAGCTAACAATAGTATTTAAAATACTCTATATACAACAATATTAGCTTATCTATACCTAAATTTTTAGAATAAATTCAATTCTAAGGATCCAAACGGGGTATTAGGGTTTTTATTACTACTAGGCAAAAATACATTTGCTTAATAAAATAAATGGTGTCTAGTTGTTTTAAAATATTTTGTGTTCAATATGGCTCGTCAGAATAACAAAATAGATATGACAAACCGTCGACAATAATTAAAGTCATTTACAGTTGTGTACCCATTATTGAACTTAGAGCTTGTTTGGTAGGTAAAGCTGCTTTCTATAAAAATAGCTTCATGAGTAACTTTTTAGGTGAAGCTGAGCTATTTTAGAAAAAACTATTTAGCTGGAGTTTTTTTTTACAAAAATAGCTTTATGAGCAACTTTTAGGTGAAACTAAATTGTTTTAAAAAACTATTTGATAAAACAACTTTGCCAACACTTTCATGCATAGATAAGAGAGAGAAATGAAGGAAAGAGTTAATATAATCCATCTTTTCAACTTCTTCCCAACTTATGTCTTTGTGAATGGAGAAAAAATAGTTTCATCCAAAAATCTGTTTGAAATGAGTGTTTGGTAAAAAACAGCTTACAACAACTCATGAAGTTGGTACGAGATGGTCAAACAGGCCCTAAGATTACTACTATTTTGCAATATCTGAGTAAAATCATATAACTTATTGATATGGTCTATGTTTCTAGAAAAAAATTACTATTTGCATGGCACGTCACAATAAAATTATTGCGAACACGTTGAATACACAACACACAATATACAATGTAGTGGTAGAATGTGCATCTTGTTTGTACTAATAAACACATTCATACCTTCAAGTTGTAGTAATAATGGTTTGCGATCCTCCTAGTCATAAAAATTGCCATCCAAGCGTAAATTTCCTTTGATTAAAACAGTTGTATCTCCAAAGAGGAAAAAAGTTGACGTTGTTCACAAAACACAAGATCCTTAGAACTACTCCCTCCGTCCAAAAATCGGAGTTATCTTATAAAAAATAAAATCTCTAAGAATCGGAGTCATTTAAGCCAGGACCATGGTTTTCACACCGTCCCAGGTGCATGCAACTCCTCTCACTAGCCCAATTAATTCAATTATCTGTATGCGGCTCCTCTCACTGGATGAATTAATTCAATCATCTACATGTGCCGTACCGCCTTGGTCACTACGCATGACCCTAAGATGACTCCGATTTTTGGATGGAGGGAGTATCATTCAAGAGTAATTTTCCTATGATTAAAACAATTATATCTATAATGAGGAGAAGAAATGACATTGTTCTCAAAACACAATATCATATCACCTGTAATGCACAATGCTAGATAAATCCATGCATTTTTTTCCTAAACTGAATACATACGGGTGAACCTGAACAACAAAATGTAACAACTCAACTAATCAATCAAAAATATATAGGGTAATGGCAATGTGCAATACCTCATTGAAATCCCTTTTCATTATCTCCCTTCATGGCATGTAATTTCTCGATGGTAGGGAAGAAGAATAAAACAAATATGTGCCAAGTTGGAAAGAGAAGAAAAAAGAAGTGCTAGCTAGGCGTTCCTCTATGGAGAAGGAATGTGAGCAAACCAAAGGTAATCACGCCTATTTTTGGGATGTGGTGGTGCCTTTGTTCCACAATATTCCCTCCCTCCTAGATGAGGGGAGAGCCAGGGAGAAATATAGACCCATGGGCCCAAAATATACTCCGAAATTGGAGTTAAAGGGAGAGAAAATTGTGTGCCACCCTAGACATCTTGAGAGCAATATCTGCCACAATCTAGTGCCTTTGTGTCTATCCTTGCCACTAGTCACTACCCCCCTCTAGCCTTGCCATTTGTTGTTACTTCTTCAAGCACTATCACTACTAGTCACTACCTCCATCACATCAACCTCCCCTCAAATTGTATGCCCTACTGCTCTCACAACCTCAAATCGCAGACCTATTTGCTTCTCCACTCATATGCTTCCACCATGTCATTTGAAATCATATGGGGCAAACAAAGTAGAAGAGGAAATAATGTTATGACCTCTACAAGAAATCACTATATCATTAGTGCCTAACTTTTTTATTCTATCAGAACACTTTCATGCTTTTTAGCATATTTTTTCTTATAAACATCCCATTTGAGAGAATGTTTCACCAAAGTGGCAAGTGGAAAACGTTCCCCTTATTTTTTTAAATCACCATGAAAAATAGAGGAGTCTCTCTTGAAGGATTGTTCCTCAGGATTCATGTGAAAAAATAAGTTAAGTTTGCAACTAATATTCACAATGTACAAAATAGAAACAACTTTATTAGTAATTTCATTCTTTTTGTTTTTTATAGAGTGACAGTGTTAATATTATTAATAATTTACAATTGAAAATATATCATATAACAAAAGAGTAATGTAACTCATACATATTGCCTTTGAATAATTAGGAGGACGTATTGTGATGTATGTAGTGATGGAGCCACCACCCAGCAATAACCCATGGTGACTACCCAAGCTTAGCGGCATCTAGGCGGTAGACTCTACAAATTAGGAGATAGAAGGTGAAGTCCTTTTGCCCAAGTCCTATAAATTTATTAGCACAACCACTATGTGTATGTGAAAGGATCAAGATATCACCTAGAGAAAGAGAGTTAGATTAACAAATGCTGCATATAAAAAAGTTCACATATAATCTACTAAAACTTATCTAATTATTTTTTATAAAAGTTATAGATAGGGTTAGAACAACACCCAACCATTTCAATCACAAGTATAAATTCATGAGGTGCTTATGTAGGTGTTCCTTAGCAAGTTCACAAAGGTCCTACACTCACAAATAAGCACATCCAAGCAAATATGATTGAAATGCAAGAATGAAGCAAACCAAATTGGGGACACAAATTTCTTTCCTGAGTTTAGGTTGACCCCTTGGATATTATATCTTCATTGAGGAAGTTGATTGCGATTACCAATGGTGAAGCTCTAGCTGTGTGTTTTTTAGTCACTTCTCCAGATCCACTAGTCGGTCTTTTTCATTTCAAAAATAGGATTATAACCTTCACACAATGCCACATGACACTACACAACCTTGTTATCACTATTGTCTTGTTGTACAGGAAGCTTTGCCTTCAAGAGTAACAAATGTTCCATGAGTTACTTGGCACAACCACAAACTACTTAATGATTAGGATTTTTCATTAGTGTTCTCACAAGTCCACACAACTCGAATCTCTCAACCAATACAAGGGATCTCAGTAAAGTTACACAAAAACAATGAAGGAGAATGGGGAGAGCTTTAAAAGCTTTATAAATGGTATAGGACATGTATGGAACCAACAACCATCCAAGGTGAGATATGGAGAGTATAAATGCCTATCTCCCAAAAGTAGTCATTTTGGAGCAGGTTAGCAGAAAATGACCTAGACAAATTTTAGGAAAAGCATCCTCACTAAAATCCTCATAGTAGACATTATTCAAAACCATGGCACCAAAGCCTAGTCAGTTTGGCAGTGGTAGACCTAAGATTTTTTTATGGGGTTTGCGCAAAGACCAGATGTCCTAAGATGGGGGTGAATTGAGCTATAAAAATTTTAAGTAACCACAATCTTGAGGCATAAGCTCTACTATAGAAGCAATCTAAGGAGATCTTGGCGCCATCACACTTAATCAAGTCCTTAGCAAAGGATCAGACTAAAATAGGCCACTTTAAGTAAGAATTAAACCTATGATAAGCACTCTACCATGAAAATCCTAGTTGTCACTCAAATTAATCTACACATAAGCAAGAAGTATGTTAGAATGAAAGAGATGGAATGATATAATCAGATTTCCCATGGTATGGTTGTTGCCACAACCCCCTAATCCATGTTGGGGCACCAAAGAGTCAACAAGACCTAGTTATGCTTCATTTCACTTAGGAATAACTATTATCCACATGGGAATAGCAAGTTTTAAACCATATACACCAATTTGAGACTCCTCAACAAGAATTCCACCAAGGAAGCTTAGCAAGACCTCCATCGGGCCATTTATGACAATTATCAAGAGCAATAAGTCTTGAGCTCATAGCAAAACACCAACCAAAAACACTAGTAACACTTGAAGCCAGCATTTGAATCTCACTTCTTAGCTAGGATAGTTCTTTAGTAGCAACACAACCATCTACATAAGTGCCAGCAACATCATGATGGAAGAGCATCCCCAAAAGAGTTATGGATTGCACTTATATAGAAGGTGATAGGGATGTTAGGCATTGGAAAAAATTGACAAGCACACACATCACTGGATGATCCGCTAACCACCATTGCCCACACTAGATCATGCAATGACGTTGATCTAGTTGTCTCCCACAACAAATAGTTAGATAGTTGGGAATGTATTAGAATATTCCATGCTATATATAAGGTTTGATTCCAACAAGTCACAAATTTAGAACATATGGTGCATCATAGAGGTTTGTCCAAGCTTATCACATAGTGAAGCTAGGTCTACTGGATGCTCCATCAAGTAGTTACAAAGTCTCCACCAGATCATATGGTGTACACTAGTGGCCTAGCCAACTTGTCACTAAGTTGTGTTGGACTCACTAGACAATCTATTGGGTGCCATAGAGTCTCACCATATCATAAAATGCATATTACTAGGACGACCACTTGACCATAGCCAAGGATTGGGCCTCATGATCTATCCACTACCACATAAGCAAACTAGATCACACAAAGACTACTCTCTTATTAGGGAAAATTCATTTTTATTTAGGTCATGGTATTGCCTAACAATCCATTGGGGATCAATATTATCATCCAGCATATAGTATGGTGCATTTTCCAAGCCTATTGCAAGTCACATATTGATCAATTTGACTTATTTGACATTATTGTTTTACACTTCAATGGGAAAAATTACCACCAGATAGCCTCTTAAGGATCCTAATGTTCTTGATCAGGCTCCATTAATTGTACAACCAAAGGAAAAATAAAACATTAATACACACTACAATGAATGTCTGAGAGCATGAAGCCTACATTTACTCTATTATGTCCTTAGTCTTCATGAATATCCTTTATGACATACTCCAATCATAATTCCAAGTCTTAATGGGCAAGACACATGTGTGCCAATCAACTTGTTGCTAAATTCAATGTGAATACCGCTACAAAACACACATTAGTCACAACACTTGTGTTCATCAATCACCAAAACAACAAACCACCAAATTGGAGCACATATGCGTTCAATATGCCATTTCAAAATTTCCACAATTTAGTAAAATATATTTTTCAATCCACTAAACAACCATTAATTTTGTCTAGCAATTAAGTATACATGTACTAAATAATACACTTGTTCTTAACTTAAAAATTTAGTTTCTAATTTGCATGAATTACAATAAAAATAATTTAACACATGACAATAGTTTAAAGTATGCATAATAGAAGCTAAGACACCAAATAAGTTTACATCAATTGGGTTAATTTGAAAATAAATTGATCTACTAAATAGAAAATAGGTTAGGGTTTATATACTATTTTGGAATTTAGAGAGTTTAGGGCCACTCTTATGCTCCACCTCCACATTCCATGACAAGTGAGCAAGCAAGGTGTGTGTGTGTGTGTTTGAGAGAGAGTTTATATCCTCTCTATGACACCTTGCAACATCAATTTTGGAGTGAGGGACGATAGGGATTGGAGGAACTTGCAAGATGCAAGGAGAAAGATTCTGAAGGATGAGAGGGGCAATTAACATTGCATCTAGGCACCTAGTGGAGCTTTGGGTGGCTAGTGGTGGTCCTCTTGGTGGTGCTACACTAAAAGGATCCAAATGGCTAGAGAGAGGCATTGAATAGCCTATAAAAATATCTACAAATTCACAACTATTGACAGTAGATAACTACAAATTTCAACCATCAATCAATGAAAAAGAGCACAAATACAATTACCAACATAGACTTAGGGTTCTAATAGAATTTCATAAGTGTTGGTGAATCTGTGTTTCTGCAGAACTTTATTAGAAAAGACACAAAGTAGGATCCACTTATCAAGATTAAATGTGGATTAGACACGGGCATCAACTCCAGAAGATTCTAGAGGACGGAGGAAGGACACTCACCAAAGCGGAGCATGACGCATTGTAGGGTGGGGCTAGCCAGCCCCACCTGTAGACCGGTCAGCCTCCCTGTACCTACCTAGCAACTCACTTCAAGGGTCGATTCCCCACCACCTTAGGGTTTGCATCTAAGTCGCTAATTAAGGTCAGTTTGATTCGAGGGCTCCTATTCATTACATGGGGTTATATAAGCAGGCATAGACCTTCCCCCCAAGGCATTTATCAATCAAACCTGTAATTCAAATAAGTCAGAGCATCAACCAGAAACCCTAATTCTAGAGTTCCTTCTAGGGCATAGGTAGCTACATAGTTTTAGAGAGAGGCAAGCTTCGCTTGGATTGCAGGTCTTGTTAGGAGTATGGCTTGGTATAGTTTCTTTAACCCCTCTCATATTTGTATCTCTCATTATTTGCTTGCTACAATTGATATGACATTGTTCTTCATATTTCTATTCATAGTTATCATGATCATTGTATACTTTGATTATATGCCTAATATAGTTAGATTATCATCATGCTTATTCATGGGATCGTATAACGCTCACTCTAAGGTACCGTGGGTGAGTGGTCGACATTGTGTAAGTGTGGTGCTTCTATGTTGTTTACCTATGGATGAACCCTATATTCCAGGCCATATATGGAAGATTGTGGGTGTGACACACCTGTTGAGTCCTATGTAATCCACTCCCCGAATATTGGACAAGTATGATCGGGTTGCGAAGGGAGACAAGCTCTATTCTTAATCTTCCTTAGTAATATCCTTTGTGAGTAGATATGGAATAGAATCTTACTATGACTACTAGGTATAATTGCACTAATCAATGTATTCTTGGCTTGTAATTAGGAATAACATAGGAATATCTCTTGATGTTCTACTAGTATTGCTAATGTTATAGAAAGGAATGCTCTAAATACTTATTGCTGATAATCAATACTTATACCTTACTATTTTTCTTGTGACTTACCTCTGTTATGAATAGAAAGTTGGAACATGGTTTGACTCATCCATCATAAGTAAAGTTCTTATCATATTTCTAGTGTCATTCCTTCCCTAAGGTAAAAATATAAATATGACACTAGGCTTACTCCTAGTAAAATGCCACAATGTTATTTTATCTTTGCGCTTGTGGAAACTTTCATTCTTATTATAAAGTTAAGTGGCATACTCAACAAACATTTCCAACATTATTGCTGGGGTGATAACCTAGTATTAAGATAACATAGGAATGCTAACAATATTTCTGATGTTATTTTTGTGGATGGATTTAAAACCCTATTCCTAGTAATGTCTCTAAGAAATGTCAACAACACTTAAGGCAAAGTGGTTAGAATAAAACATAGTTGAAAAGACCGTGATGCCTAAGAGGGGGGGGGGTGAATTTGGTCACTTAAAAACTACTCTCTAATAATTGGCCTCTTTTTCTAACCTTAGCAAAATCTATGCAAAAGATAAACTATCTAGTGGAGCAACTATGGTTTTGCTAAGTGTTGCTATCTCTACCGCAAAAAGAGTTATGCAACCTAGTTTCCAAACCTACCAACTAGCCTATCAACTAAGCTAGGAAAGGTAAAGAACACAAGGTAAACAAAGTAAGTGCGGAAGGTAAGGAGCAAGGTAGAGATGCAAACTCCCGTCGATGATTCTAGTATTTTTACCGAGGTATCGAGAAGCGCTCAAGCTTCCCCTAGTCCTCGTTGGAGCCCCTCGCAAGGAATCTCGCGCAAGGGCCAAGATCCCGGTCGGGTAACTCCGTGGATAGACTCGAGCTCTCCCCACATGCAAGTGGGTCTCCGATGTGCCTTCCGGCAAGCCTCTCCCGGATGCTCCTTGCCGTCTTCACTATCAAGCTTCCGGCCGAAACATTGCGGGCCTTGTTCCCTTTGGTACACCGGTGGTGGCCACACCACAAACGCGGTTGGTGTGATCGCGTAGGATTACAAGCCCCACCGAGTACAAACTTGGTGCGCACAAGCACCTATGATCAAGGAGGTATGCAAACCTCACTAAACACTAGGCTTACACCTAGAGCAAGCGCATATGAGTGGTCTAACTAATCTAAGCACTTCGCAAAGCACTTATGCTAATCACCAAATGTATCTCTAAGCACTATACATATGGAGAGGACTAGATTTGTGTATCAACACCCTTGTATATTTCCTCAAGTATCCACACCTCAATTTGGCTGGCCATGGGTGATATATAGGCTACAAGCCAAAAGGAGTCGTTGGTCCCTTAGAGCCACTTGTCTGCGTAGCTCCGAACCCGGACGTTGCGAGGCGTCCGGACCAATTCCTGTGCGTTCAGACCCTCCAACGGTTGACTGCGTGCTGAGACTGACAGTGGGTCCAGACGCTATCCATTAGTCTGGACCCTTGCTCTAGACAACGTCCGGAGCCTTCGCGCACCTCTGGAACCTCTCTGCATAGAGTCCAGACGCCACCAATGGTCCGGACCCTATGCTCCGGACAACATCTGGAGTCTTCAGCCGCTTCTGTAAGCTCTTGGTTTCTTTTCTGTGTACGTCCGGACGGTGGAGCAATTAGTCCGCACGCGCACTGTTCATAGCATCCGGACTCAGTGATTTGAACAGACCAAACCCTAGGTGTCCGAAGGCAAAGCCATTGGTCCGGACCCTAAGAGACTTAGCGTCCAGAGCCCATTTCTTCAGTGTTTTCATCCGGGTTGAGTTCCAAAAGTCCGGACGCGAGGCGACGAGCATCCGAAAGACTTTGTTCCTTCATGATCTTGTGTCCGAGTAGGTTCCATCCTTCATGCTTGAACTATGCTTGATCTTTTAGGTCTTCTATATGCTTCAAATGTCTTGCTTGATGTGTTGCCTATGTCCAAAGCATGTTTGCACCCTATTGGACTACAAAATAAACACTTGCAAATTCGTTAGTCCAATTTTGTTATGTTGATCATAAAACACCAAAATCTAAATTATATGGGACATGGGGTCCATGTTCCTTACAATAGTCATAATAGCCGCTACTTTGGCTAGCCTACACCACCACAAAGCAAGCCTCCTAAACAATTCAAGTAGCAAATTACCTCTATTAATAGTTTACTCACAAGCAAACAAAAAGGCCAACACTACTCCTAGTTGAGCTAGACTAGTAAAACAACTAAACTAGCTACTCTACTAAACTAGAGCTACTCCTACAACTAAAGATCTACTCAAACAAACAATAGCTACATAAGCTAGGCACTCTAATGTAAACAAGTGTAGTAAGAAAACGACCAGGGCAAGAGATGACACAAGATTTATCCCTGAGGTTTGGTTGCTTGCTGAAAACCTACATTCTTTTGGTGGCCGATGCATGCGCTAACAAGCCTCTCAAGCTTAACCCTCAACTTGGGTGTTGCAAGAATACAATTAATCAGTAGCACTCTAACTAGCCTCGAGCTTTATTCCACTAGAGGTCCTCTTCATGATCTCCCATTGGCAAAATACCCCTCACAGATCAACCGATTAGAGCCACCCAAAAGTCATCAACGAGGTGCTTAATGACCCTCATTGCTCCAAGCCATCTAAGGTGGCTAGAACCACTAAAAGTAACAAGAATTCAACAACCCAATGATGAACTAGTGTCACTAGATGCAAACTCTCTAAGAAAATGCACTAGATCTCTCTCTAATACTCCCTCCAGACCCTTTTCGTAGGCGTATTAGCAAAATCTCATATACCAAGGAGAATAATAATTACACTTGCACAACGCGTGGCTCAATACATGCGGCACAAAAAAACGTACGGGTTATTGAATGCATGCAAGCCACTATACAGTAGGAAAGCTAGTTGATTGGTTGCCGTATGCAACCCGTATTTATTTCACTGTGTATTCCAAAGTTTTCCACCTCGTACTTGTTGCGGACGCCTAAAATAGTTGCCTAACTGAAAAACGCGAGTACGCCTTAGAAAAGGGTCCGGAGGGAGTATACAATTGTGGAAGAAGCGAAGCCCAATCCCCAACACAAACCACATAGAAGGGGTAGGTACCAAAGTTAGGCTAGCCATGTGCGCTTAGCCTATATAACACCTAGATTCTGCTTTGAGTAGCAAGTCAGCTAATGAATGTGCATTTTGGTGGGGCCCAAACATCGCAAATGAGAGCTTTGAAGCATGTTTATGATGGCCCCAAGAACCGTGCATGGTATGCATTTAAGATAGCTCTAAGTAGTTTTCTCATATTTTAATAGATGAGAGAGAGAAGCTAGCTCTTAATTATGAGCTAAGCTCCTGCACATATTTCAAAGTTATGGGAGTGTCATGTAGGGCTATCTATGTTAAAAGTTGTATGCTCAAAGTTAACACTATTAGACAAGTTAGCTTAGAGTAAATAACTAGCTCTAACCATTGCGGGAGCCCTAAGTGAACGAATTCATTGAAGTATTATGATGCGAAACCGGCGAGCTAGGCTTGTCTAAAGGTGTAGCCAAGCCCAATTTCAATGATATGTTCATCACAACATACAGAACCATAATTCAACCAAACTACGCAACATTTAAAATAGGGCACATAATGTCTAGCACCTACATAAAAAAGGTGTTCACCACGCATGATATGCCGACAAATAATTTTGATTTTAGGAGTCTTGGTGTTCATGCACTTTTTCCTTCAGTTTTGGACATGGCACCACACATATATCCTCCATCCCAGAACACAAGGGATTTTGAGTTGTTCTAATTTAAATAACTTGAATTTAGACTAAATGCATAGAAAAGATAACGGAACGTATGGTATCAAATAAACATCATTCGATATATTATGGAATATATTTTTACAATTTATCTTTTTGATATGGTATATCATCAAACTGAGAATAGTTTACCTTTGTATTTTACGGGGGTTGCGAGTATATGTGATTTTAGGACTGACCGATGTTTTAATTATATAAATATCGAGAAAGAAATTTTGAACAATCTTGAGAAAATATTTTATCAAAGCTTGCATCAGAATCCTTGGATCTAGGATTTCTTACACACGAACTGACTGCGAGCATAAAGTGCGGTAGATGTTAGATGCGGGGAAAGCATACCACTCACCATCCCCACTATTCCAGTTCTCTAGTGGACAAGTCATACGGGTGCCATGCATTTGAGAAGCGTATAACCTAGCATCCAGAAGCCACTTGTGTAGCGCATGGGCGCATGGCTGAAAGACTAGTCAAAAACTTAAGCAGCGAACGTGCAGGTGAGCGAGTCAAAATTAAAACTTAAGCCACTTGTGTTTCGTCGTCTGACGATGCGGACCCAGCACGGCGCAGCTGGAGCCGCGGGCGGCGCGCGGCTACCGCTGCTGGCGCTTATCCAGAAACCCGCGGCAGCCAGCCCAGAAAGCAAAACAAAACACCCCCGGGCGCGCTTGACTTTTCTTTTCTTTGCTCCCTAGCTACCCGCTAGTCAGGACGTGTGGTGGCGCAGTGGCAGTGCCGGGTGCCGGCGTTTGGCTGTGACGAGTAGCTCTTCGCTCTCGGTCCTTGGAAACGAGTTGACGAGTAAGCCGCCACAGCCCGCCCGCGCGGCTCGGCTGCGCCACTCGTCACTCTCGGCGCTCGCGGTTGGCCCGTCGTTTTCTTTGTCTACCACAGCCATTCTTCTACCCTTTTTCGATACAGTAGCAAAAGCCTATCACTATCAGGGTTTTCAAAACCGTTCGGTAACCGCGGTAACCGACCGGTTACCGGCAAACCGTCCGGACCGGTTCGGTTTCGGTACCGGTTTGAATTCAAATTTCAAATTTGAATTTAAGAAAATCGAAAATGCTGAAAAAATTTCTAAAAATAGTTCATGATTTATAGAGTACAAATTTTTCAAATTGGAGTTCGTTTGCTATTTATTTTGACGTGTACAAGTTTGAAAAAAAAAAGAAAAAAATATTTTTTATTTTTTTTCTTTTTTTTCAAACTTGTACGCGTCAAAATAAATAGCAAACGAACTCCAATTTGAAAAAAATTGCACCATTCGACTCTATAAATCATGAGCTATTTTTAGGATTTTTTTCAGCATTTTCGATTTTTTTAAATTTAAATTTGAAATTTGGTTTGGGGCGATACCATCGGTAACCGCCCAAACCGGACGGTAACGGCCCTAACCGACCGGTTACCGGTCGCAAACCGTTTGAACTACGTCGTTTGAATTTAAAATTCAAACCGTTCGGTTTGAGGCCGGTTTGGGCAGTAACCGACGGTTATCGGCAGTTAAACAAAAACGCAGGTAAATACAGGCTGCGAGATGAAAGATAAAATTTAATGAGTTAACATTGACTCCAGCACTTTCCTTTACCATGTTTGGGCGTTTGCCCTCTGACGAGTAATATATGTCTCGGTCAACGATTTGTTTATCCATTTATTATAAAAACCGTTTTTTTTTTGCAGTTTGCTACTGAGTACGGTGGACAAGCAGTAAACTCGTCAAAGAATCTCACCAGCCACTCAGCCAGAGTACAAAAATGTTCAGTCTATGAACACAGTTTCCCAAGTAATTCCATTGAGAACAAAAATCTATATCCACCAATCAATACACAACAAAAGAATACCACCCCTCTACCATATTAATTAATCCACCTCCCAAAAACCAACTAGCTATGCTTAGTTGAAAAACAATGCTGGTCAGTGTAGCTGAGATCCTGTCAGTAGCCACGCATGCGTCGTGTGTACAGTACAACTGTACAAGAGCTCAAAAACTAGTAGATGCAGCGCCAGAAAATGGCGCGAACCAGAGGTCCGCCTCGTCCTGCTTCAACAGGTCCTGTAGGCCTTCCCACACCTCGTCTCCCGCCCCGTCCACGCCGCCGCCCAGCCCCCACTCTCCCGGCGCCGCCGCCTCCGCGGCGTCTGCACTGCACGGCGACGACGTCAGCATCGGTAGTGTCTGCGTCTCGGCGTTCGCCGCCGCGGTGGTGCAAGCGTCGCCGCCATGGCCGCCGTGGCCCTGAAACGACAGCGCCTCCTCGTGGCCCGGGAAGTTGAGCTTCGCGCGCGGGCCGCGGAACTCGGTCGCGGCGGAGTCGTAGGCCCTGGCGGCCTCCTCCGCAGTGTCGAAGGTGCCCAGCCACACGCGCGCCGCGCGCCGCGGATCGCGGATCTCCGCCGCCCACTTCCCCCACGGCCGCTGCCGCACGCCGCGGTACATGTTCTTCTTCCTACGCCGCCGCGGCCTCTGCTCGTGCCCCCTTCCCGCCGCCGTCGCCGGTGCTGTCTCCATCTTCCCCGTGCCGCAGCTCACTGCTGCTTCCAGCGTCAGCTCCGGCGGCGCGCCGAAGAAGTCGCAGCCGAGGCACCCGTCGATGCCGCACACCCCGCAAGCCTCCCCGCCCGCCACCGTGACGACCTCCGGAGGCGGCGTGCTGTACCCGGACACCACGTGCCGCAGCGCCGCCACGATGATGGCGTCCTCCTGCTCATGGGAGATCAGCCTGCCGCCGAACCCCACCACGCTCCCGGCGTCTCCGTGGACCGGAGAGTACTGTCTCCCTGATTGCTGAACTGCTCCTTGCAACCTTGCTTCCCGGCCATGGAGGAGATGAGCTTCTTGGTCATTACTACCGAGCTTGAGATTGAGTAAGACTTGGAGCTGGAGTGTGTTTGAACTTTTTGAACCGAAGCGGGAAGTTGCCGGCGGAGGCGCTTATATAGGTTGACACCCATCGAGAGCCACACGGCGACACGGTGCACAAAAAGATACTACTCCAGAGCGGCGCCAGGTGGGAAGCTCAGAACGAGACTGGTCCATGCGTCTTTCTAGTACTTCCTCCGGTTAGAAAGCTCCGGGTTGTGGAAAACGTGTGGATGCGAGGAGCTCTGGATCGTAAAAGATCCGGTTCGGCCACGGGCGCGCGGGGGGCGGCCCGTGCGCGATCGAAGGTGGTGCTGACGTGTTGGCATATGCAAGAGGATGCGGTAGAGGCTGACCTCAGTGTCAGGGCAGCGTTTCGAGGGATGGAAGAGCCCACAAAGAAAAGTCAAAGTAAGATGGGGATCTTGCTGGCCTATCTCTATTTGCTGCCGATCTATAAAAAATAAAGGCCCAGAAGCAACCAGAGCTTTGTCAAAATGACTTCCAAGTTAGAAAGCCAGGAAACAAATTTTGTTCTTGCTGGCTGTGACTACTAAAGTCTATTTAACTTGGTTAAAAGGGAGAGGTGAAATCTACTTCCAAGGTAAAAGGTTGTTTCTCAAAGACAACACCGTGAAATGTGAAGAATTCCAGATGACAAGGATTCCCCCATATGCACCTGTGATGGCGAAAAGCAGAAACTATCAAAGCGCCTTGGGGCAAAATTCTGATAAAACTAACACTGAAATCCTCACTTTTTGTTTCCTAAAATTAGGCAATAGAGCACGCACTTTCCTCTAGTTTGTTTCTAACCGAGTTCCATTTCTCTGAGTCATTTATGCTTGTTCCCGCATAGTATATTCCAATTTCTAATTTTTTTTGACAAATTTCTCTAATTGTGATGTCCATAAAAACAGACAAATGTATGAAGAGAAGTTGCACAACACAAAACATGGAACCCAAAAAATAACCAACAAGAGGAGTTAAAGATAATAGGTTCCAAATTGCCTATGTTTTGCTTTAATATTTAGTAATATTTAGTAGTATATATTCTATAAGTAAACTATTTAGTAGTATATCTATAAGTATATTTTATTATTAATTTAATACAATTAATAACACGTAAATATTAAATTTACTTCAATATTTTCTATTTTACTTAAACCTAATATATTTGTTATTGCAAATTATTTTAGTACTTTACTTTTCCCTTATGTAAATTATTTTGTAATTTCAAATTTCATGATAAAATTTTATATAAATAACGATTGATTAGTTGATATATTTAACTATTAAATGTTTATGATAACTATATTGATTTTTTACGAGCTATTCTTGTCTATGTTATATACCCATCTACTTTATTCTTTACTTGTGTAATAATTATGTAATTATAAAAAATTGTGAAATAAAATGGCTATTTGTTGCCTACCATTCTTATTACATTTCTTCACTCAACCTATCATTTTTATATATTATACATTATACTTTAGTTCACTTCGATATTGGAGATTGTTAGAAGTGTATTTTGATTTTATTTCATTTTCATTAGTAGTAATTTTTTTTTGTATGTTGAATTTAACAATGTGTACTTCAAGTTGAATTGAGTAAGTATCTGAATAGAAATTTTGAATATGAGACATCCATTTTGTATTCATATTCGAAAATATTAGTAACTGAATTTGAATTCGAATTAAAATGTTGTAAAAGATGGTATCTGGATATGATTCCTTGCGAGTCCAAACGATAATTTGTATTCAGCACTGCATTTGATTTCAACTAACAATTCTATCTACATCCAAACAACCACTTTTGTATTGGTTTCCATTTCTAATATAAGTCTGATTTGTTATTGGTATCAATTCAATTTTAGGGTCTTCAATATCTACATCCAAACAAACAAATCCTAAAGGAAATTGCTAGTTCCATTTTTGTGTCTTGAAGTCATGTATTTTGAATTAGTGGGAGTATTTCTTTGAAGCATGGTTTTGATTTTATCCTTGAAATGCAATCAAAAGATTGAGATCCACACTTAACATGTTTTGTTGTTATAGAAAAAAAAATATTAGAACGTGAGCTATCTCATAAGTAGAACCTTTTTTTTTTTGCCATCTTTCTGGTCTTTTAAGGTTGCCCCCAATCCAAAAATTATATTTTGGGGCAAACTTTTGGCCATGCCGAGATTCTGGTGGCAGCTAGACACAAGAAAAGGGTTCTAACTTCACCGGGAGTTGAGTTTAAGCTTAATATAAGAATAGTCTTTGTTCCCTCACTTCAAGAGGTTACAAAAATTCCCATGCCAACGTAATACACCCAAACATTAGAATCTTCTTTCAATAATTAACTGAAAGAAGCGTAGTAGAATCGTATGCCGGTTATTTAGCCTCTCTTAAATTTCTTTTCCAGGCTTGAATAGACCTGAATGAAAAGAAAAATATGTGTAGTGAACGGCCGGGCCGGGTCTAGCTAGTGGTGCCGCCCCGCTGGAACTCTCAGACTGGACTTCTCCCAAACGCAGTAGTTGCTCCCATGGACAACGGCGTGGAAGTCTGAGGGGATCAGGTTCCCGACGTCGTACCGTGACCCGATCTTCACGATAACCTTGTCGTCGATCTTGGCGACATAGAGATCCCCGTCAGCGGCAAGGATGTTCAGCTTGCTCCCCGGGTGGATCCCGTTTCTTGACCTCACTGCAGACAGCGCGCTGATCTCCTGCTTCAGGTTCCAGTCGAACACGTGGTCGTAAAACTGAATTGCAGATGCAAGGACAGTGTCAGTTCGATGGAGCTCATGGTGAATTCTGAATTGGTGATGGCCGGGGTTGTTGGGGACTTACGATGCATGGAGTTCCTGGGTGCGTGAGGATATAGGCGTAGCCCTGCATGACCTTGTCGGATGGGAAAGGCCACGAGTTCTGCGTGGAGCCGGTGTCGTGGTTGTCGACGAACGTGACGGCCTTCTCCGGCAGCCAGCCGATCATCCCGGGCGCCTTGCCGTTGCCGTCCTTCAACCGCCACAGCTCGCCCTGGACGGCCGCCTGCAGCACGCCCTTGGTGGTGAAGTCGAACGCCGCGGCGGGGCCGCCCACCGCCTGCGCCCAGTTCATCAGCTCCTGCCTGTCGGCGTCCTGGTTACTGGACGGCTCGCCGTTGCCGTCGTAGTGCAGGGAGCTCCATATCTCGGCGACGACGAAGGTGGGTGCGGTGCTGTCGACGTACACCTTGGCGACGGCGGCGGAGTAGCCCTTGGCGAAGTCGAGGCGCCAGCCGTCGAAGCCGAGATCGGACTTGAGCCAGTTGAGCCAGGCGGAGAGCTCCTCCTGCACGCGCGGGTTGAGGTGGTCGATGTCCGGCGCGGCGCCGAAGTCGGCCCCCGTGTCGCGGTGGCCGCGCCCGTTGGAGTACTGCGTGTCGTCGCTGCAGATCATGTCGGGGCCCCAGTCCAGGCGGCTGTCGGGCGTGCCGCCCTCGAAGACGCAGTAGATGCCGCGGCTGTCCTTGTAGTCGGCGCAGCGGTGGTTGATCACCACGTCGGCGACGCACTGGACGCCCTTGCCGTGGAACGCCGCGACGAGCGACTTGAGCTCCGCGTGGCTGCCGTACTTGGACGCGTCCAGGTCGTAGAGGCGGCCGGGCATGTACCCCTGCGGCGCCACCGAGTGCGACGGCGGCGGCAGCCAGACGTGCGTCGCCCCCGTCGCGGCGATGTCGTCCACTCGCCCCCGGAGGTAGTTGTACCACCCACCTTGCTTCTTCCACGACTCCCAGTTGAACCCCTGCACGCAGACGCGCAGCATATATATCGGTCGATCAGCATGAAAATTGAATCCATAGCACGCCTGGTTGAGTATTTTGAGCGATCGAGGACTTGACGCTGAGCACGTACCTGGAAGAGGACCTGAGACTGGGCCAGCTGGGAGCCCAAGCAGAGCAGCACCAACACTAGGAGGCTGCACGTGGCAGCCGAGTGCTTCGCCATCTCTGCTCTATAGAGTACCTCTCTCTTGCTTCTTTGCTGGTGTGCTAAAAATGCAAGGGAGGCTTGTGCTTAGCTGTGTGCGGTGCATCATGCCCGTGCAAGGGAATTTATAGGTTGCAGCATTGGATCCGGTGGCCGTTTGGCGCCGGCGGATCGTTGTAACGGACTAACAACGGATAAGCTCCGTTGCTTCAAACGAGAGCAAGGACATATGGATGATGGGGAAAGTGTGATGCTACCGTGGCACATTTAAAAGGGGATAAAAAGGTGCGCGAGATATGAGTCAGTGTATTGTGTATACACACATATACGTGTACAGTGGATGATGCATGGGGTCGCGTGTAGTGCAGGGACGCGGCGAAAGAGAATGGGTGATCCGTTTAGGGACGCCTTTAGGTTTGGTTGGGTAACGTTTGGCTACGGCGAATCTAGATGAGATTAAGAAGGGGCTAAGTAATGAGATGATGATTGATAATGAAGATTTAATGATAATTTAAAATTAATACTACAGCAATTCAATAAAAAGTTGAGCTCATGGAGGGCTGCAGCCCCCTCCTCCCCAACCCCCTCTTGGATCCGCCAATGGCTATCTTTAGTCATTGTTCAAGAGTTCTATGAGGATTGATTATTATATTGCATATTTTTGGGCAACTCATCTTTCGTTGCTGGTCAATAGTGCTCCTCGGTGGTGGAGGATGCGGTAGTGTAACGGATTTTATAATGCCAAAGTGGACGACGACCAGAACCATACAATGTTTGTGAGTTAGCGATGGCCACAGACCCAACCATCTACTCTCTAAAATATCAGTAATAGTACATATTCCTATTGATATAGGAGTGAAATATATTGATAGACCCTAAAGTTGTCCTTCGATGTAATGCAGACCCAAAAATTGTTAAAAATACATTTTTAGATCCACAAACTTATTTCTATATGCCATTTAGGTCCTACACTTTCGAATACTACTTTTAGATCCCTAGACTTATCTCAATATGCCATACAAGTTTCTGAACTATTTTTAGTGTGTCAATAGGTTTAAATAGACCCAAGCTACTCCGTGTCATATGACATCACATGCCACAATAGTTGGATCTACACCTCATTCTTGATCGGGTAGAAACTTAATAGCAAAGCAATCATTCGCCTACCTCTCTGCCCAATAAGGAGCATTGGCTTTGGTCTTGCCTCCACCACTTACTTATGGTGTCTAGACCTTTGATGTGGAGGAGGATGAAGACATGGATTGGAGATGGTGAATTGACAATTGTCATGAGATGCCACACTAGATTAAACTACAAAGAGGGGGAGAGCATGGATATGAGAGAGAGCATGTACATGGAACGTTATAGACCAACATATGGGCTAGTTGGATCTTGTTTGGGCTTAAATAACACACTATGACAAGTTTGAGGACCTAATAAAATTTGGAGTTTTAGACTTGGATGACACTCCACGATAAGCTGGCTGATCATTTTTGCACCTGATAAGCCTGCTGTTTTTTATTGTTTTGTTGTGAGATAAAAACATTATACCATAACTGATAAGCCAAATGAATAAGACGAAGTTTGGTTAAAAAAATCTATTTTAAGTGTTTGAGGACTGAATGACAACCAAAGATAACTTTAAGGACCGTTCGTGCATTTTACTCTATATTTGTGGTCAAAGCTAATTTAAACGATGATCAAAACTATATCTAATGTTTGTGAGCCAATGATGTCCACTGATCTAGCCACTTTCTCTCACATTTTCGATGAACTGGTAGTGATAGTAACTATTTGTATTGATACAACAGAGAATAATAAGATGACAATTTGAGAGATGTCATCTTACATTGTCTAACTATGTTAGTGTATTAACAAAGGTGGGTATTCTAAGGCGACCATCTCTACAAAATGGTGATTTTTTAGGGGTGCATTCCTGAAGAGTGTTGCATCTAAAGATTGATTATCAGTAAAGGAACACTTAAGAAGCTTGCCACTAGAAATAGTTGTATAAAAATCATAACTTTTTCATATGAAGTAGGATGAAGACTAAATTTATTCCACAATTGTAGGGCTCAATGTGGTATACGACTTTGTAATTGATAATTTTTTTATTCAAAACTTATTATAGTCTAAAAAACTCATTTAAGTTTCTTAGATTTTTGAAATTTAAATTTTTAAACAACCTTGGATGTTGACATGATCTATACCAAAGTTATAGTTCTCAATTTGACCTATATATTTATAGTTGACAATTTATGGTTTGAAGTCGTTAGAGCACCAGGTGTGCAATTTAATTTCTTTAATTTTGAAATTTAAATTTTATAAAATTTAAATGACATCAGATGTTGACCTGGTCAATACACATTTTAAAATCATTTTTAAGCTATATTATGGAAAAAATAAAGTAATTTTTGGAATATGTTTTAGAACTGTTTTGAAGCTATTATAAGAAAAACAAATAAAATATATTTTTAAACCTTTTTAAAACATAACTTTGAAGCATTATTAAGATTGTTTTTGAAATACACATTATAAACTATTCTGAGAATTTAAACCCTTTTCTCAAATAAACTTGGAAATGTGTTTAAACTACATTTTCAAAGACTTTTGGTCTTCAACTTAAACTCATTTTGAGAGATCTAGTTTTTGAAACATAAATTTGAACTCAGTTCATTGGTGGGGAGCTCGATAATCCAATTGAATTTTTGCGTGTGAAAATTTGCGGACAGCTTTATCGTTGTTGTGAGGTCTAATTTTGAATCTGTACAGGCCCAGTTGGGCATGAAATCGCACCGTATTCTGTTATGATCGGGCCTATGCAGGAAAACCTGCTCGATTGCATTTCATATGGGCTAGAAACCTCTGTTCTGGCCCATCTTGGTGAATGAAGTCACCAGACCTAAGTTTGTTGGTCCGATCTAAGATTGCCATCCTCCTCGCTCTGCCTGCAGTGCGTCCACAATTAGGCCTAGTTGAATTCAGTTTCCATTTATCCAGAACAATGAAGCTCAATTTGATTCGGACCGATTGAAATCTTACTTTGATGAGCCGAATGAACTGCTCGTGTCTATTTGACTGCCTCTACTTTCAAATTGACAGTCAAGTAGACCCATCATTTTAGAGTATCAAACCTTCATTCATTTCATACAGATAATAATGTCCCTCGCGTGCCCGAGACAGTTACTTACTACTGCTACTAAATCTGTAGGCGAACTTAGTGATCGACGAAGGATTACAGAAGCCATGGACAGTATACATTATTAGCAGGTCCTTTATATCAAGTTATCAACACAAGAACATAAGCGCTCAGCATTCCACAAGACACATGGCAATACTTCTGCAGTTGCCCTACTATGAATTCTTTGGTACCTACCACTTGGCCGGCGCTGCACACGCCACCAGTCTGTTCCAAAACTGATTCTCACTTTCTACCCAACAACTTCACCGCACTGAAGGCTACGGGCCATGCCCGGGCACTCTATATATTCTCCGTGCCAAACCAAGAACCACTTTGCGATATCAAATCATCATCACTCGATCACATATGCCCTGACGGTGCGCCGTGGAAAGCAACCTCGCCACCATTTCTGGCGCGCCACCGTACCGCGCCCGCATCGATCGAAACGAACACCTACAGGCCGATAGCAATGGCATGCACACGGGGCGCCACGGCACGCCGGTGAAGATCCCTGTCAGTGTCCGGCAGGGCAGGCGCGCTCACGAAGATCTCCGGGCCACCCGCCTCGGGATTCCTCGTGATGGCGACTCGATCGATCGTCCATGTCAGGATCGTGCACATTTTCCCCTTGCTGGTGGCAGAGGGCTCCATTTGTCCTAGCTGGCCCGTCGGCACTTGGCAGTAATGTTCTAGTACAAGCTTACGATGCAGCAGTGACCGGCGGCCATCTGGTAGACAGAGAGTGAGCGAGCAGCTCCCATTCCGAGCAGAATAGTAGGTAGGTAGCTCTAGGGTGAATCTTTTCTAGCCCGTGGAAAACGTACAACCACGAGGCTCCGATCGACGACGAAAAGGAGATAGATACCGAGAGACAAAGACGAAGAGAACTTGGCGAGAGCCAGCCAGCCAGCCAAGCGGCGCCGTACAAGACGACCAGCCACGCGGATGAGGTCTAGAAAACGCTGCTCCAGCAACGGCGGCCGGCCGAGAACAGGACAACGACGATTCGGTCGATCAGAACAGTGTCCCTTTCGGGATTCGCCGATCGATCATCGGTGTACTACCGTCCTCTATTGGGTTTCGGCGCTGGGGTTATCTGCTAGCTGTACTAATCCTTCTCAACGCATATATTGTTCCATCATATATATCCATCTCTTTTATTTGCGTGATTGCCTCAATCTCTTTTCGGCTGTCAAATTCAGACATGGATATACTGCGGAATGCGGATATCGTTGTCCAGGCGTGGGTGTGATATGATGAATGAATGGAATAGCTCAAACGTGCGGATCGAGCTAGGTTGTTCGCTCGCTTTATATCCCCACTCCCCAGGATCTCTAAAGCTCGTTCGCCATTGCCGATCACACGCATTTCCGTCGTTCGTGGTGCCGCGCGTAGCCACGTACGTATCTGACGGCCTAGCTAGCTCTTCCGATCCTTAAGCGTGCCAGAGTTGGAGCACGAGGAAGCGACAGCACAGCTAGCTAGCGCAGCTATAATAATCCAATATAATTCATGAATGCAAAATGGCAACCTCGAGACTTTTGAAGCCCAAACCGGACGGATTGGTGGTTTAGCTCGGATGAAGATGCACAAGCACAAGCTGTCCGCGACATACTATGCCATTCCTTTCTCCTCTTTCGCCATCGGATCGGCTGGCTGCCTGTTTTACGTGGACGCAGGCAAAGCAGCAGCGCAGGTATCTATCGCGACGCAATGCGAAAATATGTTCTATTCTCACGTCGTGTCACGCTCACGCACCGATCCAACGCAGCATTCCGGCGGTGTCCTGTCCATATACGGAATGATGCACAAATATCTCTATTGCATCGGCCGTACACGATACGACCGCGCACATATACTGCGACGTGCATTCCGGCGTACGTGTGGTCGCCCGGCCTTACACTGAATCGACCGCGGCGAAAGGAGATGCATGGTTGTGGTCGTATCTGTATCACCTATCACATTTTTTTTGATAAGGTATCACCTACGTATCACATATTTTTTTGATAAGGTATCAGCTACGTATCACATATGTGTGAGCACTGTGTGGAAGCGGGAGATACACATACATACGCGCATCTATTTTGGGAGATGCGGAATTAATCGTGGACTGCATGGAGGAATGGGACATGATGTGGATTTGGTCGCCGCGCCGTCTCCACACAAGGTCATCATGGTCGTGTACGAGCCGGAGCCAGTTGTGTGCATCGCTACAGCCTGTGAGGGTGACCGGTGACGAAATGACGATGGAATGATCCTCTCTCAGACATGAAGATACTTATATACTAGGACTCAACAGAAGAGCTTATTATATATTGAAGAAATATAAGGGGTTAACGCGGTTGGCAGAAGTGGCCGGGCTGTAGGAATGCACGTCGAGTGTTAATGGCAACCTCAATGCCATGGAAGCTATATTGGCGAGGAAGAAATGCTATACGGATGACTAGAACATGTTGGATTAATATCAAGAGACCTTATGGATCATGGCTATCCGACCTGACCCGGCAGCGCATCAGGTCAAGTTCGGGTCATGGTTTTGGGCCCATACATGACCCGATCCAACAAATAAAAAGCCAACCCAAAGTAGATAAATCTAAAAAGATAAGAAATTGCTCAGCCCAACCCAACCCACCATCAAATCACTTCGGACTCGGGCTAAATATTTTGACCTAATTTTTTCCTGGCCCGACCTAAATCCAAACTGACTTGGCATTTGATGAGGCATATTCATGTCTAGTGATTGCTTCATGTGTCATCAATAAGACCACAAGTCCTTCCTGTGCAAGAAAATCAAGAAGGATGAGAAATGGATGGCAAGAAGGACAACAAGATGAATCCAATCATCAAATCCTCCATCATGTACACCAACCCCAACAAGAAGAAAGGCAAGAATGACCACTACAAACTCAAGAGGGTGAGCAATGATATGTGGTTGCCAACAAGGTTGCTTGCAAGATTTGGGGAGGGAACAAACCAAACTTGGTGCCCACGGAGGTGATTAAAAACATGGATGTGCCTCAAAAGGTTTGGGTTCCTAAGGGGTGAAGGCCATGTGTGGCATTAAGTGGAATTTGAAGACTTGGCCTACAAGGGATGTATAACATGGGGTTACATCATATTGTATCAAGTAAGATACCAGGTGCATCAGTAAGGATCATGTACCCAAGTTCCCCAATCCCATCCTAAGGTAATGTGTGTTTAACCTAATGCTTTCAATTGGTATCTTTCTAGCACCATATACAAATTACCTTCTATAGGGATTGCATTGCATGTTTACCTTTGTTTCCCACACTTTGCTTAAGCTATAGGATGGGATCCCTAATTGATGCATAATCAATGTGCAATTATGTCAATGGGTATCAATGTTTAAATTGGTATCACCTAAGTGATTCAATCACTTCTTGCACACATTTAGTGGGACCTTGGTATAGAACTTGTGATTTTGCGACTAACATGTGTTCAAGTCTACCTTTTGTAGTCACTTTAGCTGAATACCATGGGGAGAAGGCTAAGATTATAATTGTTGACATTTCTTAGCGACATACTAAAAATAGAGATAAATCCTCATCCTTAACACGACACCAGAAATGCAGGAATCACATTCTAACATCACTTAACACTAAGTTGTCATCCCTAGCATGATATCAGAAAATGTTGAAATAAAATCTACACTTGACAATTCATAAAATAATTCTCTAGAATATATTCGCAAGCGTACAGATAATTCTCCTATTGTAGCATTTCACCTGGTGAGATTCTCCGAGTATCGTTGATTTGTTTATGCCAAAAGGAAAACTTTCAACTAATTACAGTAATTAAATAGGGATAGAAAAGGAAACCTAAATACATATAGTTTAGACTATAAATGTGCAGACCTAAGATTAGACCAACCTTTCTAATGCTTTAGCAGGGGTAAGTCATGTCAAGATAATAAATATGATAATAAAGGTATAAGATAAATGGTATTCCAGAGATAGAAATAGAGACTCTCTAATAATATAGTCAAGCAACTCAAAATTCGGTTAAAGTAAAAGAAACCTAAATAAATAAAAAGGAACTAAACACACCCTACCTATATTTGATCTATAGCATAACTGAATCAGAAAACATCATAAGGAGCATCAACTAGGGAGGCTATTAAGACGGAACCGTCACCTCCGTCGCGACCATGCTCTGCCAGGCCTATGTGCCCAGGGTGGACTACAGAGGAATCAACGTAGCTATAAGAGTCACCTACGCGAACTACCACACGACACAACACATCAAGAGACATCCGTAGGTACATATAATATCTAGACACCACGCCTACATAATACATACCACCTAACCCGCTCAAGAATTTAATTAGGCGTTTTACGATCTTATAAAGATAATCCTCACCAATCTTATCTATATCTAATATGCAAATAGAATAAACTAAACACTCAACCTGTAGCAATATAATAATGAGGTATAAAATCATAATGAGATACAAGATAAATTACCGATCTCCAGACGAATCTGGAATCCCGAGCTTATCGCCCAACTCCACTTGAATCTTGCTAGCTACCTAGGTAATAACTTGAAGCACTAGAGTTTTAATCTAATCTCTGGAAACCCTAGATCTATTCTATTCTTGCTCTGACTTGACCTGAATCAGTTGAATTGATCTGATCCGATCTGATCTGATCTGATCTGGTGACTCCTGGGGGTACATGGCTCTATTTATAGTCCGGTGGGATGCACGACAGTCGTTGGATCAAATCGACTTAAGGTAGGGCTCAGATTAATCTTCAAAGGTGGTGGAGAATTCTTCCAGAAGATGGCGGCCAGTGGGCCCAGGGGAGTGCCGCCCGGCCCCACACAGTGGGGTCTGGGGCTCCGCTTCGCTCTAGTGTCTGCGGGATCCTCCGTGAGTAATTTGGCAGGTGTTTCCCTTCGGGATTTGTTCGATATCTTCTCTAATTTGCTTTCCTTTATCCTCTTTTCTGGAATAGTCCCTGGAAAATAATGAAACACCAAAATTCATGGAATTTATTAATTAAAGCCCTATATTTCTAGATATTATATTTGATTGATCTTCCTAAGGTGACATGGATCACTATCGGACCCAGGGCTTTGCCCTATAGATACTTGGCAAACCAAGTGTCACCCTCGGCAAACTCAATGTTGGCAAAGTTATCTTTGCTGAGTGTCTTTTGTCGAGCACTCGACAAAGCATTTACCGAGTGCTGGCACTCAACAAAGTTGGCAAACCGAGTGTCACCCACTGCAAATATGACAAAGTAGACGTCGACAAAGCTATCTAAGTTGGCAAACCAAGTGTCACCCTCGGCAAACTTGGCAAAGTAGACGTCGACAAAGCTATCTTTGTCGAGTGTCTTCTGTCGGGCACTCTGCAAAGCAGAAAAGTTCGAACCAAAAAAATAGGAAAAATCCGAAAAAAATAAATTAATCTGGTAAGTTGCGAGACATTTTTTTGCGCAAAATCCATGGCTACGCCGCCGACCAAATTTGAACCAACGACATCTCCCTTGGGGAGTCCTCCTCTAACCACTGCACTGTACACTCACATGTGTCTACATATAGTTTTGGTTCCCCATATTTTATACTAAGCCGAGTGTAAATTACTTGCTTGAATACCTAAATAAATTCAAATAAAAAAGTTGACAACTATAAAGTTTGATAACTTTTTGTATAGGAAGTTTTTCATTCGAGGTTGTTTACAAAATTTGAATTTCAAAATTTTAAAATTCAAACACAGTTTTGTACGACAAGATGGTTTCAAATTAAAAAGTTATCAACTATAATATTTCATAACTTTTTGACATCTACAAAGTTTATTTTGGTTTTTTTCTATCTAGGATTGTTTAGAAAAATCGAATTTTAAATTTTTGAAATTCAAACACGGTTTTGTATGACAAGATGATTTCAAAAATAAGTTGTCAACTACAATGTTTCATAACTTTTGGAGATCTACAAAGTTTATATTAGTTGTTTTTTCATCCCCGAGGTCGTTTTAAAAAAAATCAAATTTTTAATTTTTTAAATTCAAACATAATTTTGCATGACAAGATGATTTTAAATCAAAAGGTTGTCAACTATAAAGTTTTATAACTTTTAGAGATCTACAAAGTTTATTTTTGTTATTTGGTCATTTATTCATTTGATATGATCGTTCTAATATTGTTCACAAATCCTATATATATCTCTTGTAGTTTCATAAACTACAAGAGAGATATGTAAGATTATGAACAAATTTACTTTTGCTTTGTCATATGATTAAATAATCAAAATAAACATTATACATATTGATGAGTTATATAACTTTGTAGTTGAAAACTTTTTCATTTAAATTTTTTTTTGCTGCTTCAAAATGAGTTTTGAAATTTTCTTTATTATGTAAAGAAACATTTGGCAAAAAGGCTCTTCGCAGAGTGTAATAAAAACTCGACGAAAAGCTTTTTGACGGGTGTAAAAAAAATACTCGACAAAAAACTTTTTGTGGAGTGTTTTTTACACTCAGCAAAGAGTGCTAAAAAAAACATTCGTCAAAAAGCTTGACACTTAAAAAGCCAATTTGCGGTCTCAGTAAAAAGCTGGTTTATGTCCTGTGCGCAATCGTTCACCGGCGGCAAAAATAGTCCCTATCCCTGCATCAACAATCATGCACAGTTTGATCCGTACCAACTTGCAAAGAGGTCGGTGCCCGCCGGATGCTGATCCCCGATCACGAAACTATTCGGTCACCATCACCGTTCACGCCATTGGCAGCTTGCACAGTTGCAGTGCATGTCATCACCTGACGAGCACGAGGCGCGCGAGAAAAGGGCTGTTTCGGAGCGATGGAGCCATACGCATACGTATGGCCCGCGCCGCGACCGGCGACGGTGTGGAGGCCCATCCGGCGGTCCTCCGGGCGCCGACATGGGGCCCGGGCTGCCGTCGCGCAGCTTGATGCGCGCAACCCCGCGGCCGGCTGGGTCGGTGGACCGTAGCGCGCGCGGCCGTGGCCACTTCCCTCCGGCCGGGGGTGGCTTCGGCCAAGTTGCACCGCGGAACGGATCGGATCGGGATAGCGCTCTAGGGACCCAGCAGATGCATGGCGGATCGACCGATCGGCGCCGGGGCGGCGATCCCGGCTCGCGCGCGTCAGCGTGACATGACTCGTGAGGGCGTGCTCGGCCGGCTGATGTGACGCCGTCTGGTGTTGTCGCGGTCGTTCATGTGCCCGCGCGCGGGGCTGCTTGTCAACTTGACGCCGAGCGAGACGTTGCCATGGCGATTACGCCGCTGAGCGAGGTGTGGCCAGAAGGCCCTGCCGTCCCGCGGGCGGGACGCAATAAATTCCGATCGAGAGGCCAAGACAACCAACCCACGGCGGCCCGTTCTAGAGCAACCTCAAGCGCGCGCGCGGCATCCGGCCGAGCGGATCTCCGCGACAGCGACGTCGATCGGGAGCGACTGGTGGGAACACCATTGCTGTGCTGGCCCAGCATTGGCCGTGGCCGGCCGGTGCAAACATCCGATCGAGCTACTGTTGGCTTGGCTATGGCGCGCGCATGCACGCTACATAGATGCACGGGCGGGCACTAGCCAACAACGGCCTGAGCTGAAAGGCCGGGTCACGTCGAGGTCGATCACGCGGATCAGCGCACGTAATATCATCTCACACCCGTGTGTCGTCCATGCATGCCGCGGTCGAATCTCAGGTGCTGTGCACTGAGCTTTCGGGAGAAAGTAGTTACTGTGCCATTAGCTAGCGGCCAATGCAAGTTGGGGCCCGAGAGTGATCTTGATCAATCTATATTCTACGCCCGAGAGTGAGCTTGTTCAGTTTGTTACGTTTGTAATAATGTGAGATCATAAGCAGAATGATCATCACATCAAAGCTGACCAAGCTCGAGCGTACTAGCTAGTTTCTTGTCCAATCGAGCGTACTGAAGAATCATGCAGGGAGAAATGGAACTATATGGAACCCGGGACACATTCATCATGTCATGCCATGCAGTGCATGATTTGGTTCCTTCGTTCTGCTCCCTGCTTCAAGAGGCACCACAGATGTAGCTGTTCCCTTATAACTGTCTGTCTTCGTTAGCATAGGAAAAACGAAATGTATATCACGGAATCCAAGCTAAGTACTGTAAATCGTGCAACATTATTACTGTCTGTCTTCGTTAGCATGATATAATAAGTATCTGTCACTATATACTGTAGCTCAATGCAAGTTGCGTCAGAGTTCCAGAACACGTCCGTAGTGAGAAGAAACAGATACGCATTGGCCTGCTGAGCTATCGTGTATACAGTCATGCAAAGCAATGCAACAATACTTATAATCTTTAACGGAGTACCTATACGGAAGACTCATTTTAAGTGTCAGCATAACTCAAATCTGAATATCCTCCTTCCTAAAAAAACTAATTTGCAGAAGAAAAAAAGTTAGACCAAAAATAGATATTAAACCCTTAACCTATAAGGCTTTGTATATGACGAATGAGTCTTGTATTTTAGATTACGGTCGCTAAAGACAGTCTAAGACCCCCTAGTGCCATCATCCTCGTCAGCATTGCGGCCCGTCCACAGATCGAGAAGCCATAAAGATGATGCTACAAATCCATGGCTTCTCACCCAAGTCAATCTGCTCTGCCACTGTGGTCTCTGGAGCGCAAGCCACGTACTGGTATGTTCTTTAACGAACGGATATATATTTTCTTTGTTTCGCCGCAGTGAAAACGATAACGGAATGTCATTCACACATATACTCACTGTAGGTACCCGTACTATCACTGCAGCTAGCAGGCCCCGAGATTGGCTGCAGCCTGCAAGTCGCTCGCGGCGCGGTGTTCCTAGTCAGCTTGCAATGCATGCGTGCACGTCACTGACGCGAGTTGCATGCAAATAGAGGTTCTCGCAAGTCGTGATCTGTTCACGTCCTGGAACAGGAGCCGGCCCGGGAGGGCGTCAACGGACCGCGCGGGGGAGGCAACCGTGCAGTTGCCGCCCCGCCGTATGTGCGGCGGGAGGCGCAAAGGTGGAGAGCCCGGCTGCCGAGAACCGTCTGGAAGCTAGGCAGCTAGCCCGTCCGACCTGGCCGGCTGGCCGCGACCGCGACCGCGACGGCGACGTCGACCCACACACCAGCGGTTCTCCCGGGGCCCCCGTCCGCAGCTGGAACTCTCGGGAGCCTCCACCTGGCCGGCCGACCCGATCTCGCGCAGATACGCGAGGCCGCGCTGCTGAATGCTGATGCAGTGATGCCTGATGCGTGAGTCCCGGGGCCGGGGATGGCCCTGCCTCCGGGGCTTTTTGCTCGTCCTCATGATTGGCGGAGACCACACGACAGCCCCAGCTGGCGCCCCGCGGGCACCGGCGACGTCGCGCGCGCGCATGCACGTACGGCTGCGTCCTCGTTGTCACATGCCGTTTGGCCGTCCGTCTGTCCGTTCGTCCTGGCGCCGATCGAGGACGGCCCGCGTATCGTCGGTGCGACCTTGTCAAATACAGGATCTGACACCGTTGGATTCTTCGTGCACGGAACACAGGATCTTATTGCGATCAGCGCTGGGACTGGTCGCCGTGTACACCTGCAGATTGTTTGCATGCGCATTGGGCACAAGATTTGGTATTTTGCATTGGTCAGAACGTTGGATTTGGTGATTTCTTTTCTTTTCTTTTTTACGAAGGTATCATATGGTGATTTCGATCGGGTACACAAACCTACCATCGGCAATAAAACTACTCTCATAAATATGAAAATGTGGTTATGTATAACATTGTCATAGCCTAAAATCGACTAAATCTCCAAGGACCTTGAGTTCCGATAGATCATGTAGGGGTTGTTTGGTTGGGTGGCTCACTCCTAACCAGACCCTAGAAAGCCACCCTTCAGTTGTTTGATTGCCTATAGGCGAGCTAGTTGTTTGGTTGTCTATAGGCGAGCTGGAGCCTGGCTTCGGGGAACCATCCGTACGTCTCTGGCCTGGCTAGCAAAGAACGTGAGGGGTGGTCGTTTTTCTGGAGCCTGGCTTGGCCAGGCCTAGCCCCGTGCGTCTCCTCACTGCACCACAGCGCGCACCACCCGCCATGGACGCCAGCTTGGCCGAGCATGCCCCGCCCTGGCCCCTTCCTCACCGTCGTCCCCGCCCGCCATGGACGCCAACTCAGCCCCACCACTCCGTCTCTGCATCCCCACTCCGTGCCTCCCATCTCCGAGGCCGACTTGAGGAGGACGACAACAGTGCTCTGTCCATGACCGCGCCCGCCCCCACCTTAGCCTCGCTCTCCATTCTCCTGCTGCACCAGCATGGGCACCATCCCCAGTCACCACCACCAGACCCGGTGCTCGTGTCCGCACGTCGTCAGCTCGCGTCCCTGGCGCTCACGCCCGGCCATGGCGAAGGAGGAGCAGAGCTTCCATCTACTCTGTCCCGGCCATGGCGAAGGAGGAGCAGAGCACGTCTTCTTGCCGAGTAGAGGCGATGGCGAGGGGATGGAGGAGGAGAGGTGTCGTCTTCTTGTCATGCTACTCCATCGATGGGGCCGAGCAGAGGTGTCGCAGCCCCAGCCGCACTTGAGGTGCTGGCCGTTCTCGTTGGATGCCCGTTGAGGTGCTTGTAGTGCGCAGTTGCCCACCAGGTGTTCGACAAAAATTCTCAGAGAAGGTAAACTTATCTATTCAGAGAAGAGGTGATTGTACCAAAACAAAACAGGCAACCAAACATACTCTGGGACTAGCCAGGCTAAGATAGTACAAACAACCAAACAAGCAGGGGTTGTCTTGGTGGGAGCAGGCTAAAACTAGCCAGGCTAGAAGTTGGTCGGAAACCAAACACACCCATAGATCGTAAACATGAAGCTCATAGTTTAATACTATGTGTGAGCTTGTATATTAAAGTCAGAGAGTACAATGCATAGATCTAAACCAGATTACAAGTAATTCTACATATAGTATTCGCTTGAACTTATCAATCCAATTTATTGGTCATGGTATAGTGTTTTTCTCTCACAACAAAATAATATCAAACGGCTTATCAGCCGCATAAATCATCAACCGAATAGGGCTTAGTGAAGGAGGGAACTCATTGAAAGCTCTAGGGTTTCCACTATACACAAGTACTTGGGTTTGATCCCAATCTAATTTGATGTTAAAAATATTCTTATTAGTTTTCATGCAAGTCTATATTAGGTTATAGTCGAATCTAATCTAAATTATAACATGGCATATCATACTACTCTAGGAATTCAACTCAGCCCATGAGTACCATTCTTCTGCTCGTCAAGATCTTCATACTCGTGATTGGACTTATATTCTAGTGTATGATAAACATATTATGGAAATAGCATGTGGTTCTCACCACACATCACATATTATGTAAATATATAGTGTTATGAAAACAGAAATAGTTTAATCATTTACCTTGTATGTGTGAAAATTAATGGTCTTGTGTACATTTATGTTCTCCTTTCTGAATATGGTTTTTATTTTTGACTAAGGAGCACAAAAAACACTCAAAGTTTTGTGTGACTAGATATGCACTCGCTCTTTTTTGTTGTTGTTACAATCTTGTCATTTTTCTTTTAGTTAGGACAAGACTTTGATAAACAATAATTTTTCTATAGTATTTCATTTATACGATGAAAAATTATAATCATAATTGAGTACTTTGGAATATGAATCTAATAACATCAACTTTCAATGTAGTATGAATTTAATAACACCAATTTTAATGTCATTTCATAGGTTTATATCTCAACAAGCTCTATGGTGCTCAACATAAATAACATAGGTGCACCTAGTGATAGCTTTGGAGCAATTCAGTGTTTCTTATTTTGTGAATCCTTGATTATCCACCTCTAGAAAATAAAAAGGAAAAGTGATCAATGTGATTTCCATATCTCAAAAATACTAATGAGCAAGTAAATAGAGGTAGTGAGGCATGAAATTTATTTTTTATGAGGTTCTAGTCACACTCTTTGATAAATAATAATAGCTTGGCTTTTTAATTTATCAAAATGAAAATAATTTACATTTATTTTATGTATAAACATTCCAACAAATACAAGGAGATCAAATAGAGTTCAACAAGCTCCCCCCCCCCCCCCCCTACCATCATCTCAACCTAAGTTCTATGGATATAGAAGAGCTGCATGAGTAGCTAGAAGAAGAGGGAAGAGGTGAAGGGAAAAAAGAATAGACATGGGGTTGGAGCAAGAGGAATGGAGAATAGCCAAGGGTTGCCTCTTATGTCTTCCCCATATCTCATTTTCATATGACTTGTCAAAACAACATTTTTTTTCATATTCGTGGTCAATATAAAAGCACATATGTGATTTATAAATAAAAAAATGTTTAGAAACATAAGGACTATGTTGGGACACAAGGAAGACCTAGCCGATTCTAAAATATTCCCTCCATCCCATAATAGTTATATTCTAGTTTTGTTATGAGTTAAATATTGTTTTTTATCATTGGATCCTATAAACTCATGCAATTTAACAACATCTAAATTATATATTAGGGAAGTTTTTCTAGTTAACCTAAAAATATAAATCTTATGATGGTAAAGTATTTAAATTTCTACAGATTGTTGGGCAAAAATAGAAATGGTTGACATTGGACAAAACTAAAACAACAACTATTATAAATGGGAGAAAATATATTAGCTTAAGAGTCTGTTTGGTACAACTCACAATAGCTTTAAAAGCTATTGTAAAGCTGTTTTTTTTGTCAAACATCTATTTTTAAAATAGCTTCACTCATAAAGTTGTTTTGTTCCACCTCTCACAAAGATATGAAGTGGAATGAAGCTGAAAAAAATAGCTTAATTATCTCAGTTCTATCCCTCATTTCTCTTTCATATACATACATAAAGTTATTGGAGAAGCTGTTTTGCTAAATATTTTTTTTAAAATATCTAAGCTTTACCTAAAGAGTTGTTCATGAAACTAATTTATTAAAAAAAAACAGCTTCACTGAGCTATAGGAAACAGGCCCTAGCTGCCAGACAAGCACATGCTTAAGGCGCGCCGGGCTAGGGCTTATCCTCCCGCATGCCAGTCTTGACTTTAACCTGTGCTCTTGAGAGTTGCCAGCAGCGCTCCTTCTATAAATACCACGCAAGGCGTTGCCTCCACCTCCACCTCCACCATTCGAAGGATCCGTCCATCAGAGATTTTTCTTCTCCGTCCCTCTCTCGCGCGCTCTCCAATCCTCACAACACACACTGACACAGTAGTCTCGATCTCTCCTCCCTCCCAGGCTCAGCCACCAACATATAAAGCAGGCTCACACACACAGAGAGAGAACGCACCAGCGCAAACCAAAGCTCGGAGGGGCAGTCTGCAATTGCAGCTGATCTGCTTCTCAGCAGTTGGATGGCCTTCTTGTTCATCCTTGTGTGCACCATCGTTTTTCTAGCCATCGCCTCCTACGTCCAGTACGCACGCTGGCAGAAGGGGAAAGGCCGCTCTGGCGGCCATGAGAAGGCTTCTTCCTCCTTGAAGCTGCCTCCTGGCTCCATGGGCTGGCCTTACCTCGGTGAGACCCTTCAGCTCTACTCCCACGACCCCAACATCTTTTTCGCCTCCAAACAGAAGAGGTTAGTCTAGTCGCCAGCCGCCGTTGGCAACTTAATTGGCATGCAATTCGATCATTGATGTGGGCATGTCGTCCTTCTCCGTTCTCTTGCAAGTCGCTAATCAACAACAATTGCGCGCAGGTATGGCGAGATCTTCAAGACGCGCCTTCTGGGGTGCCCGTGCGTGATGCTGGCGAGCCCGGAGGCGGCGCGGTTCGTCCTGGTGACGCAGGCGCAGCTGTTCAAGCCGACCTACCCCCGGAGCAAGGAGCGCATGATCGGGCCGTCGGCTCTCTTCTTCCACCAGGGCGACTACCACCTACGCCTTCGCAAGCTCGTCCAGGGCGCGCTCGGCCCCGACGCGCTGCGCGCGCTCGTCCCTGAGGTCGAGGCCGCCGTGCGGTCCACTCTCGCTTCCTGGGAGGACGGCCGCGTCAGAAGCACGTTCCACGCCATGAAGATGGTAAGCAGCTAAGAGCATATATATATGCAAGCATCGCCAATTTAATAATGTCGATCCGTGATGTCGAAATGAATCGGATGCTGAGAATGTTTTTGCTCCTCCTGTGTTACGTTCCAGCTGTCGTTTGATGTGGGCATCGTGATGATCTTCGGCGGCGGCCGGCTGGACGAGCGGCACAAGGCGGAGCTGAGGAAGAATTACTCCGTCGTGGAGAAGGGGTACAACTCCTTCCCCAACAGCATACCTGGGACGCTCTATTACAAGGCGATGCAGGTGAGCACGCAACGGCATTTACAACCCAACTGATTACTGATCTCTAGCTAGCTAGTACCTTCTGACACGCATGCATGATATGAAACCGTTCGACACGTATTGTACGTAGGCGCGGCGGCGGCTGCACGGCGTGCTGAGGGACATCATGCGCGAGCGGCGGGAGCGCGGCGAGCCGGGCACCGACCTGCTGGGCTGCCTGATGCAGTCCCAGGGCGGCGGCGATGGCGCGCCGCTCCTGAGCGACGAGCAGATCGCGGACAACGTCATCGGCGTGCTGTTCGCGGCGCAGGACACGACGGCCAGCGTGCTCACCTGGATCGTCAAGTACCTCCACGACCACCCCAAGCTCCTGGAGGCCGTCCGGGCGGAGCAGGCGGCGGTCCGTGAGGCCACCGATGGCGGGAGGCTGCCGCTGGCGTGGGCGCACACGAGGAGCATGCCGCTGACGCATAGGGTACGTACTACGTGCGTGCGTGTTAGCAAATTAATAAAACCTCTGACAGCGGGTGTTTTTCGATCTTGTATACTACGGAGTACGTGGTTACTGATGATGATAGTGCCGTTACTCTCATGCGTCCAGGTGATTTTAGAGAGCTTAAGGATGGCCAGCATCATCTCCTTCACATTCAGGGAGGCCGTGGCCGACGTGGAGTACAAAGGTACGCACGTGCGCACGCATATGCGGCATGCTGCAGCCTGCGGTCGGCGTGGGGCTACGTCACCGTAGCTAGAGGCGCTAGCGCTGCTTGGCACTCCTTTTTTTTTTCTGCACGTAGCTAGCAACTAGCAAGAGGGGTTCAATTCTGACTCGGATTATTTCCTTGGCTTGGCGTGTAGGGTTCCTTATCCCCAAGGGGTGGAAGGTGATGCCGCTCTTCAGGAGCATCCATCACAGCCCGGACTACTTCCAGGATCCACACAAGTTCGACCCTTCTAGATTCCAGGTACAGTATCGGTCTCGATCCTCACCGTTGCTGTAGTTGACGTTGACGCTTGCGTATATCAATAAGGAACTACTGAAAATACAGTTCCTTAATTTGGGATATATATATATATATAGTGGTGAAAGTCTCTAACAATAGGATTTGTGCAACGAACGAACAAACGTTGCATATATATGCAGGTTGCACCGCGGCCGAACACGTTCCTGCCATTTGGGAACGGCGTGCACGCGTGCCCCGGGAACGAGCTGGCCAAGCTCGAGATGCTGGTCCTCATCCACCACCTGGTCACCGCCTACAGGTGCGTTCGTCATCTCCTCGCTCATTCTCTCCATATCTTCTTGTACATCCTTTGTGGACCAGGACACGACACATATGGCTGGTGCCACTCCGATCCATCGCCCACGTACCTCTCCGTGCATGCTCCAAATCTCCTCCTGTATCGTCGATCTGTATGTATGCCTGCATCGATCATATACGATCATATATATATACGTACTCCTATACCATATATAAGCTACGTGGGTCTCCTCAGATTTAAATGTCTTTATTAGCTAGCCCGCTGTCTTCTTGCACGAGCACGACGACTGCTCGATCGGTCTCCTCTTATATGATGGGCATCGTCATCAGCATGATCACAGCTATATATAACGACGACAGTTTGAGTTGTTTATTCATTGATCCCCTATACATCACTGAGATACTGATTGGCATCTGGCATGCATTGCTTTATTTGATTTGCAGGTGGGAGATTGTTGGATCCAGTGATGAGGTCGAGTACAGCCCATTCCCTGTGCCCAAGCATGGCTTGCCTGTGAAATTATGGAGGGATCACAGTACACTGGACAGAAAGGGTCGTGAGACGACCGATCACGATGTGGAGGATATACTAGTTTGACTCTTAAATTAGGCGTTAATTCAACCAAGCTAGCTAGAGAAGTTTTTTCTTTCTTTCTTGTTTTTGTTTTTTCTTTGCTCGCCCTTCTCCTCAATCAAAATTACGTTGAAGGAGAAGAAACGGCAATCTCTTTCCCTTTTCTTTGCCTTTCTCCGAGAACGATGATGAAGATGTAAGCGATCTGGATATCATCAGTGATCCAGTATATATTGTTGCTACATATATATATTGACCCGAAACATGGAGCGGTATTCACCCCAAACATGTTTATTGGCCCTTAATAAACATGTTGAACTAAACAATTTTAGCGTTCCGAAAATTATTTTTTGGTGTGCAAAATCCATCATTAAATGGTAGCGAGTGGATTTAAAACAAACAATATATGTGTTGCTGTCAAGTTTAATAACAATTGATTGTGCAATATGTAAAACTAGCAAGTTGGCCTGCGCAAATAGTGATGGAAGTAGTTCAAGCGAACGGTGTAGTTCCTTAGGTCACTTATACATTTAAATTGTGTATGATCTTGCTTCTTCTCAGTGGCGGATCCAGAACAAGATTGAATGGGGGCTGATGTGTTCTCCATCCTCTAATCTCTCTATTTTTCTTCTTTTCTTCTCCCTCAACCTCTTAAAAGAAGATTGAAGGGAGGGCTAATCTCTTCTTCTTTCTCTAATCTCTCTATTTTTCTTCTTTTTTCCTCTTTTCCCCTCTCAATCCCTATATATTTTCATTAAAACACTGGCTTTAGGGGAGGCTGGAGCCCACCTAGCCCCCCTTAAGATCCGCCCCTGCTTCTTCTATTATGGATCTATAGTTTCCTTTTACCTATAGTATAATGTTATGCACCATAATGCTTTTCATCACTTGGAACGATCTGTTTGGAGCCTGACAACATCATTTAGTTTCACATAATCATGAGTCATCTTAATAGACAACTTTATGTTTTGTAGGGTAGCTTAATAGACAACTTACTACAATGAGATGTCCTTTTAATTGTCTCATAATAACCTGCACTCCATCATGGCATTGAGTCGCAATGCATATCATCAAATAAAAAATAATCATAATTCATATAATCAAATTGACATATAAACTGCATACTGTCAAATTGATATATAATCACAAATCACAACCATTCTCAATTTGACAAATAAACATGCTTAGAAACCCACCCTCATATGTGGTGTTGGGCAACTCTATTGGCATGTGGGGAAGGGCATTGGCTCAGAGCCATGAGGTAGGGGCTACACTCAGCCACTCAGGTATAGCTATAGGGATCCATGGGGTGGGAAGATACATGTGGAAGAGAAGATCTTGGTGGACGGGGTTGTATGAGATATTATTGACCTGCTAAGGTATGCTTTGTGGTGGTGGCTCACAACCTAGATTAGCCGACCCTTGCTAGGGTTCTTGCACATAGGATCATGGGGGTCAAGGACAAATGCTTGCTTGAAGAAGGATGGGAGAGCGGAGGAGTGTTATTAGGTGCAGGGATGGGGTGGCTGGTGGTGAGGTGCCAAGCATTGGTATCATAATGCACGAGTAGGAAGACATATGAGAAGGGAGATGGGTAGCAACATATATGATGATTGTTTAGTATTATTTTTGTCATAAGAATAACGATCGGTGACATTTAATTTCATCATCAAATTATGTTTGTAAGGAAAATATGGAGCAGAGCCCCCTCCCCCTCCCCCTCCCCCTCTCCAACACTTCATTAAAAAAGCAGAAGAAACCACTAACATCTTCGGTTCCGTTCTTTATATATTCTAGTTGAACTTCTTGTGCGTTGTTGTGGAAATTTAGAAATAATTGTACATAGACAATAGTGCAATGCATTGCCAAAATGGAAATCACATAAGGAGGATTACATTTAAGTGTTTTTATTTAAAGATATACAATGCAAAGAGTTGTCATATGCTCTACTTTGGCTTGGTTTGACTTCCCTATCCTCTTGCATGCTGGATAAAGTGCTTGCAGCGTTCTCCTTAACTTTTTTAAAAAGGAATTTGGCAAGTACCTACGTGAACAATTAAGGGCACCCGCAATAGTATAAGCCTAAGGTTAGTCTCAATAGAGAGTTTCATTGCACTGTTTCCAAGACTGTCATGTCATCTACAATGAAATGAAACTTGAATGAAACTCTCACTCTCAATGCAAAGTTTCAATTCAGAGTTTCATAGACATTTAATTCTATGACTCATAGAGAGTTGATAATCGTGTCAAGAGAGTTTCATCCCCATGACACTAATTTCCTCTCTCTCTTCATTAAAAGAGTGCCACATCAGCAGAAGTGCATATGTGACAGACTATTAAATGCTAATGAAACTCCGATAAAACTCTCATTGAGACTGGCCTAACTACTATATTTTAGCATTGACTCATAATATACATGATATACTCACATAATTTTAAATGTGTGTATGAGCTAGCTCTTGATTAAGAGCTAGCTTTTCTCTCTGTTTTATTAAAATATAAAAAGAATATTTAGAGCTAGTTTATGAGCTAGCCATTGCGGGTGTACTAAAGTACCAAGGTAGAAATGGAATCATCTTGTTTTTGGAGAGCGTGCAGAGCAATGTGTTGCCAAAACTGAATTTGCCAACAATTTTACGTAAGTATTTTTTGTTTTATGAAAATGCAAGAGCTGACATATCTTCCACTCCACCGGCAATACAAAAGTGCTGCCAAATTGCTTTAAAAAGGGTGCTACCAAATTCTGATGTGATTATACAAAAACCAACGGAGAATGTCTTAATAATCTTACCGGAAAATCGATGAGGAAAGAATGACAGACAGCAGTGTTCCATGCACGGCGGTGCAAGTACAAGCAGCTGATGTCTGCCCTGCCGCTAGAGTCCCACGCTGTCGAGTGAGTTGGCGCCCGTCCACGCCTCGCCGTGTCGCGACAAGGCCGTCGATTGGAGTCCAGCTCAGGCTGACCGGGCGCCGTACAGGCGCACAGTGCCGCTGCCCCTCCCTCGACCGCGCACGCCGGACGCGTGGCGCCGGAGCCGGCGGTTCGGCTTCCCTTTTCAGCCACATTCCCCGGCCTCCCCGTCGCACTGGCACTGGCAGACAGACATCACGATCCGCGCGCACAAGGCTCCGTCCGCCCGGCGGTACGTACGTGCAGTTCCGCGATTCGTTCTCGCGCTGCGGGTGGTCCGTGGTCGCGGAGAACGGGGGGCCGCCGCTGCACTCGGCTCCAAGGCACGCCAGCTAGCCAAGGACGATGACGCATCAGAATTCAGAACAGGGGGCCAAACAGTCTCCGGCGCCCTTGACGGTTTGCCCGCCACCTGTCTTTGCAGCACTGTAGCTAGAGTTGAATGGGTTGGGGGCGAGGAAAAATGCTGCTGGGGGGCACTGCGATGTGTCGTGGTCCGGAACTCGTTCATTCAGATGGCAGCATGTCCATCGATGCACATGCATGTCACTGCTCGTTCATAAGGGCAGAAGGAAAAAATAGATAGCCAGCTCCTGGGCATAGAGCCTCCCAAAGCTGCCTTTGCCATCGGACTATCGGGCGGCCTAATTACGAAGTTCAGCACACTCGGCCCGGCCCTTGGCGGCTATGGGCCACCGGCCAGTCTAACCAACGTTCTGTACCACGACACCACGAGTAGGGCTGTCAAAATCAAAGCTTTTGACGTCGCGTCTGGCTCGATTTTTGTTTCAAGATCAGCCCAAACTATGGATGAGACAAAGGTCAAGTTTTGAGACAAACCTCGTGTCCTTTCAAAGCATACAGGGCCCAACCTGACACGGTCGACCTGTGCAATCTCCCTGGGCTCACAAAGGGGCCTCTCTCAGTTTTCCAATTTACGGCAAGTACACGTTATCTAGGGGTGAAAACGGTACGGATATTTACTAACCGTATTCGAGACCGAATTCGTTTAGAGGGGTTTAGATCAGTCCGTATCCATGTCCGGATATTCAACATCCGATACCGTACCGTATCCGTATTCGAATACTCAAATCGTATATTTATAATGTCGATATCGAATCCTACCCTATCCGGCATGATTGAAATTATTCATATTTGAATCTGAATCCGGACACAAATATGAAAACAAATGTAATATCAGTGATATCCGTCAGCATCCGACCCGTTTTCATCCCTACTGTTAAGTATTAACTGGTTTCATGTAGTGCTATATAATTTTGAAACAAGGAAAAGGTCTTATTTTTCTCCGTTTATTCTCCTCGAATTATAAAATAAAATATCTTCCCTCCTCTAACTTTAAAAATCATTTATTTTACCCAGCTATCTGGTTTTGGACACTGGTTTTGCCAGTAACAATGATTTTGTCTTTTTTTTTCTTTTTTTATCTATTTCGACTAAATCTTTAAAAAACATAGTAAATTATAGAAAAATCATAAAATAGAAAATCTAATTTTTTGGACTCCACATGAGTAGATCGAACATATTAAATATGATATGCTTTAGTACAAAGTTTTTCTAATTAATTATAGAAAAGTATAGATTTAAAACTACAACAAAATTTTATACTAAACAATACCATATTATATATTTACTATATATATATCTACTCATATGGAGTTCAACAAAATTGGAATTTATTTTATGATTTTCCTAAAATTTACTATGATTTTTGAAAGTTTTAGCAAAAATAAATAAAAAAATAGAAAACCATCGTTACTGTAGCAAAACCACTATCCAAAATTGGCTAGAGAGGTAAAACGAACAGTTTCAAAATTAGAGTAGAAAAGATTTTTGATTTCATAGTTTGGGTAGTTAAAACAATAGTCCAAAGTTAAGAATGAAATAATAGACTTTACCTCGTGACCTTTGAAAGCCCAAGTTTGGTTTTGGTTAATTGATGAAACCTATGGACTAACCCTATTACTAAGTGTATGATTAAGATAGGGTGATCCAACTTGACAAGTGGAGCTAAATGAAGGATCATGATTGATCAAGTGCTCCATGACTAAGGAAAAGAAGAAAAAGAAAAATAAAAATGGGCTCAAGGCAAAGGTATATCATAGGGCCATTTTGGTTTAGTGATCAAGACACTATGGAGAATGTGATCACATTTTGGATAGATAGTCGTACTATCAAGAAGGAAAAACTCGTTTCGATTGTGGTTATCAAGTGCCACTAGGTTTGCATTGCATACACCTAAAATCAACCTAAGTGACACAAACATAAAATATACTCCAAGATAATATGTTGAAAAGGCTAACACAGGAGCACAAGGCTTGGATCACTTGGTGTTAGCACTTGAAGACTTGGAGAAGAAAAGGCAGCTCGGTTTGGAACAAGACAGAGCTCCGGACGCAGGTCCGGACGCCAGTGAGATGCAGTCCGGACCAATGGCGGCGCGTCCGGAGGCATACCCTAGCTGCAGTATTCACTGAACAGAAGAGTCCGGACGCTGTTGAAGGTCCGGACGCTAGCTCCGGACAACCGTTCGGAGTCCTGGAGCTCTCTGGACCTCTCTGCTGGAAGGTTCGAACGCTAAGTGTCGTCCGGACGGCGAGCTCCGGACGCGCGTCCGGAGACTTGGAGCTCTCTGGACCGGCTCTGTGTTGAGTCCGGACGCTCAGCGCGTTGGTCCGGATTCACACTGTGCGCAGCGTCCGGAGGCAACGTGACAGCAGCAGGTGAAGGCGCCAACGGCAGAATTCAAACTTCAGAGGGTCCGGACGCGCACGCGATGGTCCGGAGCCCCTTGCAGGTAGCGTCCGGAGCCCTGCAGGAACGCGTGGAAGAGGAGCAAAACGGCTAGTTTTTTTGGGGTTGCTATATAAGTGTTTTGGCCGGCTCCTAGGGACCGCTCTTGCACTCTCCATTCATTTGATACACTTGTGCTTGCTTGAGAAGGCCCCCAACTCATCTCTCTTTTCTATTCTTGCTAATTCTTGAGAGTTTGAGTGAACCAAGTGCTTGATCATTGCATTGCATCTTAGTGGCACTTGGTCATCGTCATCGCCGCGGGATTTCTTGTTATTCTTGGTGTTTGCCAACACCTAGACGGCTTGGCGATTGTGGAGAAGCTTCGGCACGTGTTGGTGATTGTTCGTGGTCGGCTTCATCGACTTGTGAGAGGGCTTGTACCCACCTCGGCGGAGCGCCAAAGGGTAACTCTAGTGGATTGCTCGTGTCATTGAGTTACTCTCATTTGGGTAGTTTCTTGTGGCGCCCGGGTAGTGGGCTAGGCTTGTGATTGCCTATTAGCCACCAAAACACCATTTGAGTAGTCGACACAACGGGGACTAGCTTGGTGGCAACCAAGTGAACCTCGGGAGAAAATCTTTGTGTCAACCATTGTCTCCCTGCTACTCTTGGTGTTCATATTGTGATTGGCTCTTCATTGGTATATTCTCTTCAATAGGCCTCGGTATAACAATCACCCTTATCTTTGCATTACATTCTTTCATATCTTGTCTAGTTAGTTTGCTAGTTAGCTTCTCTTGTTTAGTTGTTCTTGCTAGGCTGTGTTAAGAGCCTTTGGATCTTGCTATTGTTTGTTAGACTCTTAAGTAACTAGAATTGATTGGATAGGTGGCTTTGCACCCCTAGTAGAGCTAGAGCAAAAAGTTTCGCTTAAGTGTTTATCTAACCTTTGCTCTAGTGGTTTGTAGAATTTTTATAGGCTATTCACCCCCCTCTAGCCATCTAGGACCTTTCAACCTTTCAAAGAATCTAGGGCCCAATCTGATAGGGTCGAGCTGTGCCATCGCTCTAGGCTCACAAAGGGGCCTCTCTCAATTTACAAATTTAGGATAAGTATATATTGGCGTTGTCTCATAACTGGTTTGAAGCATCTAGGCCCTATTGGTTTAGGCGATTAACGACAATGCTAGATCACTATGACTAACGTGTTTTTTTGCAGAGGCATAAGTGATAAAGTTAGGTCATGAGTGATGCTAGTGAATGGGCTTAATGGTATTCATGCCCCCAAGATGGAATTCGATTTCGGTTTCAAAGGATAGAGCTGCAAGGTGAAGACCAGGCTAGATCTTAGTGCCATAAGGTGTGAGAAGGGCACTAAGTATAGACTAGGGCTTTTTTTTTATTTTGACCGTACTATTAAGGGGGGTATGAGGCTAGTAGCTTGACCTAGGAGAGGTTGGGAGTGTTGGTGTATGCAAATTTGTCACAACTAGTCCTAGAGATCCTGCTATCAGCCCTTGGTATACCTTAAGTTGGTAGGAGCAAAACCCCTTCAAGAGTCTTGGTGAGAAGAAGTGAAGAAGAGGGTGTTAAAGGCTCCGAACCAGTTTGCCTAGGAGGCTCTGGACCAATGGAAGTGGTCCGGTGGTCCTGCCTTAGGCAGAGCCCTCTGGAAGAGGCTCCGGACCACCTGTCCGGAGGGCACCAGACTAATGGCCATTGGTTCGGTGGCCCTACCTTTCTAAGTGAGCCAGAGAAGAGGCTTCGGACTAGTCCGATGGCTAGTCCGACGACTAGTCCGGCGGTACTCAGCAGCAACTCAATTCTATGCAGAGAGCTCCTAGGCTCCGGACCAGTAGCTCCGGACTAGGCACTGGACTATGCAGAGTAGTCCGGTGGTCCCTAGCTCTAGTGAGGACTTGAACTGAGAGTGAGCTCTGGACCAGGTTGCATATGGTTCGGTGGTGTGAGCTCTGGACTAGTCCAGTGCTTTCGCAGAAAAGAGAAAAAGCAAGAAACGACTAGTTTTGGAGGTGGGGACTATTTATAGTTGCTCATTTCGTCCAAATCAGCTCTCTTGGCCTTTGTTACACCTGGAGGAACCTAGAGATAGTTCTTGGAGAGCCAAGTGCCTAGAGAGGGAGAGATTTGAGAGAGTTCATCTTGTTCTTCCCCTCTAGAGTGATTAGGAGTGGCAAGTGTGCATCCATCCATCTTCCTAGCCTTGAGTTGGTCAAGTGAAGGTCTTGTGCTTGTTACTCTTGGTGTTCGACAGCACCTAGACAGTTTGGTGGTGATCAGAGGAAGGTGATCGCCGGAAGATTGTTGGCGGCCCTTCTCCAAGCTTCTGTGATCGGTTGTGGGCGATTCACCAAGCCGGAGTGGCGAAGAATCAGCCCGTAGAGAGCACTCATCCCTTGCGCGGGATTGAGGGGGAGCAATACCTTGTGAGGTGCTCCAACGAGGACTACGGGGTGTGTCGACACCTCGGGAAAACATCGTTGCGTCAAGAATTCCTTTTCCCTAGCTCTTTACATTTTCATACTTACATTCCATCTTGTTCTTACCGTTGCTACTAGAATTGCTTAGGTTGGTCTTTCAATTCCATGAACTGCTACCGCTTTCTATCTAGGACACACGACCGGTAGGCACTAGGGTGTGATTGGCATTTGATAGGTTTTTATATTTGCTTTAGAAATTTAAAACAAGCCCAATTCACCCCCCCTCTTGGGCATCTTGATCCTTTCAATTGATATCAGAGCCTTGTTGCTCTAAATTAGGCTTCACCGTCTAGAGCAAGATGTCCCATGGGGATGGACCGCCACCCATGTTCGATGGGGATGACTTTCCTTATTGGAAAGTGTGGATGGAGGCCTACCTTGAGGATGTGGATGTCGGCGTTCACAAAGCCGCCACCATAGGCGGATCGGTGTTCGCCGAGGATCCCTTCTTTGAGAAGAACAATGCTAAGGCAAAGAACATTCTTTTTCGTGGCATTTGCAAGGATGTGTTCAACTGTGTGCGGAATTGCAAAACCGCGCATGATATTTTGACAAACGTTTGTGCACTACACGAGGGGACCAAGTGTGAGCGTGAGGAGAGCTACCACTTGGTCATGGCTAAGTTGAATTCCTTTACCATGCTTTCCAATGAAAATGCTAATGAGATGTATTCACGTCTTAACATTCTTGTAGAGGAATTGAATGGCCTTGGGCTCACCCAAATGTCTCCGTCGGATGTGGTGCGCAAGATTCTTTGTGTCTTGCCAATCGACAAATATGGCCACATCGTCACCGTGCTTCACCAAGGAGATCTCTCAACATCTACACCGACACAAGTGTTGGGCAAGATCAATGCTCATGAGATGTACATGAAGATTGGTGATGGTGGCTCTTCATCCTCCACCAAGAAAAAGGAGAAGGAGAAGGACTTGGCCCTCAAAGTTTCCACCAAGGACAAGTGCAAGATCCAATTGGTGGTTGAGGAGTCAAGTGCAGATGATGAAGACAACATCGCTCTTATGGTGAAGAAGAACACCAAGATGTTGAAGAGGCTAAACAAGAATGGAGTCAAGTTTGACTCAAATAAGAAGAAGTTCTTCACAAGCTCTTCAAGGAAGCCAATCTCCCAAATGAAGTGGGCGAGCGCGTGGTCGGCGCAGTGCGTCAGCGAGCGGCGCACAACGAGTGGTGGTCGACGGCGTACGGGCAGGGGCAATGCGCCACGCGGCGCGGCCGTGTCGGGCGCGGTGCGCGCAGGCGCGCGATGCGCGTGCGTCGCACGTACGAAGCGCGTGCGCGGGAGCAGCCGGTGTGCGCGCGTGCGCGCGGGCTTGCGTAAGGCCGAGTGGGCCGAAAGGGTTAACTCGGCTCGTTTCCAGATCTGATTCCTTTTTCCATTTTTCTTTTATTTGTTTCAAACTAAATTTGATTTAAAACAGTTTCAAAAACTCAAAACTAAGATTTGAAATTTAAACCAAATTTGTTCAGAACAATATTCTCCACATTTTTCATGTAGGTCACATTTTCTGAAACCCATTATTTCAAGGGGTACTAGATTTAAAACTAAATAAACCATTTAAGGAAAAGAAATACTTTTATTCTTAATAATTAAACTAAGCTTAATTAAGCAAGGTGATTAGCAAGAAAAACCATCTACTCTTTATTCTAGGTGTAACAAACTTAGCTAAGCAAGTTAAACAAGACTAGAGCATAGAGCACTTATCCAATTCTAGTTTCAAAGACATTTAAAAACACACACATGAAATGATGCCATATGATAAACATGAATGCAATGAAATGCTTATACTTAGTGGCTAATGATGATCCTAATGCAAGCTTGACACAGAGTGTCACAACCCTTCCCCCTTAAAGAAATCTTGTCCCGAGATTTTGTGTTTCGTACCACTCATTATAAAAGACGGGATAGTTTGCGCTTAGGTAGGCCTCGGTCTCCCAGGTTGCATCGTTCGGACCATGATTACTCCAAAGAACCTTGAAAGTCTTCACTTCTCGGTTTCTGGTAACTCTAGTTTTCGTGTCCAAGATCTTTTTTGGTCTCTCAAAGTACTCCAAGTCTGATCTGATCACAATGTTGGAACTCTGTACTGCTTCTTCTTCTGGGACTCGAAGACATTTCTTGAACTGAGATACGTGAAACACTGGAAAGATAGCACTCATCTCTGGAAGTAATTGTACTTGGTAAGCTACCTTCCCTTTCTTAGAAACAATCCCATAGGGTCTGACATATCGGGGTGCTAACTTCTTTTTAATTCCAAAACGGTGGACGCCTTTCATAGGTGATACCTTAAGGTACACATAGTCACCAACTTGAAACTCCAAAGGTCTCCTCCTTTGATCGGCATATCCTTTCTGTCGAGACTGAGCTGCCCGGATATGCTGTTGAATAGTGCGGACTATCTCTTCTGCCTCCTTCACATAATCTGTACCATAGAATCCCTTGTCTCCTGTTTCAATCCAATTGACAGGGGTTCTACACTTTCATCCATACAAAGCATCGAACGGTGCCATCTTAATGCTTTCTTGGTAACTGTTGTTATATGAGAACTCTGCCAATGGCAACCATTTCTCCCACGATCCTTTTGCTGACACCACACATGCTCTCAACATGTCTTCCAACACTTGATTTACTCGTTCTATTTGTCCATCTGTCTAAGGATGATAAGCTGAACTTCGAATCAACTTTGTCCCCAACTCTTTATGCAACAGCTCCCAAAATCGAGCGATAAACTGAGATCCTCTGTCTGATATGATGGTTTTGGGAATACCATGCAGTCTCAGAATATTCTGAACATATAGCTCCGCATACTGATGTGGTCGGTAGGTAACCTTGACTGGTACAAAGTGAGCTACCTTGGTTAAGCGATCAACGATGACCCATATAGAATCATTTCCTTTCTGAGTGGTAGGTAACCCTATGATGAAGTCCATACTAATATCTTCCCACTTCCACTCAGGTATAGATAAAGGTTGTAGCAAACCGGTAGGTTTCATGTGTACTGCCTTAATGCAACAACATGTATCACACTTTGCGACATATTCCACAATATCCAACTTCATCCTAGACCACCAATACCTTGTCCTGAGGTCATGATATATCTTGCTACTGCCAGGGTGAATCGATAGCTTTGAGTTATGTGCTTCGTTGAGAATTCTATCTCGTAGAACCTGGTCCTTAGGAACTACCAGACGCTGATTGAACCAAAGGACTCCTTTCTCATCCACTTTGAACTTCAGAGATTCACTGGTTTCTAGCCTTTGTTTAGTTTGCATAAGTTCTTTGTCTGATTTCTGTCCCTCAATAATATCACTATCCAAGGTACATTGGATCGTAATATTATTCAGCACTAAAGGATGCATTAGATCAAATCCATCTTCTAACAGTGGTTGCAACAAGTTGCAATGAGATTTGTGGCTCAAAGCATCTGCTACAACATTTGCTTTTCCAGGGTGGTAATGCACTTCCAAGTTATAATTCTTGATTAACTCTAACCATCTCCTCTGTCTCATATTCAATTCAGACTGGGTAAACAAATACTTCAAACTTTTATGATCTGTGAAGATGTGGCACAAGTTACCCATTAGGTAATGTCTCCATATTTTCAAGGCATGCACGACTGCTGCTAGTTCCAAGTCATGTGTTGGGTAACTCTCTTCATGGGGTCGAAGTTGTTGTGAGGCATAAACAATGACTCTTCCATTTTGTATCAACACACATCCCAATCCAATGGTTGATGCATCACAAAACACATCAAAACGTTCCTCCAAATTTGGTTGTGCCAAAACCGGTGCAGTAGTTAACAGGGTCCGCAAGGTATGGAACGATGTTTCACATTCTAGGCTCCATTCAAACTTCTTGTTTTTCTGCGTTAACCTTGTCATAGGTTTAGCTATCTTAGAAAATTCCGGGATAAAACAACGGTAGTATCTGGCCAATCCTAAAAAGCTGCGAACCTCGTGCACGTTAACGAGTGCTTTCCAATTCATGACTTCTTGCACTTTTGAGGGGTCCACTGAGATACCCTCTGCTGACAGGATATGACCCAGAAAAGGCACTTTGGTTAACCAAAACTCACACTTGCTAAACTTAGCATAAAGCTTATGTTCCCTTAGCCGTTTCAACACTATTCTCAGGTGTTCTGCATGGTCCTTCTTGTTTTCTGAATATACCAGGATGTCATCGATGAAAACCACTACAAACTTATCCAACTCTTGCATGAACACCGAGTTCATCAAGTACATAAAATGCGCAGGCGCATTTGTCAACCCAAAGGACATCACTAGATATTCAAAGAGACCGTATCTCGTGGAGAAAGAGGTTTTGGGTACATCCTCTTTTTTGATCTTAATCTGATGGTAACCAGATCGTAAGTCTATCTTGGTGAACACTTTAGCTTTGGACAACTGATCAAACAACAAATCAATCCGCGGCAACAGATATTTGTTTTTGATGGTAACCGCGTTGAGAGGGCGATAGTCCACGCACATTCTTAAGGTCTTATCCTTCTTTTTTCACAAAGATGGCGGGACATCCCCAAGGTGAACAACTTGGACGGATCAAACCCTTTTCCAGCAACTCCTGGAGTTGTTTCTTGAGTTCGGCTAACTCGTTGGGTGGCATCCTACAGGGTCTCCTAGATATAGGTGCTGTTCCAGGAGCCAACTCTATAGCAAACTCGACATCTCTGTCCGGGGGCAATCCCGGGAGATCGTCAGGAAACACATCCGGAAACTCACAGACTATAGGGATCTTATTCAACAACTATGCAGTGATAGCAAACATGACTCTCAACTAATTCGGATTCTTAGGTAAGAGGATTCCAAAAGTGGCTCCATTCTGAGGGTTTGTGATAGATACTGCACGCTGGGCTATATCTAGATGCACTTTCCAAACCTTCATCCACTCCATTCCAAGAATGACATCCAAACCTAGCTCAGGTATTACAATGAGGCTGACATTAACCGATGTTGTCCCCATGGTAATCTCTACATCCTTTACCATTTTATGAGTATATAGTACAACTCCAGCTGCACTAATCTGATACTCCTTTTCCAATTCTACCACCTTCTGCTGACTCTGCAGCACGAAGTTCCCACTAATGAATGAATGCAATGCTCTAGAATCAAACAAGATAACTGCAGGACATTGATTAACAAGAAACGTACCAGCTGTGACGGGTTCTACTTCTGGCACTTCCTCCAAGGTGGTGTGGTGGACATTCCCTGTATGAGGCTTCTGCTGATTGAACTGCTTCCTAGGCTTCGTGCAGAAATGAGACAGGTAACCAGCTTGACCACAGTTATAACATGGCCCCATAGCATAGGGCGTCTTCTGCCCTCCAACTCCAGATCCTCCAGCTTTGTCCTTTTTCTGTGGCAGAGGTGCAGTGAAAGGCCTCTGGTAAGCGGGACGAGTACACGCATTGGTCATCTTCCCCTGAGGTGGTCGGAACCGTGCACTAGCCTGTGGTGGACGATATGCTAGCCTTGAAGCATTAGGACCCCTGTTCTGGTGGGATCCTCCCTCTGGGACTCGACGACGGGTCTCAGCCAGCAACATGTTGTCATTGGCTTCCTGGTTCAGACAGTCACTGATGAAGTCGCTGAACGTGGCACGGTAATTGTTTCCCATCTTGGACAGAAGGGTTGCATTCATGCCCCTCTTGAAGCTTGCGATCTTCTTAGTGTCGGTGTTGACGAAGTCAGTGGCATAGCGGGTCAACCGGTTGAAACTAGAGAGGTACTCTGTCATTGACCTGGTACCCTGAGAAAGCCTCATGAACTCAGTGAGCTTCATTTCCATCACTCCATTTGGGATGTAGTGACGACGCATGGATGTGGAGAACCTTTCCCATGTGACCGCAGTGCCAGCAGGCAAGTTATCGCGGTATTGGAACCACCAGATACTTGCCGGTCCTTCCAGCCTATGCGCGGCATACTCCGCTTTCAGCTCCTCGGTCAGGCGTAGAAGTCAGAACTTCTGTGTCATGGAGTGCAGCCATTCATCGGCCTCCAGTGGTTCAGTAGCTTCCTTGAAGATCAGAGGGCGGGTGTCCATGAAATCATTGTAGGAACTGTACTAGTTAGGTGTTGGCCCTTGCTGTTGTCTTTTCTGCTAAGCTGTGTTGGCAGCAATGTTGCGCAAGGTCTCATTCATCTGGCGCTGCATCTCCTCCACACTCCTTTGGCTGCCCAAGAACTGACCAAAGAACGCTTCCGGTGTGAGCGGAGGTGGTGGTGGTGGCAGGTCCTCCCTGGCTGCCTCTCCATCACCCCGAGTGTTGCGATGAGTGTTAGCCGGCATCTGTATATCCCATTAACAAGCAACAATTAGGTGATGTTATATTGAATAATGAATAAATACCGTGTTGTACAAAATGTAATATTAAGCACACAACCAGATATAATTACTCATCTTTCCACATAACATCATAGAATTAATTACTCGTCATAAGTATACAAATAACATTCCAGATCCCTTGCCAGAACAACGTCTGGACTTAAATCCAAATTCGGCTTACACATCACGAAGATCCAAATTAAACATAGTCTTAAACAACATGATACAAAAGCTCTCAGCGTGAAAGATCAAACTCCTAATCTAGCGCTCAGTCGCCGTTGGAGTAGTAGTGCTCTCCGTCGGTGTCGAAGTAGGGCTCGTCGGCGAAGGCCTCGTTCGGAGCCATGTCCTCCTCTTGTGGGTCGGGACTAAGGATCACTCCGTCTTGTGGCTCGGGCTCCTCAGGTATAGGTCCTGCGGCTGCTGCTGCCTGCTGGTGGTCAAGGGTGTGGAAAGCTTCGTGCAGGTTGTTGATGTACTCCTGCTGCTCGTTGAGGTGCCCCTCTAACTCTGCAACTCTCTCCTACATGCCTTCAGACTCGGTCCAAGCTTCATTCCTTGAGTTGGTGGCCTCAAGGAGTAACCGCTCACCAACCACGCGAGCAGTGACCTCCTCCTCCACCCTGGTCTGAGCCTGGTTGTGCTCTAGAGTCATCTGAGCCAACTCTACCTAAAGGTGTGCGACGACTGTCTTGAACTCCTGCTGCAACTGACACTTGCTCTCAAGAGTGGCATTGCGGATCTCTGCCACATCTGCAAGACTGCGCTCCAAACTCTCACAAGTGCCAAGTAGCACACCAGTGGCACTCATGGCGGGGGTTTCACAGTAGAAAAGCTCCTCCTCATCTCCTACTAGTGCTGTCCCCTCGGCCTGTGTCCAATCCACAGGAAAAGCCTATCCGCGGAGAAACACTCCAGGCCAAGCTGCTGCAAGGTCCCCGGGAAAGCGGGCGATGATATCCTTCAACACCAGGTATGCTGCCCTGTTGGCACCATCCTTAGCACAAGCTCTCTTGGTGATGGTTGTCCAGCTTGACCAATCTGGCCTTCCTTCCAAAGCTTTTACCTTGACCTGAACATGGACCAGAGAATCTTGACCATACTGCTGCTTCTGCCAAGAGTACTTGGGCTCCCTACCCTCGGGATATCCAATGGCGTGCAAAACCCACCAAAGGATAGTCGGCAGCCCAAAGTATGTCAAGAACTTTCCCTTGGTCATCTTTCTTGCCAACGGGTAATGAGGGACTCCTGCTCCTCCGGTTGCCTTCTTGGCGGTCAAACGGGTGCGAGGCATCTGTAGAAAAAGGGGTTTCGAACTCTCGTGAGACAGATATTGAGTTGGTAAATTTTTATCGAAAAGGAACAATTTACAATTTAAGGGGAGGTATGACATGATGCGATAAGTAAACATGATGCATGAGCATAAGTACGTTCTCACTCAACTAGGATGACTCGCAAGTCCTAACGTTCTAGTCGGTGGCAAGTTGATCTCTCATTACGCAGTTATTCGTTCTACACGGATACGTAGTTAGTGTACATATAGAAAATTCATTTAAGCCCAAAGAACAAACCCAATGCAGAAAAATCACTGGGCACTTCCTGATACGCACGAAGTACATATCAGTTAGTTACCAAAACCTTATGCATCAAGCTCGGAAAACCCACCCAACATTTCATACTTCTTAGATATGTTTGCGTAAAGCTTGCATATCCTTAAGTAACCATATAACTTCCCTAGACCAACGGTTGGAAGGTCATACTCTCACAACTCACAAATAGTTGTCAATGCAATTTTTTGAAACTTGTACCATGCTTCCAAAGAATGATACCCCGACACCTTTTAAAGATCCAGCATGAGCAAAACCCTGAACCAAGTTAGTAATCCTAAGCCACCTGATTTCCTAGTATAGGGCTAAGGACTAGACTCTGGCACCCTAGGTTTTCAAATTTTTGTTTATAAAAATAGTTTTGAATACCCGTTTTGTTTAAAAGTTGCTCAAACGAATGAGGATACCTGAACTTGGCTCTGATACCATACTGTGGCAGAACCATCCAAATTATAAGAGATCAAGTACCAAAGTAGCCGATTTAACTGCCACTTAAAGCATTTGAACCCATATAATCCCGGTAGTCCGAAAATCTCGAAGGATTTCTAACAATCGTATATCCGACCAAGATCGCACAAACTCAGGTATGCACATTCGAACGAGCCAACAAATTAAATGAAATACTTGAAGTGCGAAATAAAGTTATTACAACACTTTGATCCAAATAAAGTAGTACCCACGCCAGAACACTTGTGGCCAAATAAAATATTGTTTTGAAACTCGAGTCCAAAGTCTTACTCCATGCTAATACCACTAAAATATAGGGGTGCCAATGAGATCATGTCCCACAACAGCAAAAGATGAGCTCGTAGAAGACCTTGCCCAAAGCCTACTCCTCTTCTCCTTCAACAGGATAGAGACAGTGCTTACAATAGCCAAAGTATACTTGGTCATCTGCAACAAACAGGATAAACCCTGAGTACGGGATTGTACTCAGCTAGACTTACCCGTCCAACTGAAAATAAAGACTCCAAGGATATGCATGGCTAGATATGTGGATCTGGATAAACTTTGCTTTTGCGGAAACGCGAACAATATGAAATACTTAAAGATTAGAGAGCAGCCATTTTCCATCCTATCATTATTGTTGGGGATATTACCTCGGCATATCCCCAGAGACCTTATGGGCCTGCCGACCAGAAGACGGCCCAGCCCACGAGGCCTTGCGGCACGCGACCAGCCCACCGTGCTCGCCAAGGACTCCGAAGAAGTCTTGCTTGCCAAGGAAGATCCTAGTAGATAGACTCGGATCCTTTTCCATAGGGAACCGATCGTAATCTGTTAGGATATGGGATTTGTAACCCTGCTCCCCGGCTATATAAGGCGAGCAGGGACCCCCCTCAAAATATCTCTCACAACCTCTCTCAGATCATCTACAGATCTTGTAACCTAATACGCAAGATCAATCCAGCCACCAAAACACAGGATGTAGGGTATTACGGCGATTTGCCGGCCCGAACCTGTATAAATCGCCGTGTCTACGCTCTTTGTGTTACGCTTGATCGCCGTCGCCACACCTCCGCCTACAATCTACTACCGTAGGATACCCCCTGGGTAGACTGCGACGCATATTTCGTCGACAGTTGGCGCGCCAGGTAGGGGGTGTGTGCATCGACTCCATGGCTCGTCAAGCGGTCACCTTCCCGGATTCGATGATCCTTCCGGCGCTTGGCACCATGCTCCAGATCGGATCTGTATCTTGGACCGTCGGATCCGCGTCATGCGTGGCAAACGCGCCACCATCTCCACGTCATCTCACCGCGCCACCTCCACGTCGTTTCGCCATGCCAAAGTACCACCCGCGTAAGGACATCAGCATCGACGACCTGGTCGATGCCATCGATCGCAGCAACGCCGGCATCATCGACTGCATTGACCTCGTCCAAGCGGCGCGACACCGACCGCCCGACCACCATCGTCGCCGACCGCGCCGTAACCGGGCCCCAGCAAAAGCGACGACCGCGACCAGGCCTCGCGGATATGGCGACCTGGCGTCCCGACCCGTCCCCGATCAGATCCCTGCGGCACCCGTCGTGAATACCGTCATCATCTCCCCGATCTCTAGTGACTCCGACCAGGCAGTGTGCCTCGATGGCACGATCTCGTTAGGCTCAGTCGCCACCACAAGGCCCGTGACACCTGATTCCTCCGCATCGACCGGCGATTGCCCAGAGTTCCCCTAGGCTTCGGGGGGATGATTTTTCAAGTCTCCACCGATAGCGCCCCCCCCCCCCACGACAACAAGACGGAGGCCAATCGTATCGCAAGAGAACAGCGCAACACTGAGCGCGCACAACGTTGCAAACGGGAGCGCATCGAGCAAGAGAAGCGAGACGAGGAGCGCCACGAACGCGAACGGCTTGCACGTGAGCAGCGCGAGCGGGACCAGAGAAACGGAGGTCGCATGCCAGAACGCAATCTCCAACACGAGTTTGACCAGATAGGCAACGTTCCGGTATACCCAACACCAAGCGCCAACCTAGCCGCAGCAACCTACGAACTGTCCAAACTTCCACCCACGCCAGAGGTCAAGAAGATAGAAGCCCATCTCATAGCAGCAGTAGTCCAGGTAAATAAAGCAGCTCACCCAACCGAATTTTCCGACCAGTCCCACGGTAGAAACCACTCCAGAAGCCCTCCTTGGGAGCACAGACGAAGATCTCCGCCACGTGACGGCGACGCCCGCGACAACCTTCGGCGCGAGCGAACACCAGAGTAGGCACGCCGAAGCCCTCCTCAGGAGTACAAATGAAGATCCCCACCACGTGATGGAACCACCCGCGACAACCTTCGGCGCGAGCGAACACCGGAGCCGGCACGACGAACCCCTCCGAGGGAGTACCGACGCAGATCTCCATAGTATGACGATAATCGGCGATGCGACCTAACGCCACCACCTGTTGGGAACTTGCGCCATCTCTCCCTCGCCTGCGTGCTGTTCGGTGGCCCCAGAACTTCAAAGTAACGTCCGTGGACAAGTACGACGGCAAGGTAAACCCAGAGCAATGGGCGTCCACCTACGAGATCGCCGTATACGCTTCGGGAGGAAATCAAGACGTCATGGCCAACTACCTTCCGGTGATGTTGTCGACATCAACCAACAGTTGGCTCCAGAAGATCCCCGAAGGCACAATCAATAGTTGGGAACAGCTCAATGAAATCTTCATCAAGACGTACAAAGCCACGTGTGTCTAGCCGGGGACACGCTACGACTTGGAAAGCGTCCACCAGAGAAGTAACGAGAGTCTCCGCGAGTACAGCAAGCGCTTCTCTGATAAACGCTTAAGCATCACAGAGATCTCCGACCCAGAGGCCAACGCCATCTTCACCAACGGTCTGCGGGTCGACGAACTCAGAAACAAGTTGGCACGGAAGAACATGACAACCATAGAGGAACTCATGATGATTGCGAATCCTTACGCCAACCAAGATGACGCAGCACGAAGCAGGGAGAACAGGCGACGCTACTCCCGCTCCCCGGAGCGCGAAAGGGACAGGGGCCGCTGATCAGACTATCGTAACGATGGGAGGGCCGGTGACTACCGAGACTACCAGTCGGGAAACTCTGAGCGTTACCCACAGAGGTACGATCACAGGAGAGACAACCGCTACGTCGCCAACATGAACGCCAGACCAAAGAAGAACTACGACGCCAGCTACGAGAAGATCCTCGACGGCCCCTACCCCATACATAAGAACTCCAAGCATTCCATGCGTGACTGCGACCTTCTTGAATCGGTGGTAAAGGGAAGAAGCGACAAGAGAGCAAGAAAGGACGACCCCGACAAGGGAAGAGACCAAGAACCACCAGCACCGGAGTTTCGTCCACCATTAATGACCTACTCCATTTTCGGAGGAGTCGTGGTCGTTGAAGCAGAAAGGAGACGCCGTTAGGTACGTAAGTATGTCTACTCGGTAGCAGCAACAGGTGAAGATTCAAACAACACCCGCCATTTAGACTGGTCAGAGCAACCCATCAGCTTCTCCGGGGAAGACGAGTGGACAGATTACAGATACCCTGGTCATTTCCCGCTCATCGTTGATCCAACCATCGCCACGTGTCGCTTCAGAAAGGTGTTGGTCAATGGCGGTAGTGCCCTCAACATTATATTCGCTGACGCCTTCCGCCAACTCGAATACTCCAAGAAGGACCTCATGCCTGCGAACTTCTCCTTCTGGGGCATCATCCCAAATAAGGCGTCAACACCAGTAGGCCGGATCACCCTCCCTGTACAGTTCGGCAATCAAGACCACTTCAGGGTGGAACACATCACCTTCATTGTTGCCGACTTCGAAACGGCCTACCACGCGATACTGGGCCGACTAGCACTCGCGAAGCTTATGGCGGTTCCGCACTACACCTACATGGTGCTTAAGATCCCGATGCAGCAAGGCATCCTCAGCCTCCATACCAACCTCAAGATTGCATACGAATACGAACAACAGACGATAAACGCCGTCGAGAAACCCTGTCCCCCGGACACGTACAACTCCGAAGACGGTGACAGCCCGACCGCGAAAAAATAGAAGGAAACACTTGAAAAGGTGCTCTAGGTTTTACACATGTACTAGAGCACTCACTTGATCTAATCAAACAATATAATAATACCATATCTAATTCCTTCATCAATATTTTAGTAGAACCATTACGATGTCACATGGAGTTGTACCGTGGTAAAGCTCAGCATAATCCCCCACTATCAGGTGGGAGGCGGCCACTCGAATCGATATACAACCAGCTGACATGATTTCCTTTAACACACGCCCACACTTCCCCGCCGGGTCCATGCATTGGGTTACCGCTCAACACTGTCCAGGTAGTAACGTCGCGAGCTCAAATTGGTCCACCCAATTGTAGAAATCAGTTGGCCACCACGAGGCGAGTTGTATCTACAAACTAGAGGGTGCTAACATCAGACTGAGAGTCGGCCCGGACAGTGTTTACTCGGCTTCTGGGTCGATACTCGCAACGGCCCCTATGTGAAAGGGCGCATTCAAAGATGTAAGAGGGTCACTATACAAACCTATACGATCCAACGGACGGACTGCCCCCAAGTCTAAACCACTTGGTGCCCTTGCCTTCCAGTTGGCCGCATTTCATCACTACCATTGGTTCTTTCCACGATAGCAAATATAGCCAACCCTGATCGGTACTATCCCCATGGGATAATATGAACATAAATAGAAATGTAACCATTTATTCTAAGCAGGCTAAGCGGTTGCTTTTGCTTTTATTTAACAAGTCAACAAGGTAGGTAAATGAAATATCAAGTAAGGTAATGCAACAAATGGGATTCATCCAACTCCTGTCACCTAATGCATCACAGTATAAAATACTCAAGTAGATTAATTGTAAATACTGGGAGGCTTAAAGATGCTCCGGTGCTTGCCTTGAGTAAAGGTAGAGGGCTGATGGTCAGGGCACTCGGGGAGGTTAGTGTCGAGCTCGTGGTACTCCTCGTTTAGCTCCTGCACCTCCTGGACTTCTACTTCTGGAAGTGGCACCTGGTGTTCCTCTACTGATCCTGAATGGTTGCAATGCATATAAGTAAACTTGATGGTGCAGGGATAATGCTTGAACAAGATTTAATCACTCAAAGATTGCTTTTAGAGTTAACCTAATATTCATTCTAGTTTCACTTTACATAGAAAGTCTATTATAGATCACTCAGAAAAATCTACCAAAATTACAGAGGACAGAGCAAGCTTAAAGTATACTACTGCAGAAATTCTATCTAAAGCAAAGCTACCAAACAGCAGCTCCAAAAATATGAAATTAAATGCAGAAAAAACACTTTGAACTAGGCCTACTGGTTAACAGGGTGAAACATGCTATAACTTATTTTTAACAGGTTCTTTGCTTAGAAACATATTTATCAAGAAAGTTCCATGATCAACACTACCAGATTATTTTCTATATGATTTTCCAAAGAAAACCCTAGAAAAGAACACTTGAACTACAAGTATCTTTTCTGCCATATAACATACCACCTATTATATTTTTCCTAGATAGATCATGGTACACAAAGGCTACACAAAAATTTTTATGATTTATATAAGCATAGATTTACCACAGGAATTAATCTAAGAAAGTGACAGAAACACATTTTAATAGGTATTAATTAATTTCTTCATAGAAGCATGGCATCTTACATTTTTCCTAGCTTAAACATAGGATGAAAAAGCTAGCATAAAAACCTCACATTTTTATTTGATCATTTCATGCAGGAACACATTTAACTTTGATAAATGCAGAAAAGAACTATTTAAACATTAGTACTGAAGACATTCTCCAAAAATTATTTTTATATTTTTAGCAGAAAGATCTTCATTTATAGAGTCTAACACAATTTATTTCACCATTTTAGAGTTTACCAACCTCTATATATTAAATAAACAAGCACTAAAACATTTACTGAAAATAGGAAAAAGGAAAAGCATTTCTGAAATCGGCCCACGGTGAACAGTGTGTGGGCTCGGCCCAGTGCGCGCGGGCGCGAGCTGAGCGGATAATAGGCGGGGCCCCGGGGTCAACACGGGTCCACCTGTCGATGAGAACAGAACAGGGCAAAACGTTGACCGGCGTTTTCTCGCCGGCGGTAAGCTCGTCGGCGGCGAGGGTGGATGCGCTGGGCTCGTGGTGATGACACACATCGGTTGGTGGTGTTGGTTGAGCCAGCGCGACCCTGTAGCGAGCCGGCGGCGTGCGGTGGCGGCGCGACGCGGCGGTGCGATGTGGCGAGGCTCTCACCGGCGTTGTGTGGCCCGACGAGCGGGTGCGTGAGCGCCACGGTGGTGTGGTAAGTGTAGGACGAGAGTTGTTTGAACTGTAGCGGCTCTGTGGAAGTCCGGCCACGTGCGAGCTCCATGGCGGCGGCAATGGCACACGGTACACGGCGTTGTGTTGTTCCAGGGTGAAAGAGTGCTAGAGGAAGGGTATTCTCACCTCTACTACCTTCGGTGAAGCTTCCACGGAGATGGAAGTAGCGGAGGTGGTCGAGAGAGAGGTGAACACGGAGTGGTTCTTGTGGTGGTGACTGCGAGCCGAGGAATGGAAATGACGTTCCGGTGAGAGGAGTGCTCGGCTGGTGTTGCAAGGGCAAGCAGGGCGTGTGCGAGGTTAAGATGGAGCAGTGTGCATGGTGGATCGAGCGGAGAAGCTCGGATGGTCGCGAATTGATGAAGGGGGTGGTTGCGGTGTCTCGGTGCTCGGCGCGGCGAATGCGAGGCAGAGCGGGCGAGATAGCGAGTGAGCGGGGGTGCTTGCGGTTGCGAGAGGGAGAGGGGGTGTAAGCGCTCCCTTCTGCGTGGTCGTGGCCGACCGGCGCGGCCGGTGGGGCCAGTGACGCGACGGCGGCAGTGCGGTGGCATGCGCTGCGTGTCTGCGGCGCGCGGGGCAGAGGCGATAGCGTGCGGGCCAGAGCGAGACTTGGTCCTAGCGTCGTTAGGGCAGATTTGCGCTCGATTGCGACTATGACGGGGTGAGCAGCTGGTCGGAAGCAGGCGCTGCGGCGGTGTAATGGCGATGCGACGGCGAGGTGAAGGCGCGGTGCGTTGCGAGGTGCTCTCCGCGAGCAGAGGCGGCGAGTGGGCGAGCGCGTGGTCGATGCAGTGCGTCAGCGAGCGGCGCACAACGAGTGGTGGTCGACGGCGTATGGGTAGGGGCAATGCGCCACGCGGCGCGGCTGCTGGCGTATGGCGCGGCCGTGTCGGGCGCGGTGCGCGCAAGCGTGCGGTGCATGTGTGTCGCACGTGCGAAGCTCGTGCGCGGGAGCAGCCGGTGTGCGCGCGTGCGTGCGGGCTTGCGTAAAGCCGAGTGGGCCGAAAGGGTTAACTCGGCCCGTTTCCAGATCTGATTCCTTTTTCCATTTTCTTTTATTTTGTTTTAAACTGAATTTGATTTAAAACAGTTTCAAAAACTCAAAACTAAGATTTGAAATTTAAACCAAAGTTGTTCAGAATAATATTCTCCACATTTTTCATGTAGGTCACATTTTCTGAAAACCATTATTTCAAGGGGTACTAGATTTAAAACTAAATAAACCATTTAAGGAAAAGAATACTTTTATTCTTAATAATTAAACTAAGCTTAATTAAGCAAGGTGATTAGCAAGAAAAACCATCTACCTTGAGTATGGAGGCCTACCTTGAGGCCATGGATGTCGGCGTTCACAAAGCCGCCACCATAGGCGGATCGGTGTTCGCCGAGGATCCCTTCTTTGAGAAGAACAATGCTAAGGCAAAGAACATTCTTTTCCATGGCATTTACAAGGATGTGTTCAACCGTGTGCAGAATTGCAAAACCGCGCATGATGTTTGGACAAACGTTTGTGTACTACACGAGGGGACCAAGTGTGAGCGTGAGGAGCGCTACCACTTGGTCATGGCTAAGTTGAATTCCTTTACCATGCTTTCCAGTGAAAATGATAATGAGATGTATTCACATATTAATATTCTTGTAGAGAAATTTAATGGCCTTGGGCTCACCCAAATGTCTCCGCCGGATGTGATGCGTAAGATTCTTTGTGTCTTGCCAATCGACAAGTATGGCCACATCGTCACCGTGCTTCACCAAGGAGATGTCTCAACATCTACACCGACACAAGTGTTGGGCAAGATCAATGCTCATGAGATGTACATGAAGATTGGTGATGGTGGCTCTTCATCCTCCACCAAGAAAAAGGAGAAGGAGAAGGACTTGGCCCTCAAAGCTTCCACCAAGGACAAGTGCAAGATCCAATTGGTGGTTGAGGAGTCAAGTGAAGATGATGAAGACAACATCGTTCTTATGGTGAAGAAGACCACCAAGATGCTGAAGAGGCTAAACAAGAATGGAGTCAAATTTGACTCAAAGAAGAAGAAGTTCTTCACAAGCTCTTCAAGGAAGTCAATCTCCCAAATGAAGTGCTACAATTGCGGCACTCTTGGTCATCTATCTGATGCTTGCCCCGAAGAGAAGAAAGACAAGTTCAAGAACAACAAGTTCAAGAACTACAAGAAGAACAAGGGCGGCAATGATGACTCAAGTGATGATGACAAGAAGCAAGACAAGCCATACAAGAAGAAGAAGAACTTCAACTTTCACAAGAAGAAGAAGGATGGCAAGACTTACATTGTGGGTGATTGGCTCACTGATATTGATGATTCAAGTGACTCCTCCGATGATGAGAGTGAAGAAGAGAAGGTGGTCGCCTTGGTGATTGGTTCTTCTATTCCACCGCCACCTCCTCCTTCATCGCCGGGTTCATCCTCTACACACCTATGCCTCATGGCTAAAGGTGACAAGAAGGTACAAAAAGAGGATGATGGTGATAACTCCTCTAGTGATGATAGTGATGATGAAGCACCTTCCTATGATGACCTCATTTAAATTTGCAACAAATACTCGGACATCATAAGAAAGTACAAAAGTAAAAATGATAACCTTCTTGAGGTCAAGGATAACTTGCATGCTAAGCTTGATGCCTTGTCTAGTGCTAATGATGTTTTAAAGTTTGAGAACAATTCTCTCACATCTAGCACTAGGGAGCTCAAAGCCTCACTCAAGCAAGCAATTGAGAAACATGATAAGCTTGAGAGGTCAACAGAAGAGCTCCAAACAAGGTATAACTTGCTAAAAGATGACTACGACCAAGTGAAAAATGAACATGGCACACTTGTGGTAGCTAATGAATTGCTTGCACATGATCTTGCTACACATGTTCCTATTAATCCGGTTGTTAAGTGTGATAGTGCTACCTCTTGTGATGACTTGCTTGATATTGTGGCTATTGAGCAATGTGCTAAGTGCAAGGGCAAGAAGGTTGTTGAAGCCGACAAGTATGATGACTATGTGAAGATGAGGGAAGAGAACTCAAAGCTCAAGGAAGAGCTAATCAACCTCAAGGAAAATAAACCCTTCACCATCAAGTCGACTAAGGAAGAAGAAGATAAAGATGCTATCACCTTGATCAACTCTCTTAGAGAAGAAATTATCAAGCTCAAGAATGACAAGACCAAGCTTGCTAGTGGCTTTGAGAAGTTCACCAAGGGTCACAATCTTCAAAGTGAGCTCTTGATGAACACCGTCATGAAAAATGACAAGACGGGTATTGGGTTCAAGGAAAACCAAGTGATGAAGGCCAAGGTCAAGATTGAAGCCAAGAACTATTACAAGAACAAGTACAATGGCTGCAATCAAGAGAAGCCAAAGCCAAAGCCAAGAAGATGCTTTGAGTGTGGTCAAGTGGGTCATTTCACTTATGATTGCAACACTCCACCTCGCAAGACCTTGCCCAAGCACACAAGGTCATTTGCTCATGATGCTCACTTTGTCATCAATAAGGATTCCAAGGGTAGACCACTAGTAGTGTTTCTTGGTCCACCAATGAAGAACAAGCCTAAAGTTCTTTGGGTTGCTAAGGAGTTGGTTGACAAGGCTTAACTCCAAGTTGCTTGTGTGTAGGTGAACTACAAGACTGGTGGAAGTCATTGGGTGATTGATAGTGGTTGCACTCAACATATGATCGGTGACCCCCGGATGTTCACCACACTTGATGAGGATTGTGCAAATCAAGACAAGATTACTTTTGGGGATAATTCAAAGGGCAAAGTTCAAGGCTTAGGCAAAGTGGCTATCTCCCAAGATCAATCAATTTCCAATGTCTTGCTAGTGCAATCTATGAGCTTTAACTTGCTATTGGTTGGTCAACTTTGTGATCTCGGATTCCAATGTCTCTTCACTCCAAGTGAGGTTGTTGTGACCAAGATTGATGACTCATCATTGATATTCAAGGGATTCCGGCACAACAACTTGTATCTAGTGGACTTCACTTCAAATGAGGCTAGCTTACAAACTTGTCTATTCTCCAAGAATTCATTGGGTTGGCTATGGCATAGAAGATTAGCACATGTGGGCATGTCAACCTTGAAGAATCTTGTCGAGAAGGAGATGGTTAGGGCAATCAAGGATGTGGTGTTTGAGAAGGACAAATTGTGTTTGAGAAGGACAAATTGTCAAGCCGGCAAGCAAGTGGCAAACACTCATCCAACCAAAGCTTTTATGTCAACCTCAAGAGTCCTAGAATTGCTACACATGAATCTATTTGACCCTACCACTTATGCTAGTCATGGAGACAATCTCTATTGCTTGGTGGTAGTGGATGACTACTCTCGATACACTTGGTTGTTCTTTCTTCAAGACAAGGGAGAGACACAAGGCATCTTCAAGAAGTTTGCTACAAGAGCTCAAAATGAATTTGATGTGAAGATCAAGAAGATTAGAAGTGACAATGGCACCGAATTTGTGAACACAAAGATTGAGGATTATTGTGATGAAGTGGGGATCAAGCATGAGGTATCCGCCACATATACTCCACAACAAAATGGTGTTGTAGAGAGGAAGAACCGGACGCTCATAACTCTAGCAAGGTCTATGCTTGATGAGTACAACACTCCGGAAAAAATTTGGGCGGAGGCAATCAACACCGCTTGCTATGTGGCAAACCATCTCTTCGTCCAAAGGCTATTGAAGAAGATCCCCTATGAGCTTGTCAATGGGAAGATGCCGGATATTTCATTCTTCTGGGTCTTTGGTTTCAAAGTGTACATCTACAAGAAGCGCCAACACTTGGGTAAATTCCAACGGCGGTGTGACATTGGTTTCCTTGTTGGTTATTCACTTAAGTCCAAGGCATACCGTGTATTTAACAAAGCCACCGGCTTAGTTGAAGAAACGTATGACTTGGAATTTGATGAAACTAATGGCTCCCAAGGAGCGCTTGAGGATTGTGATGTAGGTGATGAACCCTTGAGGGAGGCTATGAAGAACATGTCAATTGGTGCTGTCAATCCGCAAGAGATGGAAGAAGTAGAAAATGATGGTAATCAAGATCCTTCTCCACCTCGCACGCCTCAAGTTGATGAAGAAGAACAAGTGAGGGAAGATCAAGAAGACACTCACATCCCTCAAGATCAAGCCGAGGCGGAAGCTCAAAATGTTGAAGCACCACATCCCCCTCCTCAAGAGACAAATAGAAGATCAACACCTATCCTTCAAGCTCACCCCCATGATCAAATCATAGGGAGTCCATCAAAGGGAGTTATGACTCGTTCTAGACTTGCATCTTATGTTGAGCATCACTCTTTTGTGTCTTTTGTTGAGCCTACTAGTGTTGAGGACGCACTTGCGGATCCGAATTGGGTGAACGCCATGCATGAAGAGCTCAACAACTTCACCCAGAACCAAGTGTGGACACTTGAAGAAAGGCCAAAGGATGCAAGGGTCATTGGCACCAAGTGGGTGTTTAGGAACAAGCAAGATGATCAAGGCGTGGTTGTGAGGAACAAGGTAAGATTGGTGGCAAAGGGGTTCTCCCAAGTTGAAGGCTTGGATGTTGGGGATACCTTTGCACCGGTTGCAAGACTAGAAGCCATTTGTATCCTTTTGGCGTATGCTTCACATCACAAAATGAAACTCTTTCAAATGGATGTGAAAAGCGCCTTTCTAAATGGCTTCATTAATGAACTTGTATATGTCTCACAACCTCCCAGGTTTGAAGACCCAAACTTTCCTAACCATGTGTATAGGTTGTCCAAGGCACTCTATGGATTGAAGCAAGCTCTAAGGGCTTGGTATGAGAGGCTAAGGGACTTCCTACTTAAGAAGGGTTTCAAGATCGGGAAAGTGGATACCACACTATTCACCAAGAAGCTTAATTGTAAGGACCTGGTTAGCCTAGAGGGGGGGTGAATAGGCCTGTTTAAAACAAATCTCACACTTGCTGTTAGCACAGAGGCCGGCACTGCCGGGCTTGAGGCCGACACTGCTGCTCTCAGGGGCAGCACTGCTAGTCACCTGGACAGACCTGAGCACAATTCAAAATATAAAGAGAGAATGGAAAATGTGCTTGAATAGAAACCTTTCTAGAGGTGTAAGTAACCTCTAGCACCACTTGAAAGTGGTAGCAACACACCCACCGAGTAGATCGGGTCCAAACCCTAGAAAACACCTTGGAAGCAATATATATCAAAGTAAAGTAACAAGCACACGGTGACACAAGATTTGACCCGTGGTTCAGCTCACCACCAAGGCTTGCCTACGTCCACGTTGTTGAGGTGCACCACACAAGGCTCAAGCTCGCCACAAAGGCTTGCTCTTTCCTCGGTCTCAAGTCAAGAGAGTGAACTCTTGAGATGAGGGGCAATGTATTAGCAAATTGGTGATGTTACAAACCTCCCTAGGCTGCCACACAAGTTGGCAAGCTCAAAGGCGACGCCTAGCTGGCTAGGAGCAAAGCTCCAAGAGTAACAAACTCAAACCGCCGGCCACCACGCAAACCAAATGCTTGTAGGAGTTGAAGATCCGAGGGAGAAGCTTCTTCTCAAGCTTGGAGGCTCAATCTCTCAAAGGTTGATTGGAAATCAATGGAGGAGAGTGGTTGAGCACCAAGGAAGAAGGGAGAGCTAGAAGAGAGCTTCTCTGTTCTGTTTCACGAAGTGAGAAAGAGAGAATGGCAGAACTAGCCGTTGGGGATTGAGTGAGGAGGTGTTAAATACCCCCTTCACTGCCAACGGGCAGAACAAGTCGCGGCAGTGCCGGCCTTGGACCCGGCACTACCGGCCTGCCCAGCACTACCGGCCTGGAGGCCAGCACTGCCGGCCTGGCAAAAACAACAAGAGTATGGATCTTGAATAGCTAGCTGATTTGCCCTTCTATATATATGGAGGTGTGATGTATTTGGATAGATATTGCATTTGGTTCACTTGTTGGCATGCGTGTTGAATCCCTCTTAACAGTACGACATACCTAACTCAATTTCAAAGTATAAAATGAATTTAAACTCCTTTGAGCTTGTTGCCATGCACTTTTGTAATTGGAGGGGTCCGCCAACCTGTTCATCAACCTCCTTTCATTTAACCTGCTTGTCATACTTGTAAAGTCTCATTAGTTCTCTAATTGCGTTGTCATGTCACCAAAACCCACTTAAGGCTTGATTGCACTTTCAATCTCCCCCTTTTTGGTGATTGATGACAACACACTTAGAGCTTACAAAAGTGAAGTATTAATCTGAGACAATGTAAGTCATGGGTGTAGGAGCTCCCCCTAAATGTGTGAATAGGAATTTAAATTTCCAATTTGGTATGAAAAGCCAAGATTCACACATTAGAGTGAAATAGGGCTCCCCCTACATCCATGGCTGCTGTGGGGTGCTGAAAAAGTGTCACAAGATTATATGTGATGTATATGAACCTGTCTCAACACAAATCAGAGTGCTTGTTGTCAGAGCAGCCCGACACTACCGGCCTAAGCCCGGCACTGCCGGCCTGACTGTAGACAGCAAGTCTGCAGAAGCTCGAGCACGACCACACAACACGATATAAATAAAAACTAAAAGCATACTAAGACAAGCATAATATATATGAGAGAGTATATGTCCACAAATGACACAAAACAAGTACTTAAGTGGCAATATTACAATAAAATAGTTTTGAATGTTGCTCTCTCATCTCACAAGCTAAGACTAAAGAACTAAGATAACTAGCAGCTGCTACTCCTCCATGACCGTCGAAGATTTGTTGTACCTCATTCACTTAGTAATTCTCCCCCTTTGGAAACAAGTCACCAAAAAGAGAAAAGAACAAAGCAAAAATAAATACAAGCTAGTCGCTATCCTCATCCATATGGTCATCATCATCATCATCTTCATCTTCATCTTCATCTTCATCAGCATCATCATCATCATCATCATCAGGGGTTGTGAAGTGAACACTAGGAGCTGAGGCACGCTTATTGTACCTCCAAGTCTGTGGCTGCTGAATCTCCTCCTCCTCATCATCATCCTCCTCCTCATCATCATCCTCATCATAGATAGACTCCTCACTGAGCTCTAGTGAAGGTGTAGGTGGAGGGATCTGTCTGAGGCCTTGCTCCTGTCTAAGGTGTCTGATCTCAAGTCTAGTCTAGTAAGCATGGTCATTGGCATAGCAGATGCCAGCAAATATCTTCTTCAGAAGCCTACCAAGCCTACCTTTCTTCCTGCCTCTGGTAGCTGGTGCTCTGCAGGACTCAGGGCGATCTGGAGCTGCTGCCCTGGTGCTGTCCCTGGGAGGAGTCACTATCTCCTGAGTTGTTGTAGAGTGAATGACCTTCTCTGCTCTGAAAGGCTCATGAGTTGTGTCCTTGTTGTAGATCCGGCTAGTCACCATCTCAATTATGAACATAAGATAGGGGGCATAGGGGAGTCCCTTTCTAGCATCCTCGGCTGCAATACATATCTCATCCCATAGAAACCGTGCAACTGAAAAATGTGGTGCTCCACCTCTCATCCTCCTTAGCACATTCTTGGATGTGTTATAGAGGTTCGAAGCTGATCCCACCTTGGGATAAAGTGTGGTCCTGAAGAGATTGTTCAAGATGTAATACTTACTCCTCAAACCCTTCACCGGACCATCTGCATGCTGAGGTTCAATGTAAAGCTGAGAAATCTCCTCATTTGTCAGCCCTCTCTCATCATGAATGTTAGAGCACTCTCTGTCATCCTCTCCAAAGCCCAGAAGGCGGGAAAAAGTCACATAGTCAAGCCTATAGTGCCTGCCCTCTGTCATTCAGTGCATTACCATGTTCTCCCTGTCAAGATAGTAAGTGGAATAGAACTGGTGGATGATCTCTGTGTTCTAGCCATTCTGGAATCCCATCCAATGATACATGGCAAACTCCCTGCACTGATCAATGACTCTGTCAAAAACAGGGTCTTTCTTGTTCTCCAAGTGCTCCCAATCAACATACTTCATCTTGATGATCTTGGGCTTGCTATCATGGAAAAGAACACTGGAATAGTTGTCAGACTGAAACACATTCCAGAATCTGTAGTCCACCCCCATGTCCTTTGGCACATCATAAGGATAGATGGCCCTCTGCTCTTGGACAAACCACCACTGATTTTGATAGCTTACTCTTAGCCTTGCACGGGTGTCCTAAGGCTCTCTGACAAGCACCTCCTCAGGATGCTCAATAAGATGGAAACCATTGAACAATCCCAAATCCGGAGGTGTCCTAGGGCAAACATCTTCTCTGATTGTCCTCTCTGCCCTTTGCAATTCTTCTTCCTGAATTATCCTTTGCCTGGGATTCAGGCCATCATCAGCTATGGGAGTACGAGCCTTGGTCCTTGATCTCTTTCCTCTTGCACCACTCGATCCACCGGCTTCCATCTATGCATTTAAAAGAGAGAAGGTTAAGTTGTTGCACTTAGAATAGTAACTGGAACTCTATTGGAGACATTGGACCAAAAACTAGGGGCAATGGACGATTGTAGGAGCATATGCAGTAGTGCTATCACCAGGGGTCCGACACTGCCGGCCTCTAGCCTGGCACTCCGGCCTGGTGCAGACAGCACCAATGCTAGCTCCATCAATCCTCCATTGAAACTAGGTTTTGATTAAATCTAACAACTAGAGGTACATCACCATACATAATGCAACTATTAACAACCTAAATCCCATCTCAAAATGCATACATTGCATAGATCGAACCAAATTAGGGTTTCACATTATTACCTTTGAAAGAGAGAGAAGAGGACGAAGAAGGTCGGGCTTGAATGGAACTTGACGCAGGGAGGAAGATCCTCCACACCTCCTCCAATGACAGCACCTCCAAAGGGCAGCACTGTCGGGGAAGAGGAGAGGGACCTCCGGGCTCCTTGGGTCACCTTGAGGGAGAGAGAGGAGAGGGAGATGTGTTTCTGTTGGGGAGAACTGCTTGGGATGGAGTCCCCTCGGGCTAGGGTTAGGAATAAAAGAGAACCCGAGAGATTTGGACTTGGACCCGACAGGCTCGGGACCCTTAAGTCACGGCACTGCCGGACTAGGTCCGGCACTGCTGGGCACCCCGGCACTGCTGGGCCAGGGGCCGGCACTGCTGGCCTTGCCAGGCAGTGAGGCACTATGCCACCTTTATACTATATATATTTATGCAATTGTGGACACATACCCCTTGCCATATGTTGGTCAGTAAGCAAATCATCAATCATACTATGACCAACACATTCAAGTTTCTTTCAAAATCGGTTTTGAAACACATAATTGAAATTTTCAAAGTTTTTCCTAAGTCGCTAGGTGGACAAACAAATGTGTTCTATAGTTCAAACCACGTTACGAGAATCAAGTATATTCAGCTCACTACGCAAAGCACAAAACCTTGTCTCATCGAGAGGCTGAGTGAAGATATCGGCTAGTTGCTTTTCGGTGCTCACATGGCGAATTGCGATATCTCCTTTTAATTCGTGGTTCCTCAAGAAGTGATGACGGATGTCTATGTGTTTTAATCTAGAGTGACTAACAGGGTTATTTGCGAGTTTGATGGCACTCTTGTTATCACACAAGAGAGGTATCTTGGTGAATTGACATCCGAAATCTTTTAAGGTTTGCCTCATCCAAAGTAGTTGAGCACAACATGCGCTGGCTGCAACATACTCAACCTCGGTGGTGGAAAGAGCTACACAATTTTGCTTCTTAGAACTCCAAGACACTAGAGACCGTCCAAGGAATTGACACGTCCCCGAAGTTCTTTTTCGGACTACCTTGCAACCGGTGTAATCGGAATCCGAATACCCATGTAGATCGAACTTAGAGCCCTTAGGATACCATAAGCCAAGGTTAGGAATGAAAACTAGATATCTCAAGATTCTCTTAACCGCCACCAAGTGGCACTCTTTTGGGTTAGCTTGAAATCTAGCACACATGCACACACTAAGCATTATGTCCGGCCTAGATGCACATAAGTAAAGGAGAGAGCCGATCATGGAGCGATATACCTTTATGTCCACGGATTTCCCTCCTTCATCAAGATCAAGATATCCATTGGTTGGCATAGGAGTCTTGATTGGCTTTGCATTTGCCATGTCAAACTTTCTTAACATAGCATGGGTGTACTTGGTTTGGCATAAGAAAGTCCCTTCCTTGAGTTGCTTGATTTGAAAACCGAGGAAGAACTTTAGCTCACCCATCATAGACATCTTAAATCTCTTAGTCATGATCCTACTAAACTCATCACAAAAGTATTGGTTAGTACTACCAAATATTATGTCATCGACATATATTTGGCACACAAAGATATCATTATTGACTTTATGAGTGAAGAGAGTAGGATCCGCTTTGCCTATTTCAAAGCCTTGTTTGAGTAGAAATTCCTTAATGCATTCATACCATGCTCTTGGTGCTTGCTTAAGCCCATAGAGCGCCTTATGGAGCTTGAAGACATGATGTGGGAACTTGGGATCTTCAAAACCCGGTGGCTGCTCAACATAAACCAACTCTTGAATGGGGCCATTGAGGAATGCACTCTTCACATCCATTTGATATAGCTTGAAGTCATGATGGGCAGCATAGGCTAGAAGCATTCGAATTGCTTCAAGTCTAGCCACCGGTGCATAAGTCTCTTCAAAATCCAAGCCCTCCACTTGAGTGAATCCTTGAGCAACCAATCTTGCCTTGTTCCTTGTCACCACACCTTGCTCATCTTGCTTGTTGCGGAAGACCCATTTGGTTCCAATCACATTGGTATTTGGTCTTTCCACTAAGGATCAAACTTGATTTCACTCAAAGTTGTTGAGCTCTTATTGCATAGCCATCACCCAATCCAGATCATCGAGAGCTTGCTCAACCTTGAGAGGTTCCAAAGAGGAGACAAAAGAGTAAAATTGACAAAAATTTGCCAAATGTGAACGAGTAGTTACCCCCTTTCGGAGACTCCCAAGTATGTTGTCGACAGGATGATCTCTTTGAATTGTTTGCCTCAATCTTGGGTATTCTGTGGCTTCTTGTTGCTCATCTTGGTCATCATACTCATGCTCTTCAAATATGGGTTGTTGGTTTATTGGGCTTGCTGGTGAGCATGCTTCTGCTTGTCTGCTTGGTCCGGCAGTGCCGGCCACAGGCACAGAGGCCTGACCAGGGAGCATTGCTGGGCCATTTTCTTCAATTCTTGGGGCAGTGGCTTCTTCACCTTGAGGTTCCACTTCTGTGGTCTGGATTTCTTGTGGCCTAATGTCACCAATAGCCATGTTCTTGATTGCTTCACATGGTGGTTCCTCATTACCTACAATCACTTGATCAATTTGCTCTACTTGAGAGCCATTAGATTCATCAAATGTCACATCTATCGTGATTTCAATTTTCCCTAAGGTCTTGTTGAATACGTGATAGGCATGCTCATTTGATCCATAACCAAGAAGAAAATCTTCATCAACTTTAGGTGCAAACTTAGAGGTTTTGGGCTTCTTATTAAGTATGAAACACTTGCACCCAAAAACTCTAAAGTATGACACCTTTGGTTTGTTATCGGTTAATAGCTCATATGAAATCTTCTTCAAGATCTTGTGAAGATAGAGTCGGTTGATGGCATGGCAAGCGGTGTTGACGGCTTCGGCCCAAAATATATCCAAAGTCTTGTACTCATCTAGCATTGTCCTTGCCATGTCAATGAGTGTCCGGTTCTTCCTCTCTACTACACCATTTTGTTGAGGGGTGTATGGAACTAAAAACTCATGCTTGATGCCCTCATCATCAAGAAACTCCTCCACTTGAGTGTTCTTGAACTCGGTTCCATTGTCACTACGAACTTTCTTGATTTGGAAGCCGAATTCCCTTTGTACTCTTCTAATGAAGGTTTTCACCTTATCTTGCACTTGTTCCTTATCATACATGAAAAACACCCAAGTGAAACGAGTAAAGTCATCAACAATAACTAAACCATGTTTGTTACCGCCAATGCTTATGTAGGCCACCGGTCCAAAGAGATCCATGTGAATTAGCTCCAATGGTTGCTTGGTGGAGACAATGCTCTTGGATGGGTGAGGTGCACCTACTTGCTTTCCGGCTTGGCAAGCGCTACAAATTCTATCCTTCTCAAAATGAACATTTGTTAGTCCAAGAATGTGTTCATCTTTTAGGAGTTTGGCCAAGTTCCTCATCCCAACATGAGCTAGTCGGCGATGTCATAGCCAACCCATGCTAGATTTTGCCACTAAACAAGTCTCAAGTTTAGCTTTACTTTTGTTGAAATCAACTAGGTAAAGCTTGCCCTTCAAATGACCCATAAAGACAATAGAGGAATCCTCCCTCTTAAAGACTTCCACACCCTTATCCGTAAAGAGACAATTGTAGCCCATCTCACACAATTGAGAAACAGACAACAAGTTGTAACTCAACGAATTCACATGTAAAACATTTGAGATAGAATGTTCATGAGTAATAGCAACTTTACCAAGACCAATCACTTCCCCTTTGGAGTTGTCACCGAAGATGATATTCTCACTTGCATTTGAAGTTGGGGAATATGATGAGAACATACTCTTCTCTCCGGTCATATGATTTGTACATCCACTATCAAGCACCCAACTTGATCCACCGGAGGAGTATGCCTACAAAACAAATTAGTTCCTAGATTTAGGTCCCCAATCAATCTTGGGGCCTTGCATGTTAGTCGCAACAATTTTGGGAACCCAAATGTTCATGCTTCTTTTATCATGTTTCTCATCACCCACAAATTCTGCAATGACTTTACCACGGTGATTGCATTTAACCATGTAGTACGAAGACAAACTTCCTTGGGGTGACCTTCTCTTGGGTTGATATGCATACTTGTTTTTGGCCACCCAGATTGAGTCCTTGGGTTTCTGAGAAACCTGCTTTTGCTGGGGCATCCTCTTGGCATGGACATGAGCTTGAGCTTGATCAAGTGAAGCTTTGGTAGCCTTCCCTTTAGTGGGGCACGGCACTGCCGGCCTTTGGTCCAGCAGAGAAGCTGTCTGTGCAGGCTTATCTGCACCAATGCTTCCTTTCTTCTCAAACTTGACACACTCAATGCCTTTAACTGTTTTTCTTCCATTGGTTTTACCTCCTTGAGTGTGTCCAAGCCCATCCTTGATTGATGGATGTCTTGCATCCTCGTATTGAATTTTCTTGGGCTCAACTTTGTCTTTGACATTCTTCTTTGAAAATGAGATGACATTGTTGAGCCTTGCTATTTCTTTCTTCATTGCCTCCATGTTGGCAAGGTTAGTGGAATAATCATTCAAATCAATATTGTAGCACTTTCCACAACCTTGGTTAGTGGATGGAGAAGAGGCATCATTTGCCTTAGGAAGATGTGAGTTGCTCTCCCAAAGAAGGTTGTATTGTACTTCAAGCTCTTGATGCTTTTCAATTAAGCCACAATGCTTTTGCTTGATGTCACTACACTCCTTCTTAGTGAGAGCATGAGCTTCTTGTTCTTTAGATAAAGCCTTAGTCAAAGAGCTCACCTCACTCCTTTCTAATGCAAGAGCTTCCTCACTGGCAATATAAAGATCTTCTTGTTTGATAATAGTCTTTTCTCTAGATGCTAGCTCAGCCTTGGTTGCCTCTAATTCATCCATTAGATTAGCAATGAAGATTTTGGTCTTACTATCCATGTTTTTAGTTATAGCATTGATTTCTTCGTCACTAGATTCTTCATCACTAGAGCAATCACTAGAATCACTACTAGAGATGTCCTTGGGGGAGGAGCGATGGGTTTTGGCTTTGGTTTTACCTTCTCACCCTTTGCCATGAGACAAATGTGAGGGGAGAATTCATCATCATTGGACATGTTGTTGAAGAGCTTTGGTGAAGTGGATGACTTGTGAATAGCAATTGTAGCCATCTCTTCATCTTCACTTGTGGTCTCTTCCGTTGAGTCCCACTCATGCCCAATGTGTGCTTCACCCACATGTCTCTTGCTCTTCTTGTGGTCACCCTTTTCTTCTCTCTTGCCTTTGCCAAATTTGTTGTCTTACTTCTTATTTGGGCAATCGACAATGAAATGTTCGGTGCTACCACACTTGTAACAAGTTCTTTATTTCTTGTTGGTGAACTTTATTCTTGTGAGCTTGTACCCATTCTTCTTTAGGCCCTTGTTGAATCTTCTCATGAATAGAGCCATATCATCAATATTCTCGGCTTGCTCATCTTCACTTTCACCATCACATGATTTTGGGGCTTCGGGTTGATGCTTGATGGCTTTGGTTGCTTAAGCTTTGCTCGAAGAGGCTTGCTTGTTGTTTTTAGGACAGCTAAGGGCTGATCTTCTTGTGTTCTTGCTTGCCTTGAAAGCTACCTCCTTGATCTTTATCCCTTCCAATCTTGCTTGCATCTCTCCAAACTTCTTCTTCTCAAGTGCTTCTTCCCTTTGCAAATCAAAGGTGATAATCCTTCCAAGCACATCATTTGGTGTGAAGTACTCAAACTTTTTCTTGTCTCTTATCAATGTCACAACGGTCTCATTCCTTGGAGAATAGGCTTCAAGCATGATCTTGACAACCTTGTGATCGTTGACCTCTTCACCACCAAGGCCTCTAATCTTCCCAACAATGGTCATCAACCTATCAAACATTTCTTGTGGCCCTTCACCTTCATTGATCACAAACCGGTTGAGCTTGGCCATCAACAAATCGATCTTGGACTGCCTCACTTTACTTACACCCTCATGTGCAAGATGCAAAGTGTCCCAAATTTCCTTGGCAACCTCCAAGCCCATCACCTTGTTGTACTCATCACCATCCAATGCACTTAGCAACACAATAGTTGCTTGTGCATTGAGTTGTATGCAACGCAGCTCGGTGGTGGTGGGGCTTGTAGGATCCACCGGATGCTCACATCCTTTGTGGACAATCTCCCAAGCACCGGGGTGAAGACCTACAAGATAAGCTTTCATCAAGTGTTTCCACTTGGCAAAGTTGGTCCCATCGAAATGAGGCAACTTGCCGGCGTGAACATGAAATAGAGGTTTATGCTCATGTTTAGAAATGGATGAATAATCAAAGGATATGGCGGAGTATTCCTTGCAGCCATCATCCTTCTTCTTCTTCTCCTCTTTCTTCACAATCTTGGAGGCTTGGTATGATGCATCATCATCACCGTCGGAGCTACTTGATTCAACCTCCACATGAGAAGCTTGTTCTTTGCTCTTCTTTAGCTCCTCCTCCTTTGCCTTGAGCTTCTTCTTGAGCGCTCTTACTTCTCTTCTATGAAGCTTCTCGGCAAGCTTCAAGCTGTTGGCTTCATTGATTGCATCTTCTTCTTTTTGCTTTTTCTTTGCTTCTCTTCTCAATCTTCTATCTTCTTTTCTTCTTGCTCTCTCTCTAGTGGACATGGCAAGAGTGGTCAAGCAGTTTTCTGAGTCCACACTCTCATCGCTGTTGTCCGTGGAGTGCAAGTCCACCTTCTTGGGGTCAACCATCTTAGCTTTTCCCTCTTCGGCCATTACCTCGCACGGTGAAGTGCTTACTGAGGTAACCTGGCTCTGATACCACTTGTAAGGACCTGGTTAGCCTAGAAGAGGGGTGAATAGGCTTGTTTAAAAAAAATCTCACACTTGCTGTTAGCACAGAGGCCGACACTGCCGGGCTTGAGGCCGGCATTGCCGGGGTGGCCGGCACTGCTGCTCTCAGGGGCAGCACTGCTGGTCACCTGGACAGACCTGAGCGCAATTCAAAATATAAAGAGAGAATGGAAAATGTGCTTGAATATAAACCTTTCTAGAGGTGTAAGGAACCTCTAGCATCACTTGAAAGTGGTAGCAACACACCCACCGAGTAGATCGGGTCCAAACCCTAGAAAACACCTTGCAAACAATATATATCAAAGTAAAGTAACAAGCACACGGTGACACAAGATTTGACCCGTGGTTCAGCTCGCCACCAAGGCTTACCTACGTCCACGTTCTTGAGGTGCGCCACACAAGGCTCAAGCTCGCCACAAAGGCTTGCTCTTTCCTCGGTCTCAAGTCAAGAGAGTGAACTCTTAAGATGAGGGGCAATGTATTAGCAAATTGGTGATGTTACAAACCTCCCTTGGCTGCCACACAAGTTGGCAAGCTCAAGGGCGATGCCTAGCTGGCTAGGAGCAAAGCTCCAAGAGTAACAAACTCAAACCGTCGGCCACCACGCAAACCAAATGCTTGTAGGAGTTGAAGATCCGATGGAGAAGCTTCTTCTCAAGCTTGGAGGCTCAATCTCTCAAAGGTTGATTGGAAATCAATGGAGAGAGTGGTTGAGCACCAAGGAAGAAGGGAGAGCTAGAAGAGAGCTTCTCTGTTTTGTTTCACAAAGTGAGAAAGAGAGAATGGCAGAACTAGCCGTTGGGGATTGAGTAGGAGGTGTTAAATACCCCTTCACTGCCAACGGGCAGAACAAGTCGCGGCAGTGCCGGCCTTAGGCCCGGCACTACCGGCCTGGCAGAAACAACAAGAGTATGGATCTTGAATAGCTGGCGGATTTGCCTTCTATATGTGTGGAGGTGTGATGTATTTGGATAGATATTGCATTTGGTTCACTTGTTGGCATGCGTGTTGAATCCCTCTTAATAGTACGGCATACCTAACTCAATTTCAAAGTATAAAATCAATTTAAACTTCTTTGAGCTTGTTGTCATCCACTTTTGTAATTGGAGGGGTCCGCCAACCAGTTCATCAACCTCCTTTCATTTAACCTGTTTGTCATACTTGTAAAGTCTCATTAGTTCTCTAATTGTGTTGTCATGTCACCAAAACCCACTTAAGGTTTGATTGCACTTTCATTAATGGAGAGATCTTTGTTTGCCAAGTGTATGTCGACGACATTATCTTTGGATCAACAAACCAAGATCATTGCAAGGAGTTTGGTGATTTGTTGTCCAAGGAGTTCGAGATGTCAATGATTGGCGAGCTCACCTTTTTCCTCGGCTTCCAAGTGAAGCAAATGAGGGAAGGGGCCTTCATATCTCAAGATAAGTACACTCAAGATGTGCTCAAGAAATTCAAGATGGAGGATAGCAAGCCAATCAAGACCCCAATGCCTACTAATGGATATCTCGACCTTGATGAGGGAGGTAAACTGATTGACCAAACTCTCTATTGTTCCATGATTAGTAGTTTACTTTACCTCACCGCATCTAGGCCGGATATCATGTTTAGTGTGTGTATGTGTGCTAGGTTTCAAGAAAACCCTAAGGAGTCGCATCTATGTGCAGTTAAAAGAATCCTTAGGTACTTAAGGCACACCCCTAGCATTGGCCTTTGGTATCCCAAAGGAGCTCCCTTCAAACTAGTTGGCTATTCCGATTCGGATTATGTCGGGTGCAAGGTTGATAGGAAGAGTACCTCCGGAGGGTGCCATATGCTAGGAAGATCACTTGTTTCTTGGTCCTCTAAGAAGCAAAACAGTGTGTCTTTGTCTACCACCGAGGCGGAATACATAGCTGCGGGAGCTTGTTGTGCACAAATCTTATACATGACCCAAACACTTCTTGATTACGGCGTTAATCTTAAAAATGTTCCACTCTTGTGTGATAACGAAAGCGTCGTAAAGCTTGCAAACAACCCGGTTCAACACTCTCGCACCAAGCACATTGATATTCGCCATCAGTTTCTTAGAGATCATGTGGCTAGGAAAGACATCACACTAGTTGGAGTTAGAAGTGAAGAGGAATTGACGGATATCTTCACAAAACCACTCGATGAAACAACCTTTTGTAGGTTGAGAAGCGAGTTGAATGTGCTTGATCACTCAAACTTCACTAAAATTGAGATTGTGTGAACCATGTATTCATATGTAATATAACATGTTTAATTTAGTAATGCACATAGGCTTGGCTAACACGATTGAGATAACCGCCCTCAAAGCGTGTGACAAAGCTTAACCGCGGTTCAAACTTGCAAGAAACCTAGTTTCAAATTCTGTATTGCATAGCATATGCATGTGTGTTGTTTGTCGTTTCTTTTCGGTTAAGCTTGATCATTCTCTAGGTTCCTCACTTAGGGGAAGCATTCAAAGCTTTAGCTGTAGCTAATACCCCTCTTATGCCCCTATGGTGATCCTCGGAGCTTTATTGAACTATTTTAGTATGAAAACTAATACTAGCCTATGGCAAACTATTTGCAAATCGAGGGTTTGAGAGATGGTTCTTATGCTGAGGCCAACAAGTGTTTCTTTCTGCTCTTTTGTGTTGGTGCTTGGCTAAGAGAAAAGACTTGAGAGAAAAACAGGAAAATTCAAAGAAAAACAAGCTCCAGAGTACCCTCCGGACCACTCTCCATAGTCCGAAGATTCCCTTCGGACTCGGTCCGGAGCCTGGTTCCTCTCTGCTCAGGAAATTCTCAATCAAGTCATCCGTCGGACCACTTGCCTTAGTCCGACGCTCACCTTCGGACCAGTCGTCCGGAGCCCTGTCCCTCTCTGCATAACTTTTCTGGCTCCTGGCAAAGGCGTCGGACCACCCATCCGGAGCACCGTCGGACCATTGAACAAGTGTCCGGTGCTCTGGTCAATCTTCATAGTGCTGGTCAGCGACCATCGGACCACCCGTCGGACCAGGCCTCCGGACTATGCCGAGTAGTCCGGAGCTCAGTTTTCACGTGTTTAACCCCGTGGGTCCACTATTTCAGTTGGCAGTTGCATCCACATTCATCCGTACACCGTGTCGCCGCCACTCGCCGCCACCACACGCCCTCGCACTCGCCCGTGCCTTCCTTGCCACGAAAAGCTCCACGCCGGAGCTCTAAGCATCGCTGCCGCCAGTGCTCCTCTCCTGCCCCTGCTCTGCTCTTCACCAGCCAGCGTAGCAGCGCCGCCGCCACCATTGTCACCGCTTTTTGCCATCACAGAAGCTTGCTGCCGAGGACTCCCTTCGCCGGTGACCCTCCTCCACTCCATCTTTGCCAGCAGCGCTCCCTGCTAGGGTTTCACACCAAGATCACCAGCCATAGCCAGTAGCAGCACCGCCGCCACCATTGCCGCCGCTTTTCGCCATCACAGAAGCTTGCCGCCGAGGACTCCCTTCGCCGACGACCCTCCTCCACTCCATCCCTACCAGCAGCGCTCCCTGCTAGGGTTTCACATCAAGATCACAAGCCACAGCCAGCCCCTCCCTTAGGGTTGCCCTAACCCTAGGGTTTGAGGTTGTTTCATAGGTCGTCCAATTGCCGATTTCGAATCGTCGTCATCGTCGTTTCGCCACTGCCAAGGGTATGCCTCTGATCGTCGTCTTCGCGTTTTGTCGAGACTTCGATTTAGCCATGCCTTACTTTCTTACCTTGAGCTTTTCCATCCATTCAATTTCAATCAAATCTCATTCCAATTTACTTAAACCTTGTCACTAATTGTAATTCGCTGTTGGTGGAACCCCTTGAGGAGTGTAGCTTCGGAGATTGCTCTGCTTTGACTAGTTGCGCTCTCTTACCTCAGGTACATGGTAGTAACTCACTCCAAACTCATCTAAATGCTTGCTTCCATACGGGTCCTTATCTCTAGATGTTATATATGCTTATATAAATCCCTCATATTCTATCTAGCAGCAGTCAGTGGCAGCTAAATCTCGGGGCAAAGCTCGCGAGTATGGATTGAGGCAAAGCCTCAGAAGGTTCATTCCAGCCCTCTGTCAGTTGATCAGTGGTTGTTCTAGCAATTGGCCGTTTGACAGTGGTTCTCTGGCAGTGTTTTCTGGTCAATGGTTCGGATTTTGGCAGTGGTTCTCATAATTGATCTTGGCAGTGTCAGTGGTTTTCTTGATTGTCAGAGATGGGTCGTGGTGCTCGGGTCAGTGGTTCTGGTGATGATACTCCTCCTCCTCGTGGTCCTCCTAAGGACAAAGGAAAGAAGTAGCTGGTTGATAAGCCTAAGAAGAAGAAGCGGAAGTTGACTAAGGCCCAGATTGCTGAAGCTATTGCAGATGCCACGGACCGCGCAAAGCGAGGTGGTAGCCGGGGCTCAGTTCGGATCGGCTCCCCTCCGCGGGCTTTACCTTCAGAGACAGGAGTTTATCCAGCATCGGCAGTGCATTCAGAGCCTGCCGATGAGTCTCTTGCTGTGCTGCTTGTGGAGACTCTTCGCCGTACCACCCGCTCCCGGACTGCTCAGCCTTCCATCCGTGCTGAGGGCCCGAAGCGTGGCAATCGTGCACCTCCGGCACCTGCTCCTGCTCCTTCATCAGCTCCAGAGGCACCTTCTGACTTAGTGGCCGACGATACACCTACCTCTGCCACAGCTTCAGCTCCAGTTTCTTCAGTGGCAGCTCCCGCAGACCCAACAGCTCCAGACTCAGTTGGTGAGGAGACACACAGCGACGTCGACCTTTCTGAGTTTCGTCGACTTGATCATGACCAGGCCGCTGTTGTTGCTTCTCCGCCACCTCCCAACGCTTAGCTTTTAGGTGTTTTGATGCCAAAGGGGAGAGTGGGTCGAGTTTGCTAGCTTCAGGGGGGTTAGCGGGTTTTGGTTCTTTTGGTGTGTATTTCCTTTTTCGCATCATGCATCACGTTTACCGTCTTTATGCATTGTATGATATGTGTGATGGTTGAGACTCTTGATGATGTGTGTGACATGTGTGTGAACTCTTATATATATATCATGTCACTTGGATGTTGCTATTGCTTCCACGCTAATCTCTGATCTTTTGGCTATAACATATCCTTTGAAATCAAGTACCTATTCTCAATTCCATATCTCTATTGTGCTTGTCATGGCTTGAATGGTGTAGGCATGTATATGTCTTTCTTATTTCTAACCCATGCCTATCTCATTTCAAGTCATGTTTCTCTAATCAATTTCACTCTTATTCTTATAAACTCGAGCTTGTATTGTCGTCAATCACCTAAAAGGGGGAGATTGAAGCATCTAGGCCCTATTGGTTTAGGCGATTAACGATAATGCTAGATCACTATGACTAACATGTTTTTTGCAGAGGCATAAGTGATAAAGTTAGGTCATGAGTGATGCTAGTGAATGGGCTTAACGGTATTCATGCCCCCAAGATGGAATTCGATTTTGGTTTCAAAGGTTAGAGCTGCAAGATGAAGACCAGGCTAGATCTTAGGGCCATAAGGTGTGAGAAGGACACTAAGTATAGACTAGTGCTTTGTTTTTCTTTTGACCGTACTATTAAGGGGGGTATGAGGCTAGTAGCTTGACCTAGGAGAGGTTGGGAGTGTTGGTGTATGCACATTTGTCACAACTAGTCCTAGAGACCCTGCTATCAGCCCTTGGTATACCTTAAGTTGGTAGGAGAAAAACCCCTTCAAGAGTCTTGGTGAGAAGAAGTGAAGAAGAGGGTGTTAAAGGCTCCAGACCAGTTTGCCTAGGAGGCTTCGGACGAATGGAAGTGATCCGGTGGTCCTGCCTTAGGCAGAGCCCTGTGGAAGAGGCTCCGGACCACCTGTCCGGAGGGCACCGGACTAATGGCCATTGGTCCGGTGGCCCTGCCTTTCTAAGTGAGCCAGAGAAGAGGCTCCGGACTAGTCCGGCGGTACTCAGCAGCATCTCAATTCTATGCAGAGAGCTCCTAGGCTCCGAACCAGTGGCTCCGGACTAGGCACCGGACTATGCAGAGTAATCCGGTGGTCCCTGGCTCTAGTGAGGACTTGAACTGAGAGTGAGCTCCGGACCAGGTTGCATATGGTCCGGTGGTGTGAGCTCCGGACTAGTCCGGTGCTTTCGCAGAAAAGAAAAAAAAAGGCATGAAACGGCTAGTTTTGGAGGTGGGGACTATTTATAGTTGCTCATTTCGTCCGAATCAGCTCTCTTGGCCTTTGTTACACCTGGAGGAACCTAGAGAGAGTTCTTGAGAGCCAAGTGCCTAGAGAGGGAGAGATTTGAGAGAGTTCATCTTGTTCTTCCCCTCTAGAGTGATTAGGAGTGATAAGTGTGTATCCATCCATCTTCCTAGCCTTGAGTTGGTCAAGTGAAGGTCTTGTGCTTGTTACTCTTGGTGTTCAACAGCACCTAGACGGTTTGGTGGTGATCGGAGGAAGGTGATCGCCGAAAGATTGTTGGTGGTCCTTCTCCAAGCTTTTGTGATCGGTTGTGGGCGATTCACCGAGCCGGAGTGGCGAAGAATCAGTCCGTAGAGAGCACTCATCCCTTGCGCGGGATTGAGGGGGAGCAATACCTTGCGAGGTGCTCCACGAGGACTAGGGGGTGTGTCGACACCTCGATACCTCGGGAAAATATCGTTGCGTCAAGAATTCTTTTTCCCTAGCTCTTTATATTTTCGCACTTACATTCCGTCTTGTTCTTACCGTTGCTACTAGAATTGCTTAGGTTGTCTTTCAGTTTCATGAACTGCTACCGCTTTCTAGATAGGACACACGACCGGTAGACACTAGGGGGTGATTGTCATTTGATAGGTTTTATATTTGCTTTACAAATTTAAAACAAGCCCAATTCAACCCCCTATAATAATTGTCCTTTAAAGTTATCTCATAATAATTTATAATTCCTTAATTTATGCATAGAGTAAAAGTAGGATTGTAAGTTGCATGATAACAACAACTTTATATAATGATACAAAACTTGTCTCATACTCCTTAATTTTAGTTCATCAGACAATTGTTGTGTGGAACAACGACCTCATTCTTGCCATGTCAAATCAACAAAATAGAAAAACAGAGGATAATAGTAATAGGTTTATGCAGTCAGGATCTAAAAGTAGAAAAACGTGTTTCAACTCAATTACCATGTCAAATCAACAAAAATGTCGAATGCCACAAAGGAACCTGAAGAATTAACTCTCTAATAGTTACCTAGTATGTAAAATGAAGTTAATAAATCTTGCGATTATTGTACCTTTTGTTTAGAACGCTCATTTTATATGTTTTTAAATTTAAATATTTATGTATCTTTATTACTATACTCCCCCGTATCATAATTAGATGACGTTTTGGACAAGTTTTGAGTCAAACATTGGAAATATAAATGATCAAAAACTTTTAAGTTGTTGAGATTCCAAATGTGAAAATTATATGAATAGATTTATCTTGAAAAATATTTTCATAAAAGTATATATATATATATATATATATATATATATTATTCCATAAATATTCTTATAAAAACAAGAGGCCAAAGTTGTGTTTGAAAGACCGTGTCGCTGTCTAAAACGTCATCTAATTAGGATACGGAGGGAGCATATTACTATAATAATAAAACAACAGTTTAAACTTACCCCATAGTACAAAGATTATAGTAAGTTTAAGGAGAGAGATAAGAGAGACCAACCGTGCTAACCTCACTTATGACTTTTCTTTACCCTAAAAGAATCTTAAAGACCAAGGAGATCTTAGTTATTTTTGACCTGTGATAACATCATCCAATTTCTCTTTACCAAACAATTACTCCCTCCGTCCATGAGTTTTCATAGCCTTTGGCGCAGTGACCAAAGAGCAACAAACAATGTCCATTTACATTTAAGTCGAGGAGTAGCCCAAGAGCCACAACCAATGAGCAGCCAAGGAGCGATAAATACAGACAAGGAGCAGTCATGAACATCGAATGCGCAGCGCGAATGAGAAGCTAAGCCTATGGTCCCGATCTAATATAATCCCGCTCTAATATAATGGAGACTCTTGGGGAAAAAAAATTGGTTAGATGATGAAGACTTGTGGACAGAGGGAGTATATGTCTATTTTTTTTTCCTCAATCACGCAAAAGATTTGTGCGTTTTCATATTAAGAGAAGGAATTGGTACATTACAAGGGTGGATTACACGATCTAGCAATTAGCGCAGCCACCCTAACATCTTACTTAACCCCTAGGCTATTACTCGATGGATTAAACAACCGAGGCGCTTAGCGCCCGCCTGTAACTTGATGGTTGTCTTAATCATCGGAATCTGCGTCGTTGCCCCTCGGAAGCAGCGGGCGTTCCGCTCTTTCCAAACTTCCCAGGCAATCAGCGCGAACATGGAATCCGTCCCTTTTGCAAGGTTCGCCGGCCATAGGGCTCTCCATGTTGCCCACCACTCGATGATGCCTCCGGCTGGCTGACCTGGAATTGTCGCCCCCAGCGTCATGGCTACCTCAAACCACAACTGCCTGGTGAAGGAGCATTCGACGGTGATGTGGTCGATGGTTTCCAGCTGCTGTTCACACAGGAAGCAGTTGTCTTGCGCGTCGAGGCCGTGCTTCCTCCTCCTGTCCGCTGTCCAATGGCGGCGACGGATTGCCAGCCAAAGGAACAACTTGACCTTGAGCGGCGCCCATGTCTCCCAGACCCTGACATAGCCCGGGATGGAATGGGAACCGAGGTGCAGCGCCAGGTAGGCCGATCTGACGGAGAAGGTCCCATCCGACTCCCAACGCCAGACGAGACGGTCCGAAGCGTCCGTGAGGACGGTGTCCTCGAACTCGCGCCAAACCTGCAGGTATTCCGATGCTGCTGGGGCCGTTATGCCACCGGAGATGGTGCACACCCAATGTCTGTCTGGAATTGCTTCCGCCACCGTCAGCCTGCAGATGACCCGTTTTGGCACGAATGTCAGCAATGTGGGTGCCAAAGTTCTGATTGATACGCCGCGCAGCCAGCTATCTTGCCAAAACAGCGTGTCTCGCCCATTGCCGATGATTGTGTAGGTGGAAGCCTGGAAGAAGGCCCGCGCTTCTCTGGATTGTTGTAGCGGCAGCGATGCCCAAGCTCTGTCGGCGTCCGTCTTCTGTAGCCATAGCCACTTTGCCTCGAACGCCGCCGCTTGGAGTTTGAGGTCTATGATTCCAAGCCCCCCCAGCTCTTTTGGTCGCGTGCATGTCTTCCAGGCCACCATGCACTTCCCCCTTACTTCCTCGCTGCCTCCAGCCCACAGGAAGCGCCGGCAAATTGAGTCGATCTCAGTCCGCGCCCATGGAGGCAGACCGTCGGCGAGCATGCAGTAGACGGGGATGGCTGTGAGCACCGATTTGACCCAAATCAGCCGCCCACTCCTGGCCATAAGAGGGTCGTGGCATGCTGGCAGCCTCCGCGCGACAGCGTCCACCGTCTTCCGGACTTGCTCCCTGGGCAGCTTGGTTGTGCTCAGCGGCAGCCCGAGATAGCGGATGGGGAAGGGTGTCACCTGACAGCCGAGCACCTGGCGGATGTCTTCGATGGCATCCTCGGCGCCATGAATGTTGGTGACCGAGCATTTGGCCATGTTGGTCCTTAAGCCCGAGGTGTCAGCAAAAATTCCCAGGATTCCTTTGATTGCCATGGCCTCGTTGATGTCAGGGTGTGCGAAAAGGATGACGTCGTCGGCGTAGAAGCTGCATTGGAACTTGATTCCTACCCTGCTCATGCTGTGTAATACCCCCTGCTGCGTTGTCGTGCTGAACAGCCTTCCAAGGACTTCCATGGCGATGATGAACAGCAATGGTGACAGAGAATCACCCTGGCGCACCCCCCGTCGATGTCTGATTGGATCCCCGGGTTGCCCATTTACCAGTATATTGGACGTTGCCGAGGACAGAATAGAGGATATCCACCTCCTCCAATTGGGACCGAACCCCGTCGCTTGCAGCACTGCGAGTAGAAAGGACCACTCGACGGTGTCGAACGCCTTCGCCACGTCCAGCTTGAGAATGATCTTATGTATCTTTTTCTTGCGCAGCAGCACTGCCGCCCTGTGCACATATTTGAAGTTTTCATGTATAGACCTGCCTCGGATGAAGGCGTTTTGATTTGGTGAGATCAGCTCGTTCATCCTGGGCGCTAATCTGAGGGCAAGGATCTTGGAAATCAACTTTGCGAAGCTGTGCACCATAGTAATTGGCCTGAATTGGGACGACTGAATGGCGTCCGCTGTCTTCGGCAGTAGGACAATGAGGGCTCCGTTCAATCTGCTGAACGCCCTGTTGTTGCCGAACAACACTGCATTGATTCTAGCAACTACGTCGCTCTTGATGACTTGCCACGCGGACTTGTAGAACGCACCCGTGAAGCCGTCTGGGCCTGGTGCTTTGTCCGGTGGGAGGGTCTGAATCGTTGCCCAAGCTTCTTCTTCGGTTACTTGCTGCTCCAACTGCGATAGGTCTATTAGCTGGATGCCGAGCTGCTCAAAGTCGACAACCCCGTCCAGGCTGTCGCTGACCCCGAAAACTGTTGTGAAGTGCTCATGTATTGCGTCGACCATGGAGTCGTGGTCTGCCGTAAAGGTTTCGCCTACCTTCAGCCTTGTGATTAAGTTTCGCCTTTTCGTCCCTCTAGCGAGCATGTGAAAGTATTTGGTATTCGCATCACCATCAGATAAGAACCGAACTCTGGATCTCTGTCTTGCTATGGTTCGGTCGAGGGAGGATAGACCGAGAACCTTGTGTTTCAGCTTGGCCCGTAGTTCTGATTCTGAACCCGAAAGCGCTCTGACTTCCGAAGTCTGATCGAGTTTCAAAATGATGGCTCTGGCCATCAATAGTTGCTCGCGCACCATTCCAATCCTGCGGGCGGCCCAGCTTCTCAGTTCCTTGGCCAGCTCCTTGAACATGATGTCCAACCTTATCAAGGGATCATGTACTGTATCGGAACACCTCCAACCACGTTCCAGAGTATCGGTATAATCGGAGAATGTGGGCCAGAAAATCTCGAAGTGGAATCTCGGCTTTGTGTGGGCTTTTAGACATGTTTGGAGCAGCAAGGTGCTGTGATCGGAGGCATCTGAGGCCAGGGCCTGAAGGTGGCAGTCAGGGAACCGCTCCTCCCAGTCAAGCGAAGCCAGGGCGCGATCAAGCCTGACCAGAGTCGGCTGCTCCCTTTCATTGCTCCATGTGTACCGCCGACCGTGGAGGTGCAAGTCCAGGAGCTGCAGACCGTCCACGGTTTGCCTGAACCGCCGCATCGTCCTCCTGTTAATGCGACTGTTGTTCTTATCGGTGTCATTCAGTATTAGATTGAAGTCCCCGATGACGAGCCAAGGCCCCTGGCATTGATCTCTGATCGCTTCCAACTCCTCTAGGAAGAGGTCCTTGGCTGCTTCATCCTGCGGTCCGTAGACTACGGAGAGCCACCAAAAATTTGTGCCGTTGGCGGACACCTTGACTGTGACCGAGTAGCAGCCGACGTGAGGTTCCTGCAGCGCGACATCCGGAGAGTGTGCTGCCACAATCACCCCGCCCCTAGTGTTAGCTGCTGGCACATACGCGAAATCAGGGTAATTCATTCCCAGCATGGAGGCTATTGCCATTGGTTTACAGATTGTAATTTAGTTTCTACTAGACAGATCACTTGAGCGCGCACGTCTCTCATCAGAGTGCGAACGTTGTCACGTCGGGCTCTATCATTGAGCCCGCGGACATTCCAGCACATAATGGTTGTGTTATCCATTATCACCGTCGACCTTGGAGCGGACTACTCAGGCCCGCGCGCATGGCGCACGACGCCGCCGACCGCGACCACCGACGTTCCCCACGTCCGGGAACAGCTCCTTGAGAGCTGCCTCATCTTCCGGGTTGTTGCCAAATAAAGCGTCGAACTTGCTCCCGGCTGTGGAAGCGGAGATTGGGGAAGCGTGGCCGAGGCGCTTGAGCACCAAGTACTCCCCGCGCTTGGAAGTCGGAATCCAAGACATGCTTTGTGCCGCGATCCTCCGACTTCGCAACGGTCTCTTCCAGGGCACCTCAGTCGGCTTGACTGGAGAGGGCCGCTCTAGCAGCGCCATTGGCATGGGCTTCTTGACGTTCGCCGCGAACGACTTGAACCTGCGTTGCGCCGAAGCCGTGTCCTGCGACGGTGGAGTGGTTCGTTCCTCCCGGCCTCCTGTCGGTGATACGATCCCATGTTCCCCGTCCGACGCCGCCCCGCCCCGCGGTGGCGTCCGATGGGCTGATGGGTGCTGTGCCACAGTTTCCTCAGGCTGAAAGGAGTCATGGGCTCTTTGGGGAGATTGCTCATTGGACTGAGGTGTACTCCCTTCGTGGGCCGGCTGCGTGGCCCAACCTCCTTCAGAGCCCAGTCGCTCGCTGCCACACTTGTGGCCTCCAACCCCCTGGCAGCTTCCCCAGCGGCTAACGGGCCATCGACGGCGCCGTCCGTCGCTGAGTCCCCTGAGGCAGGACTGATTTGAAACTGAGACGGTTGCATGGTCTCAAGCACCTCCGGGAGAACCGGCGTGGGTGGGGCGCTTGCTGCCTTGCTGTCTTGGAGCCGGTCGTTGATGGACAGCTGGCCCCCTTGCTGAGAGTGTTGTCCTTGAGCATCTGTCTCAGTGCCCCCCTTGGTGGTGGCAACAGAGAGGTTGTCAGCTTTGGCCATCTCTGGCTGGGCGGGTGCAGCATCTTCTTGTCTCTTAGAATGCTTAGGACGCCAGGCCTGCCTCACTGCCAGGATCTGCTTTGTGCTTTTTGGACCAAGCCAGCGCCGCTCGGAGCTTCTGATTCGCTGGGGAGCAGGTGCACTGGTCTCGATGCTTGGGCCCAGTCTCTGGTGTGCCGAAACGCGCCGGTGGTGGTGGCCTTGGCCCCTGTTCGTGCCTTGTCCGCCGCCATCCGGCTCGCCACGCCCGCAAGGGAAGGGGTGGATCTCAGCGCCAGAGCCGCGGTGGCCGTGGTGGCGCTTGGTGTGCCTTCCGTCTTCAGCCTGATCGTCGGACGAGGAGCCGCCGTCCCTGAAGTCCGGCTGTGGCGAGTAGTCATGAACGCATCGGAGGTGAACGATGACCTTGTACCTCAGCGTGTTCTTCTTCCACAGAAACGGCTGAGTCCCACGGAACCAGACCCCGCCGGCCTCCGACGCATTGCTCTCATACTCGGGGGCGTTGAGCTAGAGGATTTGTGGTAGGGAGCTTGGCTTGGTCGTCCAGGCGGTGAGCCGGAATGAGGACAAGTCGTCACCGGCCGCCATGGCGGGTTCGACGCTCTAAATCCAGCAGAATGGCGCGAGCAGCTTGGCTGCAGTGTCCTCCCGCCAGACGTGCGGCGGCACCCCCTCTAGCTCGATGGTGAGCTTGTACTGCATTGAGGACAGATTTGCGTGCGCCACCCTTGCCCACGGAATGAGCACCAGCGGCGTGGTGTAGAACGGGACCGGTGAGGTCGCCCACACCCGGTCCCAGATTGCCGGCGAACTGCACAGAATGATGAACTGCTCTGGATAGAACTTCTTGACCTGAACCTCGTCAGCCGCAACCCCTGAAGCAGCCATGATCGCCAGCAGCACTTCCGATGTGGAGGTTCGGCCGGCGAGGCCGCTCGGCTGTGCGATGAGGGCGAGGCGCAGCGCCACCTCTGAGGTATCCGTAAACTGGTCTCGCTGGATGAAGCACTCAGTCGCCCACGGCCTAGTGGTCGGGTGGCCGGGTGGCTCATCGTCGAAGACCGCGGGGGCCGGGTCCTCCGAGGCCCTGTCGTTGAGCGGCAGCGGTTCGAGGGGTGGCGTCGGTCCTCTCGCGGCCGGACCTCGAGGCGTGGTGGAGCCGTCGCGGCGGGCCCGGACGAACCTCCGCCCCGCCGCCACACGCCCGTCTCCGGCGTGCTCCCGTGGCCGCTTGCAGTCCTTCGCCAGGTGGTGCAGGCTGCGGCAGCGAACGCACCGCTGCGGCAAGCGCCACGTGGCCACCCTGTGGCTGTAGGAGAGGCAGTTGAGGCAACGCCCGTCGAACTCCGGCGGGATGCGGCGGCCGTCCCTGCGCTGCGGAAGTTGCTGCGGTGATCTTGGTGGAGGCCGATCCTCGTCGCGCGGGAGCACCTTCTGCCAGCCTTCATGGTCCGGCGGAGAGGCACGTCGCTGGGGTCCCAGCCGCCGATGGATTGGATTCCGATCCATAACCCGAGGGCCCAGCCTCTGCTTCGCTGGAACCCGCAGCGCCACCGAGGCCCCGTCCGCCGCCCGCTGAGCTGCCGCCCTTGTACGGCGGCGGGCGGCGACTCTACGTCTTGGTGAGAGCGCAGTGACCCGCCTAGGCCTCGGTCACACCCGGGCCTTGGCTGTCACGCCGCGCTCCACCGTGGCCCGGGGCGGCGACCTCGCCCCCGCAGCGCGCTACCTCGAGGAATGAGGCCGGCGCAGGCGAGCAGTCCTCGCAGTTGGTGTCGGAGTCGTAGGAGTCCATCTCCCACCGCTGCGACTTGCCCCTTCCCGCCGACCGCGCCCCTGGGAAGAAGAGCTCGGCGTCCGGGGAGAGGGGGGATGGAGATGGCGGGGAGGTGGAGGGATGGGCGGCGGCGGCGTCCTTACCTGGGGCCGGAGAGGTGGTGTTGGCGAGCGGCACCTCGCGCCCGAGGGGAGGAGCCATCCAGTCAACTAGTCTGAGTTGTTGGCCACGATGTGTCGTCGTATATGTCTAATAATACTTAATTAAAATAATAGAATGTTTACCATTATTATTTTATTAATATATGCATGTCCTGATGCTTTCGTTAATATGTACTAAATTCGTTCAAAATTATAAAATGTTTTGACTTTCTAGATGCGTTGTTTTTACTATGTATCTAGATATGTTGTATATCTATATGCATGACAAATATAACGTACCTAAAAAAATCAAAACATCTTATAATTAGATTGATAGGAGTACAAACTTATTAAAACTATTAAAAGATAGTTTTTATAATTTTCTAAATGGCATTAGTAGGATTGTTAAGGGTATATCCTTTTCTCTTCGGTGTCTTGTGAAAATTAACGAAATGATGAGATAGCTAATTATTAGGGGTCAAATGGCCTTTAATTAATAATAGAAAAATAATATAACTATACGGGTGGTAAAATTAAAGTAACACACCCCTTTCATTTTACTGTCGCCCTTAAGAATCAACCGGAGTTGCAAACAGCATACAATATTTTTTTTAAAAAAAATACTTGCAAAGATAATGTGCCATTCTGAAATCTTACTCATCTATATTTTCAATCTTGCTACCTCCCATAATTAATTTTTAGGGAACATGGGTTACGCCTATCTCCTGTGTCCTGTGTACTTCTGCCTTTACAGTTTTACCACAGCACTGGTTTTGGTTACTTGCTCGATCGATGGAATTATCCTTGCCATCAACCTTACCTTGTGTTGGATGACAAATGCAAACACGCGCTCGCTGTGAAGCTTTCAGCAATGTCACGGCCGGCCGTGGCGCATCGGCATCCATCAGCTCCAAGCATACCTTTAATTCTCGCCGCCGCACCGCCCCGGGCCCGACGACGGGACGCCGACCCACGGCTCACCGACCCTGATCATCTTGATGGGGCGCTCGCTGGCCACCGCCTCCTCGCACCGGCCCCTCTTCCTTGCGGCGTCCTTGAGGAGTACGCCGAACAGCTTGACGCACTTTCCCTCCTCGCCGCCACGCTCCGCCAGCTGGTTGGCCACTGCTGCGCGGCTGTGTGTGTCGTCACCGGCGACGGCGGCGGCCCCCGCTCGCACGTCTTCCTCTGCTTCCTGCATGAGCAGCCGAAGGTCGAGCTGGCGGACGTCGAGGAAGCGCGAGAGGAAGCCCAGGAGCTCCTCGCAGTGGCGGCGCGCCTGCGCCAGCTCGGTGGACAGCGTGTGGTTGTCCTTCTTGAGCTGCTCGTTCTCGCTGGTCAGGTCGGCCCGCCGTGGCGGCGACGACGCCGATGAGGAGCTGCGTTCGTTGCCGCCGTTGCCGCCACCACCAGACGTGGTGGCCGACGCGGGAGGCGCGGGAGGAGGGGGTAGCGGCGGAGGGAACGCCACGTTCACGCCGCCGCTGCCGCCGGACTTGTTGGATGACTGTGGCGTCGTTGACTTGCGGCGACGGATGCCGGACAGGAGGCCTTGCTCGCCTCGCCGGAAGTTGTCGTTCGCGAACTCCCACCGGTCCGGCACCACCTTCCGGAAACCCTGCATGGATGATGGTGGTCGCCGTCGACGTAACGTTAATAAGTATCCAATGCAGATCGATCGATGAACAAGAGCTGGCTGCATTCATCAGTGTCCCATTCCGCCGGTCCCTAAACAATTCTTGATCTCTAACACGTCAATTTCAGAGGCGGAATCAATCGTGTGAAAAATCTGTACGAGTAAAGATTATATGAGATATCAAATCAAACTAGGACTCTAGAAGCGTATCATCACTACTACTACCAGCTTATCACAACAAGCGTGCCTCCTGTGGTCTGTGCCTCTGTGGATGTCAAATTCCAATCACGACCAAACGTGGAAATTAAAAAGTTGCTGATGAAGGGAAAGGACAATAGCAATTTCGTTGGATATATAAAACGCAACACGTCAGGCCTGTCTACTTTGACTCGTAGCAAATGTTGCTCACATAGTCAGATATATAGCGCCTTAGCTGTTCACACATTCCATAGAAGATAGCTCGATCTCCCTCTCATCATCATTAGAATAATAATAGTTCTAGGACCAGTGAGAACAAACAAACCCGATGTCAGTGTGAAGCTTTTGACTGTGCTAGTGGGTTAGTCATCATGCATCTCCGAACAAGGTACAAGACTCGCTCAATCACATCGCATATATTCAGCTGTTGACTAAAATTAAAATCTTCATTCTAATAACTTCCAAATTAATTTCTTCTTGAGCGATTTCCGTTCCCAACTAACAATTGGAAGGCAAAAAAAGATTAGCAGATTTGTTGGGTGACTTGTGCCTTGCCTTGGATGATTATTGCTTGTTCAGCTAGCATACACACACACACAGACAGAGTACAATATATTCCTAGCTAGCTAAACTAACCTGCTTCTTGTACGTAGGCCACGCAAGCAGAAGAGCCCAGCAGAGAAAAGCTCATCCATATCCGAAGCTTCCTTAAGATTCCTAACTGCTCCATAGATAATCTATCTATCTTGCTGGATAATAATAGATCGCAAGGCTAGGGCCCGGCCGGGGGACGCACTAGAATACCATGGTTCTGTCACGCACTAGAATACCGTGGCGTGTGAGGCGACCTGATCAAGACAGGCGCGCGCGCGCCTTATTCCATGGAACGGCCACAGCTCCCACCTCGCAGTCGCAGCTAGCACCTTTTGTGCGTGTCTTTAGCTAGGTGTCATGTGCGAAGCCAACGGAAGCAACCACCACTTCCTTACGTATATACCAACATGTTGTTCAAGCGTCCCGGCTAGGCCTAGCGCTATAGGATTGCAGCACAAAGATATGGATAGAGATGCCCTCAAGTCTCATCGCAGGTCATTCCTCTCCTCAGCTAGCTATAGATAGCTAGCTCTGAATGACACTGAAACGACATGCAGAGATATTATTACTGTACATATGTCTCTGTGCTTGCAAGAAAAACTTAAATCATACAGGACGTATTAGGTTCAATAGTTTAGAAGGAAAGTGGCCCCTTGAAAGTAACTTATCACAGCACAGCAGCAGCAGCAACAACAACCGAGATTGTTCTAGATTCTTGAATAAACTAAAGGAGCGAGGGGGGATTGAAGCGAACATCAGCAGGAGGTTCAGCCACCCTTTTCATGTTTCTCCGCCTCCATCTGCTTTTCCTTTTGTTATTTCTCGTAAAGCATTCTGGATGATGACCCGTCATTTGGACCATAGCCTCCGATAAGCAAGAGCATGCTTTGCGTGGGAAGAGGAAGTATATATATGGAGGTAGAGATTGACTCGCGCACGTACGTACTCCTTCCTATGAACCGCGACAGACACGCATATGCATACCCTATACGTATACGTACAGTACAGTACAGTACAGCAGACGGTCAATCCGACTATAATCTGATTGACTGTACTGTTGTACAGTATATGGACGCGACGGGTCACGTACAGTACTACACGTGCGTACACACGTACTACACACACACGCACGCCGGGAAATACGTACAATACTCAACTGTCTAATAACAGTTGCGCAACGCGCTACAAGGAAACCCACCCGGCGGGCCTTAATTGATGGATCAGTTTCTACGTTTCAACTGGACATGCATTACACACTCCTTGTTGGATTGCATTGGAAGGTTCCTGGACTCGTCAACTAACCACACGCACGTACGTATGGTTGAGCTAGCACTGCACATGCTTGTGAACCGCGGCGCCTTATATTATATTACACTACTCCGTATTAAACAAAGACGGTGCCGTGCCTCCACACAGGAGAGAAGAGAAGAGAACAGTCGTGCTGCAGCGCGCGGCAGCAATTATGTGGAAAGAACGAACCGGCGGCCGGCCGGCTGCCGCTGGCCGTCGTCGAATCACAAGCAAAGCAACGGAGGACTTTTTCGCAACCCAAGCAAAGTCTTTGTGTGTGTTGATGAGCTAGACATCAAGCACACAGACGATGGAAAACAACACGCGCGCGGAACACAGAAGTCGGATGGCCGCGACAACGATATATATATATATATATATATATCATCCAAAACTAGCAATTCAATGTAAGATCTAGTAGAAAACGATCATCTAGCTAGTTGATTAGCTGCTGAATTAATTAATTACTGCCATATGCAAAATGCTTTGATGACGTCGATCGCGCGCGGCAGATGGAATTAATTGTAACCAAGTACTGTATGAAGGCAAAGCAAGTGGTGGTGTAAGCTACTCACGTAGGTGTTGAGCTGGCGGACGAAGGAGGAGAAGTTGCAGTGCTTGAAGTGGAGCGGGAGGAGGTCGCGCGCCAGCTCCACGGGCTTCCACACCACGAAGGAGCGGCCCTGCTCCGCCCACGAGATCACCTCGTCCGTGGCCCGCTCCTCCACCATCTGGTGCGTCTTGGTCAGGAACGGCGCCGGCCCGCCGCCGCCACCCCTCCCGCCGCCGCTCTTCGCCCCCGCCGCCACGGCCACGGTCACGGTCACGCCTTCTTCTTCCATCGATCTCTCGCACAACTGGCCTGGCCGGCTGCTAACACGAATCTCACTCACCTAGTAGTTTATATCTGTGTGTTATGTAGCCTACTAATAACTAGTAACTGATCGATCACTCGTTGTTCGTTGTGTGTACGGCTGAACTATCTAGCTAGTAGGAGGAGGCAGCGGCTGCCGAGAAGAGCAGGAGGGCGGTGAGGAACTCCCAGCCCCAGACGTAGAACCCGGTGACGACCGCCCTCCGCCCGCACCCGCCCGCCTCTACTCCCATGTAAGCGCCTGCGACTGCGCCGCCGCCGCGCGGCCCGCTCGGCCGGTCTCTGCTTCCACCTTCGTCTGGGGCTCCGGTCTCTCCGCGCTCCCTGGCGTCGCTCGTCTGGGGAGACTCGCTCGTCGCCTCGGGCGATTTAAAGGGCCGCACCGCAGGAAGGCTTAGACTAAACAGTACATCAAGACGGACAATTGGAAGAACGGGGGGGAGGAGAAGGGGCTTTATTTGCGGCTCGTCACGCCGTCGCGCGCGCGCGGCGGTTGCTTTCGGCGTTGGGCTTCTTGCTTGCTTTCTTGAGTGTGATAGGTGCCCACTGCCCGGTACTGGCCTGGCCCGCGCGCGCGAGTAGTGTGATAGCTCTGCGGGTCGGTCAGGTCGGTCGGTCGGTCAGTCAGCCGGTGTCTGTGTTGTGTGGGTACGTTACGTACGTAGTACGTACATATGCTCGCACTTTCAGCCTCTCTTTCTTGCATTGCAGCTAGCCGGTCCAAATAAGAAGCTTCCACCGCATGTCCAGGGAGCCGTGCCGTGGGCCTCCTCTCCTGTCCCCGACTACGTGCACGCCTTCCACCGTGAACCAGTCAAAGAGCCCGAAAAGCAGGGGGCCGACGTTCCACTCGCGGTGGGACGGGTGCACACTGCACACGCAGAGGCCAGGAGGGTCCCCGAACGGCCCCGGCTCGACCGCTCCAGTACGAATTGAATGTCCTTTGGGCCCGCGCACTGCACTGCACCGCACCGCACGTTCCAGAACGAAACCTCATCAGGACCGGAATTCCTTGGCACCTGTGACGCTGCCTCGCCGGGACAGAAAAGTAAACCCAAAGGCGCGTGGAAAAGAGGCGCGCGAGCGCGGACTTTGTGCTTGGCAATCGCAGACCGCACCGCACCCATCGGCTTCCACTACGGCACCCCCCGATTTGTCCACATCTCTCACTTCCACGGACGTCACCCCAACCCAACCCAACCCAAAAAAAAGTTGGGTGGGTAGCGGGCGACGGACGGGGCGGCGACGGCCTGCGTGAGTCTTCACTCCTAGCTCCCTACACGTACGCGAAATACAACCGCCGCCTACTATCCCACTGCGCTGCCGCAAAATTCGTGGACTTTGAATTGAAAACGGGAAACAAAAGAGAGGAAAACCACGTACGTACTACTGTATGCACGCCATCGATGGATGATGCTTGCAGTCCCAATCTAATAAGCTGATCGATGCATTTACTGCTACTTTGATTGATCGTACTAGCTAGTTACTGCTTCCATCAGCCGTTGATTTCTTCTCCGTGCAAAAAAGAAAGAAAAAAAAATCGAGGTAGGGTAGGTGCGAGCAAGATGTTTGGCTACCACGATCATTAAAGCTTGGACTTTTTTCGGTCGTCACACGAAACGAAACGGCGCACAAGGAATGGAATGTGAGGCCGGAACCAACGATCGTTACGGCCGGGCGCATGCAAGCAACCAAAAAAATCATCGGCCGAGCTTGACACGGACACGCGGCCCGGCCGTGGCGTCGACCGTGCCGTCACACTGACGCGGATTATAGGTGGACACTGATGCGTACGTAATCTCTTCTCGATCGGTGTCTTACATACCTAGCTATTATTCACAACTAAATTTCGCCTAACTGACTTGACTTCAGTATTGGTCATCTATCCAGTACATCATCATGTCGTCTATATATATACAGTATAAGTACTACTACCAGAGGTGTGTAGATCTAGGGTTCGCTACTAATCAAAATACCTTATTTTTGTCTTTTGACATTTGCTCATATTTTAGCATAACAATTATGTGGATCTTTTCTTTATTCATATTCGGTTGTGATTGAGAGTTCAGCTAACATGGACAGCTAGAGCATGCCTTCGCTACAGCAGGTACTGTTACACCAACCTCCACGAACACAGTTCCTGCTAGCTGTCCATGTTAGCTCCACTCCATCGTCGTACCTCCATGTTGATCAGCTCCAAAAACCCCGATGACCATGGCTAATTAAGCTCGAGACTGCAAAAGGCAAAAGCACACAGATGGCGGGCGGGCAGCTTGGACCTGCTGGCGTGCAAGTGAGGGGCGCGCGTTTTCCTCTCCACTCTCCAGTAGTCCAACCGGAGGGGGTTGGTTGCTTGTCCAGCTCGGTGATCGCCAAGTAAACGCCTCACCAACTGAGACAAAAGCGGGGTACGGTGGAGAAAAACGAGGGCAGCGCCGGGCCGGGGGATGGTGGCTGCCTCCCTCTCGCTGACCGATCGATGCCCCACGCGACAAGTTGGTGACTTTTGGAGCCACCCCCGGCCGGCCGGCCCCGCGCGCGCGCATCCATTGCAGTTGCAGGCCGGCTGGTCGGTCTGTCCAAACCCAAGGCTGGCCAGTGGCGCTACCGCGGTTCCGTTCTGCCTCCGGGAAGAGAAGGCTGCCGAGCAAGCTAGATGGCCTCCTATTTTGCTGATCTCATGCGAGAACGGACGTGAATGGGATATGGATAATGGCGCTGGTCCGCTGGAGACTGCTTCTGCTAGGTGTTTCGTTTGACTGCTAAGCTGGAAATACGTATGTGTCTTCTTTTTTTCTTGGTGTGGCTTGTGCTGAACGGTTCAAATTAGTGACTTTCTCAAGGTCCAAGACCGGAATTTGGCTGCAGCCTGCAGGAAGTCCAAACTTGCCACATTACCCTTTTCCCTGTTCTCTTCCCTACTACCTCGTAACGGTCTGTGTGTACGTAACCCTGTTATGACTTTGAAATCAAATAGATATAGTAAAAAAAAATTCACATGAGGGAAGAAGTTGTGTGTACAGTATGTATTGAGGCAAAGAACCGAAAACGGCGGGGGGGTTTTTTTAGTGGAGAAAACGGCCGCTACCTTGTATGGTCTGTAGTCGCGGCCCGCAGAGTGCTTGTGTAACAGGCTAACGGACCAAAAGTACCGGCCCAGGGCCGAATACTACCCTACCCAAGGCCGAAACCTAACTGTGTAGAAGGCCCAAGTAAAAATCGATCAAGCAAGCCTTTTAAAAACGACGTGCATTCCTCTTCCGACCGAGACCTCTGGCCCAAGAAGAAACTTCAAAGAAGTCAAATTGTTTCATTTTGTAGCCAATTCTCTATGCGCGTAAACGAGGTTTCTGTCTGTAGCTGCGGTTGTAAAGCTAGGCCCAGCTACATATTTAAAACCAGGCCCGATTGCTTCCAGCCTTTTTAGGGGAAGAAGTTTCGCTACCGAGCTATATTTTGTGGTTCTTCCTTTTGGTTTTTCTCGCGAGAAGATAGTTAGATTCAAAAGTTTTGGGCACGCAGCTATGACTATGAGTCTGTATACTGTTTTTGTCAGTCACGCCCGTGTGGAGACTGTAGACGGACGTACTCCGAGTTATACCCTAGACACGTACGAAGAGGAAACGGCGAAACGCGGTCCTCCCATGATGCACATGGTGGCACGTGCACGGCCTACCTGCTCGAGTTGACAAACTCACCCGCACGAGCCAGGACCCAGGAGTCGGTCGTCTCGCCGCACATGCACGATCCAGGCCTCCTCTCTCTACGATTTCACCTGCCCTTCACTGCACGTACGTACCAGCAAGCGTTCGGTGTGGATGGATTAACATTTTCATTGCTGCGAGCTGCAGTAATCGCCCTTTGCGAGTGCAATGCAGTAGCAGCAGCACGCTTCCGTCTGCAGCGTTTTTCGCAGAAGATGGCAGCTGCCATCGGCGAATATTTAGTGCGGAAGGCTGCAGTTTTTATTTCTTCTTCTGTACACAAGTGACACAAGCCGTGGATCCTGAAGCAATCACACTAACAATTGCCTGTGTCGTCTGAGACTCTCGGTGTGACAGTGTCAGCACTCACAGGCTCTGTTGATATCGTTTTTCGGCATGTGTCAAATAAGCTAAGACTTGCATTGATCGGTAGCCGTTTTCTATCGGCATCGGAAGGTCATCGGTCAGTGTTAGCGATGAGAGTGAATGCTGCAAAAGGGATAAGTTTGTTGTCGATGGAAGCTGGACGATTCTTGCCGATAAGAGTTAATTGGTAAAGACAAATTACCAGTACAGGTGAAGAGTTGCCGATTGGAAGGTATTACCGATGAGGAGATGATGCCGATGGGCACGGGGTGACGTGACGGTTGACGTCAGTAGGGGATTGCCGACGGCAATAGAAGAAAGTTGCGGATTGAAGAGTCTGCCGATGGAAAGTTTCATCGAAGAGAAGACATAAGGAAACTGGTGATCTCATACCAGTATTGTTATAGAAGTTTTAGTCTGACTCTTGCATGAGTCATTTATTTCCTTAGAAATAGAGGTATTTGTTTAGGAAAATATTATTGTCCGACTCCTGCGCGAGTCAGTTGTTTCCTTAAAAATATGATTTTTGTTTAGGAAAGATATGAGTCGTGTCTGTCTACAACTCCTTTTGCTGGGGTATAAATATGTACCTAGGGTAGTGGAAAAAAGATAACAAACATATATCAAAACAAATCTATTACTGTTATTTACTTTTACAGCAATTTACCCTTTTATTGCATTAGAACTAGTTTATCTACGAGTTCTTCAAGCTTCGACGGGCTGCATCTCCTTGATCTCCGTCAACCCTTGCAAGTTCCGCGTGGGAGTAATCTGAGCTTTGACATCCGGGCGCATCGCTGTTGTCTCGTTTAGCTCTGCTCTAGTTATCCTGATCAAGTCTGAGTCTTGACATCCGGGCGTATCGCCGTTGTCTCGTTTGGATCTTGTTCTAGTTATCGTCCTTGTTGATTAACTGGTCAAATCGACTGACACACTTTTGGATAACAAAATTCGGATATAAACCCGAGGTGTTCGCAGATCCTGACGCTGGTCACAGTAATATAAAGTACTACTCTACTATGCTTCCAGCAGCAGCATGCACGTATCATCAAGCAACGTGCCGCAGTAATAAAACAAGAGCCCTCCTTCTGCGCCAGTGGACAGTGTGGGTGTTTTAGCATCACAATACCCTGCTAATTCTCTCGCTAATGTTTATCACTCTTCATTGTCATGAATCCCTCCATCGTATCATGACAGCGACAAACCACGCGACAACAAGAACAAACAAAGAACAAAGAACAAAGAACAAATGGTAGGTCAGAAATTACCCAAGACCAAGAGTGCCATCCAATCGCAACAAGTAATCGCCGCCATTCGCCCAGAAATGCCAGTTCCTGGCTCACTCATCACCAGTCACCACCGGTCACGCCACATTACTGAGCAACTACTGTGACGGTGACTCGCGGCCAGACGGCCGTCGATCGGAAAGCCCCCAGGCAAGTGGCCGGAGACGGCCGAGATCTCGCGGGATCACGTCGACTTGACGGGCTCGAGATTAGCCTGGCACTGCCACCGCGTTGACAGATGCCAAAAAGATTGGTTTGCTGTGACATTGCCGCGGATACGGACAAGGACAATCCCCGCGCCCGTCTCAGGTCGGAACGGCCGCGATCGATGATCGCGATGCAGCTTCCCTGCAGCAGGCGTGCGGCGAGCCGGCGAAACGGAGAGCTGGAGATGATGGCGCCCAGGCCGTCGTTTTGGTGGTTTGATTGATGAGGTGACCGCGGCAGGTGGGCTAGCAATAGCGCCTTGTCCACGCCAAGTCGCCAAGGCAGAAACGCCCGCCCGGCCGGCGCCCAGCCGGTCATTCATCAGCGTGCGGTGCGGTGCCGGTGCCGGTGCCGGCCGGTGCGGTGTCGTCTCAGTATCCACGCGCACGCGGGCGGTGTCTTGTGTTTACACGATGCACAGACTAGTGGTATGGATCTCTGGAGAAACCACGAGGATCGGAGCAACTTGCAGCGAAGACGTACGTACACATGCCCGTACACGGAGTACACGAAAGAGGCTGGATGGTGCAGCGCGGTAGCGGACGGACCCTACTCCAAGAGGAAGCCATGAACGGATGCACGGTTTCCGGGGGACCAAAATCATGGCCACCAGTTGGGTTTCTGTTTCTCTGACGAGCATTATTGGGTTTCATGATAAGAGATGAGCACCCAAGCCAACTAAGCAAGCATCCCCCCTCCCTTCGCTTTCCTGGGGGCTGGGGGACATCTGATCCGAGTGCTCCCAAGCAAGTCATGGCCGGCCTCGATCGATCTCTGGCAAGGGATTCCCGGGGTTATGATAAAGCACAGGTGTCCTTGGCCCAGCAGGCACCGAATAATGGACCGGAAAATGTCATTTTGTAGCCTGTAGCTCCACCGATTGATGCTACTCCATTTCTGATTTTATATTTTTTGTCACTACTCCCTAGAGTATCACCCACCCGTTCCAATTTGTTTATTTTAAAAAAGGGGAACGTTGTGATAGTACTAGATGGAGAAAGTCATGCTATGAAGCAGTAACCATGCACGAGGTACGATCGATCATACGAGTACAAGAATTCATTGCTCCCTTGCCCTTCTTGAGTACGGAGTACCTGACTGATCTCTGCTGAGCTTGCGTTTTTCACAAGCGGAGACGCCCAACGTTAACACCACCGCCAGCGGCCAGCTCGCATCCGAATCGAAGAAGCACACGACGTCCGCGACGCCGTCGCTTTCCCGCCCCACGCTCACCTCAGATCTCCGCAGGCCCCTCCCACGTCCACGGCCGTCGACCCCACCCTTGTCTTACCAATGGGCGACGGGCACCGCCTCCCCTATATAACCCTCCCGTCTCCTCGTGTCCTCTCAGTCTCAGCAGCTGTTTCCTCGGCCATCTCAAGGACGACTCCTCAGTTCAAAGCGCAGCAGCAGCAGCGAACAGGGCTCACACGCACCGCACCCGAGACGCAAACAGGGCTCACACACTCCGGTTCAAAGCGCAGCAGCAGCAGCGATGGTGGACGTGGACCACCGGATGGCGGGGCTGGCCCCGTCGGTGGCGCACACGGCGGCGCTGCGTCGCCTGTCCACGCGCGCCGCCGCGGGGCCCTCGTCGGCGTCGCCGCGGCACGGGCTGCACTCGTTCCACGCCGTGGCGGCGGGGGTGCTCACCCACCTCCGCGACGCCGGGGTGGTCGTCCTCCCGGGCCTCTCCGACGCGGAGCTCGCCCGCGTCGAGGCCGAGTTCGGGTTCACGTTCCCGCCGGACCTCCGCGCCGTCCTCGCGCTCGGCGTCCCCTCGGGCGCCGGGTTCCCGGACTGGCGCGGCGGCCGGGCCGGTCTCCGCGCCGCGTTCGACCTCCCCGTGGCGGCGGCGTCGCTGCAGACCGCGAGGGGCGCGCTGTGGCCGCGGTGCTGGGGCCGGAGGCCGTCCGACCCGGACCGCGCCCTGCGGCTCGCGCGCTCCGCCATTCGCCGCGCGCCGCTGCTCGTGCCGCTCTTCGACCGCTGCTACCTCCCCTGCCGCCCCTGCCTCGCCGGGAACCCCGTCTTCTTCGTCGCCGACGACCGCGTCCTCTGCTGCGGCCTCGACCTGCTCCACTTCTTCACCCGCGACTCCTCGTTCCAGCTCCAGCCGCCGGCGGCGATGGATCACGTCGTCTCCTCGTCACCGCTCGCGTCCCCTCTCTCCGCCGGCGCGAGCCCCAGTAGCAGCAGGTCGTCGTGCACGCGCCGGAGCCTCGACGCCGTCCAGGCCCCGCGCTGGATCGAGTTCTGGAGCGACGCCGCGTCCGACCGCCGCCGCCGCGACTCGTCGTCCTCGGAAGCCTCCACCGCCTCCTCCTCCTCCTCCTCCTCCTCAGGCTGCCCGTCGCCACCTCGGCGGTCAACCCCGCGGTGGGTCGACAACTACCTCGACGAGCTCGGATCAATGCTGAAGAAAGGCGGGTGGAGGGGCCGTGAAGTGGACGAGATGGTCGAGGTCACCGCATCCGGGTTCTTCGACGGCGAGGAGGCCCCCGCGCCGGATTCCGAGGCTATCCTCGACGCGCTGGTCCTCAAGACGGACCGGTGCTCGGACTCGCTCCGGCGCGCCGGGTGGACCTCCGAGGACGTGTCGGACGCGCTGGGGCTCGACTTCCGGCGCGGTAAGGAGCGGTCCCGGTCGGCCGTGCGGATCCCGCCGGAGATCGCCGCCAAGGTCCAGCGCCTCGCGCAATCGTTGGCACGCCCGTGACCCCGATCGATGATCTCTGCATTCCCGCCGGACGGACGCTTCCTCTGATTCTTTTGTTATCTCCGGTCCGAATCAAACTACACTAGTATAGTTAAGTGAGAAAGTAAATGGCCATGTTCGCGCGCGAGTAAATTATGCCGTGCTCATGTGCGCGAAGCACCGTTCGTTGTAAGATACAGTGTCCCAGAAAACGAGAGATAAATTCGCCGAGAAGGCACATTTGCACAGTACTAGTTCTAGTTAAAAACGCTCCATCCATATTCCGCAACGGACTGGTTAATGGATCTTTTAAAATCTTTTAAACGTTTCTTTGAGTGTGTAACTGTTGGATACCGTTAACACGTCGAAGCTTCAATAAACAGGCGCGGACTCACGGTAGGTGGGTGCTGATATGTTCCTACTGGCTATAGTTAATTTATTGTTCATTATATGTCCGAAAACCACAGATCATGCGAACCTTCCTTGAAGAGTTAGTTCAATCCGAGCATCCGACGATAAGTAACTAGCATGGCCTCCTCCGATCCATGCATCAGCAGACAATGCAAGGTCCATGCATGATCGAGTTGCAGCAGTCACGCTTTCACAGGCTGTATAGCATGAGCATGTTTTGCTTGGGTGCCCAGCATGAGGAGGAGCATACGTGCGTGCAGCCACTGCCTCCCGGTCGCGACATCCTCTGCTGTTCCTTGTAGCTTTTCTTCTTCCCCTGGACTGCGAACTAAGCTTTCGCGGCCATGATCGTTTTTGCGGTACAAGTTACGCCGATTAACAACTCGTAACCACAAATCGCCTTTTCGTATCTGAAAGGAAACGAACATCGATCGTGGATTGAAGCAGTTAGTTAGCCCATGCACGGACCGACGGGCGCACTCCATCTCCATGGCCCCCGCTTGCTGCTTTCCGTGTGCCACGGTGTACCCGCCCAAAAAGAAAGGCTTTGTCCCTTGCTTTTCGCGGGGTCATGTGTCTCCGTCCCAGTTTCGCGCGGCACGGGCACGGGCGCGACGCGAGCGGCCCGTGCAGGCGTACGTGCGTGAACAAGGGGCTGGCTGGCTGGCTGGCGCCCTCTCGCTTTGCTTGTGACTTGTGAGCTGTGTGAGTGTGACCCAGAGGCACCCAGCGGTGGCGCGTCCCGCGGCAGCCATTAATGCACCGGCGCCGTTGCCGCTGGGAAGGTGAAGCCCACGGCGTCGCCTTGCTGTTGGCGCCTGCCCACTCCCGTGTGTGTGTCCACCTGACCGTCTCTGACATGCGCGTATGTAGACACAGTTCTGAAAAAGCGAGGCTGGGAGGCAGCTGGCTCTACAGTCTACAGCTGACGAACTGACACATGCATTTCTAATTGACTGTTTATGGTGTTATTTGTTCTTGCCTAGTACGTACAGTACACTAATTTGCAGGAAATGGTACGGTGTTGCCATCGTCTTACATCCGCCCTTCACTTCCACGGATACGGCTATCATCATCATCAGATCTTCAATTAAGCATATGGACTGTTGGGCAGAACTGCACCAGAGGGGGTCAATATTTGTTGGACAGGGGCCAAGAAATACCAAGATCTGCGGCAAGGTATGACGGTAAGTCAAACAACCTGACCGCTTCTCATCTACTTCCAAGGATAGTTGATCACACATACTCCGTCCAATCCAATTCCTTGGTTACCTTAATGTTCAATCTTACTATATAACTTCGGTCGAGCTTTTTAAAAATATATATCATCATCAAAGATTCAACTAAATGCAATAACAAAACATGTTTCATGGATAATTTAGTGAAACCAATTTGATAGATTTTGGTGCATAAAGTTGAACAAAGTTAGATAAAAAAAAAAAGGCATCTGCTCCGGTACTCCTCTTTTAAAAAAAATTGCACGAATCTTAAAACATCTAATTAAAAGAATTAATTATTTTGTATTATTTAGCAATTGGGTCTCCTCTGGGCCTAGCCCGTTAGAGCCTAGCCCGAGTCCAGCCCAGATTCAGAGGGTAAGTAACATCTCCGTCAATCTCTTGACGTCGTCGCCTCATCCATTCGCGAGGAGAGGCGGCCGGCGGACAGAGCAGCTGCAGCACCCCTCCCCCCCCCCCCCCCCCCCCCCCCCCCCTCCTCCCCTCCGATCCATTGTCGAGCAGGGCACGCCGACGGACAGAGCAACTGCAGCTCCTCCTCCCCTCCTCCGATCCATTCCCGAACAAGTTACGCCGACGGACAGAGCAGCTGCAGCACCTCCTCCTCTGATCCATTCCCGAGCAGTGCACACCGGCGGACAGAGCAGCTGCAGGACCTCTTCCTCCAATCCAGGTTGCCGAGACTGCAGGCTTCCTGTCCTGCAGGTTGTTTCAGATTTCTGGCCATCATTGCAGATAGAAACGACTACCACTTGTATTGCATAAGATCATCAAGGCAGCTGTTGGTTTACTTGGTACTAAATCGAGTTCTGAATTCTGAAACCTCAGTTGAATAAAATCTTTCACTTGGTCTGCAACTCCAAGCGTGGAACATGGATAAGCACCTAGGGAGCACAACTTAACTAAAACCTTCATTGGTTCTGATGGACTATGTCTCTCTGTCTCATGGATATTTTTTATTATAAAAAAATTATAGATTTAGGAAACTAATTCCTTCCTGACAGCAACTACTCATAAAGTATAGACAGGATTTCATGATACAACCAAATCATAAAGTGTATATATAAACGTTTCCAAGATACAAGAATTACTAATCTAGCAGCAAATAGAAGTAACTTCTGAGTTCCAATTACACCATTGAACCTAATCTTATTTGTAAACCAAAATGGGACATGAACTCGCAAATAAGTTGGCCCCTCATAGAATCTGTAGACCAGCTATTGCTGAATTTGAGTTTGCATCCAATACAGCATCAGTAGATCGTCTACAGCCTCCTCCAGTCCGAGCATTGAAGATTCACCATCAGCCGTCAGAGGACGGATGAGGGCATGCCGCTCTGTTCGACGGTAGCGCGGTGGGGCGAGATCGGTCATGCAGCTAGACGGTGGCGCGTGAGGCAGTGGGGACGCGGAAGGCCGCCTCTGTTGATCGGTGTGCTCTGCGCCATGGGACGCTGCTGCCAGCAAGAAATGGGATCAGAGGAGGAGGGTGAAGGAGGCGGCGCCGCTCCTAGGTCCATCGGCCGCGCCGCTGCTCAGGATCAGAAGAGAAGCGTCTCATGAGTGAAACGGCGGTGTGAGTGTGACGGAGACCTTCACATCTTACTTTACCCACTGAATGTGGGCTGGACGTGGGCTGGGCTAGGACGGGCTGAGCCCAGGTGAGACCCAAATGATAAACAATATAAAATAATTAATTTTTTAATTGACTGCTTTAAGATTTGTGTAATTTTTTTAAAGAGGGAGTACCGGAGCATATGCTAAAAAAAATTTGACTTAGCACTAGCACCTAAGCACAAGGGTAAAGTGGCCCACAATTTATAATAGATGGCGTACAAAACTTCGGCAAAGTATCAGGATAGTCCATACGACGATCTTTGAGCCCATGCGTTAAAATAAAGTTTGTGTACTTTTCTGCATACAAAGTCGAGGACCTATTATACCCTGTCACACTAGTACACTACTAAACTGAACACATCTTGTCTGTGAGCTCCTGGTTTGGTTATACCTAAGAAACGCAGGAAGTCTACCTGCAACCAAGCTGTAACGAGCGCGCAAGGCTTTTAAAACATCTGCCTGCCTGGTGGACCTTTACAATGCAAGAGACAATTGACCTTGTAGCTAGTAGTATCTGAAAGTCCATCGCGCCACACATTCTGTCGTGGTCCTTCAGTACTCTTCCCAGTTCCCACTATATCGCCTGGAGCCTGCATGGGTTTGGCTAATTAAAGCCCTATTCATGGACAGTTCGCACACTCGGTTTTCTAACGCCATTTTTTTGGACAAAAAGGGGCTATGACTGAGAAACAATTTGTGATCCGAGACTGTAAAGTAAAGTAATGTTCCAGTTTGGCTCATTTTCTTCGCGAGGGAACATGCAGCCAACTCTGACAGCACCTCAAACTAGCAACCGCGATTATTCAGAGTGGCTCGCGTACAGACGCTGCACGAGACGGGCGAATTATACTCGTAGTCGCGACGCTAGTACTTAGTAGCTCTGTACCGGGACCCCCCCTGTTTTGAGAGGACCAATCCTGATGAGCAGATGCTCATTATCTGTAACTAACGATTACCAACTGCCAACTGGAGGTAGTATATACTATACTCTCTCGGTTCCTTTATATGTGTAGTTCGAAAAGCGTGCATGTGAGAGAAATACGGTTTTCTAGAGACAGACATTTAGGAACAAAGGAAGTATTTGCCAGCAGCATGCAACATGTACATCCGTGCATTATGTATGAAGGTTCGTACATAGTGCGTGCACGGGCTTATCTGTTCCCCAGGGGGCACACGATCGATGCGAGAGAAAAAAAAGGGATTGGACTGGACCACACCATTTGTTTAGTGGCGCAGCTAATCGCCATCGGATGGCAATGATGCCGACGCCTAATCGTCCGGTTATTGGCCGAGGATGGAAGCGTGCGCGAAGCAGCAGCCCACTGGCCACTGGCGAGCGCGGAGCAGTAGTGACAGATCGCCCGTGCCGGCCCAAATATTCGCCCTGCCGCTTTCCTAACCAACGAGAATGACCCGCGATGTGATACTGTATGCTTGAGGTACGGAGGATATATAATGTCCAAGTCGAACCACACGGCCACCGTGCACGTAACGTACGCATGCACTGCCGAGTGCCGGCCAGCCAGGCGATCGGATCCTGGATCCTGCACTGCACCTGCACTACCACGAAGCCACTCCTCGTCGCTCGCACGGCGGCGGTGGCGGCAGCGAAAGCTAGCAAAACGGCCGGCCGGCCGGACTTGAGTCGGTTTGCATGCTTCCGCGGGGGAACGAACACCGGGGACGAGCAGTCGAGCACGCACACATTACCCGACGGCTCAAGACGAGACGAGACACGATCTCGCGCGCGGCGTGGCCTGCTGGTCCGGCACCGGCTCCACGACACGGCGCCAGCCCACGGCTGCCGCTGCCTTTGCCAACCGCTAGCGCTGCCGCTCGTACCAGAAAGGCCTCCTCTCCTGCCGCGCTGTGCACCGTGCGCCACCACGCGCGCGCGGGGCTGGCGGCCTGGCGCGTTGCTGCGACCACGCCACGCTCGGGCGCCGTGCTGCTGCTGCTTTCGCTTCTTTGTCCGTGCACGTGCTCCAGGACATGCCAGGCGTCCTGTCCGGGGCCAGTGGCCAATACTGTAAAGTTTCACGGCTGCGTCGTGCCTGCCTGCGGTCCCGATCGATGCCCTGACCAACGACAACGAGGAGCCGAGGACGCATGGCGACGGTCGAGACAGGTGTGATATGATTCGGTCACAGCGTGGCCCTGTCCCAGCTTTTGGGGGCGGCTCGATCTGGTCTCTTTGTTGGGGCCTCCGTGCGACCGAGGCAGCTTTTGCTGATGAGTGCTGGTTTTCTCCGTAGTTTCATTGCCATCACAGCACATGGGACTATGGGAGATCTGTTGTAGTCGTAGCTTTGCAGATTACGATGATGATGAGTCAGGGATCGTGTCTCTGTCTGCCCAACGAACTACTGTAGTAGTCTCGTTGATTATGAGTGTATATTTGGAAATTAACAGCTTTGCAGAGGAGTCTTGAAAACACTGGGACTTTTAGTGCGCTTAGATCTTAAGGTCAACTCTTTTCGCAAAGCAAAAAAAGATCTTAAGGTCAACTAACGGTGACTACGAGTGTGTGTGGAATCTTACCTAAAGTTCAGTACGATTTGCAAAATAATCTTTAATCACTACATCTCTCCCGGTAGGATTTGAATTCTCTATCCGCTCGAGGGATAGATAACAAAACCACGTACTAAGTGCAGTCCCAACACATAAACTATGATAGTTTCTATAGCCATTATTGCAACCAATTTACTGATGTTATAGGTTGTTCAGTAGAGAGAGAAGAAAAATGAGGAAACGGTTTCTTCAGTACAAACAATGTCTACGCAAGCATCAAGACCGAAGAAACGAGTCCTGATCCCGTGCGCCAAGATCCTTTCCCAACACGCTCATGTCTCCACCCTTCCCGCAGTCGCTCTCGACGGATAGGGGCAGGCGTGTCCGCGTCTGCCACCGTCATGATGAGCACCTCTGAGCTCTTCATCGTGCGGCGTGACCCTACTGCCCATGGGGCCCACCTCTTCGACCCTGACCTGGATTTGCAAGCCGCACTCGCCTTGCCCGTGCTTGCCCTGACTCACCAGGTTGTGGGTAGCAGGGTCGAACCCCGGTTGTGGGTGCCCAACCACCTCCACAATTCCAAAAATAGAGGACTAGCGAAATTTGGCCCTATAGGCAACCCATGCAGCCCAAAAAGCCCACGTCATAATATTTCCTTCCAGGTTCCAATCCAAGCGGCGGTTGATTCCATTGTTGAGTCCAGAGGCATGGTTCCTTCCGCTCAAAGTCGCAACACCTCGCCTGACTTCGTTTGTAGCAAATCATGATTCATGAGTTGAAGCCGCCTGCCGCCAATGCAGTCATGCCGGCGCGCTGCACCACGCGCCCTACTCAGTGCTCGACTACTCTGCTGTCACGGCAGACGGTGGTCGCTAGCTTGTTCAACTGTTCCTGGTCGCGCCTCCATGATCGGCGCTCCGTCTCCGACTGACTGTGCGGCTGCCTATCCATGTCTCTACCACCACCCATTGCGGCCACTAAGTTTATGCCCTGGTAGCCCCGTGCTCATTCGGTGAGTATTTTTGTGTTCATCATGCTCAAGTTATTTATATTGTAAATGTCATTGGATGTGTGAAATCTACTGGACTCCATTTGGATGATCTTAAAAGAGATGGTTGGGAGAAATTATTAGATGAAGTGAATAGGTTTTGTGACTTGCATGAATTTGGTAGAGTGGAAATGTAAAGTAGATATATTGATCCCCAACAACCAAAAAAATCAGGTTACTATGTTTTGATCAAAATCATATTGCCATTACTGGAAGTTGAATTTTGATGTTAAAATGTGTGAGTTAGTCATACTACTTGTTTGAACATTACATGAGTCACTATCAAGAGTAGAAAATAGACTTTCTGTTCAGTACATTAGTCCTGGTTAGAATTGGAACTGGAACTAATGTGAGCATTACCCCTATTTCAAGTTTTATGGGCTTTGAAGGACCTTTAGTCTCGGTTGGTAACACTAACCCGGATTAAACAATCTCCTTTAGTCCCGGTTGGTGTTACGATCTGAGACTAAAGGTACAAGGATATTTAGTCTTGGTTGATAATACTAACCCATACTAAAGGTCCTGATTGTTAACATCAATCCAGACTAAAGAACCCTTTAATCCGGACTAACAATGATAGGTTGGTTCAAAAGGGAAACATTTCATTTATTCATTGTTATATGTGTTGTGTAAATATGATGGTAAGCTATGTGCGAGTCAGTGAATGAGTTATTGGGTTTGAATCTCACATAACATAATGGTGGAAGACATTATATTTTTTAAGCTAAGAGGACTTTTAGTCCTTATTGTGACAGCTGGAACTAAAGGACATTTCCAATTACTATTAAAGGGTACTAGTCCATCAATCCGTGCTCTTGCACAGCTTCGATCTCAAAATACACTAACTAATAAAATTTGCTTGTATTAAATATTTTTTCCTTCTAAAATAGCTATAATAGGTATTATATAGTCTATATTCAATTTTGATAATCAATCAATTATTGATTTTATGTACTTTTCATCCATATCCATTAGTTTTTTGTTTAGAGTACTCTTTTGTTTACATAGCACCTCTATTTATCTCTCTAATATCCATTTAGTTGGAACATTTGTTTAAACTATGATAGCTTTAGTTGCGATCTATATTTTGACCATATGGACCTAAATTTTGATTTTTTCCAAGAAAAAAAATAAGCATATTAATAGCTCACAACGATTATTGTTTAGGTGATTATAGTCTACCAATTTAATGTCAAAATGTTTTATGTATTTTAATAATTTTAGGATTTTTTTTTATTTCTAGCGGTTTCATGAGTCATATTTTCTAGGATTAATATTTTTTTCTAGCATGATATGTGTTTACCTGAAATATAAACGTAAAGTGAAAGTACTTTGATGTCGCCCAGCAGGACTAGAGGGGGGTGAATAGGCCTGTTTAAACATTATCTGCAGAACTTATCAGGTTATAGGCGCGGCAGTGCCGCTCTAAAGCTCAACACTGCTGCTCTGCCCGGCATTGCTGCTCTGAGCCCGACAGTGCTGGTCAGTGAGACAGATATGTATATAATTCAAAAACCGATCATCAAATCAAAATTCTACTTGAATGAAAACCTTCCTAGGATAGAATAGAACCTGTAGAACCTCTTAGAATAGGTAGGAGCTGCAACACCAAGTAGATCGGGACCAAACCCTAGAAATCACCTTGAGGGCAAATGCAAGTAAAGAAAAACCTAGGAAGTTCCCCCTTTTTGATAGTGCATACATATATATGTGGAAGACAAGAACATATGCACTTTTGGTCATTTAAGTCCAAACAGGGGAATTTAATCTATATTATGGAGAGTAGCTACTAACAAGATAAGATTGCAATCCAAATGAATATGAGAGACAATTTTTACCAATTTGGATTGAGTCAATGTAGCATACTCATAAGAAACTCATTCTCACCGAGAGACTATACAAATTCACTAAAAAAAGGTTAGTCTCAAAGACACAAGACATAGAGTGGGCTCCCCTTTAATATGTGCATCAAGTACTCAAATTACTTGTGAAATGCACTAGAATCGGTTTAAGAGTCTAGAGGAGTTCCCTATATTTTGGTCAAGGAATGATAAAGTTGCGACAATTGAAATTATGCCAAGGACGCATACCACCACCAAGGTAGATAGATCACCATATTAATATGACCATCATAAGTGAGAATCGATGATTTGGATGGTCATAGTTATCGCTTGAAGAAATGTGGTGAAATAGAGCTTTCATGATCATCCAAGATCCATATTAAGTTCCTAGTTCTTTCTTTACCTAAAGCAACTCACATAAAGAGCAAAAAGGTAAAATTCATAAAACTTGCAAATTATGAACTAGGAGTTACCACTTTTGTTGATAAGATCCTGGGTAATCAATGTGATGGATCATAATCCCTTGATGAGCTATACAGTGGAGAATTAACAATGAAAGTCCACAATTCAATTATTTTCTCCAACTCATTGAAATCCGGTTCCACCAAGGATTGGGGTATCCAACACTAAACCATAAGTTCTTGGTTTATAAAGACCAAGAGTTCCAAGAATAGATGTGAAGCAGCTAGAGAATTTGAAGGAACTATCTATCCTTGTTTCTCCAATGTGTGAGACAACACATTCATGAATTTGAAAGAAATCATTTGTCCCACAAGATATTAGCTAAGCTCCCCCTCAATGTTTGCACACAAGAGTACCCAAAGTACACTCATGCATATCAATGATCCTGGGGTCAAGGGAGAAGTTTACACTATGTTCCAACTGAATTATCCTTCAGGCAGCTTGCAATTCAATTCCAAGCACTGAATTTTCAGATTCTTTCTTCTTTGGAAAAGAATTCATATCTTGTCAGACCATCAGTCCAATATGCATGAAATTTAAGAGAGATGTGCATCCATGAGTCCTCTAGCTGCTGTCAAAATTTCAGCTCATTTGGACTCAATTTGATCAGTCAAATCAATTTTCCAATAACTGTCAATGTCTGAAATACACACAGTTTTTAGATTTTGTCCTCTTCAGAGAAAGCTTCATATAGTATTGATGAAACTTGGTAGAGGTATGAATATACATATCCTTTAATTGCTGTAGAAATTTTAACCCATTTGGACATCATTTGAGTAGTCAAATATATTTTCTACCAAAACTGCTCAGGTCTTGAAACTGCATGCTGAGGCTGACATAATTCAACTCAAAACTGATTTTCTTCTAAACCAATCATCATGCCAATGGTACATCAACAAGTACTAGATGTTTATAGCATGCTCACAAAGTGTTATGCTAGTCCATCTGTTTTTGGACTTCCAAATCAATGCTTGAAGGTAGCCAACTCAGATTTCAATTTTCTGGACAGATTTGATGTTTTTCCATAATTCTTCCCTTCTTGTCCAATCTTGAGGTGATTTTTGGTTGAGAATACTCACAAGATATTGTATTCATTCAGACTTCTTATCAATACTTGTAATCTTGTGAATTTTATCAATATAGCATATCCAACTCAACCTCAAACTTGAGTTTATTCAATGCTAGAAAATTTAGTCTCTTTGGGCTCTAGCAACCTTATCTTTCTTTAGGTGAAGAGTAACCTTCTGCTTTGTGATTCATCCAATTCAAGCACAAACTCTTGCTATTGATTTTCTGTAGACAATCTCAAATACAAGAGAATATTAGTATCACAAGTACTAGTTTCTCATTTGGCAACCCTTTATATGTGAATGACAAGTGGGTCACCAAATAGAGAAACCTCATAACATGGACTAAATCTCCCTCAAAGCCTCATGCACACCCTTTTAGTGGAATAGAAATGTGAATGTGCATGGTTGGTCAATTAAGTCCAAAGGGTAGGTTTAAGCCATATTATGGTGAGTGACTAACATAGACAATTTAACTCCAAATCAACTAGAGAGAGAAAACATCACATAGTTTTGGATTGTTGACCTTCCTATGGTAGCACACTCCATTTGAGAAACACATTCTCAATTAGCTAGTGAAACTACATAAATCACTTAGAGAGAAACATTAGTCTCACAACTCTAGTCATAGAGTAAAGTCCCTTTTGATAAGTGCTCTAAGTATTTGAATTTCCTATATAGCACTTTATTCAATTAAGAACTTGGGATTTCACTCTATGTCTAGGTCATGGAAACAAAAGAATAATCAAATTGAAATGTGCCAAGAAATACTTACAACCGTTAGATCATGTAGATGGCTATAAGATGAGAATAAGAATTTGTTAATCTATCATATGGCAAGAATCCATCAAGTAGAGTGTTCTTGAATTGTGAGTGATAAGTGTCTCTACTTTTCTTGAGCTTGATTCTTCATTCTTGGCCTTCTTGAAATTCATTTGTATTCTTTAATGTGAGTCAAGTATTTGAATCCTTCAAACCAATTCAATGTATGCATGGATGAACACAAACTTTCTTTATCTTGAAATTCTTGGTTTGAAGTCCACAAAGCAAACTCAAGTCATCTATGTTACTTGGTGTGAATGATCAATTCAATTCCAATCATACTTTTCTTCCATGACCAACAACTGATATATATATATATATATATAACCTAAAGTGTTTTATTTCCCTAAGTGGCTACACAAGACACAAAGGAGTAAGATGTGAAAATATCATGCACTTGAGATTTAGTTGTTACCACCCTTATGAATGTAATGAATGAGATGATCTTTTCATCTTCACATTGCTTATGATCATGTTGTAGGCTTTATCCATTGCTTGGACTGATCTCAGTTGCTACTAAGGTAGGAGGGGCAGCACTGCCGCCCTGCTGATTTCCAGCAGGTGAGTGTGCTGCACTTCTTCATAGAGTATGTCAGCGGAAATTTGGTGCAGCAGCAACTTAATGATCTCCTGTCTCTATACTTTATAACCTACAACATAATGAGAACTTGCTCTACTAGAGAGACATTAAGAGCACCATATGGAAGATGATTCATTTAAATTTGAAGTACTCTAACCACTCTTAATAATTCACAAACACACATATTTGTGAATTACTAGAGACTACACAAGTCAAGTGGCTAGCTATCAAGGGTTAAGTACTAGTTACCAAGGTGAATATGAAGTCATAAATATATCCATCAATTCATCTTTGGGTCAACCATATAAGAAAGGACAACATGAGTTCGTTGATAGCTTGAGTGAATATTTTCAGTCAACTTGCTCAAGCACCCCAAAGCTTCATATCACCTTCAAGTACCTACAACACTTCAAGCACAATTTGGTACCCATACCAAGATGGGTCCATCAAGGTTAGTCATGAGAGACTTAGGCACCCAAATGACCTTTGTGCTAGCATGTGGTGAACCAATCACCTTTATAGCACAAGTGTCATTTTTGGGTCTCCTAAGCAAATTTTCATCAATTGAAGAGTTTGGCTTAGGAGTGTTACCCATGGAACAATCCTTACCAAAATGTCCCTTTGTTCTATAAGTGTAGCATAGGCGGCTCTTGTTCCTATTGGCCTTCTTTTTCTGCCTTTTGCTTGCTACCTTGCTAGTGAGCCTCTTTCTTGATGATGCCAAGACTTCATCATTCATGTGGGGGCATGATGCAATTTCATGTCCCTTCATATGGTAGCCATGACACCTCCTATTGCTTTGTGTTGTCTTCTTGTTTGGAAGTATGACTTGATCATCAACCTTGTTGGAACACATAGAGGCATTATGTTCTATGTTGGAGCACTTAGCATGAGTGAAAGGTCCTAGATGGCTAGAGGGGGGGGGGGTGAATAGCCTAATAAAAATTCTACAAACCACTAGAGCAAAGGTTAGTATAACACTAAAGCGAAGCTTTTTGCTCTAGCTCTACTAGGGGTGCAAAGCCACCTATCCAAGCAATTCTAGTTAGTTAAGTGCCTAACACACAATAGCAATAGCCTAAGGCACTTAACACAAGCTAGCAAGAACAACTAACAAAAGAACTAACTAGCAAGCTACCTAGACAAGATAAGAAAGAATGTAAATGCTAGGAAGAGGGTGATTGTTATACCGATGCCTTGTGATGGATGAATATCAATATGAAGACCAATCACAATAAGATCACCAAGAGTAGCCGAGAGACAAGGTTGACACAATGATTTTTCTCCCGAGGTTCACTTGGTTGCCACTAAGCTAGTCCCCATTGTGTCGACTACTCAAATGGTGATTCGGTGGCTAATAGGCGATCACAAGCCTAGACCACTACCTGGGCGCCACAAGAATCCACCCAAATGAGAGTAACTCAATGACACGAGCAATTCACTAGAGTTACCCTTTGGCGCTCTGCCGAGGTGGGTACAAGCCCTCTCACAATCGATGAAGCTGGCGACGAACAATCACCAACACGAGCCGAAGCTTCTCCACAATCGCCAAGCCATCTATGTGTTGGCAAACACCAAGAATAACAAGAAACCCCACGGCGATGACGATGACCAAGTGCCACTAAGATGCGATGCAATGATCAAACACTTGGTTCACTCAAACTCTCATGAATTAGCAAGAATAGCAAAGAGAGATGAGTTGGGGAACTTCTCAAGCAAGCACAAGTATATCAAATGAATGGAGAGTGCAAGCAAGGTCTCAAGGAGCCGGCTACAACACATATATAGCCACCACAAACCAACTAGCCGTTTCCTCCTCTTTCTCAGCATTTCGGCGAGCTCCGAACGCTGCATAGAGAGGGGGTCCGGACCAATGGCCATGCGTCCGGACCCTCTGGAGTTTGAATCTTGTCGTTCACGCCCTCGTCTGGTGCTGACACGTCGCCTTCGGACGCGTGCAATAGTAGCGTCTGGACTTCCTGTCTTCTGCGTCCGGACCCTATGCAGAGACGGTCCAGAGAGCGCCAAGTCTCCGGACGCTCGTCCGGAGTGTCATGTCTGGATGACACTTAGCGTCCGAACACTCTGCAGAGAGCATCCAGAGAGCTCCGAAGCTCCGGACGCGTGTCCGGAGTCAGCGTCCGGACTCTGATCTGCGTCCGGACATCCTGTCCAGAGAAACCGAGTGCTAGGGTATGCCTCCGGACGCGCAGGCATTTGTCCGGACCCTGCCATACCTAGCGTCCGGACCTATGTCCGGAGCTCAGACTCGTGTCCAAATGAGTTGCCTTCTCTTGTCCAAGCTTCCATGTGCTAACACCTTATGATCCATCACTTGTTCCCCTGTGTTAGCCTTTACAAAGATATTTTCTTGGATTTGTTTCACATTTTATGTCACTTAGGTTCATTTTATATGTAATTCAAACCTAGTGGCACATGATAACCGCAATCAAAACAAGTTTTCCCTTCTTGATAGTACGGCTATCTATCCTAAATGTGATCACACTCTTTATAGTGTCTTGATCACTAAACCAAAAATGGCCCTATGGTATACCTTTGCCTTGAGCCCATTTTTATTTTTCTCTTTCTTCTTTTCCTTGTCCATGGAGCACTTGATCAATGGACCATTGTCATCCTTCTAGCTCCATGTGTCAAGGTGGATCACCCTAGCTAGATCATGCACTTAGCACTAGGGTTAGTCCATAGGTTTCATCAATTAACCAAAACCAAACTTGGGCTTTCAATCTCCCCCTTTTTGGTAATTGATGACAACCTTTCACAAATGAATATATATGATGAAAAATTCAATTTTGATAGTATTAGCTCCCCCTACATATGTGATATATGAGTTTGGTTCATTTTGATCACATATGCATGGATAAGAACTGTGGGAGAGTGAATGCTACCAAATGATGGTAAGGTATAAGATATGGACCTTTGAAGCATGATACCAATCAGAGTGTCATATTATACCATCCTTAGCACCATGAATGCCTAGAAACACTTGAAAACACTTTGAGAGGCAAATATGAAATACCACTTGAAGAATTAACAACAACAACCTATACAAGCTAGTACTTCAAGCATTATGTTGATCAAGTTTCTAGCATTCACCACACAAGCATGTCATGAATATAAATACATATGCAAGCAAGTACTTATGAATGCACAAATATATGCAACAATTTGATTCATAGGCTTGCTCCCCCTACTTGTGTGCTTAAATTTTTCAAAAATATTTTTCTTTGTGATCTTACTACTTACTTCTCCCCCTTTGTCATCTATTATCATAAAAGATGTGCTCAAAGAGTTGATTATTGGAGAGAAGCTTAGTTGTGGTCTAATCTAGATTACTTGCCCCAAATATTTAGCTCGGTTTAAACCATGGACAAGCTTGTTCACACATCCTAGAATGGTTATCTTGCCCATGTTGAGCTAAGTACTTGAAGTTCATATTCTAGATCAAACACTTGGATTGCAAGCCTACAAACATGTCATATGCTACCACTAGATCAAATCAAGCATAGAAGCAATAGTGGTATCATATAAGCATCAAAGCATTTGATTTTCATGAATGAGCCTAATGAATTGATGTCTAGATGCACTATACAAGTCCTAATGTTGGATGTATGACATGTCAATCAACTTTTACCTTGCTTTGCTCGAAGGAGAGGCATGTCATTCACATGTTTGAGTAATCAAGAATGTTCAATTCATTTCTTAGCTTGCAAAATGTCTTCTCATCAAGTAGCTTAGTGAATATGTCGGCAAGTTGATCATCGGTGCCAACACTTGTGATCTTGATATCACCCTTTTGTTGATGGTCTCTTATGAAGTGGTGCCTTATGTCAATGTGCTTGGTTCTTGAATGTTGAACCGGATTGTTGGTTAGCTTCACCGCACTTTCATTATCAAATAGCAATGGCACTTGCTTGAATTTGATTCCATAGTCATTCAAAGTTGCCTTCATCCAAAGCAATTGAGTACAACAACTACCCACACTTATGTATTCGGCTTCAGCGGTAGAGAGTGCAACACTATTTTGCTTCTTTGATGACCAAGATACAAGTGACATGCCTAGCATTTGACATGTGTCCGATGTGCTCTTTCTATCAACCTTGCATCCCGCATAGTCGGAGTCTGAATATCCAATCAACTCAAAGTTAGACCCCTTGGGATACCACAATCCAACATCTTGTGTATGCTTCAAGTACCTCAATAGATCCTTGCCAAACTTCTTGGTGAAGAGAGTAGTGTCAACCTTCCCCATGATAAACCCTTTGGATAAGAGGAAATCCCTCAATCTTTCATACCATGCTCTAAGTGCTTGCTTCAAGCCATATAAAGCCTCTCAACTTGTACATATGGTTGGGCTTCTTGTCATCTTCAAAACCGGGAGGTTTCTCAACATAGACTAGCTCATTGATGTATCCATTAAAGAAAGCACTCTTCACATCCATTTGGTATAGCTTGATGTTGTGTGCACATGCATAGGCCAATAGGATTCTAATTGCCTCTAGTCTTGCAACCGGTGCATAAATTTCTCCAAAGTCAAGACCTTCAACTTTAGTGTAACCTTGAGCTACCAATCTTGCTTTGTTTCTTACAACTATACCATCTTGATCTTGCTTGTTTCTAAATACCCATCTTGTGACAATCACATTATAGTTCTTGGGTCTTTCAACTAGCTCCCAAACTTGATTTCTTGTGAAATTGTTGAGCTCTTCATGCATTGCATTGACCCAATCAACATCTTGTAAGGCCCCTTCAATCTTGGTTGGCTTTATGGATGATACAAATGAATAGTGTTCACAAAAGGATGTCAATCTTGATCTTGTTTGCACACCACTTGTAATGTCATCAACAATTTGATCAATGGGGTAATCTCTTGAAATGTTGGTTGGTTAGATAATAGGGACTTGATTGCTTGACCTTGGTTGAGATGAACTAGCAACTTGTTGATCTTGCACTTGAGAACCACTAGCTTGTACATGAGGTGAGTTGAGCACTCGATCTTTGTCATCTTCAATGTCAATCACTTGTCTTGGCTGAATATCACCAATATCCATGCTCTTCATAGCATTTGCCAATTGAGATCCACTCATATCTTCTAGATTCTCATTTTCAACTTGAGAGCAGGTTTCCCTCTTTCTTGCACTTGAAGCAAGTGATGAGAGTCTTCTTTGATATATCTTGCACCTTGTTTTGAGTGACCCACATTGATTCTTTTGGCTTTTGGGAAACCTGCTTTTGCCTGGGCACCATCTTCTTAGGCTTAGTCTGATCGGGAGTCGGATTGGTAGCCTTCCCATTTTTGCGGGGCGTGGCACTGCCGCCCTTAGGTGGCTGTGCTGCTCGGGGCTACTATTGTGCCACCATCTGTGCAGGCTGATCTGTACCAATCTGCTCCTTCCTTTCAAACTGCGCACATTCAAACTCATTTTTGGACTTGTAATTTTGTTGATGGGATTTGGTGCATGCATTGGTTGATCCCTTGAAATGAATCAAGTCCCTTCTTAGCCTCTCAACCTCTTCCTTAAGTTGTTCATTTTCTTTTGTGATGGAGTCATCACATGTTTTTACATATACATGCTCAACAGAAGGTTGGCTTGCTTGAGAGCAACAATAGTTAGCACATGATAAAATAGATTGAACTTGTGTACATGTGTATTTGTGGGTGTGAGGTTGATATGATTTTACCGTTGCTATCATAACCTCATGAGCAATCTCTAGCATGATATGAGAATCCATAATCTTCTTATGAGAGCACAACAACCCATCATGACTTTCTTGCAAAGTCTCATTCTTGCTAGTGAGCCTTTCCAATTTCTCCTTAAGCATATAATTCTCATCTTCTAATTGAGCAACACAAGATAGAGAGTTAATAGTATGAGTTTGCTCAATTGACAAGTTTTCATACCTTTCGACCAACCTAGCATGAGAGCACTTAAGCTTTTCATGCTTATTGGTCAACTTCTCCAAGCATTTGATCTTTTCAATGAGAAAGTCTTCTTGCTTGTGAAGTATTTCTTCTTGCTCATTTATTTTCTCCATGAGCTTAAGCATCATCAAATTGTCTTTCTTGCTTAGTCAAGCAATGTGATGAGTGATCTCATCATCATCACTTTCATCTTCACTCTCACTATCACTCTCACTTGCCACATTCTTCTCATTCTTTGCCATGAGACCCATATGAGAAGTGGCATAAAGAGTTTGGCTTCTGGGTGAGGTAGATTCATCATTTGGCCTCCACCGATCACAAGCTTCTCCTTCCTTCAAAATGTTAGTTTCACAAGAACTAGAGGAAGTATAAGTGCCACATGTAAAAGCAATGCTCTCACCAACCATTTTATTACCTTCCATTAAGTCATATGTCGGTGAGAAGGTGGATGTGACATGATCACTTAGACCTTTAGAGATAATCACTTGAGGCTCTACATGTGTTGGTGAAGTTGAGCACTCCTCAAGTGATTTCTCCAATGAGAGCAACTTCTCATTAGACTTGTCATATTTTTCTTTGAGAGCAGTCCAAATGAGATGAGCATCCTCAAGTGGTTCACCATCTCCAAATATGATAGCATCAAGTACATCTTCACTTAAAGCACTAAATAAGACATTAGTAGCTTGAGCATTGTATTGTAAGCATTTCACTTCCTCTCTAGATAGATGGTCCAAATCATCACTAGGAGGTGAAATGCTCACATCTACAATCTGCTCTATATGAGAACCCATGGTCCTAAAAACATCAAGAACATGAGCAGACCAATATGCATAATTTGAGACATCTAAAAGTAGAAGTTCTAGAGATACCTCCCCACTTGTCGACATCATTCTCTCAAGGCGGTTAAGCCCAAAATAGAGAGCCTAGCTCTGATACCAATTGAAAGGACCTTGATGTCGCCTAGCAGGACTAGAGGGGGGGTGAATAGGCTTGTTTAGAAATTATCTGCAGAACTTATCAGGTTACAGGCGCGGCAGTGCCGCTCTAAAGCCCGGCACTGCTGCTCTGCTCGACACTGCTGGTCAGTGAGACAGATATGTATATAATTCAAAAACCGACCAGCAAATCGAAATTCTACTTGAATGGAAACCTTCCTAGGATAGAATAGAACCTGTGGAAGCTCTTAGAATAGGTAGGAGCTGCACCACCAAGTAGATCGGGACCAAACCCTAGAAATCACCTTGAGGGCAAATGCAAGTAAAGCAAACAACACAAACACAAGTGACACAAGATTTATCCCGTGGTTCAGCGTCGCCACCAAGGCTGGCCTAAGTCCACATTATTGAGGTTCACCACACAAGGCTTGGGCTCGCCACACAAGGCTTGTCTTTCCCTCATTCTCAAATCAAGAGAGTGAACTCTTGAAGTGAGGGGTGATTTCTTAGCTGCAATGAGATGGTTACAAACCTTCCGGGGCTGCCACACAAGTTAGCAAGCTCCACGGGCAATGCTCTAGCCGGCTAGGAGCAAGCTCCAAGAGTAACGAATGTAATCCACCGGCTTGAACGCGAACCAAGTGCTCTAGACGATGAAGAACAGTTTTGGCTACTCTCTAATGGAGTTTGGAGGCTCAATCTCTCAAAGGATTGGAGATGAATCAAAAGAGAGAAAGCTTGAGGGGCTCCAATGGAGTTAGAGAGAGGGAGAGAGCTTTCTGTTTCTACACTGGTTGGGGAATGGTCGAGATGACCGTTGGGGGCAGCAGGGAGGGAATAGAAATACTCCCTGCTGTCCAACGGTAACTTTAAGTCGCAGCACTGCCGCTCTCAGTCCCGGCACTACCGCTTAAGCCTGGCACAGCTGGACCGCAGCACTACTGCTCTGGGGAACAGCACTGCTGCGCTGCCCAAAAATGCTCCGAATGAAAAACTATTTTGCAGGGAGTCTGGGCAAGGTAAGAGAGGATGTTTGGTGGAATTTGAGCACTTGGTTGCACATTTAAGCATGCACATTGCAGTCCCCTTTGTAGTACGACCTTTCCTAAACTCAAATTCAAAACATCAAATAATTTAAATGCTTTTGAGTTGGTCACCGCATCCTTTGATAATTTGGTGATGCACCATTGAATGTATTGTCCTCATTCTTATAATACCTTGAGTATGTGTTTGCAATCATCATTATCTCATCTCTTTGAGAAAATACACCTTAGAGCTTGTGACTTGAATCTTTCCAACACATATGAATTCAGCCCATGGCTTCAAGTCACTTCCACTAATAAATTAATCCTCAACATAATATGACTCCTCATAGCTTGATTAGTACTTCGACTCAATGCAAGTACTATCTTCTTCACCTTAGCCATAGTACCTCGGTCTCCTTGACCTTCACCTTTGCTTAGTACCTCGAAGTCATTTCCTTGCTATCTTCACCCTGTCAAGTCATACTCAAGTCACATCATATTAAGCACCGATTGAAAACCATTTCTACAATATTGTGATCCTTGCTTGAATATATTGTAGATATGAGTGTTGAGATCAATCAAGATTTGATATATGAGACTCCACATAAATATGGTCAAGTCAATTCACAATTTCTTAGATCTTCCTTATTTTGGCTTGACACTCCTATCACTCACTACAATCTCTATCTTCATACTTCTAGCTTGATCATATTATTGCAAAGTGATTTTCCAATCTTTGTCCATATAAGCAAACCAAAGTAGAGACCATCTTATATCCAATATACATTGTCTCCTTTGTCATTTGACCTTTGCTTGGTGTTTTCTCACTAATGCACTATTGATTCATTATTCAATCCTTGATCAACACTAGTCCACTATCCAACTCTTCTTGTTCATGCAAAGCAAGCCATTATAGAGACCAGTCCATAACTATCAACTCATGTCTCATTTGCCATTTGCCAAACATGCTTGCTTTCACATGATACTATGATATCCCACAATATAGAAGTCATTTCATTGATTCCATTTGCATTGTTGTCTTTTGCTTGAACTAGATTGTTTTCATAGTCTTCCAATACAACAATACACAATTTGACCTTCATCTCAACACTGTGGAATACCATCAAGTTTGCTTTTCTTGTTGAACCTTTGATACACTTAGCAAACTTGTTAGACCTTTAATTGTGTTGTCATTCATTTCACCAAAACCCACTAAAGGGCTAGATGCACTTTCATAAAGTATATAAACTCTTAAGCTTTATGTGATATCATAAAAATATATGTTTCAACTTTGACCTCTGATCACATGTTAATTTGAAATTCCAATGATTATTGTATCACTTGGTCAAAATTTTCATTTTATATTTTATTAAAAGAATATTCTAGGTCCTAGGGTACCCTTATTTAGTTCTCACAATGGCATAAATAGTTGTTTCAACATGCACCATGGCACATAGCATGTTGAATTTATTGTATTATATTAATATTGTTTTAATCAAACAAATGATCCTTGGAATTAAATTACTAATATTTATATGATATAATATTTGAATAAAATGTTTCATTTTTTTCGAGATAATGACTTCCAAAATTTATTATCATGGGTATTAATATAACTTAAAGTGAAATTTAAGGGTCATTACTATATGATTTCCTAAGGATATTTTCCATGCTTGATAAGCTTATAAATTAATATTTATCCAAATATAAACATGCTTCCTTGGTCTATGCAGTGGAACATAGTATTGTGCATAGTTTCAACATAATATTGGCATAAGTGTGCATTTCAAATAGCTTTGTGCATATATTGTACTCATGGATGTTGAATTATTTTTCATAATAGCATATATATATATATATATATATATATATATATATATATATATATATATATATATATATATATATATATATATATATATATATATATATATATTAGCATTTACATGTAGAGTTGAGATATTTTTGTTAAATTATGTGTAATGGTTGAGATGGATAATTTAGGTACAAACTATATAGGTATACGTTGCATTATATTATCATTCATGATGCCATGTATGGTTAATTTGAATGTAAACTTAGGGGTCAAAGCAATATCTTTTGTAATGATAGAGGTGGATAATTTATAAAAAGAAATATTATGGGATCAGTTAGTTATCTATCACAATCGTGGAGGTTCGAGTTTTATGACATAGGCTTTATTGATAATTCTATGGGTCATGGTCTGTAATATTTAATCATCATTAACATGTAAACTCAAAGTAATCTAATGGAGTTATTATTAAAGTGAGACAAAACAAACAATAAGTATGGTCAATAAGGATTATATCAAAACTTATTTGTTCAAGTAATACCTGACTCTTCCTTTCATTTTTTTACAATTAATTGTTTCTCTGATCTAATCTTGCCTAAAGTTTTACTGACCATACCCGAACAATATAAAATAAGTACTCGGAGAGGACAAATTAAATTGTAATTATAAGATAACCAAATTTAAGTACTTATTTTGTTTTTTAACTATAAAATGTTTTGATTTTTTTTAGATATGTTATATTTGTTATATGCACATAGATATACGCTATTATATCTAGATTTTTTTGAGTCATATTTTAGTATATAAAGAACAGTCATATGTATTAGTCGATGTAAAAGCTGAAATATTAATATATATTCTTTTTTAAAAAATAAAAAAGAAGGATTATAAATTATAATATAAGATCTAGCAGGATGACCACATCTATAGTCTGCACGTGTGGCCGGTGTCAGCTTTGATCTAGATCCCGTGGACGCCGGACATCGATCGCAGCAACGGCGGCCTGCGTACGACCGCTCGTCCACATACTTGCCGATCGAGTACGGATGCGTGGATGCCTCCTTGAATCCTTGCTTGCTGAGACGTACGCGCATATGCATTCCTGTCAGGCAGATGCATGCGTGTCAACATGAATGTATGCATACACGTACGGTACACATGTCATGTTCTTGCGCGCCTCTGCATGCCTCTGGTGCTCAGCCGGCTCCCGACGACGACCGTGCCGACGCCCCCGGCTTCGGCTGATCGATCGGCAGGCTGCAGTCTACCGGCGATGCGTGACCATCCATGTCGCCGCGCCTCTCCCGGTATGGCACCGTCGTACGTCTCGATCATCTGTCTGTTACGCCCAACACTTCAAGTCCAGAACTAATAATTTGACACATCTGGCAACGTGCATATGCTTCTGTCTCTTGGTCATGCATCAAGACACCCTTTAATTTCTTGATCCCTTGCTCCGTCTTGGTCATGGCTTCTACCTTCTGATCCGATGCAGATGAGCTGATAGGCCACCGCTCCTTAGATGGAACAGCGTCGCCGTGACGGCCAGATTAGATGAGGTGCTCGGTTAAAATAAAAGATTTTTTTCTCTTTCTTTTTTTTATCTAAGATATAATGGCAGAGTGGGTAATTTCTTAGAAATTAAAATAGATCTAATGGTACAGATCGTCACAGCCTACAGATTTAATGGCTAGATATTTCTAATTAATATGAAAATTTATAACATTTATTTTTTTTCTCAGTGCATCTAGTGAGGATTAACGTGAAACCTCCGTTAGGGCCTCTAATTAGTAATAGCTCTACGTAGTGTATATGTATGATGAAGCTACGAAGAGCGCATCTATTTGTTCTTACTTTGCGGCTAGTGAGCGGTGGCCCTCGGTGGTCGTGTGGTGGAGCAAATTGAGACAGACGTACACCCGTTGACCGCGGCTCAAATCGAAGCATCAAGTCCAAGTTCACTCGACGAGTTGACGTTAATGTCGAACATTTATCGCCATGACCTTGGAGGAGCTGTTTGCCATTGCCATCGCACCATGATACGAACTGTGAAGTTCTCTGTTCATTCAAGTAAGCATCCGATGCGAAATCTATACCCTAGCCCATCGTGCACGTGCACGTGCACTGTTGCGCTGCGTGAATAGCTCGTTGGTTAGCTGGCTGGCGGGGCTCGGCTATGCTGGGGGATCGTCGACGCGACGATCGATGACCGGTGAACCTGTTCACGGGTGTACTCCCTGTAGTAAAGTCTCCGCGGGTCCGATCGGAAGCTGGGCCGAGACTACAACGTAATCGATGTGGGCTGTAAGAGGGATTGTCGAAGTAGACTGAACGGTTCCGTTGCTTGCCGTATTTGGAGCAATGTCAGCTCGGCCCATTTCATCAGTGGCCCATGCCTATTAGTTCTTATTCCGGCCTGCATGAGCACCATTTCACTCAACTAAACATTATTACAAGTTTTAGCCTCAGGTTGTGAAGCAAAATCTAACAAATAGCCAAACAGGCTTATGAGCACCTAACACTAATTTATATAGAAAAAGCTCGGAAATCTTCGGCGCCGACCAGATGTTTGTGAGGGACTAATTACTTTTTGAGCAACCTTATTTATTCCAATCAGCGCCACTTTTGTAAAACTTCTAAAACTAACATTTAACAAACAAATTGGTCTAAATTGTTGTATTAGGGTTGCTTGTTCACACTTTTGGAGTAAAGTTAATAATTCCAAGATTAAGGCTAAACAAGGAAGTTTATGTAAAACATTGCCATCAAATAAACATTTATGACCTCCAGAACACTTGATAAATTCTTCCAGGAAATCATCGAGTCCTAGTGCATTTATCATGTTTCATCTGGAAAATGGCTTCCTTCACTTCGTTTTCAGTAAACATCTCCGCAGAAATTTCATTCTCTAAAGTAGAGACTTGTGGACTATCATCTACACAATCTTCGAGCATTTAAAACCCATACTTTTCTCATGTCCAATTATATTTTGATAGTAAGTTGTTATATGTTCGTTTAACTCCCATTCCTCTTTTATAACTCTACCATCACCTTCCAACTGGACAATAGAGTTTTGCAATGCTTGCCATTTGTATTAGGTTGGAAGTACTTTGTATTGTTGTCCCATCTAAAAGTCTTTTGTTTTGGAGCATTGAAATAATGCCATCTCTTCTTCCCTCAACATATGATAGTTCCTGTCTTGGCGAAAGAAAGGAAAATTCTGCTTTCTTATCTGAAGCATCAATCAAACTTGTAAACCTATTTCTCTCAAGGAAAATTCTGCTTTCTTATCTGAAGCATCAATCAAACTTGTAAACCTATTTCTCTCATCTAAATTTCCCTTTTCAATTCTTGCCCAACCTCTCAAGTACTAACACAAATGTTGTATTTTGTATTGCTATCTTTGCATTGAGTTGAACCCAACCTCTCAAGTACTAACAACCTCTCTTGTCTCGTCATTCTAAACAGCTGCCACTTTTTCAAAGAACCCTTTCCATGATAACCAACATAATTCAAATGTAAACAACTATTGCTTACCATGATGAGCAGAAGTTCCAGAATTTCGAAGAAGAGGTGTATGGTCTGAAATATCCCTACCTAAAGCTTGCACAATCGCAAATGGGGATTTTTGCTCCTAATATATACTTGCTAAGACTCTATCCAAACATTCAAATGTTGGTATTTAGAAGTTCTTGTGAGTATACAAATAGCGGATTCCGATTTCACAATTACACACAAGCAGCAGCGGGACAGTTTGCATACTACAGCTTTACAGCCATCAGATATTACAGTCGTCAAGCCAGGCTGCATCCTGAATGCTTCCATGCTAGGATCCCATTAATCTACTTACACCCAGTCACCGATCTTTTAAAATCATCCAATCTCTATGCGACGTACTGGCAAGATGCAAACCTAGGAAACTCTAGACAAGCTCTGGAGGATGGCTAAAGCCAACTCTTGCGGCCGGCTTCACTCCATTTGGTTCTCTACTAACATAATCTACATGTCAGTTTTCGATTACACCACTATGGTACTGCTGTACTACATAAGCGGCAGAAGGGAGCTAACAGTACAATCATTCCGACTAAGTTCATTGCTAGTCTATAGGAGAGAAATTATGTACAGATCCCAAGCACCACTGCAGGTATGTAGCAAGTGCATGTCATCTGCCGTTCCAGACAATCATCACCAAGGGCCAGTCAATGTTCTTCGCAAGCACAGGCGTTTCTTCCGTCCAAACGGATCCTTCAACATTTCTGGTACCTGTCGGACAACATTTCATTATGAACAATTAGAATTATATGTGCTGGTAGTAATGTTGTATATTTATAAACTGCTCTGAAAGTAAAATATTTTAAGAGGAAGTAAAAGAAAAACTCTAAAAACCAAATTGTCCTTAATTACTATTAGTCGGTTAGTCAAGCTAGCCATTCATCCTTTCATCTCATGGAACCCTCATAATATTGAGATACATGTATCAGAGCCAGCTGTCTAAAAATCATAATCCGATTTTTTTTTTTGTTTGGATTAGAAAAATTATAATTTGTTGAGTAACAGACAATCATAATCAATATGAACTCAGGTTGAGTAGGGTACAAGGGTAATGTAGTATATTTGAAGTTAAGTTGAACTAAATGTGCAGAATAGAAAGAAACTCTGCAAGTGTGGTTCCCTAACTGAATCCTATCACCAATTTATTAGTGATTGGTTGCTCAACTAGCAACTCACAACGCGAGACTAATGGAGTATATTTGAGTAATACGCATTTTTCTGCATGTCATTATTTCGTCTTTGGTTATTGGCAAAGTAATAGAAGCAGTATGCTTACAGGCTGAATCTCTATATTTCTCTGCCAAAGCTTTAGCAAACCAGAAAGAGAGTCAATATAATATACAAGGGTTCAGCAAACACAGGAAGTTTAGCATTAACAGTTACCTCATGCTTCTGCATTTCCATAATCTCTGCCTGCATTATGAAGAAATGAATAATCAGTACTATGAACACATCCAAAGAACAGAGTCTGAGATGCAAGAATGTGTGCCTACTCTTATAAGTGTTTAGCAAAATCTATGAATGCAGTATCACAACACTTGCATGTTCGGTGCGTAGGTTCATATAAACTGGAAGTGCACTGGTTCGGTGCACCATAACACATGAACACTGTACTATAGGTCTATAACTGTTACGCTCAAAAGTACAGGAGACGATGAATGATTCACGTACGAGAACTCTATTGATGCCGGCAACATGGGGCACGCTGAAACAACCCATTTCACAATGACTAAAAGTTGCCTTGGTTGGTTGCCCAACATCGGCAACCTAAACTATGGCTGCTACGAAAAGTGTGGCGAGTAAAATTTAAGCTGCACTTATCACAAAGTTTAGCAAGAAAATGAGCCTATGATGTTCCAAAAAAAAAAGGAGCCTATGACGCATGTGACAGTATGCTAAGAAGTGTGACACTATAATTGCGACAGTAAACTAAACAACCATCTAAAAAAATTGAGGCATGACTAATATGTAATGTAGGAGTAGCATGCTCAAGAGGCAATGCACTAAAGAATTAGCAAATCTGCACCTGCAACTGTATTGTGCAGAGAAAATAAGAAAAAACAAACCTGTTTCCTCTCCAGTTCCTGATTCTGCTCCTTGAGTTTCTGAACTTCAGCTTCTAACTCCATTGTATAAGCCTATGCAGTAAAATAAGAAAGATTTACCGAAATAGGAAAGTCGAAGAGTTGTATGCTTTAAATAAGCACAGTAAGTAGAAAGCTCAGGTTGCCTGAACAATGACTCAATTGCTAAAGTTCACCATGTCATGAGAGTTAATTTGGATAAAATTTCCGAACATCTTATTTTCGGCCCAACAAGATTGATGTCTTTCACTAACAAATAGCTCGATTAGTAAGTCATGCATGAATTCAGTACAAAAGGTTGCCACCTGTTTGCGCGCTCGGGACCTCGCGGCGGACTCCCTGTTCTTGATCATCCTCCTCTGGCGCCTCTCCACCACTTTCTCCACTCCGCCTCCATGCCTTCTCCCCCGAATCATCCCTTCAAACGAAAAAGGCAGCGCCTCCGTTGGCGACGACAGGTCGCTGTACCCCTTCCCGCCAGAATCAAGCTGGCTCACTGCTGTTTGCACAGCCCTGGCGCCGCCTCCCATGCCTGCCGCCCTAGGCGGTATCAGGGCCAGATCCCCCATGCCGACCGGTGCAAACCGCAGCGCTGCTGCAGCTGCAGCGTCGTCGGCACCCGGTAAGTTCCCGAAAAAGGCGGAGCTTTTAGGGGTAACAGGTACCGGCCGCGGCGGCATCATGGGTGGTGGCGCTGGCGCCAGAGGAGCTGGAGCTGGAGCTGGAGCGGGGTTCTCCCTGACCACGCCAGCTCTGACCAAGAACTCCTCCAGAGTCATCTCCCCGAGCGTCGACTGGCGGTGCTGCTGCTGGTGTCCGCCGCCGTCCGCCCCCTGCGCCTGCGGCGGCTCGTCGCGCACGAGATTGCGCCACACCTCGTCGACCGTCTTGACGCTGAGCGTGCGGGGCAGTGTGAGCGACGATCCCTGCCGCTGCAGCGGCGTGGGCGGCATCCCCGCGCCCGCTCCCGCGGCTGCGCCAGAGGCGGAGGCCATGGCCTGGGTCTCCTCCGCGGTCCAGATGCTCCGGAGCAGCTCGTCCATGTTCATGGAGCCGAAATCCTTGGGGATGCCACCGCTACCGCCACCGCCGGCGGCGGCCCCGCCGAGCGCGCTCTGGAATTCGTCGAACGTCAACGCGTAGACCGACCCCTGTCTTGCCAACAGCGCCCCCTCGTCCACCACCACCGCCGGCCGGCGCTGCGACGACGACGCGCAGTTCTTGAACTCCATCCCCTCCCTCCTCCTCCTCCTCCTCCTCCTCACCCGTCTCTCAGTCTCAGCTCAGCACCAAAAAGACATGGACACCAGGAGAGGAGAGCTCAAAGCCTCAAGACTGCTACCGAGTCACATGCGCCTCTCGTGGGAAAGGCTAGGCGCGAGGACTAGCTAGCTTGGTGCTGACGAGTGGGTAGAGTTCCGTGACCTGAGATTGCGAATGATGCCGCAGAGGAAGGCGGCGCAGGGGATCCAGGGTCTGGGGGGGCGCAGTGGAGCGGGGAGTGCTCCGTCGGGTGGTTAGGACGTGGCGCGCTCACAGGTCGTGGTCTCCCAGAACGCGACCGAGCAGCCAATCATATGTCGCCACGTGGTGGCCTCGCCTCCGTCAGTTGTTGGGATGGTGGTGATACGGACAAAAATATCGTCGAGCCCGGAGGCCGGGAGCAGCTGGTGCTGGTTTGCTGCCATGTAGGGCCTCTGACAGCTTATCTGTTAGGGGGACCCGGTGTCAGTTCCCCTGGTGCCTTGATACGAACTGGGTGGTAGGTTTCCCTTCAAGTATGACAAGTACGGGTTTTGAAAAGAGATGCAGTGCTTTAGGGCCTGTTTGGTTCGGAGGAAAATCTATTTGTCGTGACAGATTAAATTTTTTAGTACTTGTTTAGTGTATTAAAAATAGACTACTTATAAAACTAATTACATACCTCTACGTGACTTAACAAGATGATTCTATTAAGCTAAGTTAATTTATAATTAACAAATGTTTACTGTAGCACAACATTGTCAAAATATAAACTAATTTATATTAAAATATTCGTCTCGCGAAGTTGCCTTCGGCTGACAAATTATTTTTTTAATTAGTATATTTTAAATAGACCAAATTAGGGACGGAAGATTCGATGTGACGGGGGCAAAACATTTGCCCCCAATCCAAATATGCCCTTAATCAGCATCTCTCACAATAATTCTGAAGAAGGTTATAAAAGAATCAATTGCGGAACTATGACGTGGAAGAGGAAAGCAAATCAATTCCAGAGCTCGAGGATCACTCGTCTAGGATGAGTGCTCCAGATTCATCCGGAACTCTAATCACAATCACAATCACAGGAGATGCTGCAAACTTTCTCCTCAGCCGCTGTGCGCTTTGACACTCACCGCTAAACAGGGACTAGTTTGTCGCTCAACCTAGTCAAATGGATAAGCATAGGCATAGCTATTGAATGGGGATTAGTGCATTGATCCATACTTAATGGGCGAGTGATGCTGGAATTCAATCTTCCACAGTATTGACAGGTGACTTCATAATATTCCACAAGATTATTAGCGGTCAATGTTGATCTTCTACCTGGCGTCCAATTTACGGCCTGTTGAAAGGTCCTTGGATGATTTTGGTAATTGAGTGACAACTTAGATGAACTAACATGTGTTTGAGTGATATATATACACAGAAGATTAGTTCACAGGTGATTGTGTGATGAAGGAGCTTAATGCACATGAAACATGACATAAAGTCATGTGACCAAGGTGGAGAAGATCAAGATGAGGCTTGGCTTGATGAACCGGTTGCAAGTGTGAAGGGCAAGCGGGTGATGCTTGGCGCCGATGGACCAAGGCAACGGTGAAGAGCAAGTGAGGTCAAGATCGATGAACCAATACGGTCACGTGATGATATGAAGTGGATTACATTTGGTGATAGGTTGATGCATGTGTTGCATCAACATTGGAGATGGAGATGAAATGGAATGCGCAAGGCAAAGGTATAATCATAGGGCATTTCATTCCACCAGTCATTGGTGTGTGGAGAAGTATATGATCGGGTTTAGGATAGATAGCCGTACTATCAAGAGGGGCAAACTTGTTTGCATATCGGTTATCTAGTGCCACTTGGAGCGATCTAACTTTGCGATGCATTAGGATCGAGTGGTGCGGTGAGAGCAATTGAAAATGCTTTGAAAATAATTATGAAAATGCTAACACACATGCACAAGGTGGTGAACACATTTGTGTTGGCACTTAAGAAGCAAAGGAAGAAGTGAGGAGGAGTCTTGGCTGAAAACCGAGCTCCGGACGCTAGGGACAGTAGGATCCGGACCATTGGAGAATGCGTCCGGAACCTAACCCTAGGTCTCGGTGAAGTTGTGAGCTCCGGACGCTCGGGCGAGCGAGTCCGGATGCTAGGGGCATGGGCGGTCCGGACCATTGGCTATGCGTCCGGATGCCACCCCCACTGACTGTGCTGTGCTGACAGAGCGGGTCCGGACGCTGTTTGCGGTCCGGACGCGCGTCCGGAGGAAATCAGCTCTCGGTGAGCTCTCTGCTGGAGTCCGGACGCGGAGAGCGTTGGTCCGGACTCGCACTGTTGGACACGTCCGGAGACACGTGGCTGCGATCGGTGAGCGCGCCAACGGGAAGTTTCAAACGGCTAGGGGTCCGGACGCGCGCACGTTGGTCCGGACACCCCGTGCATGAGCGTCCGGAGGTGCACAGAGAGTGGGGAAACGGCTAGTTTCTTCCCCACTCTATAAATAGCTCTTGGCCGGCCCTTGGGGCTGGTTGAGCACCTTGGGGTTGCGTTACCCTTAGTTGTGCTTGGTTGGGAGCCCTCTAACTCACATGTGGTTACAAAGAGTGTGATCCAATTGCGAGTCAGTGATCTCTAGTGCGTTGCTTTGAGAGATAGCTTCGTGTGGTACTAGGTGATCGTGTTGCAAGCCGGTGGTGCTTGTTACTCTTGGAGGTTGCCACCTCCTAGACGACTTGGTGATTGTGGCTCCGTCGAAACACGCAAGAAGCTTGTGCGTGGCTCCGGAGAAGAGCTTTGTGAAGGGTATTGTGCTCACCCCGCGGGAGATCGCGAAGAGTAACTCTAGTTGAAGGTATCGTTGAGTGCCCTCATCTTGTGTTGGTTAGGCGGCAACCCTTGCGGCGGTTAGGCGAGTGAGGCCTGTAAAAAGTCGTAAACCTCCAAGTGAGTGAGCCGATACAACGGGGACTAGCTTGGTGGCGACCAAGTGAACCTCGGAAGAAAAATCACCGTGTCAACCTTGTCTACTCTTCTCGGTGGTTTGCATTCTCCGAATCACTAGCTTGTATTTACTTGTTCATATCTTGTGTTAGTGTTTCTTTGTTGCTCTTGTAACTAGTTTAGCTTGTGTAGCTTGCCTAGTTACTCCCTCTGTCCCTTTATATTTGTCGTCCGGGAAGCGTGTCTGTGAGAGAAACACGGTTTTCTAGAGACAGACATTTAGGGACAGAGGGAGTACCTTCTAGCTTGTGTAGCATAGAAGTAGTTCTTGAGTGGCTAATTGTCTTGTGTAGCCTTGTTAGTCACATTGCTTAGTTTGTGTAGCTAAGTAAGTTGAGCTCTCTAGTTGGCTTGTGTAGTCTTGCTAGAGAGCATTGCTAGTGAGCTTAGATGCTTTCTGCTTTGCTCACTAGTATGTGTAGGAGCTCCTCTTTGTGCTTAGAGTACTAGTTGCTTAGGTTTGTGTGACCTTGCAACCTAGATTTGTTTAGGTGAGCTTTCTAGCTTGACACCTTAGTGAGCCCTTTTAGTATACTTTGTTAGGTGCTAAAGTTATAGATAGAGGGGTGTAGTCTTGGCTAGACCGATAGTTTTAATTTCGTATTTGTTTCAGTTAGCCGTTGCGCTTAAGTTTTTAGAAAAGACTATTCACTCCCCCTCTAGTCCGCCATCTCGACCCTACACTTGTTCGTTTCATCGTTTGGTGGATGATAAGCCGGTTGATGCTGTTTTTAGTTGTTTTTAGGTAAGACAAAAACACTGTTTCAGTGGCTGATAAGTCAAGCGAACAGGACGTAGATAGAGATATCAGATAGCACGGAATCTCGAAAGAATTTAAGATCCAAGCAACAGGCATGAATAGAAGAAAAATACAAACGGCCTGTTTGAATACAATGGCTAATCAGTAGCTAACTAAAAATTAGTCAAATTAGCTCTAGCGCATCTAAACAGTAGAGCTAATAGGTGGACTATTTTTTAGCCAAATCTTCGATCATTAGCCAATTAGCTAACCAACCATAGCTAATTTTTAGCCCAGTTAGTAATTAGCCATTTGTATCAAAGGCCCTAATATATGCACACATCAAACACGGAAACGCCAGCAGTCAACACCTACAATATGCACATAGCACAAACGAAAAGAAAGAGCATAAGTGCACAACAAACTAGCGTAGTGACTCAAAAGTATCTTATCCTATCCGACCAAATGGTCCACCCGAAGATAATGTAAAATATGCGAGCCAAGCAAGTGAAGAATATGTTAAAAAGGCCACTAACATTACAGATGAATAACTGCCAATCCACAACAAATCATTTTTTTTTTTAAAAAGGATGAAATGCCTGGCATAGTGATGATCATATTTGCATCCCCATATGGCCATATGTACATATATATACGTGAAGATATATTCCGAAGTTCAAACCAACATCTCAGTTTCCTAAAAGAGGCACGCACCGACGCTGCTGAAAAGCAAACCCATGTTCGTAAAGCACTGCACCAAACAAAACAAACAAAGGGGCGTGGTTCCCTTCCAGTAGCCAGCATGGTACTCACATAGTCACACGCACAAGCAGGCCATGCTTTCTCTTCGTACCTGAAGATTTTGCTGTCTCTTGGAATGGAATTGCACATAGTATGATCGATACAGCTTTGGCAACAAGATCGCCATCAGAGAGCCTCACAGGCTCACAGTACCTAGCTACAAGGCAGACCAGGTAATGGCACAATGATAAAAGAGGCATCAACCGGGCACATGGGGTGTAGGCAGCACCGTTCCTCCTTTGCTCCATTTTCTTTGTCCCCTTGGCAGAATCGAAACTAACAGAGCAGCACTGTAGATGTTGCATTGTTCCAATCATAGCAGCTGAAGCCTGCAGCCAGCATCTTTGAAAGATCCGACTCTGATTTCCAGCTGCAGGATTATCATATTATGTACTGATATGTGATGGATCTCTGAACCTCACCCAGATTTTGATGTGGAGATCAAGAAGGTGATGCAGGGAATGCGAATGAATTTGTTGGATCCTGATTTCCTGCACATAAAATATCTTGATGTTAAAAGCATAGGCAGTTCTAGGGAAACGAAATTGGTGCTGAAATACATGGCATTTGACCACAAGTAACACTAACAGGCTTAAGAATCTGTCTTTGTATTTAAGGATAGGTCATTAACAAATGGAAGTATATTATTAAACGCAATTTTACAACCTCAAGACCTGCATTGCAAATATAATGAATACTGTATATCCTTAAAAGAATATAAAAATCTGAAGGAGCTGACCGTGATCCAAACTGGCCCTAAATCTGAAGGAGCTGACCAATGTGATGTGTCGTACAGATAGTTCCACAAATGTACAAAAAAAATTGGGTGGTTTGTGAGAATAATTATAAAAATAATCTATACATCAATAGAGCACTTTTAGCACAATCTGAAGATGTGAAAATAACCATGATGAGTTCACATTGGCTATAACAATTTTGGACACTATGAGTTTACTAAAGTAGTAGTCATGTTATAGGCAAAAGGTTGGTTGGCAATTTCGTTGTTGTCAACATGGCACTGTATTGCCTGATGTAATAGAAAGAGTATAGTATAGGTGCTGCTGCAAGGAAAAAATAGCAAAGTACTCGAAAATTCAATAGAAAAATACATTCAATGCACATTAACAGTCTGATTGCAACTTACTCAACTTTGGAATTACTCCCTCCGTCCCTAAATATCTGTCTTTCTCACTTCCCGAGAAATAACTTTGATTAATTTTATAGGAAAAAATATTAATATTTATAATTCATAATTGATATCATTAGATAGTTTTTTTAATCTAGTTTTTTAATAAATTTATTTAAAGATACAAATGTTGCACGTATACTCTACAAATCTAGTCAAAATTGTGACACGGAAACCCAAAACGACAATTAATAAGGGATGGAGGGAGTACATGTATTAGAAAGCATGGCAAGTGAAGCAGCCACTCAGTGAACTGATTTGGCCATTCTTGCTAAGCTGTGCTCTCTTTTTTGCCTTCCTAGAGCCTTTTCCATCTTGGTTTGCTGTTACTGCATCACGCTCACGCTCACGCATCACCTGGGCTTTTCTTTGAGCAGACTTGAGCGTGTTCAAAATCTTATCCAGCGAAGATGATCTTTTCTTCTCCAGCTTAATCTGATGTCATAGAAGTGTGGGTACAATTCAGGGTCAACTAGATACATTAGATATAATTCAAATGTCCTGCAAACAATCCTAGCATCCATTCGGTTCAAAATAGTGCAATACAGTTCAAAATAGAGCAAAGAACATACCACTAACTTCTGAATTGCTGCCTCAGCTTTTGCTTTTTGAATATTCTCCCATGCAGTAATTTTTGTGTTCTCTCTGTCAATCCTTATAAAATTGTAGAGACTTATCAGCTTCCACAATTTGTTGGTGTAAATACATATTGAATTTTTTAAGAGAATTTTCGAGAAATGATTAGGGCTTGGACACATTTCAAACAGATAAACATGACATAGATTTCATGACGCATAAAGCAGCAAAACAATTGAATATGTAGCGCTCTGTCATCCCTTACTTAGATATGAACTTTGCTTCGGCAAAGCCCCAGGACGGTGATTTTGATTCCACTGTCTTTTCCTTCCATTCTATTATGTTTGTTGAATTCTTGTTAGACAACCGTGTTACATTTTTCTTTGACCACCTAGTCAGAGTCACTCGATCGTCCATCTGAACATCCCTGATATCAAGATCTGAGAAACAGCTCCCGCTCTCTTGCTCTGTTGACATGGAACCATTAAATGTTGGTCTAGTGTTGGGCGAAGAGGACCTACTCAGCTCTGGGCTGGTCTGGGTTGCAGCATCTTTCCTAGAAATTATAGAGACAATAGTAGAAGCTGAATCTTCTGTGACTTCAACCTGCTCGTCTGAACAAGATAACAACAAAGAGGCAGCAGATCAAGATTTACTCACTTTTCAGTCTACAGTATGAAAAGTTTCTATGAAGATATGCTGCATAACTTAAGGTAAATAACTTTCAACTTATTACTGCAAAAAACTGGTTTTATAACGCAATTCAAGCGGGATTTCACAATGCCTTCTTTGCTTCAACAAATATAGATCATAACTCAAACAAAGTGTTTTGTGCTTTGTTAATTACTACTAAGACAAATTTCAACACTAAATAATTGGCTAAAACTAAAAATAATGATGGATATGTACTCTGTGCACAGGAAACAATTTCTAAATACCTTGGATAGATTCTTGTGTGCTAGGCAATGAAGCAGATGATTGGACTGCAGAATCTAATCGCTGGCGAACTCTGGAAGTTCGAATAGGATGAGACCCACCATTCAGTGGACAAATCTTGACTCCTCCAATGCTGATTTCGTCACCAACTGGTCTACCTGAATAGGTTCCATTTGTAATTTTTCCTCCACAAACATGTTCCGGCATTAGTACTCCTGCCACGAAAGGTGAATTTGCTGTAATAGGCCCAGCTCTCCCACTATCAAGCAATGACACCGAAGAAACAGATGAATACTGTCCACCAAGTCTTCCTGGAGGCCCCAGGGGGCCACTTTTAGACTTCGGTCGCCGAGCATGAGCAACCGTAGTTCTTCCAAGCGTTTCACTGGAATTGGGACTAAAGATCCACCTTTCTGCATCCTCCCATTTTGAGGGCAATGTCCTCCCATTGCTGTAAGGAAATGCCATACTGCTGCCTGGGTACCTCCTACTTCCTTTAGAAGGATGCGGAACTCTCTCAGAGCTCCACCCTTTCTGGCTCCCTAACACCGATGCACGGTGCCGCGAATAGTTCGGTGTCCCAGGACTATGAAACACGTCTGACCTGATGAGTGATGCTCCAAGTCCTTTGTTCATCAACCCCACACCACCGATCACGAAACTTGGAGAAAACGTGGCTCCATGGAACCCAGGGCTACCGAGGTCAAGTGAGGCCGGCCGCTGTTTCGAACCCTTCCTACCATGCAAAAGAACAGCAGCCTCCGTCTGGTACCGCTGGTTGTGGCATTCTGTCGAACAACATACAAGCATACAAAATTGGCAACCCCGCACAACTGAACCGATTGCAAGACTCAAAATTAATACAGTACCTGGGGTGGCACGGCCTGCCGGATTCTTGGCCGGTTCTTGTATCTGAGCCCACTCTTCTTCCTTCACCCCGCACAGCACCTCCTCCGCCTCGTCGTCCTGCCGCTCGGTAAAGGCTGCAGAAGCTTAACAACACCAGCTCGTTTTAAAGGGCGGTCAGGTTGCTCTCAGACCGATTGAGACACTAGTAAGACTCCAAACTGTGAGCTGGTTACAGCGTTGTGCTTACCACTGGAGGAGGAAGTGGCCAACCCATCTGTCTCCAGATCTGTATCTGGGTCACCATCTGGGCGCACGAACCCGGCCAAAGGCTGCAGGCAACCATCATCATAGCCTCAGTGATTAAAAGTAGATCTCAGAAAAAAAGGGGAACAAAAGGTGAAGAGAATCCAATGGCGCTCGTTTTTTCTTGTCAGAAAAAAAAAACACCCTCCTTTTTGTTGCTACAAGAATCTAAGATGGTGATGATGATGCCTAGCTCAAAGTCAAAAAATTTCCGGGCCCTCCTACTTTGTCTACTTCGCTGATTACAATTTCGTCCTTCCTGTACCATCCGTTCTGTGTGAAAGGGTTTGCGGTCACCTGAGAGGCTGAGACAGGCCATAGGCAACCTAGATCGGCATGGCGCCATGACGCTAATTTGCCACCAGCTAAGCTAGTGAAGAACTAAATCTTTTTCCATCTGTGATCACGTCCAGGTGCTGAAGATTCAATCTTTTCACTCCAAAAGGTAAATGCCAGCGCAAAAATGTTTCCATTCCCCATGGCGCTCAATGCATGCATCATTTTGATACCAAGCAAAAAGCAGATTCGTCCATGGGCATGGGCCATCAAAATGAAAGCATCAGAAAGAGAGGGCAAAAAGCTTAGCAAAGAAGGACCAGGAGTCCATGACCAACCGAGTCGCAGCCGAAGGAATCGCAGCAGCTGCTCCCGCCGCCGCCCGTGGAGCTCGGCGAGTAGCCGTCGTCCACCTCCGCTCCCCACCTCCGCCGCTGCTGCATTGGCCTCTCCGGCGCCGAAACCACCGCCTCTTCTTCCTCCTCCCCCACCACGCCGCGAAATGCAAGCCCAGAAGCACCACCGCCACCCTTCTCCCGGAAATAAAACTGAAATCTTTTAGCCGCTGAACTCGCTCAATCGCCTTCGCCAGCGCATGATAAGCGGCGGGTGTGGCAGCAGGGGCAGCATGAGGTGTTGCCGTTTAATAGAGGTCGCTGGGGCGGACTGCGACGTGGAGGCAGGAACGGCATCTCGAGGAGGCAGACTGACACGAGGTGTGGTGAGCCGGTGAGGTGAGGTGAGGTGAGGTGAGGTGAACTGAGCTTCAAGAATGTCGCGTGACGCGGCGCTCGATTGACAGCTTCCGGATAAATTTTGGTGGTGGTTCGCCTGGACCTGGAGCGGCGCCCACGTCGGTGCCAGTGCTGGTGCTGTGCGGTGGCCATGGTGATTGGACCTGTTTCGTTGCCTAGGGACTATATATATTTTTTATTTCCGTGAACCTGCGATGGTACTACGTGTTTCCTCGCGAAAAAAGAGTGCAGTTACCAACAATCCTCCTAGCGTAGGTTATACTCAGCTCCGTCCAAAAAAAAAAACTACAAACTACGTGTTCCCTCTGTAAAAAAAGTCATTCTCGCTTCCAAAAAATCAACAAATTTTAACTTTGACCAACTATATTTAACAAAATATTAATATTAATAGTACGTAATCATTAGATAGATCCTTGAATATACTTTAATACTAAACTTATTTAGAAATATAAATGATGCACATATTTTCTATAAACTTAGTCAAAGTTAACAAAGTTTGACTAACACGCTTCCCATAGCGATTCTTTTTTTTTGAGGACGGAGGGAGTATAGGTCAAATTTTTCAGCTTTTACTTAGATTTATTTAAAAAACATATAATATTTATATCTCCAAATAAATTTATTATAAAAATATATATAATGATCTATCCAATGATACTAATTATATATAGATATTTTTAATTTTATAGAAATGATCAACTTAAAAAAAATAACTTCTCAGAAAGTGAGAATGACTTCTATTTAGAGACGAAAAGAGTAGATCACTAAAAGAGTGGTAAATAATCTAATACACACTAGAGCAACAAGCAAACACCATAAACACATGTACAAGTGAACCTAAAGATCAAAATAGGCCTTGACGCAATGGTTGATTATAGGAAAGTTATAACAATGGTGTAACACTAGTTGTTTATTGACTAGAACAAGTTGTTTATAGTTAGTTTAAACGAAAAAACTTGTTCGTGTGTGATGTGAATTTTATCTACACACCATGCCCACAGTGCGATGTGTGGTTAACCTTGTCGTCTTTCTTCCCCTCCGTTATAACTCTTTCTCAAATCTGATGACCCTAAGATCTGACGACTTGGAGTGGGGCTAGGGTTTTAGGGTGGGAATTTTGTGCGCTCCGTTGACAATAGGAAGTTTGGGGAGGCTAGTTGGTCGATGGTGGTAGTGATGCGGGGCGGCAGGGTCGCCACCTCCAAGCGGTTAAAGTGGACGATGCTAGTGGTAGAGTAAATGATTTGAAAGAAAGATGATAGCTTGTTGGTGGTGGACAAGGGCGGCGGCGGCGGCGGCGGAGTCACCATAGATGGTGGTAGGTGGTGAAGGTGAGAACGCTTGGTCAAAGAAGAAGAAACTACCTTTGATTTAGCGACAATGACGACGAAGAACGGCACCGTCTGAGCGAGGTGACGGGAGCATGGGGAGAAAAGAAAGAAGAGAAGGCATGTAGGTACGACTGGCTTTTCCTGTACGCACACACCTCACTGAATATCCATAACTAGACTTTAGCTAGGCTCACAGTGATAGGCAACAGAACAACAGCTACAAAATTGTGAAGCTAGTATAGCAATTAATCAAACAACAATCTCTAGCCTTGCATTTCAATGTGACAGTGTCCCCACCCTCTATCTCAATTGAGTACTAGATGATTTTTCACTACACTTTGTAGTTTGTACCTTATTTAGGGGGTGCTTGATCCAAGAGCTAATAATTAGCTCATGTTTATGGACACCAATTAAAAACCTAAACGTGAGCTAATTTAGGATTAATAAAATCTAATGAGGGCTAATTAATGGTTAGAGTTCATTAGCTTTTATTAGCTTATAATTAGCTCACGTTTAATCTATTTTTTAAAAGATGAGCTATTTTTTAGCCTTGTGATCCAAACAGGCCCTTATTTTTTTACCTGTATTGATCAACGGTAGTACATACTCCGTCTAGGTAGGGTCACAACCATATGATTTGTGTAAGTTAAATATTGACCAAGTTTACAGTATCATTATTATGTTTTAAACTAGGTTTTCTATGAAAAATACATTAATTAATTCCATTCTACTTATCTTGTGTTATAAATATAGTACTTTTCTATATAACTTTGATCAAACTTTAAATTATTTGATTCTTTATTACTAAAAAAAGGTGAGAGCACAGTTCTTTACCGCGATTTTTTTTTGTCGAAGACAGCAGTATAGCAGTTTTGGTGAAACAAAGTTTGATGCTGCGTCAGCTCATGACATTTCGGTCTCTATAAACGCTAAGCAAACCATCGGTACATCACGATCAAGTGGTTACTCGCCACGATTAAAGACGATGCATTGGAGCTAATTATCTCAAACGGTTGGGAAGGGTGGTTGCCTCCCTGCACCAGCATCGACAAGCGATGGTCAGATTCAGACGACAACGCCGCAAGACGACGACGGCCGAGCGGTGGAGTCGGTGGCTGGCAGAGGCCGACGCGGGCGCGGTCCCCTGCCCGGCTGCCCCTGGCCCCGCCCCCGCGTGCCTGCGCCACCGTGCGTCCGTGCCCCAGGAGGCCAGGACCGCTAGCTAGCACATGGAAACGACGTGAGGTCGTGAACGGTGAACCCCCTGCGCTGAGCCGCTGAGCACCTCGCCGCCCCCGCTTACCCCAGCGTCGGCTGTTGAGCGTCAGGCGATTCAGAACAGATGGAATCCTGTTTCCTGGAGTGGGCAAGAAGGTCACCCCATTTCTACAGTCAGGTTCACCGATCATGGTGATTGGACAATGCCGTTTCTTTCTTCTTTTTTTTATCATCGTGGGCAACCTGCCGACAGATGCCGTATTTTTCAAACTGGTACGGTTCGTCGAACATGTTGTGGAGCTCGGGATATATCGTACGATGCCGTCGCCATCCCGTTGGTTGCGCGCATCAAATACACGAAGGTTCCTAAGATTTATATAGCACCTCTCTTAGTCACATATGATGACTATGAGGTCGTTCTGCGCTATCAATGTACCACGCTATGGCTCTCAATCATTGCTTCCTGTCTCCCTCCATAAAAAAAAATATGCTCTTACAAACTAGAAAAATACGTGCACAATGTCCTTTTTAGATAGTTTGAGCAATCTATAATTTAGTATCGTTAGTCAAATTTTGAACAACTAGTTACTATATATGAAGAAAGAGTAAAAACAAGATAACAAGGAAAAAATAAATACATGTTGAGTGTGGTGCGACAGGGCGACGACTGGCCCTTGGGCTCTGGCGTGGCTGTTGGCTACTGCGCTGTGCAGGTGTAAATAGTCGTGCGAGCGTGTCACGGGTTGCGGCTGTTGGCTACCTGGTTTGGGCGTTGGGCCGCTGCTTGCTCACCCAGGGTGGCTTCCCACTCAGGCCTGCCGCAGTCATCGCGTCGGCGCTTGCAACCATTTGGCATTTACACCGCCCATCTATTTGTGTCCGGTCATGTGCCGCTTGCACCTGCTAGGTACCTTCGCCGGTGAAAGGTTCTAACGTGGGTAGAGGAAGATGAATAGCGTAATAAAAATTCTATAAATATACTAAGACAAAGTGATTAACAAAATAAAAATTATAAACAAGTTTAGCACTAACACTATCAAAAAGATACAAGCCACCTATCCAATAGTTTGACTTCCTAACAATTCTATAACATAACAAACAATAAGAGTGTTCTAGCTAAAGGACAAAAAACTATCTATTCTAGAGATAAACAAGACACTAAGAATAGTTACTCTACTTTGCAATAAGATAAACAATATGAATGCAATAATAAAGTAGACAAGGCTATACCAACGCGATGACATGATATCCAATCAATCAATACACAAATGAAATCATGGACAATAGAGATGACACAAGTTTTTTTTACCAAGATTCACTCACTTGTCGGCAAGCCACTCCTCGTTGTAGCGATGCACACACTTGGTGATTCACGCGATAATAGGCTTAACATATCTAACCTGCAACCGGATGTCACACAATCAACATAAGATAGAGATCCACAAGCTACGACCAATCCACTAGAAATGCCTTTTGTGAACCCCCACGAGCAAGGCTCAAGAGCCTCTCATAATCCATCTATCGGAGCCAGAGGCAATCACCAACCTCCACTTAACGATTCACGCTGCTCTAAGCCATCTAGAAGTTGACAAACTCCAAAAGTAACAAGAGAAACCGCAGCGATGCAAGGCCAAGTGCCACTACTAGATACACTAATGCGATGCAAATGCACAATCAAGTAGGATAATCAACAATCAAGTAGGAGTGGTGAGGGTAGAGTATCTTAGCTCTAAGCGATGTAAAATGAAGTAAATGAACAAAAATTGTGTCCCCTAGCCGGTCACCACACTTAAACAGGGACCCAAGACTCAAAGAGTCGTTGCCCCTTCACCCTACAAAACTCGGGGTGATCGGACACGACAATCTAGTGTACCGGACGCATTCGATGCATGGATGAACGTCACGTGCCTTCGCCATTCAACTATGCTTGTTAGATCCCAACGGCTAGCATGTGCAAAAAAAACCCATTATGTTGCATTGGACGCACCGGTGCCATTGACTGGATGTGCTGACACATAGCATTCGGTCGTTTTCATAGAGGTTCTAGAAACAATTTTCAACGAGCAGACACGTCTGGACCCTGGTGAAAGGTACTAAATGGCTACAAGGAGGGTGAATATATATCCTATAAAAATTATACAACAACAATAAGATAGAGTGGTTAGTAAACTAAATGACGATCAAGCAATTTTGCACTATCTCTACAAGGGTGATGTAAGCCACCTATCCACAAGAATAGTTGATTTTGATCTCTATGTCACATAAGAGCTAGATTGCTACTACGACTACACTAGTTGGCTAACAAGAGAATAAATAAACTCTAAAAACAACTAGCAAGAGAAAACTACTGCACACAATTATCTAGGAAAGTGATTACAAGAAGTGTAGAGTGTGATATCGAGCTCGGCAGGTGATCAACCAATGAATACCAATAAAAAAAATCTTGGGAAACAATTGACAAACGATTTTTCTTCCAAGGTTTACTTACTTGCTGGTAAACTAGTCTCCATTATGACGATCACTCAACCTTAAAGGTTCACGTACTAATAGGCTAAAAACCCTTGGTTAGTTTTGGTAAATTGATGAAACCTATTGGACTAACCATATGGTAAGTATATAGATTAGATAGGGTGATCTAATCCAAGTGATGAATCTAGAGGAATGATCTTAAAGATGGTGATGACCACAAGTGTTGATCAAGTGCTACAAATTGGGAAAAGAATAAAGAGAAAAACAAAAATAGGCTCAAGGAAAAGGTATAACCATAGGAGACATTTTTGGTTTAGTGATCAAGACACTATAGAGAGTGTGATCACAATTAGAATTGATAGTCATACTATTAAGAAAAGAAAAATGTATGTGATTGCATTTATCAAAGTGCCACTAGGTGAAGTCATACATGCATATGCATTAGTACCTAGTGAGCTAAATCATCCCTTAATAATGTTTTATAAAATGCTAACACTCATGCAGCACAAGTGGTGATATACTTTGATGTTAGCACATGGGAATAAGGGGTGAGGAAGGGAATTGTTTCTCGCTGAATAATATGCTTTGGACCATTGTATTTGGTCCAGACCCTGGGGAATTAGGGCGCTGGACCATTGGCCATTGGTCTAGTTCAGGGGGAACAAGTGACGTGGAAGCATGAGATTTTTTGAGGAAGCTTCAGATCATGAGAATTGGTCCGGACGACCTAATCGAACGAAGTCCTAACTACCTTAGGAGTTCTGAGAACTCTCTATGTTCCTTCGGACCATTGGTGATTGGCCTAGACCACTCGACCGGATGGGTCCGAATGCTTTTTAGCATTTTGGAACCTTACGGGATCGGTCCGGACCATTAGTGATTGGTATGAACAAGGCACCAAGGGAGTCCGGACGCATGCCCGAGCGTAGTAACGGTCGAATTTAAAATTGCAGGGACACATGTCATCGAGCGGTTTGTCGTAGTGGGGTCCGAACCATTGGTGATTGGTTCGGACGCCCCGTGAAAGGTAATGACTAGTCACCCCATGGGGGTCTTTAAATAGTTGTTGGACATCTCTAGCTCACTCTCTTGCACACTTTGATTATTGTTCTAACCTGGTCAGCTATAGCAAACCTCTCCCACTCATCGCCTTGATTGATTACCCATTCAAACTGAGATTGAGTGCATCCAAATTGCATTTGCTTGTGAGATTGCATCTAGTGGCACTTGGTGTTCGTCATCGCTACAGGTTTCTTGTTATTATTGGTGTTTGCCAACACCTAGATGGCTTGGAGCAGCAATGGAGGTTTAACACGAGTTGGAGATTGTTCGTGCCCTGCTCCGATGATTGTGAGAGGGCTTTGTACCCATCTCGATGGAGAGCCAAAGGTCAATTCTAGTGGATTGCTTGTATCATTGAGTTACCCTCACTTGTGGGTCGGTTCTTGTGGCACCCAAGTTGTGGGCTAGGTTTTTGATCGCATATTAGCCACCGAACCACCAAGTGTGTGGTCGACACAATGGGAACATAGCTTGTGAAAGTGCAATCAAGCCTTAGGTGGGTTTTGGTGATATGACAACGCAATTAGAGAACTAATGAGACTTTACGAGTATGACAAGCAGATTAAACTTAAGGAGGTTGATGAACAGGATGGCGGACCCCTCCAACTACAAAAGTGCATGGCAACAAGCTCAAAGGAGTTTTAAATTTATTTTATACTTTGAAATTGAGTTAGGATTGCTATACTATTAAGAGGGATTCAACACGCATGCCAACAAGTGAACCAAATGCAATATCTATCCAAATACATTACACCTCCACAAACATAGAAGGCAAATCAGCCAACTATTCGAAGATCCACTCTTTGCTGGTTCTGCCAGGCCGGCAGTGCCGGTTCCCAGGCCAGCACTGCCGCGACTTGTTCTAACCGTTGAGCAGTGAGGGGGTATTTAACACCTCCTCACTCACCCCCAACGGCGAGTTCTGCTATTCCATTCTTTCTCACTTCGTGAAACAGACAGAGGAGCTCTCTTCTTGCTCTCCACTTCTCCCTTGGTGCTCAACCTCTCTTCTCCATTGATTTGCAATCAACCTTTGAGAGATTGAGCCTCCAAGCTTGAGAAGAAGCTTCTCCCTCGGATCTTCAACTCCTACAAGCATTTGGTTCGCGTGGTGGTCGGCGGTTTGAGTTTGTTACTCTTGGAACTTTGCTCCTAGCCGGCTAGGCGTCGCCCTTGAGCTTGCCAACTTGTGTGGCAGCCTAGGGAGGTTTGTAACACCACTAATTTGCTAATACATTGCCCCTCATCTCAAGAGTTCACTCTCTTGACTTGAGACCGAGGAAAGAGCTAGCCTTTGTGGTGAGCTTGAGCCTAGTGTGGCGCACCTCAACAACGTGGACGTATACAAGCCTTTGTGGCGAGTTGAACCACAAGATAAATCTTGTGTCTCCCTATGATTGCCTCTATACTTTGACATATATTGCTTGCAAGGTGATTTCTAGGGTTTGGACCCGATCTACTTCGTGGGTGTGCTGCTACCACTTTCAAGTGGTGCTAAAGGTTTCCTACACCTCTAGGAAGGTTTCCATTCAAACACAATTCACATTCAGTCTTTACATTTTGAATTGTGTTGATCTCTGTTCTGGTGACCAGCACTGCTGCCCTTAGCCCAGCAGTGCCGGCCACCCCGGCAGTGCCGACCTCAATTGACAGCAAGGTGTTAAGTTGATTTTAAACAGGCCTATTCACCCCCCCTCTAGGCCAATCAGATCCTTACAGCTTGCCGACAAGCCAGTAAACCTTGGGAGAAAATCAACTTGTCATCTTGTCTCCCTTGGATTATTTGGTTTTCATATTGCTATTAATTCTTTCATCACTTGCCCAACATTGGTATAACATTTCTATCACTCCTTGTATTTACTTCATAGTATATATATCTTGTGTAGTGATAGTTAGCTCTTGTTAGTTGTATTTATCTTGCTAGCTAACTAGAGTAGCTTAGTGACATAGCAATTGTGTGCTATAGTGACCATACATTACTAGAATTGCTTGAATAGGTGGCTTGCATCTTTTAGTAGAGCTAGAGCAAAAATGTTCGCTTTGTTATTTACTAACTCCTTGATCTAGTGTTTTGAAGAAGTTTTTATTAGGCTATTCACCCACACTAACCATTTAGGACCTTTCCTTGGCGTACACAAGCCTAATCCAGAAAGGGTGCCGCATAACCAACACAAGAGGAGGATACTCAATGTCACAAGCAATGTATTAGAGTTTCCTTTTGCGAGCTCCTACGGGAAATAGTTGCAAAACCCCCTCACAATCACCAATGTGTATGGCAAAAAATAATCAACCATCTTACCAATACTTCTCCACTGCACCAAACCGTCTAGGTGGTAGCAACCACCAAAAATAACAAAGAAAACTGCAGCGATGACGAACACCTAGTGCCACTAGATGCAATCTTACAAACAACTCATGCGTTAACGAATTTGTTTCACGAAGATGGAACATTGTTTTCGGAACCAAGAACATCATCTCTACTCTATAAAAAATATTGTATCTTTAAGTGATAAATGTTCATTAATCAATTTTTTTATATTATATCCATGTTGGGTCTTATTTTAAAATATTTATTATAAAAAACAAAATAGTGCGATTAGAATTTTAATTGGTTTCTTAGTTTGTAAACTACAGCTTTTAAAAGTTTGAAAACATTCTCCAAATGATGACTTCAGTAAATTTGGATTCTAATGTAAGTGTTTGAAGTTTGAACAACATGTTGAGAGCTCATGCGTGCTTGGCATGTATACATAGAAATAATCCCAAGTCCAAAATGTAAACTAGTTAATAACAATTTTATTTTTTATTTTTTACTTTTTATTTATTATATTCTTTGAGTTAGAGGGATGATGTCTATATAGTGTAAATGTGATGGTTTATGATGTATTTTCTTATGTACATGTGACGTTCTATAATGTATACTGTGATGTTCATTTAATTTACAAATGATATATATATATATATATATATATATATATATATATATGATGTTCTGTGATATAGTTTATGTTGTTTATGTAGCATACATATGATGTTCACTTAGCATATGTGTGATACTATATGAGGTATTTTTGTAATTTTTACGTAGTATACTTGTAAAGTTTTATGATGTATATTGATATATCCACATAGTATAAATGAAATGTTCCATTGTTAACTTTAAATGCATATAGTATATGTGAGATGTTTTATGATATTAGGTTGTTCAAATAGTATTCATATGATGTTTTTTAATGATTTGTTTGTTATGTGGCTTTTTTATTTTTTTTCTTACGTTTTGTTCTATAATTTTAAAGTATTTTCTATTTATATTATATTAATATTTATATATTTGATTATTTCATATAGTATACGTGAGATATTTTATGATATATTTTAGATTATCCATAGTAGTACCATGTGATTAATATTTATGTTTTTCTTATGTTTGTTTTATGTTTTAGTATTTTTATCATCCTTTTTAACTTTTATTATTTTATTTAAACATATATACTCCCTCCATGCCATAATAGATGTCATTATGGATGCGTGTAGGTCAATTTTTTTTAACTTTGACTAGACTTATAGAAAATACGTCTAACATTTATATTTTCAAATAAATTTAATATAAAAATATATACTTAATTGACTATCTAATGATACTAATTATGTACTATAAAATTTTAACATTCTTGTATATATAATTTACCAAAGTTAAAAAAGCTGACTTTTTGGAAAACTAGAATGACTTCTATTTTGGGACAAACGGAGTATTTCGTAGAGTTTATATTTTTTTCATTGATATTATATTGCCACTCACATGAATCTAATATCTTATTATTCTAGATCTATATAATTTTTCTACTAAAGGTAGAACATTGCTTTCTAAACCTTGGTCACCTTTTTTGTGCAATCAACATTATTTATTTATTATTTTTTTATGTTGTCAAAAAAGCATTATTTATTTTTTATGATATAAATGTTCGTTAATAAGATTTTATGTAATAAAATTTATATAGGATCTTGTTTCAAAGGATTTTTTTGCAAGAAACTCGGTGGTAGATGTTTCGTTAGTAGCTACGACTTTTCAAAACCTTTGTAGTATAAATTTTGGCACACTTTTTGAGATATATGATGCATGATGATGGAGAAAAGGCTATCCACTAACAAAGCAGCGCACTCACTCTTTTTATAGCTGATGTTAACTTTTTTATTTTTCATATAGTTCAGGTGCCTGAAATTTAAGTTGATTTCAGGCAACACTAATATACCACCAACTATTATAAATTACTTGTTAATTTTGTATTTTGTTATTTGTTTTTGTGTTATATCATATTAAAATTTTGTTCTTGTCCTCCTATAGAAATAATTGTAATCGTTGAATTATATTTGTGCCAACATTTATAATATTTTGTTAGGTTTGTAGTTTTGTTTAACAGGGTTTTTATTTCTAAAATCGAAAATTGTAGACTATATCTACATAAATTACAACGAACTAAAACTATAATTTTAGTATAAAATATATGCAATAACTGTTGCCCAAAAAAAACTAAATTTCAGACACCTAAAATTTAGCAAATCCCTAACTTTTTTTATTATTATTTCTAACATTATCTGTGGGTACGCGAGAGCTGCCCAGCAGGCTTGCCCATATACACGGGAGAGGAGAGAAATAATTCGTTGGCCCATACGCGGGAGCAGAGGTGCAGGCTAAAAAAATCTGAGATGGTCGGCGAGGTGCACTGTGTCACCCTAATCGGCACAACCCCTCTGGAGCCGGCAACGGCAATCGCTTAATTTAGCACAAAACACGGCTCCATCGGTACACCTGTGTTTGGTTCGTTAGATAGCACTTGATATCCCAGATATCTACGAATGACACTGTTTGGTTGGATGGACAGGCAGCGCCGGTTCTACGATTTCGAAGGTCCTCTGGCGAATTTGACGCGACGGCTTGTCTAAATCATATATAGAATTTTATAATATTTTGATAGCAATGTGCAGCCATAACAAACTTTAGAATTTTAGGTATAAAAAATTATGTATAGCACTTTGTTATGATTGAATAAATTGATCTTCTTTTTTCTTTTCTCTTCGTAGCCCTTGACATATGTTGTTTAATTAATATTCTAAAATTTTAACACTTAAATTAGAAGAAAAATATGACTATATGAGTACAAATTATAATTACTAGAAGTATATAATACTATATAAATAATTAATTTGGATTAACTATTGAACAAAGAAAAATAAGATACATTGAACGACCCCCTGTAGAATTCATAGTACGCAAGTCACTATTCACTTGTCCAATCTTATCCTATAGTCCTATTCTTAATCCAGCAAGTAGCAGTACAGCCGTACAGGATGCCAGAACCATATGCCATAGCCCACAGCTCTACCATCTTCGCTCTTCTCTAGTCAAAGACGTGCGATAGCTAGCACTATGGCGCACGCGTGCAACTCCTTGTCTCTGGGGAAAGAAAAAGGTTGACGATTTTTGTCCTCCTCGAAATGACAACTATTTGATATCTATTGTGAGAGTTTTATACTTGGGCTTAGGCCCCTAACTTGCTTGGGCCCTCGGCCGTCGCACAATCTGCCCCTCCCCTAGGGTCGGCCCTGTGGATAGGCTAAATCTGGATATCCAGGATATGGAATATCCTGGATAGATGTTGGATATCGTAACCCTCAGAAATCTGGCGGATGAGCATATCAATGATTTTCTAATTTATCATTAATAAATAAATTAAGAATTATTAGTATGTTATATTATTAATTAGTAATTTTGATGACAAGATAAGTTTTGATAAATGTTATTATGTTAATTAGCGTATTTTTTGTGTGATAATTAGACTAGTATAGTGCTAATTAACTTATTTTATGTTTAATTAGTGATTATAATGACAAGATTAATGTTTGTGGATATTTATTAGTGTATAATTAGTTGTTGTTATTTTTAAATAATAGATATAATTAGTCAAATATTTTTATCCATCCAATCTAATCCGTCGAACCAAACAGAAAAATGGTTCGTCCCATCCATACAACCAAACAAACAATATGAATATCTATATCCCGAAATCCATGGATAGTCATATCCAATTCACCCTTGTCCTCAAACCAAACGCACCCTGTCCCCATGTGCTCAACCCAGGTTTGATCGTGATCATGGCCAAAAGCCCACGAACAATCGGGGGAGAGGGAGAGAGATCAGATAAGCAAACCCTCTTCTCAAAAAAAAAAAAGAAAAAAAAGAAAGAAAAATCCGAAGCAAACCTTAACAAGAAAAATATGCTCCGCCTCTCAAGGTATCTCTAAGAGTCTTTATAAAGCTTACATTTTGAATCATCACTTAAAAAGTTACTTGTATAAAAATTGTTTTCTATATATTTCTATTCGTCAATACCTTTTTATATCTTGTTTGTACTCTAAACTGTCATTCTCGTTTTCTATTTTTAACTATCCAGAATTTTGGAATAAAAGATGACTATATTTTAAAGCAACTACAACAACTTGACTAAAATTAGTAGTCAAATTCCATTGTTTAACTATTTTATAAAAAGAAAAACTACTTAAAAAAGAAGAGGTTCACAATAACTTTGCAATTTTACAAAGTCAATAGCGAGGGCATGTGGTTGACAATATATGGCAACCGAAAATTAAGGAATAGACAAGTTCATATTTTACAAAGTTGTACATAATTATTACTCTTTCTTAAAGCTAGGTTAAAGCAGTCCCAACATTGAGGCATCAGCATCGATGACTCATGAGTCATGACCGAAGTGGCATGTCATATCAAGTTTGATTCTAAACTTTCCAGCTATATTCTTTCTCCGTTCCAAAAAATCCGTTCTCACATAAAGAGTAAAACACTTTAGATTTGACTCAATATATGTAAAAAAAATATTAATATGAACAGTTGAAAGTGCATCTAGTCCCTTAGTGAGTTTTGGATGATTGAATGGCAACACGAATAAAGATCTAACATGTTCTCTAAGTCATGGACATGTACTTGATTATCTCACAGGTGTTTGATTGAAGTGTTTAAAGCCAAAATAATAGATTGTTGTATAAGATAACTAGATCAAGCACAAGACAACAATGCACAAAGAATTCATTAAAAAGACCTATTTATTGTGGGATACCAATAATTCATATGAAAGAATATTGTTTTTTTTAAAGGGAATGATGTATCACAAGATTAATGGATGGTTCAACACAAGATAGGGTTTGAAAGGCTTGAGATGGTGAAGATAGCAAAGAAAAGGTCATCGAGGTACTAAGCAAGTGTGAAGGGCAAGCCACGGCTTGGCGACCGAAGAACCTAGCTAGGGCGAAGAAGAAAGTACTTGCATTTAGTTGAGGTACCAATCAAGCTATGATGATCATATTTGTGTGAAGGATCAAATCACTATTGGATCGATTGATGGAAGTGACTTGAAGCATTTGGATCTATCTATATTTGATGAATGAACTCAAGTCACGTGCTCAAGATAGCCATGCTCAAGTAAAAGGAATGATATTGACATGATTAGCACCCTTTTCTCTAGAAGATTGAAAGAAGCGGCTTTGGTTTTAAGAAGATCAACTCAAAAGGTTTAAATTCATTTTTCATTGGAGTTTCAGTTTATAGGAATGTCTTGCTACTAAGAGGGATGCATCATGTTGATAGAAAATGTTTCATAAGTGCTCATGCTAACCCATGTGAGGCTTGAGTGAGATAGACAAGCATTTCTAACTTGGTGGCATAGTCTGGGAATACAGGACGCATACCGGACGTTATATATAGTATATGTTTAGCATATGCATGTTGCAATTCCCTAACCAAACAAACGCTACATGACTCTGCTCAGCCATGCGTCCAAACAAGCAGCACCTCGATAGCCTGTTCTGCATGCGACGTGTTAGCCGGCCTGCACTCACCAACAAAACAAATAGGACGCGCAACTTTATACTGGCTAGAGGTGCTGACTCGCCGCGTTTGGTTGGCAAGAAGAGCGTTAGAGCCTAGTTGAAAAGTGAGATTATTTTTTTTATTGGTATAACTTGAACGCATATAACCCATACATTTCACATTCACATTATACGTACATACAAACTCAAATATTCTGTTCATACGTAAAGAAGAGATTGGAAGCCGCTTTACGCTTCAGTTTGAAAAATATGTAGTACCATCAAATGTGCACGCGTGTGTACTGAAACTTTTAGAAAAATAATACTAATAGAAAAAAGTACAAACACCAAGCTTGATTTAAATCCTAGTTGAGGAGCCTAGCTGAAGAGCGAGGCTATTTTTTTATTAGTATAATTTAGAGGCATATAACTCACATATTTCACACTCACACTATACGCGCGCACATATACGTGTCCGTTCACATGTAAAGAAAAGATTTAAAGTCACTTCATGTTCCTATACGGAATACATACAGTACCACTAAATACGCACGTGTGTATCTGAAATTTTGAAGATAATTCTAGAAAAATGTATAAACACTAAAGGCTTGTTTGGTACAGTTTCATGAAGTTGTTGTGAGTTTTTTTTTCTAAACATATTTTTTTCAAAACAGCTTCACTCATGAAGCTGTTTTTTTCCCTCTCACAAAGATATAAAGTGGGATGAAACTAAAAATAATAGTTTATCATAGCTCTCTCTTCCCTTTCTCTCTCATATCCATGTATAAAGTTGTTGGTGAAATTGTTTTGTCAAACACTTTTTCCAAAATAGTTCAGCTTCACCTAAAGAGTTGCTTATAAAGTTATTTTTTTAAAAAAACAATTTTACTAGTGAAGCAGAGCGGTTTAAGGTTAGTTTGAATCCTGGTGCGTAACGTCTCCCTGGAGCGAGGCTACCTAGGTGTGCGCGAACAACCAACATTTTCCCGACCAAAGAAACTCTGCATGTGACCAGACTATGCTCAACCATGCCTCAAACAAGCAGCACCTGGGTGGCGTGGCCGAAGCGGGCTTTGCATGCGGCGTGGCCTGGCTGCGCCCCTATGCGAATATTCGGTAGAAAATATATTTTTTTCCTGTGGCAAGTCTGTAAATCTGCGTTGGCCCCGGTTGTTCTAGTCCACTGCACACCGCCGTCCAGTTTGCTACGTCGACTCTCGACTGAATACTTGCTGCTGGACACTTCACACTTGGCAATGGATTCCGGCAGCACGGAGGTGATTTTTGAGAGCCTTTTCTTCCGATTATTCAGTGACGGCCACGTCGAGCGTACCGGCGGCATGGACACCGTGCCCGCCGGCTTCGACGCCGAGACCGGCGTCACATCCAAAGACGTTGTTATCGACGCCGCCGCCACTGGCGTCGCCGGGACCGCGAGGCTGTACCTTCCAGCCATCCAGACATCCAGGACGCCACCATCGGGGTCCGCCGACAACAGCAGCGGCACGACGAAGAAGAAGCTTCCCATCCTCGTCTTCTTCCACGGCGGCTATTTCATCGTCGGCTCATCCCGTGGCCCCAACTTCCACCGCTACGTGAACTCGCTCGTCGCAAACGCCCGCGTCGTCGCCGTCTCCGTCGGCTACCGCCTCGCGCCTGAGCACCCGCTCCCTGCCGCCTACGACGACTCCTGGGCCGCGCTTAGCTGGGTGTTGTCTGGCGCGGATCCTTGGTTGTCCGACCACGGCGATCTCGGCCGGGTATTCGTGGGCGGCGCCAGCGCCGGCGCCAACATCGCCCACAACATGGCCATCGCCGCGGGCATGAACGGCGGCTTGCAACAACAAGCTGCACCGCCTGCAGCTTCTGCGGCGCGCATCGAAGGCGTGATCCTACTACACCCTTCGTTTTGCGGCGAACAGAGGATTGGAGACGAAGAAAAAGACTTCTGGGAAGCTAACAAGAAGAGGTGGGCGGTCATCTTCCCCAGCGCGAGCAACGGATCGGACGACCCCAGGATTAACCCGATGGCTGCTGCCGGTGCTGATGCGCCGGGCCTGGCGAAGTTGGCAGGCAACAAGCTGTTTGTCTCCACGGCGTCGGAGGATCCCAGGGCGCCAAGGGGCCGAGCGTACTGCGAGGCCGTCAGGACCGGCGGCTGGACCGGGATGGTGCAGTGGTTCGAGTCCAAAGGTAAGGGACACTGCTTCTTCGTCAGTGATTACGGCAGCCACGAGGCGGTCGCGCTGATGGATCGAGTGGTGGCTTTCATTGCTTGCTAGTGGCCATCATCGGTAGACCTCTAGGCGATTTGATCATGCAAATTGCAAATAAAACAAATGGTGAAAGATGATCTTCTGGTGTGTGTGTTTTGGTAAAGTCTCCTTAACCGATGATATTGCAGTTCCGGTTGCTATATATCCCAACTGGAGGTATGTGTGATGCATCCAACCATTAGAGCATCTCTAGTAGTTTTTTCTTCTTCTAAAATTCACTCTCTAGATCATCGTTTGGATAGCCATCTGTCCAGAATTCGTTTATATATGTTTTGGATAAGGAACCGCTTAAAGAAAATATTGGAGAGCAATTTTCTATCAAAATCTCTATTTCTAAAATTTCGAATGATATGCCACCATAAAGGAGCTATTGTTTTACTCTGCACACTCGTTGATCCACTTGATTAAGATAAGAGACTCACTCTACACACTTGTTGCTCCCTCTGAATCTAATTTTAAATGTTTTGAAAATAAAATCCCCAGTATGCCAAGGGTGCTCTCGCAAGCTCCACCAGTCCACCTCGACCACTCAGGCAGGCGGCGAGCTTCTTCCTGGCTGCGACAGGCGATATACGACGGCCGCGATCGTTCAGGCAGGCAACCTCCGCATCCAGTTTCCCACCATGTGACCTGGTGTGTGTGTGTGTGTCTCATCATAGGGCAAGGCAAGTCTTGCCTGGCTAAGCATGGCCAAGCAAAGCCGGTCACACATCTCATGGATCACGTGGGTTAGCAGTTGTGACAATTCAAGAACTAAAAATCTGTTTTAGGTACCGTGGCGGGTAAGCCACTCGTGACTCACCTGCATCGCAGAGCAACCGAATGACGGGAGCACTGAACATGACAGCCAATTGTTTGGTGACAGCTGAGTTGTGCGTCATACAGTGCGGTGCTGTGCTGTGCTGGCCAATTTCCAGCCGTCACGAAGAATTGATTCCAACGACAAAACTAGGCCCATCACGATGACGTTGCTCTAAGCTGAGAGCGGAGAGGGTCCAGATGATCAAATACTCTAGTTCCGCTTGCAGCTGCAGCTGCAGATCCAAAGAAGGATAGTCTTTCTTCCACTCCAGTGCACGCCGCCGCGCGATTTATTTGCTATAGGTGCCGGTGCAATCTGCAATGGATTCCAGGAGCAGCAGAGTGATCGCCTTCGATTGCGGCTCCTTCCGGCTATACATGGACGGCCAAGTCGAGCGTGCTGCCGAACGCATGGAGACCGTGCCCGCCGGCATCGACGCGGACACGGGCGTGGCCTCCAAAGACGTCGTCATCGACGTCGCCACCGGCGCCACCGTGCGGCTCTACCTACCACCAGTCCAGGGAGCCACGACGAAGCTCCCGGTCGTCGTCTTCTTCCACGGGGGCTACTTCATCGTCGGCTCAGCCGGCGAACCTATGTACCACCGCTACGTGAACTCGCTGGTCGCCAGAGCACGCGTCGTCGCCGTCTCCGTCGACTACCGCCTCGCGCCAGAGCACCCGCTCCCGGCAGCCTACGACGACTCCTGGGCCGCGCTCAGGTGGGCGGTCTCCGCCGGCGCGGACCCGTGGCTGTCCGACCACGCCGACCTCGCCCGTGTCTTCCTGGTCGGCGTCAGCGCCGGCGGTAACATCGCCCACAACATGGCCGTCGCCGTGGGCATGAGCGGCTTGCCAGCCGCCCAACCACCGCGCGTAGAAGGCGTGATCCTGCTCCACCCTTCCTTTTCCGGCGAGCAGAAGATGGAGGTAGAAGATGAGGACTTCTGGCGAGCTAACAATAACAGGTGGGCCGTCATCTTCCCGGGCACGACGGGCGGGGCAGACGATCCAAGGATTAACCCGATGGCGGCTGGCGCTCCGAGCCTGGCGAAGCTGGTGGGTGAGAGGCTGCTCGTCTGCACGGCGTCTTTGGACCCGAGGGCCGCGAGGGGGCCGGCATACTGCGAGGCGGTGCGGGCCAGCGGGTGGCGCGGGGAGGTGGAGTGGTTCGAGACAGAAGGTGAGGGCCACGGTTTCTTCGTCCTCGACCCCGGCAGCCACAAGGCGGTTGAGGTTATGGATCGAGTGGTTGCTTTCCTTGCGGACCAATGACCCCAACCTCTGCACAGCAAGATCTAGCCGCTCGCTGCAAAATCGGACGGCTTAGCTCCGGCGCAGTCGTTAACTAGATTGTAGCCGATCTTGGTGTGACCTCAAGTGATTGTTACTCTGTACTCCCAAGAGCTTCCTAGATTAGTTCTTGTAATAAACACTGATGTCATTCCACACCATTCAGAGGTGTGGGATTTGGACATTTGGTTGTGCTGTGATGCAATTGTATACATAAAGTCATCAGCTGTGTTTACACCGATGACAACTGACCAGTACTGAACAAGATGTGACAATAAACATGGTATTACGGACATGAACAGACAGCAGCAGAGAGCAAACGGTTGGACAAGGATCCAGAGAGAAAACTTCTTGTTTGGGCCGCGATAAGATCTCCAAAACAATTACTGTTGTTTGTATCGCAGTCCAAACAAGAACCATGGAACTGAAAAGAGTATCAGGTTGAAAAAGATGAAAGGTAGCAGGGAATAAAATCAATTGTTGGTTCTCAAGCACAAGTTTGAGTCACACTGCCCATAATTGTTTGAATGACCAATCAAGATGTATGTCAAAACAAACTTATCAAATAAGAAAATAACATCTCTCGCTGAAATAGGCACAAGAAATGTGCGCTATGAGCCTACAAGTCTGATTGTGAAGTTTCTTCACAAGTTCCATAACCATCAGCAGCGTAGAAAAGAGTTTCAAACCAACCTTGCATATGTGAAACCAAAATTATAAACTTATGCTAACCGAATATCAGAATGTCTAGGGCCTTTTTAGATTGCCAATGACTAGTTGTTAGTTCAAATAAAAAAATAGCCGCCTAAAGTTTATAGACAACTAAAGTTTAGTTGGGTGGCGTTTGGATCCCCCAACTGAAACTTTATGGACACCTATTAGTCTCATTTAAGTGGATTGCACAACTAATGGAGTAGTTACTAGTTGAGGACTCGACTAAAGTATAATCCACTCATTAGTCTAAATAGGACTATTTTTCTAGCTACTAGTTAGTCCAAGCGATCCAAACGGCCCCTAGTTCAAGCAGACATGTATTATAAAAATAGAGCAGTGCAGCTATCAGATCACAACACATACACATACAGTTTTCATCTATCTCATGCACAGGAAAACAGATCATGGGAATACATTCCCAACAATCTGCACCAATTCCATACTGAAATTGAATGAAGATGAAGGATGGTATTGTTGGTTTCCATTATTTGTTTCTAAATCAAAATAAGTTACTAAAATCCATCACTGCAAGTTGGCATGTTGCAAAAGGGATCAAAGGTAGCTAAGTTCATTTTATTCGGCCAGCTCAGCTGCCTTTTTTGTGGCGCTGCTGCTGCAGCTGTTGCTGTAAAATTCTGTACAACAAACTAACAAAAGGTGATGCAGAAGAATAGCTGCAGCCGCAGCCATAGGAAAAATTACATATGGTAGAAAGAGAACACGAGGTACTATGTCATGGCCTTGTGCTAACTCCACCCCTTCACCCCCAAAAGGAGAAAAGAAAAAAATCCTAAGATTCAATGGTAAAACCAAGCAACATGGAACCATAACAGAAAATGTAAGCACAATGAACCATCATAACAAAAATAATGCCCATACAAGATACAAGCTAACAATATGCTCTTTTTTTTACTATGGTTCTCATGCAATATCTCATAAGAAATTGGCAGCATAACTAGGCAAGTTCAATATCACTAATTACATGTAACACCCTAAAATTTGAAATAGCAATTAGATTTGAATTTAAATTAAATTTGATTTATTTCAAACAATTTTATGATCATAGAATTAAATAAAGAAAATAATAAAACAAATCTCATGCTAGGGTTACCTTTTGCTTGTGCATTGTATGGCTCTGCATTCTCTTGTGTGTTTGGTTTACAAAACGCAAGGAAAACAATTCAAAACCCTTTTGAAAATTCAATTGGAAAAGATTTGTAAAAGAAAAAAAAGGGAAACCTTTTTCTTCTCACCCCTCTCCCTTTTTTCCTTTGGCCCAGCAGAGCCCGGCCTGGTCTCCCTCTCCCGCTCCACGCTTGGGCCGGCCTCCCTCGCCTCGGCCCAGTCGCCCCGCAGGCCCGCGTAGCCACCGCCTCTCCCTTCCTTCCACTGACGCGTCGGGCCCGCCCGTCAGCGCCTCCTCCTTCCTCTAGCCGAGTCCGCTCCGGACTCTGTTCCCCCGCCGAACCCCGCAACCGCCGCGCGCGTTCCCCGCTCTCGGCTCCGCGTGGGACTCCGCCCTCTGCCCCTTTAAATAGCGCCCCACGCGCCGCCTCTCCCTCGTCCTCGCATCGCCTCGCAAGCCGCAGCAGCGCTCCACCGAACCGAGCTCTGTCGCCGAGCCGAGCACCGCCGTCCAACCGCCGTTCCGCGCCTCCGGCCGCCTCAAGCTCTCCGTCGAGCTTCGCACCAGCTTCACGTACGTGCGGAACACCTCATCTCCCTCTCCTCCTCTCGATACAAGCCATAACCGCGCGCGCCACCGTGTGCAGGAGCCCGACGCCGCTGTTCCACGCCGGCCGCCATCCTCGTCCGTCCCCGAGTCCCACCGAGCTCCCAGGTGAGTTCGCCTCCTCCTCCTCTCTCTCCCGGTGCTCCCGGATTGGAAAACCGGGCACCAGAGCCCTCGATCGACCTGCGCCGGCGAGCTCCGGCACTGGCCGGCCATGGAGCCGCCGCGGCCACCTCTGCTCCGGTGGGAGAACCACCGCATCCCCCCCTTTCTAATCTCACCCCTCCATCTCAGATCCAACGGATCAGATCAGTGCATACCCCTTCGCGTGGCTCTTTTGCTAAAGAGACCTCGGCTTCTTTTAAGTCTCAACCTGCAGTCCTAAAGCTGTTTCCAGCTATAAGCTTCTCCCTCTGGAAAGCGTATTCCTTTTTCGATCTGTTTTAATTCGATTTTAAATGAAAATAGCTCTTTACAGATTTGCCATTGATCTTTAAATGCTAATAACTTGCTCGTTTTTAATCCAAATCGATCCGTTCAAGTTGCGTTAGATTCATAATTTTATGCTCTATCCAGTAGTATAGATTTAATCTATGTTAATAACTTTTGAAAATAAAAGTTTATATTAATTCTTTTAATGCTTTAATCTGGTTTAATCTACAGTTTATTCGTTTTAGATCCGTTTAGCGTGAATTTCGCGTCTTTGTGACCGTAGTATAATATAGATCTGTTTTAAAACCTTTTCATAATATTTTTATTGTTTTGATGTAATGTTCTAATTATATCTTGGTTGCTTCGTGTATGATTGTTCGGATGATTGCGTGGTGATGTTGATCGAGTACAGCCGGTGAGATTTTCGGTGTTCCAGAGTTCTTTGCAGCAGATCAGGACCACCAGGAGTTTTGTGATCAAGGCAAGTTTAACATGGGATCATCCTTGTTACCTATTCACCTTAATTCACCTAGTCATGATTGCATGTGTCTCAATTGATTCCTATTTAGATCTTTACCATAGCTTGTTACCTTGTACCTTGTCACCTTGGGATACTATTGCATATGGGTAGATCTGTTATGCTTTATGAATTATAAGAAGAATCTTGACTAATGATATATGCAACAATGAGATAAAATTGGCTTGTGTAGCAACATGGAATAGGACACCATTGTAGGACAAAAGCTGGGATAATAACGCAACCACAAGTGCTAACATGGCTCTGGTTTTAGTCAATTATGAAAGTTGGACTAGCATGATTGTAGTTCGTGAAAGGCACCTTTGCCGAACTGGTTATGGGGTATAGCTTGTGTGGGGACCGCTGCGGGTGGTACCATCGGGGTGTCCCATATACCCCTTTGCATTGGGTCCGTAGGGTCTACTACTTGCTAGAAAGACTTTTTGAAAGACTTCATAGTGTACCCTGCCCACTCACCTTGGCAGTGTTTTGGGAGTTGCAAACCCGGTTATATGGGCAACACGGCTTGTGGGTAAAGTGTGTAACCTCTGCAGAGTATAAATCTATCATGATAGCCGTGCTCACGGTCACGAGCGGCCTGAAAAACTCACAGTGTAGATGATCATGTTGTTTAATTGTTAATGTTAATTACTATTCTTATCATGTGGTTATTAATTGAGTTTTGCATAAAGTGTTGGTAAAACTTGACTAAGTTAAAAACAACCGCAGTTCAGACAGTGTCAGCCTTTGAGCTTCATAACCCTGTGTTACTCTTGCTGAGTACTTTAAGTGATCACCCTTGCTTTATCATCCTCATCAGATGACTATGAAGACTACCGTGAGGAATGCTAGGCTAGTGGTCAACCAGTCGACGTTCCCTGTGAAGTGGAGCTTTGTCGCGAGAGTTATCTTTATTTCCGCTGTTATGTTTAAGAATATTATTCGTTATGTAATAAGCACTCAGTGATGGTACTATTTAAAGATTTGTCGGCTTATATGTGTGATTGATCTCTGGACACACATGAGTTATTCGCATTCAATTTTATTTTTAAAATTGGGTGTGACATTACAACAGAGGGAAGGAAACACAAACAGGTAAAGCGCACATGATATAGGTGATTAGTTGATCCAGAAATCATTACTCAACCATCCGTAGTAGCAAATGGATCATGTGAAGGTCCCACATCGTGGCCAATGGTTCTCTGCACCAAGCGCTGCAAGTCAGCCATAACCTTGTGCTCCCGTTTTGACTTCTCCTCGTAGTTAAACATGGCCAACGCCCTCTTATCCTCAGCACTGTAAACCTGGTTTTCCTTCCTGATACGGATAGCATTCATCCTTTGGTGCCTACTGCCACTCATCACATACCCCAAATCCTCGAACTTCTGAATCTCTTCTGCAGACAGACCGACTTCACCACGTCGTGGGATACGCTTCCCTTGCTGAACATACTGTGCAATAGCATCACCTTCTCCAGGCCTCAATGCACCACCATAACTAATATGCCCTTCTGCACGTGGAAGTGGCATTGGACCAACAGACATATCATTCTCTAAGGCAGCTTCAAGCATTTCCTTGAACTTGATTGCTTCTGGATCAACTTCTGGAACTTCTGTTTCTTCAATTTCTTTTACATCATCATGGGTGGCAATGGCATCAGAAGGGACTGATTCTTCAGAATCAGATCGCTTGCTCTGCTTCCTCTTTGAGCTCTTACTCTTTTTCTTACTATCCCCTCCACTTCCTCCTCAGAGCTTTGCTCGGAGGCTGTATCCTGGCTCCTCCTCTTCCTCCTCCTGGAGCTCCTGCCCCTCTTCTTAGATCTATTATGCCTCCGCGACCTCTTTTTGCTCCTATCCCTAGAATCCTCTGAATCATAAGAGCCCACAGAATCATCGTCACTCTCGCTTTCATCCTCAATCTCAGATGAGTGGTGGCGTCGGCGGCTGCGCTTGCTACTACAGCGACGGTTCTTCCTCCCTTTCTTCTTCCTCTTAGAAGCTTCAGATTCGCTGGACTCGGACAGGCTATCAGACTCACCGGAATCCGACTCCGACGCATCATTGCTCTCCTCCTCGCTAGCCTCCGGCGAGCCCTTCGGAGATACCTTGTTCTCCTCTTCCACATCGCTGTAACCATAGTTCTCCTCGTCGCCCTCAACACGAGGCGGGCTGGGCGTGATGTTCCAGATGCACCACTTCTTGCTCTTGCGGAGCTTCTGGCGCTTCAGGCGGCGGTACTCAAAGTAGGTGAGGCCCTGGAGTTCCTTGTCGTCGTCATCGTCGTCAGACCAGGTGCCCGCGCCGCTACGGACGGGCAGGACCCGATCACGGTCCCAGCCACGGTCGTTGTGGTAGGGCGACCACTGGCGGCGGCGGTCGCGGTAAGGGCTCGGGGAGCGGCCGCGGCGGTCGTGGTAAGGGCTCGGGGAGTGGTCACGGCGGCGGTTTCGATAAGGGCTTGGGGAGCGATCGCGGTAAGGGATCGGGGAGCGGTCGCGGCGGCGGCGTTCACGACGCGGGGATGGGGACTGGGAGCGGCGGCGCGGGGATGGCGAGGCGGAGACCCTGGAGCGGCCGGGGAGACGCACCACGGCGGAGGCGAGGCGGCGCTCCGAGCAGTGGGACATGGCGGCGGCGGATCGGCGGATCGGGGTGGTGGGATTTGGGTGGTGACGCGACTACGCAAGGGTTGCGGCGGGTCTCGGGGATTCGGATTGGAGGCCTGGAGGGAAGGGAGGCGAGGTTTTTTCGGAGGACAGGAAGAGTCGGTTCGATATGGAAGTTATTAGTGGGCTTTATGGGCCTTATGAAGGCCTTTTGGGGTGGGCTCTTTTTTTTTATTTCACAGGGTGAGCTCTTTTTTCGTTACTGGCAGCTCTATTTTTTTTTCTTTCACAGGGTGGGCTCTTTTTTCCGTTACTGGCAAAGATATCCATTCGTTGCAACGGGAGAAAAAACTGAACTTACACGGGAGTATTGTATGTTCATTTATATTTTATATGTTTTTTCTATTTTTTTCATCATCAACTCATTGTATGACTATTTTCTAAGCTAAATACATATTCTTTTCTATTTAGATTTGGAATTAGAATCCCTATTCATCTTGCTTAGGGGTATTCCATTATGAGTCATGAGCCATGTTGAAATAAGAATTGTATGGAAAGCTGATTGCTTTCTAGTCCAGCTCATATATGCGACCCAATAGGTTTCGAAATCAAAATCATCATACTAGACAAGAGCTATTCAAACTTATATAAACACAAATTACATATATAGAAATTAAAATAGATCTCTACTCTTGCCTTTTACTAAAATAGACTTGGATTAGGATTAAAATCCCTATTCATCTTACTTGGGGTATTCTATTTGAATTAGAATAGAATTCTTAACTATATCTGTGTTTAATCCCTATATATAAAAATAGGAGGGTTGTAACATACAAACGAATATAGACATTTGCATTCACGAAGTTAGTTAGGAAGGCAATACAAAAAAAACCATAGATAAATTTTGCCTTTTTATTATTACTAGCAAATGTGCTCGTGTTGCAACAGAACTCAATATGTGTAGAAATCGGACTTTGTACTTTGCCCAGTAAACCTGCCCATGTTTTGTAAAGGAACTCAATACGTGTACGAATCAGATTAGGGGAGCCGGATCAAAAAAAAGTGGAGAAGAAAATTTTTGGCTCTTTATTATTAGGTATATAGATATAGATTAGGTAGGTATATAGACAAGAGTCTTGTGGAAGATGGTTTTGATTTGACCGTAAACCATTTGATTTTGGTTGGAGATGATTAGCGTGGAAGATGATTTTTGGCTGGAGATGATTTGACCGTAAACCATTTGACCGTAAGCTATTTTCAAAGTTGGTTTTTGATGTTATGACGGGCGGATAGTTCAAAACATACCCCCGCACTATTTGATATTCATTTATTAGCAGCATACAGAATCACTTTCTTACTTTTGGTACAATCATTTTGGCCGGCGGACAGTCTACCATCACCTCGGACAGTTCAGCCCCATGCAGTGAATTGTTGTCTCTTCTATTTCTTTGGTTGCTTGGTTACTTTGTGTCTTGATTGTTCCGTTGCATTTCTTGGTCATTACTGGAGATACCCAGCCACCTATTGGCTCATGAACATATTGTTCTTGTATTTCTGTTTTTGAGGTTTAAACTTGAAATAACAACTAAATATTTTGAAAGAAATTTGTGGCACTCATTCACCGCTTCTAGTCGGTGTTTCGGTCATTCATCCCTTCAAGAATCCAGACCACTCATCCTATCAAAGCCTTCCCTTAGATTGTCGCAAAGGCCACCACCGCCTACCATACAATCACACGCGGTGCTTGCCTCGCCGCTCTACCCTACTCCATCGCTAGCCCATGTTGCACACACACGCCCACGCTGCCGTCTGCATGCTTCGCTCAATGGTGAGGGATGACATCACCGGTGATGGGGTACTCAATGACGGACCTCCCTCAATTACAACGCATGCATCAACAGACGTCAGACACATGTGTGTTCTTGTGTGACTCACGAGGGTGAGGTGAGACTCCTACGCCCGCTCGTTTTAAGGGTGATCAGTCGGCTTCGAACCCAGTAGAACAAAAAAAGCATTAACCCTACTTTTTATTGTTTTGACTACCCAGATGGTACGTCAATTTCAGTTTGAGGTTCAGGCATATGTAATTGCCTGTTCGTTTTGTATTTCTAGACAATTGCAATGGAAGAAAATCTCATATAGTATTTTCTGGATTTTCACTCGTTCCTCTTAGGGTCTCTCCCTCCGACATCTTGCCAAAGGTTAGTGGGAGTGAGGATCCATCATTTTACTTAGTTTATAGTAGATTGAGTTCTTAGGGGTAAGATCTCTCTATTCCAAAGTCATTGTTATTGTGGATTTATCTCCTCTCCTTTTCTCTGGCGATGACGAGGGGTAGAGGCATGTGAAATCATTCTTCATGATGGCTCTGTTGAAGATTAGGAACAACTACAGGGTCAACAACTTCATCGGTATAACAACATAATCGGTATAACAACATAGAGACTTTTATTTATGGACAACAATGTCAAAACGAAGATGATGTCACTAACATGAAACGGCCTCCGCGCACAGGATGGCGAGCATGCCATGCTCTCCATATCTGGAAGAAGACACGAGGGAGATTACTGGAGAATGATACTTGAGAATTTTTTTCCCCAAAAATTTGTGTTCCCGGTTGCAATGTACGAAACAAATGTTGGTTCGTTCCTGAAAAATTGAAAACTGTTATTCATGGCCCTTGTTAAAGAGCGGATGCAATTAGAGATCCTGGAATTTAGAGCCCACGACCCACGTACACCCAAGTGAAACGTTAGTTCGTTCCTAAAAAAACGGAAAACAGTCGTTCATGGGCTTTGGGCGGATGCGTTACTGTTCCTAGAATTTATAGCGCATGAGCCCATGTACGCCCAAGTTTTATTTCATATAAGAGAAAATGTGAAGTTTGTCTTGTAGTCTTTGTTTTTCTTCTCTCCTACAAAAAAAAAACAAAAAAAACAAGTTGATCAATGCACGATGATGCCATGGGTTTCTTCTATTTGACAGGTTATAGTATTACTGCATTCTTTTGGATAATAGTGAAATAATTTCCATAGCCTTTATTCGCTCCCCCAGTTCTTCAAACATACGAATGCTTAGGAAAGAGAACATGCAAAAATGCAGGTACTCCCTCCCAGTCTAGAAAAACTAGTCATTCTAAAATTTCAGAAAGATTAGTAATAAAACTAAAATAACAATGACACCCTTATGCAGTAGACATCTCTCGTAGAAAGATGGTTGTTTCATGAGCAATTGGCTGATACATTGCGTGATTGTGCTATAGAGAGTACTGATTGTTATCGATCATATGCTGCTCATTCCGTGATTGTGCAATTTCAACTCTGACCTCGAATCAGAATTCATCAGAAAGGTTAACAATGAAACCCGACGGAGGAATTTTCGGTGCTTCATTGCATCCGTAATCCGTGCAAGAATCTGACTACTTGAGCAGCGAAAGTCTGCACGGCCTGGTGGTGGCCTAGCTTGGCTTCCGTCCCCTCACCATGGGATCTACCAGGCCCAGGAATGCAGGGCCAAACCGCCGCCCAGCCAGCGGACCACCCCTCGATCGCAGCCGCGCTTTCAACTGTTCAAGTACCCTCCCAACCGTCGTCGGTCGGTACGTCCGTCCGTCAGGGCGGCCACCCAGCCAGTAGCTAGCCCTCGTCGCTCATCGGCAGGCGGGGCACCACCGGCCGCCACGCCCCCAGCAGACGCAAACGTCGCCATTCAATGCGGCGCACCTACAACTTCCAACGACCGGGTACGCGCGCGATCCCGCGTCCTGCCGGCCCAGCCCTGCAGTGGTGCCGCGCGCTCTGCAGCCCTCGTTGGCTGTCTGCCGGTCGCCGTCGTCGTGAGCGCTTGCGCTTGGGATGGGGGCCAACCGGAACCGGCGGAGTAGCCGCCCAGTCTAGGTCGACCAGAGCCGGCCCATGTGGCCCTTCGCTTGGTCGGGCAGCAACAACGCTTGGTTTGGTTTGGTTTGGAGTACATTAATTAAAAAACACATCGCAAAATTAAAAACTTGCAAATTGCATCACGACAGTCAGCGGTTGGGCACGTGAACGAAGCGCACGGTTCAACCGGGTGGTCATGGCGATCACGTGACTGCCGGGGGAAAATGGCTGTGTCTCGTGTTTGGGTTTCCAACTCGATTTGAAACTGATGTGAATGATTGCGCTAACTGTAACCCGTATTTAACTTGTAAGTAGCTCGCGGCCGGAATGATGGGCTACTGTTACAGGTGTCGGGCCAAAATCTTATGGCCCGTCGCTGGTAAAACAGGGACTGTTCACTGACTTGGCAAGAGAATGTTTGGTGTGATCCTGAAGCCAGCAAATATCCAAAGAGTGTAATGAATTTAGGTCAAATCAGCGTTGTTCTTAAGAAACGGGTGCATCATGGCGAAAGAAAAGTATTGGTGTAATGTTAATGGCAGGTAGACAGGATCGATACACAAGATCATGCATCTTGTGAAAATATCTTTTATAGTATATACTGTTAGGGCTTGTTTGGTACAGCTTATAGCAGCATCATAAAGCTGTTGTAAGCTGTGTTTTTGCTAAACACCTCTTTTCAAAACAGCTTCATCCATAAAGCTGTTTTTTTTTCACCTCTCACAAAGATATGAAGTGTGATGAAGCTGAAAATAGTAGCTTATCATAGCTCTCTCCCTTTCTCTCTCATATCCATGCATAAAGTTGTTGGTGAAGCTGTTTTACCAAACACTTTTTCCAGAATAACTCAGCTTCTGTACCAAACAGACTCTTATTTCACTGCCGTAGAGCTATGTACTACAATGGATGATCAAACGACTGAAGACTCTGTAACTTCGTTAGCTCGCTGCTAGCTTCTTCTCAATCATGAAATTTAGGTCGCTGAAAAAAAAATGTAATAATGGAGTGCATGTCTCCTAGCCTCCGAGGGAATAAAGACTACTATTTATTCCTCTAAACAGTTGTAGAGCTATATACGTATAATCTGCAAAGTTGTATCTTGCTGTGGCCTACATTGCGTCATTATCTCCTTTGGTCTTCCCTCAAGTACTGTATTATCCAAGGAGACGTATACTAATATAAACCTTTCAGGCTAGCTGGTCCCTTGATCTCTGGTTCAGGTGCATGCATCCTGCCGAGGCACGCCCTATCGCGAGGGCAGCAAGCAGCATCCACCAGCCTTCGCCCCAAGCAATTCCAACGAGGGTTGGTGCCCGGACCCAAATCAGGACCAGACCCCACACAATGATCTTGATAGATAGGGCGGGGCTGGGGCACTCAGAGCAAGGATTATTTGGATGATGAGAAAGCTACAGGTGCTTAGGCCTGCCTGCAACTGCGAATGCCCACATGTCATCCCTCTCAATATCCAAACTAAATGTTCCAAAATCAGGCAACCATCACCAAAGCGTCAGTAGCGCCCCGATGTGACATGTCTGTTCCTTCCTCCTCATCCATTTTGTATCTGGGACGTCGATCATCAGCTGCAATTATATATTGCGTATAATTGCAGCAGCCGATTGCATCAGCTCTGGGATCACCGCCGGATAAATATTGGTGCATGCCTCTGATAACCAAGCAAGGCATAAACTTCTTTTGCCATCCATCTCAAAGACAAACTCAATGTGAACGAGACCGATATTGTATCATACTACTGCATGATAAACAAGTGTAAAAGAATACTTTACACATGATTAAAAAAAAAGAGAATACGACTTTACACATGGCGCAGCCTCATTGGTTTCCGGTAGGAAAAAAAGCGTATTTCAAGTTCAACAAACCTAAAACAAAACAAAAGGAAGCGTCGAGCAACGACTGAAGAAGATCGGAGCGACGAAAAGGGGACCGAGATCGATCAGGTTGGTCGCGGGGAGATACGGCGCCGTCCGTCCAAGCTGGGTGCCTGCTGGTGCGCTGCTGATGGTGCGATTCCTAGTCCGTGTTCCAACACTGCCGGTCACCTGCTGCTGTGCTCGATCGGCGACGGCGAGGAGGGGATGCACCTGCGCCGCTGCGAGATCTGGCGCGGATCCTGTTCCGAGCCCGACCTCCCCGCGCGCGGGGCCGCGCCCACTCCCGGCCTGACGCGTGTCCGCGGCCGACCGCGACCGAGTGCCAAAGCCGACCGGCCGCTCTCGCGGCGACCGCTACGTGCCGCGCATCTGACGGTGGATCCGACAGGTGGCGGCGATCCGGTAGTCGCGGTGTTGACTTGGGGAGGTACTCGCCCGCCGGTCGTCGTCTCTGTTCCTCTCCATCAGCTCAGACCGTCAGCTGCTGCTGCTGATTCGCCGTTCTTGTTGCCGACAGGCGACATGGATGGGATGATGACGAACTGCTAGTGCACTGTATACTACTCTAAGCAAGTAGAGTAGCTTGGGAATATTCCTGCTGCATGTACATATTTAGGTCCTTTTGATGAATAGGGTTAACGATTAGTCAAATAATTTTTAGCTCTACCTTATCTAAACAGAAGGCAATAGCCAATAGGAATGCTATATTTTTAGCTGACTTTTTAACTGATCGTCAACCAACTAACTAGCTAATCTTAGCTAATTTAAATTATTTTTTATCTCGATTAATAACTATTTCTATTATCTAAACAAGCCCCTACAATGGATTAGAAAAAGAAAGAGACAATGCAAGACTAGTTTTGAGAGGTGGTCCTAGACTTATAGATGAGTTTTTTTGGGGGGGGGGGGGGGGGGGGGGGGGGAGTTCTCTACACCATGGATTAGAGGTCTGTTTGGGTTATGAGAGATTGCAGAAGCTAGCTTCTAGAATCTTGGTGGGCTCCAAACCACCGTAATCTTTCGTTGGATTATATATATAGAACTAAAATCTGATAAGCTGAGGAAAAGTAGCTTCTTCTAGCTTGTACACATGAAAAGACAACTTTTCCCTTCCTCGTTACTGAGGCGTGGTCTCGAAACACAAAGAGTGAGGGTATTTTTTTTTGTTTGGTAATTTTACTTCCTACTTCAGCTTTTATAATATGAATATCCAAACAACCCCCACCTCAGCTTCTATCATCTAGCTTTTAAAATCCTGCTTCTATAGTTTAGTGGGTATTCAAACAAGGTCTAGGTGTCTTTGTAACAGTGGTGGAGCTTAACCAACAATATAGGAGGAGGCAATCTATATAATTAAGCATTAGCAATTCATAACCAAAGTTTCTATTTAGACAGTAGAGAACATAATCGACAGTCATTGCGCAACTTAGTTTGTAAAAGAAGTTCGTGGTGCCTACACTTGAGGCTCTTAAACCAACAAGAAGCTGAAGCTCCTTTTAAAGTATAGGAGCTATAAGTAAAACTTTTAGTTTGGATCGTTTCTTTTTTTGAAAAAATAATATATCAATCAATTTGTAAATGCTTTTACAAAATGTTTAGCTTTACTAAAGAAGTTGTTCCACCAAAGATATTAAAGTCAGAGCTATTTTAGGAGGAGACAGAGCCTGTTAAGAGCAACTTCAGTGGAGCCCCTAAACAGGCCCCTATTCTAAATCTAGGGACTTGGTCCAAAAAAATTCACTTCAATGCACCTCTTATTTGGGCTCCCATTTTAGGAGGACCCTCAAATTTTAGTTTTGGGTCCTCAGGAATGAGACCCTCCTATTCCTCTCCCCCAAATTAGAGACTATGGCTGGAGTTGGACTTTGAATTTGACCCTCAAATTTTACAAGTCACCTCCTAAATGAAAATGTAGGAGCTTGATTTGGGGCCTATGGCTAGAGATGCTCTAAACATGGTTTTAATTCACACATGTGGCGATCGATCCAAAAATTCAGAAAAAAATGGTTTTAATTCACACATGTGGCGATCGATCCAAAAATTCAGAAAAAAAAGGCATGGATATATATGTTATAGATCATCTGTAGCATCTTTGAGATGATGCTGATCGGTGAGTACGTATTCAGTGATGCAGTAGTGCTTCGTTCATCGTATGTGTGGCATCCGCTTTCTTCTTTAATCTTCCACCCGGGCGTAATCAGCAGTCCTATGCTATACAACGGCGACATGGGCTGTGTGTAATTTATCATCTATTCATCTGCACAGTCCTGCCTTGTTCGATTCACCGTCACCCTTATCTGGCCATTAATAAACCACAGTGCATTCTCTTCGGGTTTGCTTTCGTTGGCCGTGCAAATTTCAGCATCATCAGCCGGTTAGTCTCTCCAGTCTCCACTCCGTTTTGCCTGCCCATACGTACGTCATAACTCGTAACTGGGTCGATGCGCACGGTCCACAGTGCCATGCCGCCAACCGTCATTCTCGTCTCTCAAGTGGGTGAAACTACAGTATGTGTCGTGAAAAGGATATATATATGTACCATCGAACGGTGGCGACCGGACAGGGGAAATTCACGGCGGAGATGGCGCGCTAGATGCACATAGTATATATGTATCGTGGTCGAGGAGCAGGATGATCGATCGGCATATGGCTGCTTGCTGCTGTTGACCTAATGGTCAGTAATGGACCGGTTAGGAAAATCAACACGGGAGTTAATAGGCTTCTACAGTTTGTGTGTTTTGATCCATACGTGTGGTCATCCATATAAACTGTGCGTGCGTGGCTATCATCTGATGGCGAGGTTCATCTCAAATTCAATGCGTACAGTGTGACCTTTCAGACAGCAGCGAACCCTGCTCTCTGTTTCGTTCTGCAGTAGAGATTAATTGCTCCTCTTCTTTTTCCTGATGATGAGATGAAGGTCCTAAATTATTTCGTTAAATTAGTACTAGTGCCCGCCCGTACTAGGGATAAAGATGAACAATGATTGAGCATCATGAACCACCCCACCACTGTACGTATAGCTGCTAAGATCAGCGGCAGATCTCTGGAGCGTCTTGTTTATTCCGTGCTGCAACCATGTGATGCTTAAATTTTTTGTTTCCATGGTCGATGATGAACTGACGATACACACATGCATGCTGCGAGCTGAGGTGCGAGCCAACATTACCGAACACTATCCACGGTGGGGCCTGCCTAGCTAGTAGCAGCTCATAATTCCGCAACGGTTTCGAAACAACGGCAACCACCTCCGATCCTCAGCCTCTCAGAGTCTCAGGCACCAAACTGTTGGCGCGCGTATTCAAGGCCGGGCGGCCGGCCGGCGGACACCGCCACATGCGGCGGCGAAACTGCGCCCGACAGAAACGGTTGAGCACCTGCGTCTACTGCTGCTGCTGCGACCACAAGCAAAGCATGCATGGCAGAGGGTCGGCTGATTTACCGTTGCGGCCGGGCCGGGTGTTGCGGCTGGACCGCGACGAGAGATGTAACAGCACATGCACGATTTCTTCTTCATCCTGCCTGCTTGCGTCGGCCGTGGGCAATTGGGCAAAGACGACATGCACGGATCGACGTGACGCGACGCGAGATAAGGCCTGAATCGGCCGGCAGCGAAGACACCGGCCGGCCGTCTCCATTGATGGACGGTCAACTTAGCTTGTCTTGTCGGCCGATTTGCCCGTCGCTTGCACCAATGAAGGAGAGAAAGGACATGCGTGCTTCTTGCCCTGGGGCGCATGCGAACGAAATTTAAGGATCACACACTGTAGTTGTAGTACGTACTGCTGCGATCGCTAGCGTGCGAAGACGAAGCACTCCATGGATATACGAGCACAAGAAAACAAGGTGGGGAGTACAATGTAAATGTACAGCCTACGTACGTAGGGTAGACTAGTAGCAACGTACGTACGTACGTACTCACGCGCATGCACGGGCTGCGACTCCAACAAAAAATTGGAGCAGCCACGTCGTATGCGGCTACTACAGCAGCAATAAATGTATCAAGTCTAGCTCCTAACATCTTTACACAAGCATGTGATCATGCGCTAGGCTAGCTGATGCACACACAACGCTACAAAGAGCATCAGCGGAGAGGTGGCCGTACGTCGTGTCGTCGATCGAGACGCCAACGTGCCGACACGCTAGCTCGATGGTGTAACACGATCGATCGATCGAGACTGATGGAGATGCACATCATTCCGTCACATGTCGGCGCCGTGGGGCAGCGCGTACTGCCACGGCGCGTGGAACGCCGGGTAGGCGGCGCCGAGCGCGGCGGCGGTGCGGTGGGTGGCGGCGGCGGCGCGCTCCAGGGACTGCACCTGCGACTTGAGGAACTTGACGTAGTGGATGGCCTCGTCCAGCATGGACGCCGTGTCCATCTTGGTGCCGCCCGGGACGAGGCGCTGCAGGGTGCGGATGCGCTCGCTGATGCGCTCCCGCCGCAGCCGCGCCGCCACGCTCGGGGTCCTTGGAGATGCGCACGTTGCGCCGCTTCGGGGGACGCACCGCCTCCGGGTCGATCTCCACCGGCTGCAGCGCCGCGATGTGGAAGATCGCCTCCCGCATCGCGTCCGCCGACGTCGGCGACGACGACCCGCCGCCCTGCAGCGCCGCGCCGCCGCCGCCGTTGTCGGAGCCCGGGGACGACAACACGTAGCAGTCCTGCTGGAGGTGCTCGAGGCCGCCGGTAGTGGCGGCGTACACGGCGGCCGCCGGCGGTGTGTACTGCTCCGCTGATGGGTACCCCGTGGTGGTGGTCGTGGTCATCGTCGTCGACATGTGCGGTGGAGGCGAGAAGCTGTGACCTGCATGGGTTTGCATCGGGGATATCGGCGGCGACACAGGTGCCATCGGCGAGTTATGGCCGTCCAGCCCAGTGAGCTGCTCCAGCTGGAGCATCGTGTTCATCAGCTCAAGCTGCGCTTCCGGGCTGTAATTCAGCAGGTCAAACTCCATCAGTTACGGTGTTGATCGAGCTGGTAGCTAGCTACAAATCCTATCCGTGAGGGGGAGGCTAGCTGATAGAAACAAGCTAGTGAGTGTATGATCAGGAAGCAACAAGGAGCTCGATCGATGGGTCCTCGGGGAGCAGCTAGCTCAAGCTAGTGGCTACTATTTCAGGAAGGTGTGCAGGCTTTGCGAGCGCTCCGATGCTTGCTGCCGATGGGATGCTGTAAGTGAAGAGGCCTATTTATAAGCAAGACCGGCAACGGGTTCTGGGGTCGTTGCATTCTTGGCAAGGGCAGTGGACTGGGCGACGCACTGAACTGCTGTTTCCTCTTAGCATCAGCAGCACTGACAAATTTATTTTTTCTCTTTTATTATTACTATTATTATTAAAACAAAACTCCACTCTGTCTTGCCCTTTCTGATCCTTCCTGGAATTACACCACACAGAAGACATCCAGGAAAACTTTCGCTTTCTTTATTTCTCGCGAAAATGACATCTCGAAAGATGCCTGCAAAGGAACACAGACCAGCCGATCATGCAACATATATCTCAATATCTGAAACTGAAAGCATGCCGACTACACTAGGCTACCCTTTGATGAGCCAAAGAAGAAGAAAAAAAAAACGTCCTAAACAGCCCGTTTTTTTTGGTTGAGGCGTCACGGTCAGCCTGATACTCAGGACCTCTGTATCCTCCCCCTTTCTGTAGCAGCGGCACCTCGCAGCAGCGGCGACCGGCGAACGTTCGCCGGTGCAGGAGGAGTTGACACGTGGAAGCTGGTTTTGTCAATCGCTTTTTCACACGTTGCGGTCCACGTATCGGGTAGGGTGCTTAGCTGGCGTCGGAAAGGAGAGCGGTGGGGCAGAGGCTGCTCGTCCGAGTCGGACTGATGGGGCTCTCCTTACGCTATATGCAGTGAATCCTCTGTGTTTTCTTCCCTGTCCTGTGTATATACTACCAACACGCGTGTTGCTACATCGCTGTGTGGATAGGTTTGCTGGTGTTACGCTTTGTTGTTCTACGCTGGCACTGGTTGAAACTTGAAAGGAATCTAAGTGCAACAGGGAGAACGTATTGGAATGTTAATCAATATGTACCATGGAAAGCTTCAGATTAGAGAACTATGTATAACATTTATGTTTTTTTAAAAAAAAAATATTGTAATCATGTTGGTCTTATCTATCCTTGATATATTTTCTATCAAATAGTTACACACTCACACAATCTTACTATTACTAATTAGAGGCCCCAACAGAGCCTCCACGTCAATCCTCACCAGAAACGCTAGAAAAAAAGATAAATGTTAGAAATTCTCACGTTAATCAGAAATATCTAGCCATTAATTAAAAGACCTGAGCTATCTTAACCGTTAGATCTATTTTGGGATTTTAAAATCTATATATCCACATCCACGTATGGAAAAAAAAAAGACTGAGAAAACAACTTCCTGATCCAAAGCGTACGGAAAAAAAATCTGATCCGTTGTACTCACGTTACACAACTTTAACTATTCATTGGTCTTCCATAAAAAAAACTAACCATTGGTCGAAAAAAAGAAACTTTAACTGTTCATTCAAGAAAAGAACGTAGAGGAAAAAATAATATTTAACTTTTAGATATATTAATAAAATATCAGGTCCACAATGCCCATAACATCTACGTTAGATAATCTATTAATAAAAAATAAAAAATTAAATATAAAAATTATCTATTAATTCAGAAAGATTAACCGTACATAAAAAAGAAATCTTGATTGACCATATCCATATTTAGTTGGTTAATAAAATTAAATATATCATACCAGAATATCACACGTACACATTTGTTGTTGGTCAATATATTAGTAGGAAAAAAATGATACAAAATATTAATCTATTAATAAGATATCATACGCAAAGAAGGTTAGTATATTAATCTATTAATAAAATATCAGAGGCAAAGAAAAGGTTATTATACCCTATTAAATATTGCAAGTTATCTGTCAATGCCTACAAACAAGATATACGTGTGTGGCTTAATGGATCTAATCTAATATTGAAAAGAATACAAATTATATTGACATCTCATCTTATCTTGCAGGCCTACTAAAAATTGGCATTGAAGCCCCGCCGTTGTAGCCACCGCCAATATCTTGCCTCGCTGTTAGATATTTTTGACGTCTTGCCGGTTCTTTTGATTGTCTATACCATAAAATTTATCATGATCTCTTCGACAAGATGAATCCTACATCAATCCTTTCAGCACATGGATAGAGCTCACTCGAGTGCGATCAACTTGGCAGACGGCGAGGTCTCTATCTATGTTACTGGCATCGACGGGTGGTCACCATTGAGCTACAGATACCCACTCTTCTTCACTCATACTACTCGATCTGCAGCGAAGGATTTACAAAATTCTTGCCAATTTGTTCTAAAAAAACAGATTTAGACATACACATAGTGCAGGAGATCGAGGCAGGGTTGCCGGCCTATTGCCACATCTGCTTTTCAATAGACAAGGGAGAGAGCACGGATTCTGCATTACAACAACACGCATGTGTTGTTCTTCAGGAGACTAGGGAGAGCATCAATCGATGAAGCTCACCACTAGCACTAAAAGATTAGTGACAATTTTGGTCTCTTCCACAACACGATCATGCGCCATGCATCCAGGTCAGAGTTGGAGTCATATATGCAAAAGTCTCTTTGACAAACATTTAACCTCTAGCTATACAGTCCTTATATTCCACTCCAAATTATTTGTTCTACTATCTCTTTTAGCTACACAGTTATGTAAATATTCATTATTTTAGATATATAACAAAAGTCACGTATCTATAAAAGCAAAAACAACTTAGAAGTTAAAAACAGAAGGAGTATTAATTTATGTATATAAAGTGTCTTGCGGTTAACCTACGGCTAAACAAAGACAGGTTCGTCATTAATAATATTTCTATAAAAGAGGATGCGTCTGTACTCACCGTACACTATATGAGCAGCTGATAATATAAGGCAAATATTCCCACTTGAGCATGTTACACAAATACAGAGAGGTTAATATTCTATTCATTTTTATATATAAAGGAACCACGCAATACAACATTTCTAATTGGCACTCCATTTCTTAAATAAATTAAATTGTTGGTTAAGAAAATCTGGTATGCTGACCAAATAGTAGATTAATTTTATCAAAAAAACAATATACACAAGTCGAGTGTTCCTTCTTACTATTACGAATTAGAGACCGACTAAATGGATGTATCATGTTAATTTTTACTGGACACGTTAGGAAAAAAGATAAATCAGAGAAATTCCCACGGTAACTACAAACATCTAGCCTTCAATTTGATAGACTCTAATCATTATCACTGCCCTTGGATCTAATGTAATTTATAAAAAAAAATACTCATCTCTCCTATTTTGAAAAATACATAAAGTAACCCCAAGTTTGTATCTAAATTACCCACCACTACCATGACAAAAGATAATTCAAAACAACACATACATTTATATATGTTTCTACATGTCCCACCTTTATCAACAGTAATAAATTAATTAAGATCTAATTAAAGTAAACATACCCGTCGGGGCCATCATGCATGACCAGGAAATATATAAGTTATATTTCACCACATAAAAAATTAATTAGTTAAAATTCATAAACTGATGATAGTAACAAATTCCTTAAAATCATATTAGTAACAATGACATATAATTTGTATAGGATGTTACTTTAGATACATTTATATATTTTTTAACTAAAATGTTTGACATGTCTATATCGTTAGTTTAACCATATAAATACATATATAATTTCTTGATAAGAAAATTCAATGATCATGAAATGTATGGGAGACAACTGGTGGCCACATTTTTGGGGCACTTTAAAAATACTTTAGAGTACAAAGTCAGTCAAATTCTTTTAAGGTTAGCAATATTACGCAAGATCTCATGTCAAGATTTGTGAGTGACATGTTGCGCATTTCAAATGATGTCTTCATGCTATTGATATTTAAATATCTTATTTTTAAAAAAGTGAAAAGTAGAGTCAATGAAAGATATAATAAGCACACGACTTTCAACTTAACTGGAGAGGGAAAAATCTGTAGTGGTCAGCAAAAATAAAATTTGAATTTTTTTTTCAAATGTTAGACTCAAGACTTAATAATATATGCATGTGATGCAAGAAGCACCACCATAATTAATGGTATGGTTTCAAATTAATTTCATATATTATAAATATAGAGAGAGGTAACATGAAAAGGAAAATATAAATCAGGTTAAAAAATATAGATTAGTCCCTTGAAAATAGTAATTAAAAAGTTTAAAATAACTATATACAACACTTACATCTCCTAAAATTTTAGCCTGTGCCAGAGCATGAGTTGATAAGTACAATAATATACACTCAAAGTTATGTTCCACTGCGTATACCAAGGAATCATATATACATTAGGATATATCTTTGTTTTATAAGCTTATCAAGCCTAGAAAATTCTCCTTACATATCATATAGTAATGACACTTACACTTCATTTTAAGTTATACTAATACTCATGATAATAAATTTTGCAAGTCGTACCTCCAAACAGTTTAAACAATTTGATTGGAATATTACATCATATGAATATTTTCAATTTAATTCCAAATATTATGTTTAATAAAACAACTTAATACAATATTATAAATTGAACATTCTAATTGTCATCGTGCATGATGAAACAATTATTTATGCCATTGTAAGAACTAAGAGGGTAGCCTAGGATGTAGAATATTCTTATAATAAATAAAATAAAAATAATTTTTGAATAAACAATACAATAAGCAATAGAATTTCAAATTGACACGTGATCAAATGCTAAAAGTTAAATATAGATTTTGATGATATCACATAAAGTGGTAAGAGTTTATACTTTAAGTTTATGTTTCAACTAAACACTTATCGTGCTAGAAAAAGATGAATTCTAGAAAATATTACTCATGAAACTACTAGAAATAAAAAAGATTACATCCTAAAAATCTTAAAAAAACCTAAAACACTTTGCCATCATATGGTAACTATAATCACCATTGTAAATATTAGTCATTGTATCTAAGCAATTAATAAGCTCTTTAAAAAAAAGAATCAACATTTAGGTTCATTGTCGAAAAATATAGACCACACCTAAGTCATCATAGTTTTAAACAAATGTTTCAACTTATTGTATATTGGAGATAAAAAAAAGAGGTGCTATGTGAAAAAACTGATGGTTATGCATGAAAATACATAAAACTAATAATTGATTGATTATCGAAACTGAATATAGTCTATAAAGTACCTATTATAACTATTGTTTTAGAACATTAGTGACGAGAAAAAATATAATATAAGTAGTTTTAATTAGTCAGTGTCGACTGAGATTCTAACCCGTGCGAGAGCACAGGTTGATGGACTAGTGGTATAAAAAAATATTTAATGTTGATCATATCTACTCCCTCCACCCCAAATTATAAGATATTTCAAGAATCTTGCATATCAAGTTTGACCAATAATTATAGAGAAAATCATAAAGACTTATCGCATCAAATAGGTATACTATAAAAATATAATTGACATCGAATCTAATCATACTTAGTTGGCATCATAAATGTTATTATATTAACATATAAGTTTGGTTAAACTTAAGATATTTTAACTCTCTAAGATTTTTGGGATGTCTTATAATTTGAGATGGAGGGAGTACATGTAAAATATTATTAAATAGCTTAATGACGGACTTTCATTCGTGGGTTGTATGACTTGTCTTTATACCTCTACATACTGTAGATTTGAGACCTTACACACAGACCATGTCTGTCGATCCTACATATCCTTAGATGTTGATCGAACCATCCACAATGCAGCAGTTCGAGAGCCTTCGTCTCCGGCGCGAGACAAAGCCGCCGCCGCCATCCACTCCTCGCACTGCGCCGCTGCCGCTTCTACCTTCCACAGCTAGCCGCTGTGAAGTTGGAAGAAGGATAGCACTAGCTACTCTTACCCCGCCGCCCTCCTATGTCTGCCCAGCGGTCTTCGTCGGGGGACAAGAGGTCAAGGGGTGACAGAGCCATGCGATCGCTAGCTTGCTGCCCGGTCTGCCCACCCAATGATTGGTTTCCCTCACAAGACGCCTCCCATGGCGCTGCTGCCCACATAGTAGAGGACACCGCTGCCAAAACTCGCTGGTTAGGTCGATGTTAACTGCCAGAATAGGGAAATCCAGCCATCCTCCATCTCCTCAATGCCTTAGTGGACCTAACGCACAAGGATTTCCACACTTAGTGGTGAAGGTGGCGCTCTGGAGCCGTACCATGCCCATGTATCAAGGAAGAGTGGGGTCGCTACCAAGGTATCAAGGACCAAAGGCAGCGTGAGCGTCCGTGCTTCTATCTGTATACTATACTTGCATTGTAATTTTCAAAACTCATCTGTTTGCCACATCAGATTCAGTGTTCCGATTGGTTGTTGGGTAGTAGGGACAAACAACTCTATGGTTAGCACATCTAAATGAAGTACATACTAAAACAGCAAGTTAATATCCATTTGGTCGTTCCAAACGTGTATTCGATTAGATTACTAAAATTTGAGCAAAACAGAAAAAGGGGGCAGAAGCTGAGGAATCCAAACCTATTACGCACTTTCCCAATTCATTAGTTGCATCGAAACATGGAGGATTGATGAATCGACAAAAATATAGTTCGTTTGCTTTTCTATGTTTCTCATCATGTTCAATTGTGCTTGTGCAATGTGCATTCAAGATCTTGCAAAATCTATAGAAAATTGTAACTCGAAATGACTTGGCATTATTTCTTTATATCCTTGTATTGGAATCCTCTAGAATCATTTAATTATGTATATTATGCTTATATTATACAAATAATTCATCTCAGGCTCTAAAATGGTGAATCCAATTTTGTTCGTCAACATTAGTGATTATATATCTGCAGAAACTTTATTATTATTTAACAAATAACTGCAACTTCCAATAGCTGCATCTCTTTATTGTTTTGAAGAAAAATGACAGTAGTTCTTCCATGAATCCACGTATTATCCATTTCTGACTTGGATTAACATTTAAAGCTCATCTTTTGAACCTTAGCGTAAATACATGGTCAGGTTACTACTATGATCAATTAGATGACCACAACTGTGTGTGTGCAGAGATACAAAGTAATGCTGGAAAATACTTTAGAGTCATGCCTTTATATGTAACATATTATATAGATTTCATAATTGCCGAAAAGAAGTAAGGACTAGCGATTCAAAACCACATATTTGTAATTATCAAAAGTTTTTTTTTTAAAAAATCGATAGCTAGTAAAAGTGATGTGTTAGGCAATGATAAAACAACTGGACTAAGAGTTGTGCATCATTTTTGGAAAACAATACTTCACTTTATTTATCAGCTATTTATTTGGTTATGCTATGTGCTATTACTGAACACGGTGATTCTGGAAAAAACTTGGTGGACTCCACAAGATGGTTGAAAAGTAATATGCTAAGCTCATTTTCTAAGCTTCCCGGCATCTAACACAGTTATCTTAGAATAAGATTTATATTTTTCTTAGAAATTTAGTTTTAGATATTGGCATATATACGGGAGTTAGTCTGGTATTATGTCAATAGCAACTTTCTTCGGTCTCTCAAACTTCAAATCATAAACAACTCTTTATATTTCCAATAAACTGGTTTTATGTGTTAGCTAATTAACTGATGTGGTGTTGTTGCAGGACGTATGGTTTTATACTTATAGTGAAGGACCTATCACCAAATAGCGTTATTTTAGCGTTAAGAAATTTCTTCAAGAAGAAATATGTGTCACTGGCACTCAAAGCATATTTCCAATATCTTATCCATATGAGAATGAATGCAGGTGCTTTGTTGAATCACTTTTCTTCTTTAGAAGTTTCTTTCTTGTAGCCTTCAATATAAATACTATTTTGAATATCGGTTATTATTGACAAAAAATATACTACTACCATCTACATTGGCCTTATTGGTTTCACATGCCGAAGAGGCTAATTTAGCTTTATTGGCTGCTGCATAAAGACCTTGATTATCATAATAATTGTGAGGCATGCCATTTGAGGTTGCTTAGAAACATATTCATCTACGATATATAGGTCAGTATAATTGGCCGACTTATACCTTATAATCTATCAAAGCGCACCATAAGCATATAGACAATAGTCATAAGATTATTATCAACAACCGTTTTCTGATCATGCAACATCTTAGCATAATCAACATTGGGTAAGGATCAATTACCTGTTCATTAACCGTTACCTCAGCTACATCAAATGTAGAAACACTAGAATTACCGAAGTTAGGAACACGGAATTGAGTGACTTTGTCATGCCGACCTTTAGTGCAACTTTCCAAGAAAGGCTTTAGATCTACATTGAATTTGGCCTGAATCTTTTGACAAAGATCACCAGGAAGCTCCTTAAGCGATGATGGATGGTTGATTTTTTTTGGGTTAAAGGGATCAGTATGATAATTATCACTCTTGGTCTTGTCTAAGGCTGGACGAAAAGCTCGCAACCCAACTCGGCTTGTTAGTGACTCGGCTCGGCTCGGCTCATTTATATTTTTCATCGAGCTGAGCCAACACTTTAGCTCGTTTAGTTAATGAGCCAGCTCGCAAGTTGGCTTGAGCTAGCTCGTGAGCCTAATGAGCCAAAGTTATTGACCTTAAACTTCAATAGTTTTATGAGACTTCATGTTTTACACTTTATAATTAATTAATTATTAGACTTTAACTTTATAAATTTGAGATTATATAAATTTATTTTGTTTTTAAATGGATGTATAATCAATAACAGATTATGGATGCATTATGAATGATATAAAGTATGGATAATATATGTATAGTGTAGTACTATAATATATTAATAAATATTGTTTTTTGTTTGATTTAAAACTTATGAATAAACAACTTTTATACTAACATTATTCTCAAAAATTAAATAAATAAATATATATTTTTGTCTGGCCCGCGAGTCTAACGAGCCAGCTCGTTATCTTAACGAACCAGAACGAGCCGACCTAGCTCATTAGTCCAGCCTAAGTCTTGTTGTTGCCCGACCTATTGGTAGCAGACTAGATTCTGATCTTCTTCTTCCTCCTCAGTGGTGTGTTGACACCCAATAGGATCTAGATCACACGTTAGCAAGGGCTAGTATGCCCGCGGTCAACACATGACCCTGAATGCAGCGAGGAACATGGCGAACCAACGACACCGACCTAGAGACCAATTAAGCCGATGTATAGCCTGTTCTTAGCCTAGTAGACTCTTGAACATATTACGAGAAAACCCGTCAAAGAGGAGCACGTGGAAGATGTCATAAGATCAGTAAGGCCACCTAGGACACCCCCAAATCTCACCAGAAGATGTGACGAACACCAAAGTAGAGAGATGATACGGTAAAAGATGTGACGAACACCAAAGTAGAGAGATGATACGGTAAAAGGGTGTACGTTTTAACAACAAGAATACAATTCTAGTTTTATGGTAAAAAATATCCATCATGAATAAAAATTCTAAAACTTTACAAGATTCATGTTAGTTCTCTTCAAAATTCCAAAACTTTACAAGATTCTCTGTCACATTCAAATCTTTGATCGTATGCATGAAACATTAAATATAGGTAAAAAATAACTAATCGTATGATGAATCTTTTGAGTCTAGTTACCCTATGGTTCGACAATAATTACCAAATACAAATGAAATATTACAGTTCAAAATTTTGTAAAAACTTTGATTCTAAACATGGGGTTGAACCTTCATCGCAGTCTGCTCTTTCAGCACTGAATCGAAAGGGCCGAACAAAAAATAAAAAAGGACTAAAAGTAAGCCAGCAGTAGCATTCAGCTCCAGACACGGTCAACTCCCGAAGGTACTGTGGTCAGGTGGTCGGTTCGCGTTCGGTACCCGCATATAAATGACCCTGACCCGCCTTTGGAGCGTAACATCCGACCGCGCGCGGCAGCCCACGTGGCGACGATCCTGCGGAGTATAAAGTAGAGAGTACAGACACGGTCCGTTCGCTTGCCATATACGGAGTAGGTTTCGAACAACTTTCACTTCAGCCGCTATGATTGCTCCTCTGTCCCTGAGTAATTATCACCGCTAAATCATAAGACATTTGATTTATAAAAATCTAAATAAATTTATTAAAAAAGCTAGATTCAAAAATCTTTTAATAATATATTTCATCTTAAATTATAAGATGTTTGATTTTTTACCTCAAAGTTGATCACTCGTCTTATTCAAATAATTTGTACAAACATAGTCTAATATAAATTATTTTTAAAATAAAATTATTAATAAAAATAGCCATAAGAGAAAAAGTAATATTTTACATAAATTTTTGAACAAGATGAATGATCAAACTTAGGGTACAAAAAAAATTAAACAAGATGAATGGTTAAACTTAGGGTAGAAAAAAAAATCAAATAACCTATAATTTAAAATGAATGGCTACCAAAAACTAAAACTTCTCCTAGTGAGGTGGAGTTCTCCTAGTGTTTTTCTATTCAAAATTTAGTACAAACTTTCCCTAGTAAATGTCTCCTAGTGAGAATTCTCATGTGTTATGACTAGTGGTACTGTTTTACTACTAATTAAAAACACTAGGAGAAGTCCACCTTTTTAGTAGTGTATGTATTGTAAATATTAATATTTTTTTAATATATATTTAATTAATATTATTTTTAGAAGCGGAAATAATATTTCGAGATTGAGGGTTACACGACAAATGCGTGCACTGCACAATGGAAGCTGGCGCTGAATTTATAGTCACCGACCGCGGCCGGTCTCCAGCCTAGTAAACTGTAGTACAGTCTACAGAGCTTGTACATGCTGTTTAGGTACCTCCGTACCGTACGATGAGCGTACTAGCTATAGCTAGTGTGGTAGGTGGTACCCTAGCATGGCAAAAGAATTCATCAGCGTCGTTGCCGTAGTTGCCGCTAGTTCTACTTCTACTCATTCTGTAATCAAGTTTTCTAATGCAGTAGCTAGGGTGCATGTTTTATTAGGGGAGGCATATGAACATGATGTGCTAAGCTAACCAATCAGAAGCCGTGAAAGACGTCCCTAATCCTGCAGCGTCACCCTTAATTAGCGCATGGTTTTATATTTGCCTAGCCTTTGTTCCATTCGCTGCACTCAACCTGTCTGTGTCAAGTGCTAGCTGTGCATGACCGGTTCCGCACTACTACAACGCTTACTTTTACGTAGGAACTAGTGAAACTAGGAAACAGTCATTAGCGCGTGATGCTAAAAGATGGTTTGGAAATGTGTGGCATGCACATCGATCAGCTTTCTTTTCATTCTTCTACCACAGCTTGCCTGCAACGTTCAATCGAACTCAAGGCTGTTATAACCTTGCAGCTTCTAGCTTAAGGATCTCACCGCCACACTTCTTCCTCCTTTTCTTCTGCAGGGGTCTTGTTCGCTATGTTCGCTTGGCTTATCAGTTATAATATAACATTTTTCTCTTATAATAAAATAGTTAAAAATAACATCAGCCGGTTTATCAACCGCTGAAACGACAATATTGGATGAAGCTCAGATTTGTTCTCACAGAAAAAACGAGGATGGTGCTCCGATCTCCATTCCTAGCTAGGTGACCTAGGAGTCGCTAGGCCCAGTCACAAATGATCCGGAAAGTAGTAAGGGCATGCACATGACATATCAGCTACGATTGGGGGCCTACTTTGGTGGGATAGTCCTCTAAACATTCGACCCAATGGGCTTTCTTCAAAAAGAATTTGTTACGTACTCGTTTCTTTATATTTCTCATTTAAAAAACAAATTCTAGTGTTAATAATTAGCCTAAGTTGTACTCAAACATAGGAAAACGAAGATAATAGGAAGTCATACCAACCTCTTCGATTCTTAATTTCTTATCCAATGTGATATAGCTTTGTGAGCTAGTATCTTCATTTCAAATTATAAGTCGCTTTGACTTTTTTTAGTACATCCATTTTACTATGTATCTAGATGTAATACATGTTTAAATATATAGCAAAATAGACGTACCAAAAATGTTAAAATAACTTATAATTTGGAATGGAGGGAGTATATATACGTGTGTTTGTGTGTGGCTCATCCACCTAGTGCCACCCTTAATGTTATAGTTGGGCAAGAGAATTTTAGCGTGCATCTGGGGTGCATAGTGAGATTTTGATTAGGCAAGGTAGTGTGACTAGTCTTGGAGCAAAGTCAAGTCGGGAAGATGTGATCTCAGTGCCTTTTCGAGGGTATCCATGGTGGGTATGATGGTTAGAGGAATGCACTGGAATAAGACACTGTGTGGGGCGAGTTTTCTGGAAGGGTGTGCATGCGATGGGCACGGGAAATAGTCTTCCTTTGGATATGTCTTGCATGGTCCGAGTGACGGATCTAGGACAAGATTGAAGGGGGGCTGATCGATCTTCTTCTTCTTCTAATCTCTTTATTTTTCTTCTTTTTTCTCCTTTTCTTCTCACTCAACCTCTCATAACAAGATTGAAGGAGGGGGGTGATCTCTTCTTTTTCCTCTAATCTCTATTTTTCTCCCTTTTTTCCCCTTAACCCCTCTATATTTTTTTTTGATACACCGACAGTAGGGGCCTGTAGCCCACCCAGCCCCCCTTTAAGATCCACCCCTGCATGGTCCTTTAAGGACTTGATGACCGGTTCATAGGGCTTGCGGTCCTACACATCACCTACTTTGTTATTGGAGGAGTTGAACCTGACCTAGTTCAGGCAATACCAACATGAATAGGATGGAGAAGTGTGTAGGAGGACAAAGCAAAGACTCTGATGCCCCTAAGACCCATAGTGCTTCGTTGTGGCCAAATACAACTTTTCATAGCATCAATGTTCTGATCATACTCATATGTGATTAAAGGTTGAAGGTAGGGTGGTATCATACTAGCTAGATACATATACCCAATGTCAGCCTAGGCTGAGCGGTGTTAATGGTAGAGAGATCTTGTGGGTATAGGCGTACATGCCGTGAGGGTATATGTATAACAATGTGCGTGCATGTGTTTCTACTTGACTTCAACTAGTGAGAGTTGTGTACCTTTCTTTCCTAGTTGGTTAAGGTCCAAAGGTCGTTGAAGCTGGGATGGACAAAAGACATGCTCATGGGATAAGTGGGTGGTTGTTAAGGAGAAATTGTGGTGGTTTGTCGTTTTGTGTGTGCAATTACGTCCATGCAGAGGCATGCATGTTAAGGTGATAGCAATATTTCCTATGAGTGAGGATATCTAAAGCAAAATTGGGATTTCCGTAGCTTGTTGGCCCATATTGTCTAATTGACATATTTAAGAAAAATTGGACATTCCACAACAATTATAGATGAAGAGTAGATCTTAAATCATGAAAACCCATGAAACAAAAGAAAATTATACCACTGGGACAAATAATAAAAACTCCTAGAATAACTTTTGTATAACTTAGAGTAAAGTCTGTACTACTACTAGGGAACAATTATCTATATCTATACCCAATAATAAAGAGGCAAAATTTCTAGCTCTTTTTTTCGTCCATCCATTTTTTTTGTCCGTCTCCCCTCTAACTAATTTTGTGAATGTGGAATTATCTCTATTTCACTTATATTGTGCTTCTCTTTATATGACATATATATATATATATATATATATATATATATATATATATATATATATATATATATATATATATATATATATATATATGGAAGATTTCTTAAGATATTCCGGAATTGTAAACAAAGAGGAGTCCTAATCCAAATAGAACTATTATAGATCGTTCAACTTCTCTTCATATGACGTATATATATGAAAGATTTCGTGAGATATCCCAGAATTATAAACAAACAGAAGTCCTAATCCAAATAGAACTATTTTAGGCCGTTCAAAGTCCATTAGTAACACCTTTCGTTTTGCCTTTTCTTTCCAAGCACCACCTTATAAAAAGACAAAATTTCTCCCTATACACATGACATTCTAAAATAATCAGAATATAACTAGAAATCCTTATCAAATACAAGATAATTTTTTGTCCAACCACTCGCTATGGAATCTACTGATGTTATTTTTCCCATATCTCGCTATGGAATCTACCGATGTTATGGAAAAAAACCTCATCGGATGTTTATTCGTTAAACAATGTTGTGTCCGTCCTTGTCCTTTCCAACCCTTTTTAATTTTGTTCTATATATTTTCTATTTTTCTTTCCCTTGTTAGTTTCGTAACTTTTTCTTTCTGCCTTGTTTTCTCCTATTTCTTCTTATAAATAAAATAAATAATAATATTATATTATAGGTATTTGAACTCTTTATTCTTTCCGGCACTTTTCAAATTTCTTTCTTTGTATATTTCCTTATTCTTTGTATCTGTGACTCTTTTGTCTTCATTTTTTCTTCTTCCGTTTCTTCTTATATAAATCCGTATTTATACTAGGCCATTGTGACGCACGGTCACAAGGCAACCTGCTGTTGAGATGTTAGGTCATGCAGAACCACCGTTGGGACGAAGGCAAGAAGTAGATGATCGTCGAGCCGCGAGATGAGTGAATCGCAACTCTAGAGCAGAGCAGAGTCGTCAAGGCGCGGAGCCGCCTTAGGCGATCGTGACGTAGAGTCGTGGAACCGTCAACGGGGTGGATATCCACGGAGCAGCGACGTCGACCCGTCGAAGTGCAGGCCACCGTTGATCTGTCAAGGTAGTCGATCCATCGAGGTGCGGGATCACCAGGCCACCGTCGACCCGTCAAGGCAAATCCTCGTCAGACGACACAGGCTTTCATCCTAATTGTTCAGCATATAATTGTTACCTTCCTGACTCTGAAGACCGAGCAGAGAGAGACGTTGTTTCCTTGAGTTCGGACTCCGGCCTGCAGACCGAGCAAAGAGACGCAATGTCCCAAGGGGTGGGGGCTGGGTGATGCGAGCTTACGCAAGCTGGGTGTCGGCTAGAGATGTTGCAGCGTCGAGCACGCCGCTTCGTGAACCGCGACGGCGATAGGTAACTCTACCAACACATGAAGAATTGGAATTTTAGTATTATAATAATTTTATAAGTAAAAAATTTATGTGCTTTACAGTAAAATCATATCATTTTCTTTTATAATTCAATACAAAATTAATAGTATATTATCGTATAAATAAAATCTAATTTATTTATTTAAAATATATTATAATTTTTTTACCTGTTGTAACGCACGGGCATGTTTGCTAGTATTGAACAAACGCACTAAAAAGTTTTTGTACAGCTGCTTGTTAGGTTAAATTACTCTCCTTTGATGGGCCGAATCCTGCTCAACTTGGCCCAAGTAATAATATTAAGAAATAGAGAAAGGAAAAACAAAAGTAGCAGTCAATTGGGTTGTATCTAATGTTGTCATGGGCCACTTTTACGAAACTAGGAAGCACAAAGGTGATGGATGGCGAAGGCAGGTTTTATTCTAGCCACATTGGTCCTTCCACTACAAAAGGAATTCACTAAAGCCGGAATCATTTGCGAGTGAGCAAAAGAGCCTGGCCCAGAAATCTACTCGCTCGAATTTCCTTCTCTAAACGAACAAAAGGCCGAAAGTGGTCTGCAAGAACCAACATGCTTTTCGGCCTTTTTGCTGACTTGCCGAGGCAGGCCCATCCGTCCATCATCGATCCATAATTAGGTTCCATCATTTGTTCTGTAGCAGACACTGGTATAAGATAATCCATTTCTCTCTCGCTCCCATCTCCCTAGATGAATAAGAGCAGGTACTTTTTTTTTTGTTGCTTCAAGCGTTTTAAGAGCATCTCCTAATATATTAGGAGACATAAAAAAAAACTACAACTCCAACATGTTTCGAAATCTCGCTCCTAAAAGATAAAAGTAAATTTGCATCAAGAATCCCTAAATCACACTAATTATCATTATACTTTATTTCTCTCTTATATATTTTGCATCAAGAATCATGTCCTACTTTTTTTTCTTCCCCGCGTCCTTGCACCTCCATATTTGCATGACAATACGAGTGCATAACTTTTTGCGCATTAGGGTGGTTTTTTCTAAGTGTCAAAACATTAAGAGTTGAGTTTAGGAGTTGTTGGAGATAAGTTTTTTTTTCAATCTTGCCAAAATTTCTTAATTAGTAGACTGTTTTGGGTACTCTTTGATGCTCTAACTTCTCTAAGTTTTAGCTATTGTAGCACAAAACCAGAACTACAAAAATTGTCGCAATATGATTTTGTAGTGAATTCCACTCTAATTCCTCAAAGAGCATTTCCAATAGATCCAAAAAAGATTTGGCAAATCAACCTTTTCAAGTGGCTAGATTTATTGAGAGTACATTTATCGAGTTTCTATAACAACCCCTAAAATCTCACTATGAGTAGAGGCAAGTTTACATCAGAAATCCCAGGCTATTTTCAAATCACTTTAACTTTTTTTATACTTTTTTCTCTCTTGTATTTTTGTATTGGTAACCCTGTCCTTTGCTTCATAATCTTCTCCATGTCCTTTCCACTTTAGAATGGTTGATTCATATGCATGCGGTTGGATCAATTTTATATTGAAGAGCATTTTTTTAATCATACTGAAAAGATAAAGAATGGGAGTGGATTTTAGAACCTTAAACCTGTTTGGGACTGCTCCACAAACTCTGCTCTACAAACTCCACTGTGGAGCAGCTCCACAAAAACTGGAGTTTGTGGAGTACCTCTTTAGGTGCTCTCACAACTCTACCTTTTTTTCTAGAGCTGTGTGCGTGGAGCTGAACCCGTTTAGCTAAAAAATGTGGAGCAGAGCTGAAAAACATGAAGCGAAGCAGTCCCAAACAGACCGCTCTAAGTTCTAGCCATTGTAGCAATGCAACAGATACATCAATGTATGCCAACATCCTAGCCTGAGTAGTCACACAGTATCTTCAATCCTCCATTCCTCCTACCAACACTAGTTGCCATGTCCGCTTAAACTCATTAGCCTGATTTATTATCACTGTTTTTTTCTCTCACGTGTTTATCAACCGCAAAAAACATCAGTCTAACCGCACAAATACTTTTCGAGACCTCATGCACCTATGATATCTGAATGGAGGGGGGTAACTTTTAGTTCTTTATTAGCAACATCTACATTACTTTTTGTTGCTAGCTAGTACGTGGTCTTGGATCTAGATTTACTAATTTCCAATTGCTAGTTTTTAGAGAGGGGGGGGGGGGGGGGGGGGGGGGGGGGGGAGGAAATGAGTCCAGCCTAGACAGGAAGGTGCCATGAGATGGTTAGGCAATTGATGATTGTAGCCTTCATGACGGTTAACATTTTTTGTTTACATACAATACACACTACTGCCTTGACGCTACCTGCATTGACAAATGACAACAAAAACTAACCACAGTGCCTTTTTTTCCCTACATGTCGTTGTACCTGCTGTTATCTTACTATTACTAGTTGGAGGCCCCAATGAAGCCTCCACGTTAATCCTCACCAGACGCGTTAAAAATAAAAGATAAATACTAGAAATTCTCACATTAATCAGAAACATCTAGCCATCAATTCAATAGACTAGCCAATCATAACCATTATCTATTTTGTTTTGGAGAAAATTACCCACCTATGCTATTATACAAAATAAAATATATTATTTTTATATTTCAAAGAAACAGAAAAAAACTTTACCCGTACAAAAAAGATCTTGATCCGCCATTCAAAGGTTCACCCGTAGGATAATATAAATAATAAAATATTAAATTAGCCTACAAATTAGGTTCACTTAGTTATTATATTAATATATCATATCGGCATGACCCACCACGTTCACGTTAGTCAATCTAACCCATCGTGTCATGTTCATGGTAACTATTAATAAAATATATAGTAGAGAAAATCGATCTCTCAAATAAACAAGATGCACGTACAAAATCTATGAAAACTAACAAACAAGATATACGTGTATCAAACTGTCGGTATATCTTTCACGGTTCATCTAGATCGCTCATCTATTATCTATATCAATCTTAATTTGACTGGCAACAACTCACGTAAAGAACCACCTTGGCGTATGGTTCATCTCGCGGCCAGGCTGCCCCAACACAGGTAACCACGATACGGTCCTAAGTAAGAATTAAATTTGGGAAAAAATAATTTCCGTATTAGATTATTTAATTTACTATACAACATCATAAAGGTTCCAAAGAAAAAGGATTGCGCAGCTAGGGAATATATTTTTGGTTCCACATGTTTTTAGAGTCCAATTAGTACTTTATATGAATTGTTTTAGAGTCCAATTAGTACTTTATATGAATTGAGATTGTTACCAGGAGGAAACCATGGATTAACCAAAAAGTGATAGAGAGACAAGAGAACAACCATGAAAAAGATACTACTAATAACAAACAAAAAAAAGGTATTAATTTGGATACGGTAGTTGCATTTGTATCATCATCTTTTCAAAGCCTCAATTAAATTGGAATATTTATACTGGTTTACTTATTACGTACATATTCCCTAGATTTTATGCAGGAAAAAAGATAGTTACGTACTCACAGGAAAAAGAGTGCCAGACAAAGTATTCCAAACAAATGAACCATCTGCACCATCTTTCTTTACATGCCTAATCAATAATCATCTATAATGTCCTTTTCACGACAAAAGATACAGGTGGCTTGCATAGCAAAGGACATCTTTCATGGTCTACCAAAAATTCCTTGGAAAAAAGATTGATCACAGATCACTACTATTGCAATAATGTGCAAGAAAAGGCTAGCTAAACCATGGTAAGCGATTTATTAATTTGTATTCATATTTTATTATTTTTTTTATTTTTTTTGTAAAAATAATAATGTAAAGAGGTACAAAATAAATATTTAAATAACTGATTAAGGAACTGCAACCTGTGTACTTTTTGAAAAGGATGAACCAAATGTTGATTACTGAATCAGTAGATTTGATGATGAATTTTGTCAATCATGATATCACGAACGGAGATACCAAAAGCAACCCAAAAATATGTGGACAAATAAAGATTTTCCAAATCAGATTGACTAACAATAACTTCACAAGTTTTAGACCTGATAGCGTTGTTTCTAGACCATTTTTCCTAAATAGGAAGAGCAATTCAAAGACCCCCATGGAAAATGGCTACAAGGTAACACTCCTTGATTCTTACTAAGTACTTTATAACTGTTTTAGTTATGACATCCTTTATTATATTTATTAATTGTATGCTGCATGTAACAAACAAGGCTGAGCTATATTCATTTGCACTGAAATTTTAACTAAAGAAATAAGAGAACTCAGAAAACTACATAACTTCCAATAGCGAGACGTCAAACATTGAAGACATATACTAAAACAAAATTAATGAATAAACTGCAAGGAGCTTTAAAAATATTGGTAGAAAATAGCAAATAAAGGAAAACCTCTACATCCCAATGTACATTTACACATGTGTGCAAAAAAGTACTATTCATGCAAAGTTACATAGTCTACTGACCAATGAATAGTTTTCATCAATGGAAAGATGATTCAAAGGAACTCCAAAATTTGCATCTAAATTATAAATGTTTTTTATTTTGAAAGAATTCAAAATAACCCTTCAATTTTTTTCTCTAAATTAACTAGCTTTGTTATTATGAACAATAATTTAAAATAATTATTTTAGCATATAGACCTTGACTATTATAAAAAATAGTTTAAAATAACCTACTAATATTTTTTTATAGTTACTCATCTCTACAATTATGAAAGAAATACGGTGTAACACCTAAGTTTACATTCAAATTGTCAACATATGTTGTTAAGTAAGATCCATTAGCTATATTACCATATTTTCTATTGTGTAAAACAACACAAAATTTAAACCCATGGATCTATATTTTAATTAACCATCTTGAAAGACCAAGTTTGGTTTTGGTTAATTGATGAAACCTATGGACTAACCCTATTGCTAAGTGAATGATCAAGATAGGGTGATCCAACATGTGAGATGGAGCAATGTGCATGATCATGGTGATTGATGGATCAAGTGCTCCATGGACTATGGAAAAGAAGAAAGAGAAAAACAAAAATGGCCAAGGCAAAGGTATATCTATAGGACCATTTTCGGTTTAGTGATCAAGACACTATAGAGAGTGTGATCATCTTTAGGATAGATAGCCGTACTATCAAGAAGGGAAAACTCGTTTCGATTGCGGTTATCATGTGCCACTAGGTTTTGCATTGCATTCTCATAAAATGAACCTAAGTGACATGAAACATAGAATTAAATCCAAGATAAAATCATGAAAAGGCTAATACAGGTGAACAAAGGTTGGAACAAAAGGTGTTAGCATATGGAAGCTTGGAGAAGAAGAAGCAAATCAGTTGGACCAAGAAAGGAGGTCCGGACGCTCGGATTACTCAGTCCGGACAAATGGAACTGCGTCCGGTGGCAAACCCTCACTCACGGCTTCTCTGGACAGGAGGTCCGGACGCTAAACAAGGTCCGGACACAGGCACCGGGCACGCGTCCGGAGAGCATGGGCTCTCTGTTCCTCTCTGCAAAAGGTGACCGGACGCTAGGTGTCGTCCGGACTCAAGGCTCCGGACGTGCGTCCGGGCTGTTGGAGCCCTCTGGAACCTCTCTGCTGGCCCCGGACGCGGGCAATATCAGTTCGGACGCTGCACTGTGCTCTGCGTCCGGAGACACATGGCGTCTCCCGGCGAAGGCGCGAACAGGCAGATTCAAACCGAGAGGGGTCCGGACGCACCCGCAATGGTCCGGACCCCCCATCAAAACAGTGTCCAGAGCTACGCATGAAAGCAAGACAATGGGGCAAAACGGCTAGTGACTTTGGGGTTGCTATTTATATGTTTTGGCTGGCTCAAGGAGCACACTCTTGCACCTCATTCATTCTCACTCATTGTGCTTGCTTGAGATAGCCCCCAACTCACTCTCTTCATTCTTGATTGTATATTTGTGAGAGTTTGAGTGATCCAAGTGCTTTGATCATTGCATTGCATCTTAGTGGCACTTGGTCATCGTCATCGCCGCGGGATTTCTTGTTATTCTTGGTGTTTGCCAACACCTAGATGACTCGACGATTGAGGAGAAGTTTCGGCGCGTGTTGGTGATTGTTCGCGGCCGACTTCATCGACTTGTGAGAGGGCTTGTACCCACCTCGGCGGAGCGCCAAAGGGTAACTTTAGTGGATTGCTCATGTCATTGAGTTACTCTCATTTGGGTGGTTTCTTGTGGCGCCCGGGTAGTGGGCTTGGCTTGTGAATTGGCAATTAGCCACCGAAACACCACTTGAGTAGTCGACACAACGGGGACTAGCTTGGTGGCAACCAAGTGAACCTCGGGAGAAAAATCATCGTGTTCATCTTGTCTCCCGGCTACTCATTGGTTTTCTTTGTGATTGGCTCTCTTTATTGACATCCATACATCACAAGGCATTGGTATATCAATCACCTCTATCTCTTGCACTTATCTTTCTTATATTGCCTAGTTAGCTTGTTAGTTAGTTTCTCTTGTTAGTTGTTCTTGCTAGCTTAAGCTAAGTGTCTTAGGTTCTTGCTATTGTTTGTTAGGCACTTAGCTAACTAGAATTGCATTGGATAGGTGGCTTCGCACCCCTAGTAGAGCTAGAGCAAAAGGTTTCGCTTAATTGTCATCTAACCTTTTGCTCTAGTGATTTATAGATTTTTTATTAGGCTATTCACCCTCCCCTCTAGCCATCTAGGACCTTTCACATCTATCTAAAGCAAACCAAAATTTACATTTAATGACTGAACTACAATCATGATAGATAATCTACTTTAAACCTATATCTGAATTTAATAAAAGATATAATTCAAAAGAACCCCCATAAATTTTTCTCTAAATTAACTAGCTTTGATCATCCATCCATACATATCCAATTGTAGTTATTATTCCTAATTGGGGCCAGCCTACACATCAATTTTCACTAGATGTGCTAAATAAAAAAGATGAAAACTAAAAATAATCATGTTAACTAAACACCTAACCAATAAATGAAAGACCAGAACAAGGAATCCTTCTATTCCCATCCATTCTGTTGTTTTAATCAATGGAAAGATGACAAAAATTAATTCCTAAATTTACATATAAATTAATATTTGTTGCTATGAGTGGTAATTATTCAAAATAACCTCCTAAATTATTTTCTACATTGACCATGTTTTCTATTATGAACAATAACGTAAAATCACCATCTAAATTGATAAATAGAGTAACCTTGGCCATTGTAAAAGAAAATTAAAATAACCTACTAATATTTTTTGTAAGTTAATCACCTCTAACATTATGAAGGATGATATAATATAGCCCCTAAGTTTACATTCAAATTATAGACATATGTTGTTATGTAAGATGCATAGGATATATTACCCATCATTGCTATCGTGTAAGATAATGTAAAGTATAACCCATGAATTTATATTTAAATAACCACCTATCTAACCTAAATTTACGGTAATTATCTACCTACTATTATGATAAATTTCCATGCAATTTACAAATGTTTTTAATTATGAAAGTTAGTTCAAATAACCCCTAGAGTTTCTCTAAATTAACCAACTTTACTATTACGAACAATAATTGAAATAATCCTGTATTTATAACTAGAATATACATCTCTACCACCATAAAAATAATTTAAAATAATCTACTAATATATTCTAAAAGCCACCCACCTCGGCGGTCATGAAAGATGATACAGTATAATCCCTAAGTTTACATTCAAATGGCCAATAATTTTACATTTAAATATGCTATTATGTATGGTCCACTCAATATATTACCCAATTTTGCTATTGTGCAAAACAAGATAAAGTTTAACCCATGAATCTATATTTGAGTTAGCCACCTATCTAAAGTGTAATTCATATGATTATCATAAATTAATTTAGATATTATAGAGACTACATTTTATCTGTCATGTCCATTATGTTGGAAAATGAACAAAGTGAAAAATATGCAACTTAATACGAATTTTTTTTATTAGTTAGAAATATGAAATTGTAACAAATGCTTACATCTCATAGAGAGCACGGGTTGGGTTGATGGACAAGTACTCATAATAATTGATCTGACGGAAAAGAAAAACATAAATTATATTGAAATCCCATCCTATCTCACGTGGTGTGGTATTAGCCAAACCCCCGCCGTCGCAAACGCCGCCGCCAGCTATAGTCACGCAGCTTCAATCAATGAGGGATTGACCTTCCAAATTTCCAATCCTGCACTACTATGCTATCTCATGCTTCCCTCAGCTATGTCGATCTTGCCTAGGATTACCTCCCAATCACGTGTTGCTGTTTCTTCGAAGCCCCTGTGAATCTGTGATCAGCCTCGGAAGGGAGCCTTTGGAAGTGCTTCGTCGACGCGTGCACCAGGGGCCGGGGCTGGCTGCTGGCGTTCCCGGCACAGCCTTCAACAAATGCATGCAGGTAAACTATTAATCATCTATTATTGTTACTCTGTTAGGTAGATCGTGACTATCAGTCTGGACTTTGATCAGTTATAAGTATTGATTCTTCAGGGATGCAAGAGGCTCATGAAGATGCTGAAGGAGCAGCTCAGTGCACCGTGCACGCAGGAACGGGCCAGAGTGCGAGCAGTAGGTTTCTTCGATCTTGCATATTCTGATCCACGAGCCGGACAAGCCAGAGTCGGAACTGAACGAGAAGTCGAGAACATCGTGTTGGATTTGTTGTTTATGATGCTCTTTGCTAGCCATGAGACCAGGGGTCAGATTGGACTGATCGCAATTCTCAAAATTCTGACGCTAAGCAAATTGTTGAGACCACATAAATTTCAAATTGTTTCCGTCGCATTGATTTTTTTTCTTTTTATGTGATGTTTTCAGGTAGAGTTTCAAAATGTCGAGAAAAGAAGGGTAGATCCAGACTCTAAAATCACATGGGAAGATTACAAATCTATGAATTTCACATCTCATGTGTATGGCCATAACTGCCAGAGGTCCATGTTATTACAATGTATGTGCTCTGTTTAATAGTCACTGTGTCATCGTTTAAGCTACTATATAGCTATCGTCTAATGGCAAAACATCGATTCCTACTACTAGGTCTAATGGTGCTTTCTTTGTATGATGTAGGTATATATTACCTTGGAACTCAATGCATGTTATTACCATTCTGGTCCAGAAACTCTAGATATACAGGCTTGCTGTCTGAATATGTCATATACCATCACATTCTAGCTGGATTGTGTAATCATTAACACAAGAAATTATCTATTTTTACTTTCCAATTTCCTAATCGATCTCCTGTTTGAGCTTGGATGTACAGGTTTCATATATAAACCAGTAACCAAGATATAAAACGTGGCAAGCCGGATTATTATGTTCTGGACGAACTGGTACTAGACATCCTGGCACGTAAACTCAGCGTCCTTTGTCAAAGCATGGGTCGAGCTACAGGCATGCTGCTCTTGCTGCACGCATGAGCTTTGGCGAACCGCCAGATCGATCTCTGTCTACATTCCTGACATGTCACTACTAAGCTGCAGGTATACTATTTTGCTCACTCATACTACCCTGCATCTGTGTCAATTTCTACTCTGCAGTTTTGGTCATACGCATATGCAAAGAAAAACTACATCCCATGTTTATTATTAATAAGACTGAAGCATCGGAATAGATGATAATATGTATATCTAAAAAAAGGTGTATCGGAAAGAAGAAGAAAGAACGTTAATCTCCCTATATTGCTATATTTTGTTAGCATGTACGAGTAGAGTGCATTATTTTAAAACAGATTCTGTAATACTTTCCAACTGATGAGGAAATCATATTTAAATTGCATTGCCAATATGTTATTTAATAATATCCATGTACAATCCATAAACATGTTACTTCCTCCATCCTAAATTATAAGAAATTCCAAAAATCTTGAAGAGTCAAAACATCTCAAGTTTGACCATATTTATAGAAAATATTATAAAGATTTATAATAACAAATATGTATATTATAAAAATATAATTGATGAAGTATATAATGATACTTAGTTGACATCGTAAATTATTATTATATTATCATATAAGTTTGGTTAAACTTGAGATGCTTTGACTTTCCGAGTTCTTGGAATGCCTTATAATTTAGGACGGAGGGAGTGACAAAGTATTTTATTAGTATAGGAACGTAACTAAATCAAGTAAAATTAACAAACATAGTATATAAACACATATAATATTTAAATTGACCAAAAGTTAACGGAACCTCCACGTTAATTCTCACCAGATATATTAAAAAACCATAAATTTTAGAAATTCTCCAATTATCTTCATCAATAATAAACATTGGTTCTATTTGTTTTAAAAAAATATCCACACCTACCATTATGAAGATGCATGAAGTAACTCTCTAATTTTGCTTCTAAACTACCAACATCTGTCATTACAAAATATATTATAATTAATGAACTAAATTTGTATCTAAATCACCCACTTCCTCAATTGTAAAAGATAATTCAAAATAACTCCCTAATGTTGCATTTCAACCTACACCTCTATCATCACAAAAGATAATTTAAAATAACCATCTAATATTTTATTTGATAAATTATCCAAAAGTGGCATCATGAAAGATAATGCAAAGTAACACAAACATTTGCATCCAAACTACCCATATATGAAATTATAAAGTAAAATCTAAAATATAAACTATCACATTTAATTTGTATCTAAATTACCCACATCATCCATCCTACAAAAATAAAAATAATTTTTTTTAATATCCATAAATGGCATATACTCAAAATTACACACTTTGAGAATTGTTAAATGAAAAGTAAGCATGATTATATGTTCCACCATGTCGACCATGCATGAGGATTAAAATTTATTTTAATAGTTTATCATTAGTGAAAATGTTTATAATAAAGTTGTGTAGAATTCCCTTAGCAAAGGCACTCATAATTAACTTTAAGTTATATTACAATTAATAATGTTTGATATAAAATAAATTCCATAAGTTTTTGTTCATAGTAGCTTTATAAATTTTGGCTAAAATATAGTCTTATCAATATTGGTAATTTAGTTTTAAGCACTTTGTATTTCATAAACATTGCTGCTACAAATAAAATTATATAGGATCCGGCCACCAATCGTGTGGTAATAACGATAGGATCTATGCTATTTTCTAAATAATAATTACGAACCTCTATGAATGTGTAAATCAATGTAAGGTAACCTAGGAATCTTTATTTAAATTACCCACTTATGCCATTAGTAGATACTTAATATATGCAATCCCTTAAATTTAAATCTAAATTACCTTTTATGGCATTATTAAATCTACATAAAAATTATTAATATATTGTATTGCAAAAAATATCTAAATAATTATAAAGCATATATATGTTCTACATTACGTACATATATAAATAGCAATATAATAAAATTTGATGAAATTACACGCACGTCAAATACTTATGATACATGAGAGATAAATATATATGCTATATTTCAGGAATTATGGAAAAAAATATTTCCTACACTAATGATACTAAATTTTTTTTAGAATTATTAATAGCTATGACATATAACTTATACAAATTATTATTTAGATAATTCATACACTTTAACTAAAACAACGATGGTTTTGGTTTACTAGAACCATCAGTATATTATATTGTTTCAGATCGGTGGAAACCTAACTCTTTTTCTCAGGATCTCTTGAATATATTTATTAATAGTATATCCATTACTACATAAATAACTCTTTGGTAATAGAATTCAAACGTCTTGACAAGTGGGGAAGATAGTGTAGACTACATGTGGCTATATCTTCCTATTGTTTGAGATTTCTTAGGTGCAAATAATCATTATACGGCTCTTGAGGTTAGCACAGCTATCCACCCTAGATCTCCCGTCAAGCTCTAAACTAATCTTAAGCAATGTAGTATCAGTGTACTTAAGAGATTAGTCTACGACCAAAAATCCTTATGTAGGGTCAATAAGGTTAATAATTAAAAATCAAAACATAGATTCATGATATCATTATATATAAAAGAAAAACATATCGACCAACAAAAATTGATTAGTTTACCACTATTAAATAGGCACTATAAAGTATCCGGTATCCCTATTGTGTTCGTTACAAAAGGAACAAAGAGAAAAAAAGTATAATTTAATACAAGTACTATTTATTATTGAGAGAGATTAAGTGATAACTAATTCATATATATCTAATATCTTATAAGATTGTAACCCGTGCGAGACCACGGGTTGATGGACTAGTGCTCAAAATCGCATGGCTTTTTGCCTCGTATCTTTTCCAAATTACAGACAGCAACAACTGATCGGGGGTGGGGGAAGTTTACAGGCAGCACAGGCGCGGCGCCCGGCCCCTCACGTGTGAGTAACCCCGCGCACTATCATGGTAGGGATGATGAGCAGCAGCGAGCGAGGGAGCCAGCAGCATGCTCTCGGCGCAGCTCCTGCACTGCCCCACTGCCCCAGAGACGGCAGAGAGATCTCGTCTCGTCGCCCGACGACGGCCCGACCCCTCTGTGATTGAGCCATTAAAATCTCCCGTGTTGCACTTGCAGCAGGCTTTAGGGGGCGTGGGGGCAAAGGCCTGGCGCAAAAGAGGGCTTCTTTTGATGGAGCAGAATGAAAAGAAGAGAAGCGAACAAAAGGAAGCCCCCTGCGGCTGCGCTGGCCCTCCCCTCCCACCGTCGTCTCGTCTCCGACCCTCCTCTCATGGCCTCATCAGGGTACAGACGGATGCGGTGCGGTGGTGAGTGGCATGTGATGGGCGACAGCTTTTGCGCGGCCGCGCGGTCCCGCCACGGGTGACCTGACCTGACCCTTCCCGGCGTGCGTTCAAGATGTCTGCTGAAACTGAATAGGGGGGAAAAATGTGCATGAGGGTTCGTTCAAAGTTGCAGACGTCCTCGTCGTCGTCGTGGGTTCTCCTCCTCTGCTATGCTTCCGTGCTTCGTTCCGTTCGTCTAGCTTTTCTCGCTGCTGCTGCCTCTGCCTGCCCTGTGGCTCTGATGACGACGAACATGCCACCGCCCACCCCGCCCACCGCTGACCGCCCCAGCCAAAGCAGCCCGGTGCTGGCTGCAGCAGAGATCATGGAGGAAAAGCTCTGAGGCAGTCGAGACTCAGCGACTGGCAGAATAATCGTGGATGATCTTGATGATGGCGTGCAAGGACAAGCACAGATGCTCCGTCTTTCAAGAATGTTACCACTGCTGCTGCAGTTATCCATCCACCTCCACCACCGTAAGAAGTGGAGGCCTCTACTCTCTGTAGGCAGTAGTGAGATGAGATGACAAAGAGACTGAAGTATACGCGGCGGGACGCAATGCAACAAAGTCAGTGTGTCCTTTGTGCCCGTGCTGTAGCTCCACTGTTTAGCACCAATCGCCTGACTGATCACTTGCTCAGCTCCCCCTCTCCACAGTGGAGTAGTAAGCAGCTTGCTTACAGTACTCCGTAGATCTGAAAGTACATGAAATCATTTCTCAACTTTGAGAATGCGCAGCTAGAATATAGATGTGCACTTTCACTTTGTTTTCAAGCCCTTGCGAATAGACAGACGGTGCGCTTTGTACTACCTAAAAATAAACCGAGAGCTATAAGTCCTGTTCTCGGCTACTGCTTCTAGCGATCTAGGAGTAGATCGTCCCTGATTTGGTGGTGTTCTTCTTCCGTGACAACGAATCTTGGACTAGTGCCGTGACCAGTTTTGCTCTGACAGAATAAGCGTCCCTGTCTGTCTGCTTCCGTGAAGTGGAGTGGGTTGGTTTGGTTTGGTTGCAGACGGATACAGATATTATAATACTCCTACTACTATGAAAATGAAATAAAACCATCACCTCCAGCGATTGTTGTGACAGCTACCGTTAAGCCCGACGGTACTGCTCATATATCAGCTGGGAAGTCGGTAGTACGGGTAGTAATTTTGTGCAAAGTTTACTCTGACTTTTGTACTATGTACCACCACTACTAGTAACAAACGGGACAGGGAAAAGGACATTGCAGATAAAACTTTACTGTCCAAAAGTTTATTTATGGAAAACGAGAGAGAGAAAGAGAGAGAGAGTAAAGGAGGGAAGTTTCTGTATACTCGAGGGAGGGCCTAATGTAAGATCTCATCTCAAGCACCTTTGAGATACGTTGTCTTTTCACTTTCGCCAAGACCGAAGCAAATGATACCACACGGTAGAAAGCCGTCGCTCGCTTTTCCAACAACACAAGAGCAAGTCAATTGTCCTATCATTTTCCACATTTGTTTTTCCAGCAAAGAGCACACTCGATCAGGGCCTTGCATTGGGGGGTCCGGGACAGATTAGAAGAAGCAAGACTCTCCTCTCCTCCCATTCCTCCTCCTTTTCATGTGCGCGTAGGGCTACACTACACTAACACCAGCAGTGGCACGTACGGAGTACTACGCTTTATATCTTGCGCACTTCTAATTGAGCAAAAAAAAAAAGATAGTAAAGCCATGCCCAGGCTTTTCGTTCCCTGCTCTGTTCAAGCATGCATGCATTCCAGCCAGCCATTTACCCTTGGCAGTACAGTGCTCCTCGAGATCTGTGCTGAGCTAAAACAAGCAGCATGCAGCATGCTTCCTTCCTTTACAGTAATGTCAATGGCAAGTCCCCCAGCTTTGGGTGGTCATTAGTACCGGGTGCCAGCGCTAGAACCCGTGCTAAACAATCGCGTTGCGATGCCACAGGAATCTTTCTGTCAGGCGCTGTTTCAGTGTGAGTGAGTGGGTGAATGTGTAGGACTGTTCTCTGTGGCGTGATTGGTCCTGCAGATTTCTTTGATGGCTCTGAGAGGAAATAATTCACAGCTTCCAGTAAGGGTAGATTTGTTCCCCCACGCAGCGGTTGGGCCTCATTCATTTGTTTCATTCAATGTGCACGTATATGATGTCTGAGGACTGACGCAGGAGGCAGCCCGGCCGGGCCGTGGTAACTTTGCATTGGTAAAAACAAAGGGAGCCGGCCGGCCGGTCGGTAATCTGAGTACTAATAACACGGGTGTGAGCGGTGAGTTCCGGTTCCATCCTGAAGGAATTTTGAATCGTGAAATGAGATCAGTAGTACGAATGCAGAGATAAAACGAACACTAGCTAGTATATCTGCATAGACTGCATGGGGACTAGGAGGGAGAGTGTGGAGTGTGGACGTGAATAGACCGATGTACGTACTCGGAAGAAATCCTAGGTTAACTGGGCAGGGTGTTACTACCAAGCTGTAAAACGAAAATGCAGTCAAGCATGTACTAGTACTGATGTCGCCCGATCAAAGGGAGCATTGGTACTCCTATGTTCGTACGTTACAAAACACGCAACCAGTAGGAGTAGTAGATCGTATACTACTCCTATACTGCATATATATGGTCTAGTCGCACATGCACTCGTTCTCAGGCGATTCGTGGTAGCAAGCTACGCCGAGTGGTAGTTGTAGCGGTGGTTGGGTGTACTTGTCCTCAATCACCGTACTAGCTAGCGCGCTAGGCTGCTCATCAACTGATCATCAGCCATTCATTCATCTCAACATGCAACACGTACGTACGAGTACGACTAGCCAGTCCTACACCATCGATCCTAGTCATAGACGACGACGGAACCCAACCCATCGTACAGTACAGTAGTACGTTTTACCGCGATAAAAAAAAGAAAAGAGGAAAACTCGGCCCCGACACAGGCATCCCAGCGTCCTGATCGATCGAGTCCCTGACAGACCAAACCAGCTCTCGCGCGGCGTCACACAGTGAGGAGGGACTGCGTGCCGCGCGCGGCGCCGATCGATCCACGGACGGGGCGCCCCAGTAGTAGTAGTACAGTACTGTACAGCGGAAGCGCCGGGTGCGTGTGGTCCACGCGGTCAGCCGGCCTGTGCCCGCGGGAGGGGGTATCCTCAGGCAACAGGCATGCATGCAGCGGATCGGACGGCCGCGGACACGGGTGGCTAGCCAGTGGCGACGACCACATGACACGTCTATCCTCCCCAAATTTTTACAATCTAACCCTTTTTTAAAAAAAAATTCACGTTTGGACCCCTGGAGAAACTAATTGCTGAAATAGACCCAGGGCCTGTGCCGCGCCGAGGTAACACAGCTCGACGTCGTGCCCCACGGCGCCGAGCTTTGAGCCCGCAGCCAGCGTGGATCCGACGTGGCTGGGGGCTCGGCGCCATACTGTGTTACCTCGGCGCCGTGCCCCACGGCGCCGAGCTCGGCGCCACACTCCACGGCGCCGAGCTGTATTCCTTATATTCCAGCCAGCTTTCCCACCAACCCGAGGTTTCATCCATTTGTTCTTCCTTGCTCTCGAGTTTTTCCTCTCCTCCACCCACCTAACCTCTTTGAATCGACATTTTGGACCTAGGAAACTTGGATTTGATCCACCGATCTTCGAGACCAAGGTATCCTTCTTCCCCTCCTCATTTTTTATGCATCGATTCGGTCTATATTAGGTGTATTTTGAAACCCTAGTTAGATTTTGACTTAGGGTTTGGGACGATTATTGATTTGTTATTTGCAGTTTGCGACCATAAGATGCCAAGGCGTGGGAAAACTACTAAAGCAAGGTATTCTCTGCTAGGTTTATTTTTTGTTCTATTTGTTTCGGTTACTAGAACGATTTTTTTCTCATTTGTAGGAAGGGCCCGCTGACCGACATCGCATTCGATCCAAAGCCTCTGCCCAGCGGTGTTCCGGTTCCAATGTGCTTTTGCGGTGATCCTTGCAAGGTAGAGATTTCTGAGGATCATGAAACCTATAGGCAGAGGTATTGGATGTGTTCAAATTATGCTTTTCAGCCTACACTTGCTCAGCGTCGTACTAACTTAATGGTCAGAATATACTCTTATACGGAAATCAATTTATATCATATTAAATAATGATTTTGTTTTGTGTGCCTAACTTCTGCATGATTTACAGACCCCTCCACCGCTATGTGACTTTGAGCAGTGGATCGACACTGAGATCAAGGAGTCCGACAAACGTCTTCTGCAAGGTATAAAGGACTGAGACACGGAGCGTCGAGTGGCCTATGAGAAGATAATGAAAGAGGAGGCAGCTGAGAAGGAGCACGAGAAAGAGGAGGAAGAGAGAAGAGGTGCAGCCTACAGGGAGGAGAGGGACAAGAAGGTTGAGCGCGCCCGCCGTACGAAGGCAGCGATGGAGGAGAATCCCGATGCGATGAGGAAGGGAAAGTGGCCTCGTTGCACTCAGTAGTTCTATGTTTTATCCATGAATAACGGCATATATTGTTAAACTTTTAGTTCTTGCTGGCTACCATGGCATACTACTGATTAAGACCGACAAGACGCAGTAAGCTGGACTAGCTAGCACTCCGTTCCAAGGTTTTTGCAAAATCAGAACAACTTTTAAAATCAAAAGTTCAAAACCTATAGTGTAGGCGTGCAGCAAAACCCTCCAATTCGGTGCTTTCTACTCAGATTTAATGCACTGGGATATGTTATGTTGTATTGTAGCTGCAAACAACTTCTCAAGCTTATACTACCAGAAGAGCCCACAGATTGTTAGTTGCAGAGCAATGCAATTGTGCAGCAGGCTAACAGTGACATTGGTCAATTAAGCACACTTATAAGTGATCCTGTTTCCCACAACTGAAGTTACTTCCAAACAATATCACCCAAAAACTTGAGAGCCGGAACACCTCTAATCTCCATGTCCACAAGGGGTGCCTGGATAAACCTCTAACCTCTAATATGGTAGTTATCAACGTATATAAATGTAAATAAATAATTCATGAAATAAATTCGTCAGAGTTTCTCTTGTATGTGGAGCATCAACAATGATAAATAGAGACAACATAATATGATCCAACATATATTCATCCAAATAGCACAAGACAACCACATAGTTCACCATCATAACACAATACGAATAATCCATAATGTCCATACAATCCAAATGGTCCGTAAAGTCCATACAATTCAAATAGTGAACCAAAATAGACAACCACTAGCTCAACTCCACATTGTCACTGCCTCCTAGCCCTACCCTTACCCTTATCAAAAGGGTCGGTGCCTGGAGTGTAGTGAACCGGCGGACGTCGTCTCCTAGTTTCTAAAGGCTGCGAAGGCTGAGTCAGAGGAGCATCATCTAGCTGGGACGGTCCAAGTTCCTGATATCCGCCGTGGTCCTCTTCTTTCTCTGTGGCGTCACCTTGGAAAGTATCTTGAGTCCCACGAGAGGAGCTCTGTCCGCCGTAACCTACAATGTCACGTATCAATTAAATGTGCATATAAGTATATTTACGTGTATTAAAGAAAGACACTTAACTAGACGACATGTAATGAAAGTTTACCTCCGCGAGAAGAAGTGGTCTCCCTCTGTGTTCTCTGTGGACTCGCTACATACTTCATCGCCGCGCTAGTCCCGCAACCACAACGAGCCGCAGCTCGACGCAATCTACGTGCTAGCCTCTGTGATAACAACATGAGCATATTAAGCGTTGTAATATATGCATTGTCGACGAGATAGTCGTTGTGTTGATGAGTACTTACTCCTAGAAAGTTGTTGAGCGTAGCCTCGTCCACGTTTGTCCTTGGAAACCGTTCAATTTCCACTACAGACTGTTTTAGCGCGTTACCCTACAAAAAGAGATAAATTATAGTCATAATGGTAGTCATATACAATGCATTGGCATGAAAAAATTACATAACTTTTTTAAGATCACTTACCACTCGGTCCAAGACAGGTACAGCCTCGACAATCGTCCCTTGTCTTGCTTCAAGATCATAGGACGTGTCTTCGTCATCTGAAGAGTCAATGTCTGCGTAGTCCGTATTTGTCCATTGAGTCTTCAACTTTGTTCGTGTCACTGTCCGGTACCAAGTTAGGTATTGGCGAAAGTTGTAGTCGTTTAGGTGCCCATATCTGATTCTTGCTCTGTAGTGCCATTGCTGATGCATGTCGGTCATTGAACCATGCAACACACCTAAAGAAAGTAAAGGACACAATGGCATTGACAGGCATGGCCCGTATACCCTTGAGCACACTATTAAATGACTCGGCCATGTTGCTAGTTTGAAATTCATACCTCCAGCCGCCATCATCATAGGCCCTTGACCATCTATCTTTTTGACTCATCAAACCATGTAGCCACTGCCTACCTTCTGCATTTGTTGTTGTCTTTAGCAGCTCCAACTTCTCTTCGAAGTAGCAAATCTCAACCATGCGAGCAACCTCCTTGAACAGGCGGAAGTTGTCCTTTGAACTGTCCTTCCGGAGTAAATTCTCTGCAAGGTGGCGAGTGCACCAACGGTGATGCAATGGTGCATACCCCGGAATCTGCTCCTGTACGACACTAAGTATGCCCTGGTGTCTGTCAGATATGACACCAACCTCTCTCACAGGGCCTACAACATGTATCCGAACAAGCCGCAAGAACCAACCCCAGCTGTCTTTGTTCTCCCTCTCTACCAAAGCGAATGCTAATGGAACCAATGCATTGTCCGCGTCACAACCAATGGCTATCAACATTGTGCCCATGTACTTGCCAAGAAGAAAAGTACCATCAATGGACAACACAGGACGACAATGCCTAAAGGCTTGGACACACTGAGGAAAGCACCAGAATGCACGGAAGAATATATCTCTGTCGTCCTTCCATTCATTTGCTTTTGGGATGTACTCGTAATGCATGCCCGGATTAGCTACCTTGATTGCATTGAACAATGCAGGCAGCTTCTCGTACCCCTCCTCCCAATCACCATATATCATCTTCCAGGCACGTTGTTTTACCCTCCATGCTTTGCCATAGCTCACCTCATACTGAAAATGCTTCTCAGCTAGGTCTATGAGCGCCTTCACTTTCAAATTAGGCTGTTTCTGCAGTGTTGTGTAAAATTTTCTAGCAATAAGGGTAGAGATCAACTGTTGATGCTTCTCTTTTAGATCCGTCGTTGCACAAGTATGTGGACCTACAATTTTGGTGATCTTAAACTTCTCACTGTCCTTCTGTTTCCTCGCGCATACCCTCCAATTGCAATCATTTTTCTGACATACCACTGTGTAACGGCGCTCCACATAAGAATGCTGCACCTTGAACGGCCTTTTACGTTTCACAAAATACTCCTGTAACCACCTTCTCAATGTTGGCAAGTCCTTGAAGATCATGCCCTTGAAAATTTCTATGCTTTCCCCATCATCAGGGGCCTCTAACAACTCTTCTTCTCTTGCTACTGCATAAGCACCATGAGAGTGTCTAAGATCGCTAAATTCATACACTAGTGGATCAATATCGGGACAACATTGCCTCATGAGCTCAATCTCTTGTTCACTCAATGCAGCTACAGGACGTTCATCATCGGAACGAACAGCTCTTGCGGTCCCATAAGGCTCCTCTCCATCATCAATCTGAACATCAACACTATTAGATGCGAAGCCTATATGCACCGCAGTGGATGATGAAGGCACACGATGACAGCCAACATTATCAGGAATGTCTCCTACATTTAAATGAGGATGTCATCATTGGAATAACATATTACAAAGGTGGTTTAGAAAAGGTAAAGTGTTACTACAACACTTACTTGGATGATTTTTGGGTCAAAGGGATCTCCTGAGGGGTCGTAGCAACATGAGGTGCAACAACATTAGGGTAGATTCCAACCTCATTTGGAGCGGATTGCGCATCGGGCACCACAACCACATCTTCCACATGCACCTCTGGATTGTGTAACGGAGGATCACATGGTAACGGATCGTATTGTGGTGGTGACAAGCCATGAGGGGATGAATGCCCAATAGGGGATGAATGACCTCCAAGAGTTGGCTCATTGGAGAGGTTCCGCACAATCAAATCCAAACATTGAAATTCACTCTTCATCACAGTATTGACATATGTCTCCCATTGAGCCTCTGATGAGATTGGGACCAAGCGCCTAAATATTTGGCCTGATTTATCATGGTGAACTACCCCCTCAACTGATATGACATTTTTCAATGGAATTGCAATGAAGTTCATCACGAGCCCTAGCAAACAACTCCAAAAAAAGCGGCCGCTCATCGAACATCAAAGGCACCCTTTGCATTCCAACTAAGGTGATATTACCAAAACCATCTTCCGCTTTCTCCACTCTTCCTCCATGATACAGGGTCACTAGGTTATCCATCTAGTTGATATGCACAACACGAAAGTTCTTATTATGGGTAAACTAAATTATCAATGACCTAACTATATATATATATATATATATACCTATTTAGCTATAAATTTAGCAAACTAACTATCTATGTATCTATCTATCTATCTATTTATCTATCCATCTATTTAGCATACTATATATATATATATATACATATATCTATTTAGTTACAAATTTAACAAACTATCTATGTATGATAAGTTAACTACCTATTTGTCTATCTATCATCTAAATTTGTAACTAAAATTTCGAACTACAATTGCTAACTAAAAACACTTAAAAAAAATTACCTAACAAAAAAAGGGATGGCGGTCGGCGGCGGACGGCGAGGCGCCGAGACAGAGAGCGAGAGAGAGACTGAGCGTGCGGCCGTGCGCCGAGCTCGGTGCCGCGGGCTATATCCTAACTCGGCGCCGTGGCGCGTGGCGCCGAGCTCGGCGCCGTGATCTGTGTGGCGCCGTGCCCTATGGCGCCGAGCCCCAGCCACGTTGGATCCACGCTGGCTGCGGGCTCAAAGCTCGGCGCCGTGGGGCAAGGCGCCGAGCTGTGTTACCTCGGCGCCATGTCCCACGGCGCCGAGTCTCTGGGTCCATTTCTGCAATTAGTTTCTCCAGGGGTACAAACGTAAAAATAATTCAAAAAAAAAGGCTAAATTATAAAAATTTGGGTCTATCCTCCCCCGTCCGAACGAAACCAGCCAGATCCGACCAGACCACGGTCCACGGCGCACAGAGACGCGGCGCAGGAGGCAGAGGCAGGCAAGCGCATGCCGGCCGCTCGCTGGACCAGTACCCCACGGAACAGAGGGCCCTCCTCCCGTCGTCCCCGGCTAGCTCCCGGGTCCCGGACTGGCACTGGCCCGTGGGGAGTATACTGTATACTGCCCGTACGCTTCCTGCATGCAGGCACGTACAGGTACAGATACGCCCCCATACGGATCGATCGACTGGCTCTGTATATTTTATTACAATACACCTACCATGTACGTACAGTACGCACTCGTGGTTGCTTTTGTAGCTACTCGGACGTGCTTTTCCTTCGGGCTTCCGGATCCATTCTTGGGAATTGTGTGCAGGGGTGGTGGGGTGGGGTGTGGCTGCGCAGGAAGTGGACAAGGGAACGAAGGAACTTTTGAAGAATCGGCCCAAGCTCTTGCAGCGCATGCATGCACGCAGATGCCTCTAGCTTCTACTAGCATACTGTATCTATCTATGCTACCCAGCCAGCAGCCAGGTATAGAGCCATGGCACGCGTCCGTGCATGTAGCACTGGCTGGCCGCCGTGCCCGTGCCCGTACCCGCGCTCGCCGAGATACGTCCGCCAGTATGCCGACGACGACGGAGCGCCGGAGCGGAAGCGCAGCGCTACCCCTCTGGACGCCTTTTGGGACGATTCCGTCCGGCCCCGCGTCGTTTTCCCGGCGGATCTGCACCGTCGCAGCGGTGGCACACTATAGTATTGCGACCTTCTCCGCCCGCGGCCTTTGCATGCACGGACGCACACGTACGGTCACTCGGGCAGGGCCAGGGGCATGCAGCACGCGCCAGCGGCCAGCCCCCCACCACGTTGTCGCTCTGGGTCGTACGTACAGTGCGTACTACTTAGCACCGCTTTTCTCTACACTTTTCGTCGTCGTCTTCGCCGTGCTCTGCATCCCTACCGTTTCGAAACCGGTAACCGCCGGCGAGCGGTTGGGCGGTTTGGACCGGTAACCGCCCAAACCGGTCTCAAACCGAACGGTTTAGATTTTGAATTCAAATCACACAGTTCATTCGGTTTGGGACCGGTAACCGGTCGGTTAGGGGCGGTTACCGACTGGTTTGGGCGGTTACCGACCGGTTTGGACGGTTACCCCCAAACCAAATTTCAAATTTGAAAAAAAAAAATCGAAAATACTGAAAAAATTCCTAAAAATAGTTCATGATTTGTAGAGTCGAATGGTGTAAATTTTTTTCAAATTGGAGTTCGTTTGCTATTTATTTTGACGCGTACAAGTTTGAAAAAAAAACAAAAACGAACTCCAATTTGAAAAATTTGTACATCATTCAACTCTATAAATCATGAACTATTTTTAGGAATTTTTTCAGCATTTTCGATTTTTTTTTTCAAATTTGAAATTTAAAATCAAACCGGAACCGAAACCGGGGGCGGTTTGTCGGTAACCGGTTACCTACCGGTTTGAAAAAACCCTGCTCACAATAGTCACACACACTGCATGCCACCGTCTCCTCTCCGTCTCTCCATCGGGCATAGAAAACCCGGCGCTTTGCAGAAGTTTCTTGCATTCTTTTTGTTTCGTCTCGGTCCTTGCGAAGCTTTCCACGCATTTTTTAAACCCCCATGCTTTGTCGACGCCGGCCGTCGCGGGGATCGATGGCTATATTCCTCCGGCAGCCCAGCTAAACAAACTTCTACAGGCAAAGATTCGTTTCCTTGGCACGTTTACCGTCGCTTTTTGTACCTTGTTGTCTAGCTACAGCTTGCATGTGCGATCTACTGCAGATGCTTCTTCGGGGCGCTACTGTTAGAATATTAGACAATTTCCATATCATTTTAATTTTATAAATTAATATTACTATGATAACATATAAAAGATTATTTATTAATGAGATCATGACGTCAACCATATTCTTAGCAACATGAAACATGTTGATATCAAAAACATGAAAACATGATGTATGAAACATAACATAAAAATATAGCATATATTTCATAAAGAAAACAACTACTGAACTGCATATGAAACTTATATTTCATAAAGAAAACAACTACTGAACTGCATATGAAACAATATAACAGAACTACATAAACATATCCGCAGCAAAATATGACACAACATAACTGTACTACTGAAACAGAGAGCAGACAACTTATGATACGGCATAACAGAGCAGGTGAAACATATTCGCGACAACTGATGAAACAACATGAATGAACTATTGAAACAAACAGAAACTATACGACGGAAAACAGAGACGAGATGAAATGGACATACCCGCTCATCTGCGCATCATCCGATGTTTCCCTTGTCATATCGTAGAGGAAGAAGACATTCTCTTTGCCGGGTAGAAGAAGAAGGTGTTAACCGGGAAGAAGACGATGTCCACCACTAGGAAGAAGACAACGGCGGCAGCACCTTGGGGAAGACGATGACGGTTGGCGGCGGCGTCACCTCGAGGAAGAAGATGGCGGACAACGACGACTCCTCCGGGAAGAAGACGGTGGACGGCAGCGGACGGCGTCACCTCCAGGAAGAAGAAGACGGCAGCGAACGGTGGCGTCGGTCCTTCGGGCAGTCGCATAGACGCTCCCCAAAAACCTAATTGTCGATCCCCCGTGCAAGGTCTCGAACCGCAAGGGCTCCGAGGGCACCTGCCGTCTCGCTTCTCTGTGCGCGCAGAGTTGCGAGATGGAGATTGCAACTAGCAGCGGAATCGCGTTCTGGAAATTGAGTTCTGTTCGGAACCGTCTCGAGTTCTAATCGGGTGGGAATATATCTCCCACAGGGGAGACCAAGGGGCTGCGCATGAGACAGAGGGACATGCGTGCATGGAGGCATGGGTGTGTGGGAGAGTGAGAGTTGCGCAGGAATAGAAATTGAAACTCATGTAACTCCTGTAACTCCCTCCCATTAGTGGCTATTAAAATGTTAATTACCATGGCACGCATGCTCACTTGCTTGCCTTCTTAACTTCTCAATTAAAATAGATTAAAATCCACCTTTTAAGTTAAGTCAATGTCTCTTGGACTTCCAATCCGGTACAAGTAATAAAATACACAATTACATACCCATAGAGCTTATTGATTTATTGAATAAATAAATGGGGCTGGGCCATAAATAAATCCAACAATCCCCACCAAGCTTTAGGGTTTGTAACCGTGTAATTTCAGAATCATAATTCTTTGATATACCAGTTTTTCGATGGAGACGGTTAAGTTGAACATCCACCTAGAACAAGAGTTTCACTCAGTCACAACTGAACAATGAACTATGCCTTGAATTGACAGTTTTGTGCGATGTGAGATTCACTCAAGTCCTTTGCTGATACTTGGCTGCAAAAACATCCCCGCTGTTTTGAAGCATATAAGTCACACTTCAGTGCCTTTCATGAGTATTTAGGAATTGCCCAAATTCCATAGACTATGACCAGTATTCTGACTCACATAGGTGTACTCCTCATCAGATGTTCTGTAGGACAACATCTCACCTTTGGAATACATTAAGGTAAATACCATCCTGCCTTACAGATAGGAAAGATGCGCATCAGAAATGAGTCAAGAAAGAGATCTTTCCTCTCATCTACTCCTAGCTTGTTTCACCACTCTACTTTACGGGATCTCCAATTACATAGAGCAGGTTACCACCATAGTAGATTTCATATGGGTCTCATACCCATTTCCCTCGATGCACCCTCTATCACATTTCGTGATAGTCCCTTGGTGAATTGATCTGCCAGATTATTCGACGTATGGACATAGTCTACCGTTATAACTCCAGAGGTTTTCAACTTTCTGACAGATTTTAATCTTCTCTTAACATGCCTTGTAGACTTCATGTTATTCCTGGAACTGTTAACCTTTGTAATCACGGTCTGGTTGTCACAGTTCATGGAAATAGTCGGAATTGATTTTTCAACCACCGGTAAATCCAATAGGAAATCACGTATCCACTCAGCCTCAGCCCTAGCAGTGTCAAACACTGTGAGTTCTGCTTCCATTATAGACTTCGTTAAGATAGTCTGCTTGCAAGACTTTCAGGAAACAGCGCCACCTCCAAGCAAGAACACATATCCGCTCGTGGCATAAAGCTCATCAGCATCAAAGATCCAGTTGACATCACAATAGCCTTCCAGCACTCTATGGTTACCAGTATAATGAATACCATATGTCATAGTACCTTTCAGATAGCGCAATACTCTCTCAAGAGCACGCCAATGATCATCTCTCAGCTTTAACACAAACCGGCTCAGCTTGCTCACAGCATATGAGATGTCAGGCCTCGTTGCACTAGCAAGTTACATCAGTGAGCCAATGATCTGGGAGTATGTCAACAGACCCTTGATATTCTTCGATTTTTCCTCAATAGCATACTAGAGTCATAAGGCGTGGGAGCAGGGTCACAGTCACTAAACCCAAAGCGACTTAACACCTTTTCCACATAATGGGACTGTAACAAAGTTACCCCACCATCACCTTCTCTAATAAGCTTGATGTTGAGAATCACATCAGCTTCTCCTAAATCTTTCATTTTGTGAGGACCTGATTAGCCTAGAGGGGGTGAATAGGCCTGTTTAAAACACTTAGCAACTTTCTGTTAGCACAGAGGCCGGCACTGCTGCTCTAAGGGGCAACACTGCTGGTCACCTGGACAGACCTGAGCACAATTCAAAATGTATAACTCAAATGGAAATTGTGCTTGAATAGAAACCTTCCTAGAGGTGTAAGGAGCCTCTAACATCACCTGGAAGTGGTAGCAACACACCCACAGAGTAGATCGGATCCAAACCCTAGAAATCACCTTGCAAGCAATATATATCAAAGTAAAGTAACAAGCACACGGTGACACAAGATTTGACCCGTGGTTCAGCTCGCCACTAAGGCTTGCCTACGTCCACGTTGTTGAGGTGCGCCACACAAGGCTCAAGCTTGCCAAAAAGGCTTGCTCTTTCCTCGGTCTCAAGTCAAGAGAATGAACTTTTGAGATGAGGGGAAATGTATTAGCAATATGATGTGGTTACAAACCTCCCTAGGCTGCCACACAAAGGAGGCAAGCTCAAGGGCGACGCCTAGCCGGCTAGGAGCAAAGCTCCAAGAGTAACAAACTCAAACCGCCGGCCACCACGCGAACCAAATGCTTGTAGGAGTTGAAGATCCGAGGGAGAAGCTTCTTCTCAAGCTTGGAGGCTCAGTCTCTCAAAGGTTGATTGCAAATCAATGGAGGAGAGTGGTTGAGCACCAAGGGAGAAGGGAGAATAAGAAGAGAGCTTCTCTATTCTGTTTCATGAAGTGAGAAAGAGAGAATGACAGAACTAGCCGTTGGGGGAGAGTGAGGGGGTAAGAAATACCCCTCCACTGTCTAACGGGCAGAACTAGTCGCGGCAGTGCCGGCCTTGGGCCCGGCACTGCCGGCCTGGCAGACACAGCAAAGGTGTGATCTTCGAATAGCTGGCTATTTTGCCCACTATATATGTGGAGGTGTGATGTATTTGGATAGAGATTGCATTTGGTTCACTTATTGGCATGTGTGTTGAATCCCTCTTAATAGTACGACATACCTAACTTAATTTCAAAGTATAAAATGAATTTAAACTAATTTGAGCTTGTTGTCATGCACTTTTGTAATTGGAGGGGTCCGCCAACCTATTTATCAACCTCCTTAAGTTTAACCTGCTTGTCATACTTGTAAAGTCTCATTAGTTCTCTAATTGCGTTGTCATGTGACCAAAACCTACTTAAGGCTTGATTGCACTTTCAATCTCCCCTTTTTGGTGATTGATGACAACATATTTAGAGCATACAAAAGTGAAGCAATAATCTGAGACAATGCAAGTCATGTGTGTAGGAGCTCCCTCTAAATGTGTGAATAGGAATTTGAATTTTCAATTTGGCATGAAAAGTCAAGATTCACACATTGGAGTGAAATAGTGCTCCCCCTACATTCATGACTGCTGTGGGGTGCTGAAAAAGGTGTCACAAGAATATACGTGATGATACAAACCTGTCTCAAACAACAGTCCGACACTGCCAGCCTAAAGCCCGGCACTGCCGGCCTAGCTACCAACAGCAAGGCTACGGAAGCTAGCACACGACCACACAGCAAGATATAAATATAAACTAAATGCATACTAAGACAAGCATGATATAAATGAGAGAGTACATGTCCACAAATAACACAAATCAAGTACTTAAGTGGAAATATTACAATAAAATAGTTTTGAATGTTGCTCTCTCATCTCACTAACTAAAACTAAAGATAACTAGCTGCAGCTCCTCCATGACCGTCAAAGATTGTTGTACCCCCTTCACTTAGTAATTCTCCCCTTTGGCAACAAGTCATCAAAAAGAGAAGAAATACATAGCAAAAAAAGTACAAACTAGTCACTATCCTCATCCATATGGTCATCATCATCATCATCATCTTCATCTTCATCTTCATCTTCATCAGCATCATAATCATCATCATCAGGGGCTGTGAAGTGAACACTAGGAGCTAAGGCACGCTTACTGCACCTCCGAGTCTACGGCTACTGAATCTCCTCATCATCATCCTCATCATAGGTAGACTCCTCACTGAGCTCTGGTAGAGGTGTAGGTGGAGGTATCTGCCTGAGGCCCTGCTCCTGTCTAAGTTGTCTGATCTCAAGTCTAGTCTGGTAAGCATGATCATTTGCATAGCAGATGTCAGCAAAGATCTTCTTCAGAATCCTACCAAGCTTACCCTTCTTCCTGCCTCTGGTAGCTGTTACTCTAGAGGACTCAGGGTGATCTGGAGCTGATGCCCTGGTGCTATCTCTGGGAGGAGTCACTATCTCCTGAACAACAGTAGAGTGAACTACCTTCTCTACTCTGTAAAGCTCATGGACTGTGTCCCTGCTGTAGATCCGGCCTGTCACTGTCTCGATGATAAACATCAGGTAAGGGGCATAAGGAAGCCCCTTTCTAGTATCCTCTGCTGCAATGCATATCTCATCCCACAGAAAGCGAGCCACTAAAAAGGGTGGTGCTCCACCTCTCATCCTCAGCACATTCTTGGATGTGGCATAGAGGTTTGAAGCAGATCCCACCTTGGGATAGAGAGTGGTCCTGAAGAGATTGTTCAAGATATAGTACTTGCTCCTCAATCCCTTCACAGGACCATCTGCATTCTCAGGCTTAATGTAGAGATGTGAGATTTCTTCATTTGTCAAGCTTCTCTCATCATGAATGTTCATGCACTCTCTATCATCCTCTCTAAAGCTAAGAAGATGGGCAAAAGTCACATAATCAAGCTTATAGTGCATGCCCTCTGTCATCCAATGCATCACCATGTTCTCTCTGTCAAGATAGTAAGTGGAATAGAACTGATGAATGATCTCTGTGTTTCAGTCATTCTGGAATTCCATCCAGTGATACATGTCAAGATCCCTGCACTGATCAATGACTCTGTCAAATACAGGGTCTTTCTTGTTTTCCAAATGCTCCCAATCAACATACTTCATCTTGATGATATTGGGCTTGGCAGCATGGAAGAGGACAGTGGAATAGTAATCAGAGTGAAATACATTCCAAAACCTGTAGTCCACTCCCATGTCCTTTGGCACATCATAAGGATAGATGACCCTTTGCTCTTGGACTAACCTCCACGGATTTTGATAATTTACCTTTGGCCTTGCACGGTTGTCCTGAGGCTCTCTGACATGAACCTCCTCAGGATGCTCAATGAGGTAAGAACCATCAAATAGACCCAAATCTGGAGGTGTCCTAGGACAAGCACCCTCCATTATGGTTCTCCCTGTCCTTTGTAGCTCACTCTCCTGACTGATCCTCTGCCTCGGACTCAGGCCATCATCAGCACCATCTCTGCCTCCTCTGCGAACATGGGCCTTTGTCCTTGGCCCCTTTCCTCTGACATTGCTTGATCCTCCGACATCCATCTATGCATAAAAAGGAGAGAATGTTAAGTTGCCGCACTTAGAATAGTGACTGGAAACCTAGCAGAGAGATTCAATCAAAAACGAGAGTCTATGGTTGATTGGAGGAGCAAGTGCATTGGTGTTGCTGCCCAGAGCCCGGCACTGCCGGCTTGGTGCAGACAGCACCTATCCTTGCTCTTCCAATCTACCATGGAATCTGGGTTTTGACTAATTCTAAGTACTAGAGATACATCTCCATACATAATGCAACTACTAACAACCTAAATCCCATCTCAAAATCCGTACATTGCATAGATCGAGCCAAGTTAGGGTTTCATTGTTATTACCTTTGAAAGAGAGAGAAAAGGACAAAGAAGGTCGGGCTTGAATGGAGCTTGACGTAGGGAGGAAGATCCTCCACACCTCCTCCAATGGCAGCACCTCCGAAGGGCAGCACTGTCGGGGAATAGGAGAGGGACCTCCGGGCTCCCTAGGTCTCCTTAGGGTTGAGAGAGAAGAGGGGAGGTGTTTCTGTTGGGGGGATATGACTTGGGATGAAGTCCCCTCGGATCTAGGGTAGGAAATAAAGAAGAACCCGAGGGATAGGACTTGGGCCCGACAGACTCGGTACCCTTAAGTCGCGGCACTGCCGGACTAGGCCCGACACTGCCGGGCACCCTGACACTGCTAGGCCAGGGGCCGGTACTGCTGGCCTAGCCAGGCAATGAGGGTCTATGCCACTGTATACTATATGCTTATGCACTTGTAGACACATACCCCTTGCCATGTGTTGGTCAGTAAGCAAATCAACAATCATACTATGACCAACACATTCAAGTTTCTTTTAAAATTGGATTTGAAGCACATTATTGAAATTTTCAAAGTTTTGCCTAAGTCGCTAGGTGGACAAACAAATGTGTGCTATAGTTCAAACCACGTTACGAGAATCAAGTATATTTAGCTCACTACGCAAAGCACAAAACCTTGTCTCATCGAGAGGCTTGGTGAAGATATCGGCTAGTTGCTTTTCGGTGCTCACATGGCGAATTGCGATATCTTCTTTTAATTCGTGGTCTCTCAAGAAGTGATGACGGATGTCTATGTGTTTGGTTCTAGAGTGACTAACTGGGCTATTTGCGAGTTTGATGGCACTCTCGTTGTCACACAAGAGAGGTATCTTGGTGAATTGACATCCGAAATCTTTTAAGGTTTGCCTCATCCAAAGTAGTTGAGCACAACATGCGCCAGCTGCAACATACTCGGCCTCGGCGGTGGAAAGGGCTACACAATTTTGCTTTTTAGAACTCCAAGACACTAGGGACCGTCCAAGGAATTGACACATCCCCGTAATAATTTTTCGGTCTACCTTGCAACCGGCGTAATCGGAATCCGAATACCCAAGTAGATCGAACTTAGAGCCCTTAGGATACCATAAGCCAAGGTTAGGAGTGAAAACTAGATATCTCAAGATTCTCTTAACGGCTACTAAGTGGCACTCTTTCGGGTTAGCTTGAAATCTAGCACACATGCACACACTAAGCATTATGTCTGGCCTAGATGCACATAAGTAAAGGAGAGAGCCAATCATGGAACGATATACCTTTATGTCCACGGATTTCCCTCCTTCATCAAGATCAAGATGTCCATTGGTTGGCATGGGAGTCTTGATTGGCTTTGCATTCACCATGTCAAACTTTCTCAACATATCATGGGTGTACTTGGTTTGGCATAAGAAAGTCCCTTCCTTAAGTTGCTTGATTTGAAAATCGAGGAAGAACTTTAGCTCACCCATCATAGACATCTCAAATCTCTTAGTCATAATCCTACTAAACTCATCACAAATGGATTGGTTAGTACTACCAAATATTATGTCATCGACATATATTTGGCACACAAAGATATCATTATTGACTTTATGAGTGAAGAGAGTAGGATCCTCTTTGCCTATTTCAAAGCCTTGTTTGAGTAAGAATTCCTTAAGACATTCATACCATGCTCTTGGTGCTTGCTTAAGCCCATAGAGCGCCTTATGGAGCTTGAAGACATGATGTGGGAACTTGAGATCTTCAAAACCCGGTGGCTGCTCAACATAGACCAACTCTTGGATAGGGTCGTTGAGGAATGCACTCTTCACATCCATTTGATATAGCTTGAAATCATGGTGAGTAACATAGGCTGGAAGCATTCGAATTGCTTCAAATCTAGCCACTGGTGCATAAGTCTCTTCAAAATCTAAGCCCTCCACTTGAGTGAACCCTTGAGCAACCAGTCTTGCCTTGTTCCTTGTCACCACGCCTTGCTCATCTTGCTTGTTGCGGAAAACCCATTTAGTGCCAATCACATTGTGTTGACACCGTTTTTGGACACGTGTCAAATGGGCTGAGGCTTGACTGGTCAGCGGCCGTTCTCCATCGGCATCGGGAGTCGATATTGCTGATGGAAGAGTGCTGCGGGAAGACCAAGTGTGTTGCCGGTGGAGGCTGGATGATCTTTGCCGACAAAGGTTAATTGGTGAAGTCTTGCTGAAGCTGATTGCCAATGAAGAGTCATTGCCGATGGCTGATGAAGAGTCATTGCCGATTGCCGATGAGGGGTCATTGCCGATGGCCGATGAAGGATGGTTGCCGATTGCCGATGAAGGGATGATTGGTGAAGACAGTTACCAGCACAAAGTCGCTGATCGGAAATGTTGTCGATTGCCGATCGGGAAAGTGTTGCCGATGCCGTTTGGCGAAACTTAGCGCTTGGTGGCAGCAGAAGGTTACCGGTGGTCAAAAGAGGGAAGGCGCGGATTAAAGGGATTTGCCGATGGAAAGTTTTCATCGAAGAGGAGAATAAGGAAACTGGTGTTTTGTACCAGTATTATTATAGTAGTTTGAGTCCGACTCTTGCATGAGTTGTTTATCTTCCTTTAAAATAGGTGTGTTTGTTTAGGAAATAAATATTGTTATCCGACTCCTGCGCGAGTCAGTTTCCTTTAAATTAGGAGTTTATTTTAGGAAGGATATGTGTTGTGTCTTTGTACAACTCTCCATGCGGGAGTATAAATATGTGCCCGAGGACTATGGAATAAAAAATCAATCCAATTCAAAACAAACCAATTTTATCTTATTCTACTTTTTATCGCAATTTACCCTTTTGCTGCATTAGCTGTAGTTTTTTCAACGAGTTCTTCAAGCTTTCGACGGGCTGCATCATCCTGATCTCCGTCAAATCCTTGCTAGTTCCGCGTGGGAGTACCTCTGAGCTTTGGCAATCCGAGCGCATCGCTGTTTGCCTCGTTCAGCTCTGCTCTAGTTATCCTTGATCAATCTGAGCCTTGACGTCCGGGCGCATCGCTGTCATCTCGTTCGGTTTGTTCTAGTTATCATCCTTGTCGATTGGTTGGTCAAATCGACTGGCACGCCTCCGAAATACCGAGCTTTGGGTAATAGCCCGAGGTGTTCACAGATCTGACGCTTTTTGTGTCAACACATTGGTATTTGGTCTTTCCACCAAGGACCAAACTTTATTTCGCTCAAAGTTGTTGAGCTCTTCTTGCATAGCCATCACCCAATCTGGATCATCTAGAGCTTGCTCAACCTTGAGAGGTTACAAAGAGGAGACAGAGGAGTAAAATTGACAAAAAATTGCCAAATGAGAACGAGTGGTTACCCCTTTTCGGAGACTCCCAAGTATGTTGTCAACGGGATGATCTCTTTGAATTGTTTGCCTCAATCTTGGTGTTCTGTGGCTTCTTGTTGGTCAGCTTGGTCATCATACTCATAATCTTCAAAGATAGGTTGTAGGTTCCTTGGAGTAGCAGGTGAGGGGCTAGCTGTTGCATGTCTGCTTGGTCCGACAGTGCCGGCCACAGGCACAGAGGCCTGACTAGGGAGCATTGTTGGCCCTTCTTCTTCGAGTCTTGGGGCAGTAGCTTCTTTACTTTGAGGTTCCACTTCTATGGCCTGGATTTCTTGTGGCCTAATGTCACCAATAGCCATGTTCTTGATTGCTTCACATGGTGGTTCCTCATTACCTACAATCACTTGATCAATTTACTCTACTTGAGAGCCATTAGATTCATCAAATGTCACATCTATCGTGATTTTAATTTTCCCTAAGATCTTGTTGAATACGTGATAGGCATGCTCATTTGATCCATAACCAAGAAGAAAACCTTCATCAAATTTAGGTGCAAACTTAGAGGTTTTGGGCTTCTTATTAAGTATAAAACACTTGCACCAAAAAACTCTAAAGTATGACACCTTTGGTTTGTTATCGGTTAGAAGCTCATATGAAGTCTTCTTCAAGATCTTGTGTAGATAGAGCCGATTGATGGCATGACAAGCGGTGTTGACGGCTTTGGCCCAAAAGATATCCAAAGTCTTATACTCATCTAGCATTGTCCTTGCCATGTCAATGAGTGTCCGGTTCTTCCTCTCTACTACACCATTTTGTTGAGGGGTGTATGGAACTAAAAATTCATGTTTGATGCCCTCATCATCAAGAAACTCCTCCACTTGAGTGTTCTTGAATTCGGTTCTATTGTCACTACGAACTTTCTTGATTTGGAAACCGAATTCTCTTTGTGCTCCTCTAATGAAGGTTTTCACCTTATCTTGCACTTGTGTCTTATCATACATGAAAAACACCCAAGTGAATCGAGTAAAATCATCAACAATAACTAAACCATGTTTGTTATCGTCAATGCTTATGTAGGCCACCGGTCCAAAGAGATCCATGTGAATTAGCTTCAATGGTTGCTTGGTGGAGACAATGCTCTTTGATGGTTGAGGTGCACCTGTTGACACCGTTTTTTAACATGTCAAATGGGCTAAGACTCGCATTGATCGGTGACCGTTTTCTATCGGTATTAGAAAGTCATCGGTTAAGATTACCGATGAGAATGAGTGCTGCAAATGAAGATGAGTTTGTTGCCGATGGAAGCTGAATGATAAAGCAGGAGTTACCGATTAGAGAATATCACCGATAAAGGGATAGTGCCGATGGGCGTAGGGTGACGTGGCAGTTGACGTCAGCAGAAGGCTGCCGATGGCAGTAGAAGGAAGTTGCGGATTGAAGAGATCTGTCGATGGAAGGTTTCATCGTAAAGTGGGTAAGGAAACTGGTGATTTTTATACCAGTATTATTATGGTAGTTTGAGTCCGACTTTTGCACGAGTCGTTTATTTCCTTAAAAAATAGGAGTTTTTGTTTAGAAAAGGTACGAGTCGTATCCGTGTACAACTCCCCATACGGGAGTATAAATATGTGCCCAAGGGCCACGTGAGAGATAATCAATCATATATCAAACAAATCTATTATTCTTATTTACTTTTCCAGTAACTCTACTTTTATCGCATTAGATCTAGTTTATCTACGAGTTCTTCAAGTCTCGACGGGCTGCATCTCCTCGATCTCCGTCAACCCTTGCAAGTTCCGCGTTTGAGCAACCTGAGCCTTGACGTCCGGGCGCATCGCTGTTATCAGGACTTGTATCGGTGGTGTGAGATTGATGGTCCTTGAATTGTCTTTAACCATGAGGCGAATGGTGCTCTTTCAATGTATCAGATGCGTCCGAAGAAGTTCCTATGGTGTTGGGTCATGCTGCGTTTCCAAATTGTAGTATGCTCTTTTGAATGATTAGAGGGTAGTCCTCCGACAGTGATCATTGTTGTCACTTTGTTTTGACATATTGAAACTGAACAATCATGGAGACTATAGATTGGAAGTGAAGAAAGGTACTAGGGAGTTTTGGATTTCCTCTAATTAATGCATATTTCTTAGTGTTGTAAATAAAAATATAGTTATGCTATCAGACTAATTGAATCCCTTCCCCTTAAAAAAGAATGACCATGTTTGTTTCGTTAAAATTTGGTTTATGTTGAATGCTTATGCTGATCTGTTATGATAGGAAAACATTATTCATTCGTCGAAAAAGAGTGATGAAATAGTGCTGATAAACAGGACCAATAGTATGTGCCATCATAATCAGCGGCCAAGCACTTCATTATTTTTTATATAAATAAAGAGATATTTGATACGTTGTTGCGAGGATTATGGATGATTTTGGCTCGAATTAGAACAAAAAATAATTACTTACATGAAGGGATAAACTTTTGTAAATGAATGTTAGTATATAAAGTTTCACGCTGATGTGAATAACCAAATACATGTTAGTGGATGACATAGTTGCCTGACGTGAATAGCTTGAATCGAAGAGATGACATCATAATCGCGCGCATGTGTTAACCGGCCGTTGATGTAGATAATTGCATGCAAAAAATAGACATGCTAGTGAGGTTTTGTAGATATAAGATATACTCCCCTTAAGTCAATTTTTAAAAAACTTGATTAAGTTTACAGAGAAAAGCCAAGATATTATCATTTGATACATGATAACTATATTTTTCATAATAGAGTAACGTTTAGTTGCTGTCACACACTTTTATATACATTTGATTTTTTGTAGCCATAGATAAGGCAGGAACTCCAGCGGGATTTTTTTTTTTAAAAAAAAAGAACGCCGCTATTGCACTGCAATCAAATTGATATACCAAACTGTTGGCCATTACTAACATCTTCCAGGACATCAACGGAGCACAGCGATTTGCAGGTTCGGCAGGTGAACGCGAAACTCTAGATGTCGCGATGCTTATAAAACCGTCTCAGGCGTCACTAACGTGGAGTGTCAGTCTCGCTCAGCGCGCGCTGCAGCAATGCTTTGGGCCCGTCCATCCGTGTCCGTTGAAGCTAGGGAGGGAAACTCCCGAAGACGACCGAGTTGGACAAGCATCATTCATCAGTCTCACTGTGGAGCTGATAATAAATGCCCGCAAATGCCCCGGCGACGGTCTGGCCGGCGTACGTACGACGCCTACAGGAATTGGATCAGCTAGGGACGCTGCGGGACGTTGAATTCAAATCCGTTTCGAAACCCAGCGCTGCGGAGGAAGAGGACATCCGCTGGCACGCTCCTGAATCCCACGCAAGAGGACCGCGCGCGGGCAGTCACAGTCACAGTCACAGGGGGTCACTGCAGGCAGGCAGGCTGCCGCGTGCACAGGCCATAAACGCCGCGGGCGCCCAGCGGCGCGCCCGCTGCCACCATGGGCTGCCTCCCTCGATCGATAGATGACCGTCCGCGCGAGGCGCATGCGGGGCGGAGTGCTGCAGCGAGCGAGGCTGCGACTGCGAGGGTAGGCCGCTGCATGTTGAGCCTGAAAGCGCCGTGGCCAGGAGCCCCCGAATGGCAAACCAACCCCTATTGATGATCCGGGCATCCGGCTGCGGCAGCGCCTGTGCGCGCTCCAGGCACGCCCACGCGCAAGATTAGGACACCCGTTTCGGCTTGGAACACGCTAGCTCTAGGCTGCTTGCAGTTCCGAGCAGGCGCGTCCACGGCTGTGCCGCGCGCGGTGTGCCCTGGTGTGGCGTTTGACAGGAGCTCTCGACCACCTGTTATTTGGTCGGGGCAACGGAGACGTTGTTTCTCAACCCACCAGTGACCATAAAACAGACTCTTATGTTTCCTTGAATCCATTTTTTTTCAATTTCTCGGCCCAGATGTACCTCCATATAATTCGATTAAATCCATAAGTTCGACAAATTTGTTGGATTCATTTGTTTCAGTGTCCCGTTATCTTACCTACTGTACTATACTCCCTGCATACACATAAAACAAGTCCTTTTGAACAGAAACATGGGCTCCAAAGCATAACTTTGACCGATTATTTTTATTAAAAAATATTTTTTATTATATATATATGAAAGTATTTTTCAAGACCAATCTATTAATATGTTTTTTATATTTCTAAACTTAATAACTTAAACGTTATTAATTATTTTACTCAAAACTTTTTTAAAACGACTTATTTTATAGGTATGGAGGAAGTATTTGAGTCCTTATAATTAAACGTTATTTCTATCCGATAGAAATTCTTTCGGGCACCACAATAATTTCGAGTCATCAAAATCAATGGTTTATGTTACTCTAATTTTACTACAATTGATTGTGAGCCTTTATTTAACACTTTCTAATTCATGCCGAATGATGTTTCCTAAAATTATTTTAAATTTCAAATATGGACATCAACTCTAAAATCGACTATCTTACTAATAAACAATTCATATCAAATCAAACTATTGATTTTAGTTAATGTTTTATTATAGTTTTAGCTACTTATTAACCGTATTCGTGCGAACAGTTTACTTTAATCTAAACCATAGGTAATCATATTTTTTAATATTATTATTAAAACATGATATTTTTTTAATATATTGTAACTCTATCTTATCTGTCGTCGAACTAGAATATAAATTAAAATAATCTTCAAAAAATCCTATAAATTAAAATATTCTTCAATAAATGTTCATTTTTATGGGCGAAGATCTACTTAAATGCAAACGATTTTAACTTGTTTCACTAAAAATCAATGAAAAAATTATGATTGCTAATATAAAGAGGGACAAGAATCAGAATCATGTGAAACTAGCTAACTGTCTTTTCTCATTCCTAAGCACAAAATGAGAAACAATTCTAGTGACTCAATTAAAACATTTCTTGTCTCATTTGTCTCGCAGTGATCCGATTTTAAAATAAAAAATGTTTCTGATTGCCAAATATAACCTATGTTGTCATAAATCGGGATTGAACCCTACTCTAAAAACATATTAGTTACACTGAGCGAACACTAACGTAAGTATAAAAAAAAATTTGGTTAATTTATGCTCACATCCATAGTTGACTTGATTAATAAACACAATCAACATTAGAGGTTAAAACCATAAATATTTCAGTTACGGTAATCCAATTTGTATATGAAACAAATACATATGATGTTGTTTTAAAATCATATCCACATGATTTGCCCTATGCACGTCATTTTCATGGGCACAATCGACAATTGAAATTAAAGGTGGCAAAACCATCCTGGAGGTGAATATTTTGTTTTCTTAAAAATATTCATAAGATTGGCAATATATGATCTCTCCCTCTATTTTAAATGGTAAGTTAGTTTAGTTTTCTCTTCATGAATCCAAGTTATGTAACTATGATAAAGTTTATAAAAAATGTTAATCTATAATACAAATAAACAATATTAAAACATAATTTATTTTATATGTAATGATTTTTTTGATATTATAGATGTTTATGTATCTATAAACATGATCACAACTAAAGAAAATTCACTTAGAATAAATCTAATTAAATGATTTACAATTTGGATAATCCCTTCTCTCCAAATGTGTCATTACGTGGCGCGTGATGGCAACAAACAGAGTCTGGGCAGTAGCGAGTGCAGTAGTAGCTATAGGTGAGGTGTGGCCTCATTTTTTTAATCAATTTTCATCACTGGTTACCATGCATCCATGCTCAAGATAATTATACCACCCACTTTCATCGTCGTAGCATAAATTGGTGGCGGTGATAAGGATAAATTTGTGACTAGCAGTGGCAATATTTGTGTAGGACTCCCTTCTTTTTCTCCAATGAGGACACTTGTGATAAGAATGAGAGGCACTATCCCACATTTACACTCGCAACCATTGGCCAAAGGTGTCTTCTTTCTCTCTAGTGAGGCTTCTAACGCCAAGGAGGCGTCTTATCAGTTTTTGTGGTTTTTTCCGTAAATATAGCGTTGCACTACTCTAGGAAGCCGGTGATAGCACTCTAGAGACAAGAAAGTATACTTGTTCGGGACAGAACCCTACATCCAGTTTCAGAGGGTTGAGTTCGTGTTCCTCGATTCTAAGATGAGGAGCTTACAAAGGGGTGTTCATAAGCTAGTGTTCTAGAGTTCTTGGTGGTAGAAGTCAATCGTTTGGAATGTTGTCTGGCTCCCCTTATATAGTCTTGAAGGTTGGGCGTCAATGTAGAGAGAGAGTATAGAGCTCCCTGACCTAATTGGTTGAGGGTCTAAAAGGAGGGGGAGGGCGGTCGGCTTGGTCAATGGCTCCCTCATGTACTGTTTTGCCCCTTTTGGCATGCCTGGATGTAGTTATGGGTTCTTGCTCTGCACGCCAAGGAATGATGTGTTGTGACATCATAGTTTCACTTATGGTTGGTGCATAGTGCGTGATGTGGCCTCTATCGTTGCCCTCGTTATCTGGAAGGGGCGTTGTGGCATTAGGATGGAGATATGGTGATCATCCTTGACGACCAACTCTCCTGGTGGTGGCAGTGTTGACCCTGACCTCTTGGGGTCAGGTCAAGGCTTCCATTGGTTTGGTCAATCCTGAGTGGATTGTCCCCTGGTGGTGTAACCCATGCTCATAGTGTTTGAGTTAGTGCAGCCATATGTCTAATTGCACTAGATGGGGATAGTGCCGAGCTGAGCCTGATGCCTTTGAGGTAGGGAGTGGTCTTGTCCATGTAGGTAGGCCAAATGGTGGCGCCCTGTCGTAAGACCATGGAGCGACCATACCTTTCTAGCCTGGGTGGACACGTGATGTGTGCACGTCCCATCGGGGCATTTGGGTTGAATGTGCCACCTACCCTTGGTTTTATTAGTGTGTTGTGCGCGAGCATGGGGCTGGTGGAGGCAGGTTGTGTTCACTACATGGCTAGGCTAGCGGAGAGGTCGAGGCAGGTCGTAGGCCTTTGCGCCGAGGCTGTTGGGCTGCAACTAGTTGATCTGTCTCAACCTCTTTGTAATCATTGCCTTGGGATACCCTAAGTATATGCCCTTGACTCATCCCATCTTCCATTTACAATCGAGCAACTTTTTAGGTTTAACAAGCTAGATTTACTTTGAGTAAACCTTAGAAGTCATTATTCAGAGAGTTTATTTCATCAACAGAAGATTACTTTATGGTTGCTAGCAGCAAAGGCAATGGTGCTCATGGCACTCCCCATGATGATATTGCTATTAACTTCAAATCACCGAGGTCATTGTTTTGTTGATGCCTATGGAGAATAAATTAAATTAGAAGTCCAACTTGATGGATCAAGAGTTGATAGGAGGTTAGCTTATGGGCACTCCCATGGGTCCTCGCAATATGGATATTAACTCCGAATGATTGATCTCATTGCCATTGTCTTATGGAGAGTAAATTAGGCGTGCAACTTGATAAAACAAGGGTTCAAGAAACTGAGTCTATAGACTATGTTATACCTGATGATATGATTTAACCGTGGATGCTCTTTTATCGATGTAATGCCTTAGAGTCCAAACCACTCATATCCACATTGCACAATGTTGTGTGAACTACACATGTCACTAATTCACTTACATTTGTGCCCTCACTTTATGTATTTTGGAAGTTTTATATGTTGGTCTAAATCCACAATCTCATGTCAACATACACATGTGCCACTACAGGCTAAATCTAAATTGGATTGAATATCATAATCGATTTAAATATTTTTGGTCGGGGAAGGTTAAATTTTGTAGCATGTCTGATCTCTTGAGTTTAGTCAATAAATTTGGAAGGATTGTATTGTGCCTTTAGTACTCGACTGAACTCTATTCATCTTAAGTGTCGACTGCATCGGCCACGGTCACTAGAAAAAGGATAATGGGATATTGTTTTCATTTTTATTTTATCATGTATAATCTCGATGTCCCATACCAAGTTTTAATTTAATTCAACCCCCCCCACACACATAAAAATCAAAGGGCCTATTGTATAACTGCTCCTGTTTAAAGCTCTAACTGCATGTTTGCTTCTGTTTTTTTTAACTTTGCATGTTCACCTCTGTTTTTCGAACATGAAACATCCAGTTACCTCTATTCCGTTTAGGATACTTAACGTTGTTAAGTACATGCTGAAAAGACAGAAATGCCCTCGACATTAATGCCCCGCGACGTCCATGCCTCACGTGTCGCCCGTCGCGCCGCCCGTGCGCCCCGCCCCGCCTACGCGCCGCGTCCCGTGCTCCGCGCCGCGCCCGTGTTCGCCCGCACGCCGCTCACCTGCAAGCCGCGCTGCGCCCGTCGCGCCGCCTGCCGCCCGCCCTCATGCTGCATGCTGTCCGCGCCCCGCGCTCGCGTCTGGCCATCCCGCGTGCCCGCCCGCGCTCGCGATACGGTGTGTTTTGAATAAGGTAGTATAGTCTTTCTCCGTTTTTTAAAAATATATTTTTTAATCTATTATTTACCAACAGCTCATGGTGTTAAGGAATAGAGGTAAACGGAAACTTCGGATTCAAAAAACAAGGGTAAACATGCAAAGTTAAAAAAAAAACAGAGATAAACATATAGTTAGAGCTCAAAACTAGAGTAGCTATGCAATTATCCCAAAATCAAAACAATGGGATGTGGCGCAAGGACAATTGTTTGGGCTTGCATTCCATCGACAGCACGTGATATGCACTGGGCACCGCTCGGGCCACATGGACCGGTGCACTGATCCAAGAAGGGACGGGACTGCTGCGTTCCGATCGTAAAACCGTCTTCTCATATCCCTGCAACTTGACGCCACGTACGACAGCGTAACACAATTTTTTTAAATTTCCGAGCGGCACGTCAGGGTACCATTGACCGGCCAATAGGAATGGCTCGCGGCATGGCTTCCCTGTCTCTCTTTTTTTTTTCTTTCTTTCTTTCCTGACGCCGAAAAAGAAATCAGGTTTTGGAGATGCTTCCAAAACTGCAGCAGGGATTTTCCGCCGGGGGGACCTTTCCAGAAATGCACGAGGAGAGGAGAGGAGACGAGACGGTGGCAGTGGGTGTGGAAAGGGAAATGGAACACATCGATCCCGTTCCCGTCCGTGTGTATCGCTACAGGAAAAAGCTCGCTTTGGAGGGGTTGAAATGGCGGACGGGTTAAAAGGGGGGCGCAAAAGATCCTGAAGAAACCGAGAAAACGAACGGTTGGATGGCTCGCCGTCCGTCGCCGCAGGCAGGGGGAGAGGCGACGCGGAAGTGTCACGGGTGTGCCTTGAAAGCTGCATCTCCAAACTTCCAATCCCTCTCTCCAAAACACCCAGACAGACAGAGCGACACATATTCCCTCCCACCACCCCCACCGCCCACACGCTCCCCGAGGCAGGAGCACACACACCACGCTTGCCTTCCTTCACTCGTCGTCTCGTCCACTCCATCCTCCCTCCGCATTCACCACCACCACCTCCTCCTCCGCCAGTTAAAATAGCCGGTCACCCCGCTCCTCCGCTCGATCGCCTCGTATCGTCCACCTCACCTCACCTCACCTCACCTCAAGAAGGGAACAAGTTAAAACCCCAAGAAACCTTCGTCGACGCTTCGACTCCTGTAGTAGGAGGAGGGAGGGAGACAGCTCCTTCTAGTAGTAGATGGAGAGGTGCGGGAGCTGGGACTGCGACGCGGCGGCGCAGGCGGCCGCGCAGAAGGCGGTGCCGGCGCCGTTCCTGACCAAGACATACCAGCTGGTGGACGACCCGCCACGGACCACATCGTCTCCTGGGGCGACGACCGCGTCTCCACCTTCGTGGTCTGGCGCCCGCCGGAGTTCGCACGCGACATCCTCCCCAACTACTTCAAGCACAACAACTTCTCCTCTTTCGTCCGGCAGCTCAACACCTACGTGAGTTGCACACTTCGCTTTGATTGTACGAGGTGCTGGCTGGCTGTGGGTTGGGTTCTCGCTCGAGCGGAACGGAACGGAACGGATGGTGACGATGTTGCAATGCACAATGCAGGGCTTCCGGAAGGTGGTCCCGGAGCGGTGGGAGTTCGCGAACGAGTTCTTCCGCAAGGGGGAGAAGCAGCTGCTCTGCGAGATCCACCGGCGCAAGACGTCGACGTCCACGGCGTCGCCGTCACCCACGCCCTTCTTCGCGCCGCCTCACTTCCCGCTCTTCCACCCTGGTGCGCCGCACCACCACCACCACCACCACCAGTTCGTGGGGGCAGACGACGGGGTCGTGGCGGCCGCGCACGGCGCCGTTGGCCTCGCGTTCCCGCACCCGCACCCGCATTGGAGGGAGCCGCACGCCGCCGCGCCGCGGCTCCTAGCACTGGGCGCTCCTCCTCCTCCGGCGCCGTCGCCGTCACCGCTTCCCGACGCCGCCGGCGGCAACAGCAACGGCAACGGCAACGCGGGGCGCGCGGCCACCGCGGCCGTGCTGATGGAGGAGAACGAGCGGCTGCGGCGCAGCAACACGGCGCTGCTACAGGAGCTGGCACACATGCGCAAGCTCTACAACGACATCATCTACTTCGTGCAGAACCACGTGCGCCCCGTGGCGCCCAGCCCGGCCGCGGCCGCGTTCCTGCAGGGGCTCGGCCTGCAGGCGGCAGCGCGCAACAAGAAGCAGCCCGTGTCGGGCGCGGGGGTCAACCTCAACCACAACCACTCCGGCGGGAGCACCACGTCCAGCAGCTCGCTCACCATCGCGGAGGAGCCGTCGCCGCCCCCGCCGCATAAGAGCGGCGGTGGGGAGGCCGGAAGCATCGGCACCGCGCGGTCTGCCGCCGCCGCGCCTACCATGCTCTTCGGCGTGCGCCTTAGCGCCGCCGCCCCGAGCGGCGCGGGCACCACCAAGAGGCCGGCTTCCCCGGAGGAAGCAGACCAGCCACCCACGTCGCCGCCTGCCAGGAAGAAGCCGCGGCTGGCGCTGGAGGGCGGCGCCGCCGACCTAAGCTTGACCGTCACGGTGGCCTCGTCCCCAACGAGCACTAGCTAGCTCACTCACGGTGGCGCGCAAGCAAGCAGATGATGCGTTTGCATGCTGGTGCATGGCGGCCGTTTTGTTGTTCTACTAGCTCTAGTTCGATCGATCGACGTACGTGTTCCGTTTCAACTGGTAGATCAGAATCAGATGGGGTTCTTTCGTTGATGTGTCTGCTAGCTAGGAGTAGTGTGTTTGGGTTAGGGTTCCTGCTAGCTAGACTTGCACTAATTGCACTGCTGTGCTAAGCACTCGCCATTGATCCTCCGGTGAACTAATCCAAACCATGCAGGTTTTTGTACAGAAGTACTGTAGAGTAGTCGTCGTACTAGTCATTAACTCGAGCGTGAAGTACTCCTAGTAGAGTAGGTCCTAGCAGCAGCTGAGGTCAGGTAGCTGGCTACTCTGACGATGCTGTGAGGAATTCTGATGTTTCCTCCAGCCAGAGCCAGGGCGAGCAATCGTCGACATCTTTTGGGCGACGAGTCCGGAAAGAGATCTCTCTTTCATTTTTCAAACCGCTTTCAGGGTTTATCCTCCTTCCTCGACTCCTCTGCTCCTCGTTGCCTTTTGCGTGCGCTCATGGGAGTCAAAGATGTGAAAGGCAGTTACAGCTGCGCCTGGCTTTGGACGTTGCTCGCAATCGCAGTCACAGCTCACATGTCACCAAAGTGACGGGTCGATCGGACTGCCGACTGGTAGTATACAGAGAGAGACGAGAGTGAGCGCGATGCCATGTGTGCGTACGTACGGTCTTGTTTCCGGGCTGCCGCATGCGGCCGCAGCACAGTACAGCCATCAGCTACTGGTAGCCCTAGCGTAGCTATAGTTACCTGTAGCTATACTAGAGGTACACGTACGGAGTAGCTGCAGTAGACTGTCCGTGCGGGAGAACCGAGAGACAGTCGCAGCGCGTCATGATTAGGCGACTGGCGCCAGATTTTCAGAGCGAAGGTCTAATCCGGAGCCGGAAGCGTAAAGACCGGGCAAGAGATCTCTCATCCGGCTAGCTTCGGCATCGGCTTCGGCTTCGGCTTCGGGGCCTTCGCTTGGCTTCTCTCCGGGTGGGTGGGGTGCTGCCTGCGAAATGAACCAGGAGTGCGATGGGATGGGATGGGATGGCTATGGCTTGAATGCAGCTGCTGCCTGCGTCATGTGGTGTGTTGTGGGGGTGGGCTGGCTGGCATTGGGCTCTGTTTCTTCTACTACTAGTACTGGCTTCTGCCGCTGCATGCGACTGCTGTGCAATGTGCATGGCTGCACTGCACTGCACTGCGGCAGCCGGCAGCTCCAGCACGAGCTGGCAGAGGCAGGCCGCAGGCAGCACAGCCCCGCGGGGTTCCCACGATATATTCATCAGAAAATCCAAAAGGTACTCTGACCGCCTTCCGTTCCCTCGGAACGTGATAGTTCTGCCAGATTCCCCCGGTCCGCAGCACTGCAGGCCGATGCCCCCACATGTCTACGCTACGCACCCCTACGACAGTACTAGTATTTCCTTGTTTAAAATTTATAACAGTATAATCTAACACCATTTAATATTGATTTTTGCTGATAGAGATCACTATGTGACGTACCCGATTCTGAATAAATAGATCTTTAGAGTTGTTCTAAATTATTTTTTTTTCAACTAAATTTCTAAAACAAAATTTTAAAATTATATATCAAATTAGTATCATTAAATTTATTATACAATATGTTTTCATAAGATGCTCACATATTAGAGATCTTGTTTGCTACAAGATTTATTTAGGGTATAGTAATTAATTAGACACTACAACTATTAAAGTAATACTGTATTTTTTATTAGGAAGAGGAGAGAAGCTAAAAGTGACTATTAGCCTGGCTATTCTACCTATATAACCCTTAATAGCAGTGGCAGAGCTTCATGACAAATGTAGCAGGAGAAAAGCTACTTAAACAAATTTGCTCCATGAACATAAGTGATTCACATAGGACGTATGGAGATCAAGGAGTGGCCAAGGTCCCCCTTTGGCCTAGTTTAAGCTCCACCCCAGCTTAATATAGTTCTAAAAAAAACTATAACTTTTGCATCAACTTCCCGATACCTTAACACCACTAGCCTTAAAAGCGTATAAAAAACAGTGTTTAATTTAAGGTCATAAACTTCGTTGCCGAGCATATAAACCTCTAAGCAAAGAGGTGAACAAAAACTAGCTACTCTCACCTACCACCTTACGCATGCATGCAAAACCATCTGAATCCCCTCCAACTTTCAATGATAATTGTTCACTAGAACATTCAACTTAGAACATTTTTCACCACTAGCTTGTAGATATTTTTATGTAAAATTAGAAATCTTTTTTGATAAACATACTAAACTATCCATTAAGTCTATGTATAAAAATAAGTATAAACTGTTACAAATTTCTACCAAGGACAAAATTACGGCATGTGCTTCCATATACACTAAGTAAACATGAACGATCATGCACTTATTTTTTGAATGTTCCTCTAGTACTACTCGTTGGTTTTCTCCTAGGTGTTCCCTGGTCAACTCACAGGGACATGACATATTTTAGAGGCTTAGGCTCTGTTTAGTTTTCCATAAAATCCAAAATATTTTGGGTTTTGCTTTTTCATTTTGTAAAATAGAACTAAACACCACCTAAATATTTTTTTTAAAAAAGTGGTCCATTCTACATTTTGGATTTTAGACTCAAGAGATCAAAATAAACCAAACTTTACATTGGTTTGTATGTCATCCTCACAATCCCCATCATTGAAATCCAAAATAAGTCAAATTCTAGTTGGAACTAAACAATCCGCTGAAATATTTTGCATTATCGATTTTGGAATCCAAAATAGTTGGGATTTTGGATTTTGAATTTTTGATTTATGGTGGAACTAAATAGGGCCTTACTTAGATGAAATAGCAGCTACTCATTTTCCCTACTTCATGGAACTTTTTTTGATAGCAGCCTGGTGCATTTGGAAAGAGTGAAAATGTGAAATGACTGTATCTTCAACTACCGGGCTCCTCCTACGTCTTGGAAACAACTCTTTATAAAGTGAAGTTAAGCTTCACTTCTATCGTCTCCCACCAATGTGGCTGTTTATCACGTAATTACAACTTGGCTGCACTCTTTGTAGTACGTAGTTCCTGTTTTTTCCCCTTCAGTAGCTAACTCTTTGTAACCTGTCTTGGTTTTGTTTGGCAATATATTTCCTGGGGAGCTTTGCTCCACAGTTTCGGTCAAAAAAGAAAAATATTTAATATGCTTATAGTATGTTAGCAATTATAATAATGGGTCATAAGTGAACTGTATGCTAATATGAAGGAGAGAGAAAATAAAAGTGAACAAAATGAGTTATAAGCTTATAGCCAGCTTATACGAAATAACCAAAAAATTGTGTGAACACAATAGTGGGCTATAAACTGACTAACAATTATACAAGTAGATTAATAGATTGTTTGTAAGTTTCATATAGTCGACAGCCGACTATAAGCTACTTTCTCCATCTCAAATTATAAGACGTTTGACTTTTTCCACCAATTTTAACTACTCGTGTTATTCAAAAATTTATATAAAATAGTATTTTTTTTATCGTGGTTTGCTTTATTAATAAATATTTTTAAAAATAATTTAAATTTGACATTTTTTAATAAAATTTTTGAATAAGAGGAATGGTTAAACTTGAGTTAAAAAATCAAATGTTAATTTGGAATGGAGGGAAGTATATTACTAGTCTTGCTCTTACTTAGGGCTAGATTTTGAAGTTCTATCGGTCTTCGGTGTACACTTTGATGCAGTGTGCGCACCAGTTTCCGGTTCCATCCAACAAGGTCCCTGGCCGGAGACAGGAGTCCAAGACAAAGTTATTTAATGCGTAAACAAATCTAGATCACCCCGATTCCGGCCCCGCCCAGTCCCCACTACCCCACCAGTCAGCCTACCTGGCTCAGCGAAGATGCTCTCTGACACACGGAGTGAGCTGGTCTGGTGGCGGGTCCCTCTCCTGTCTCCTCTTCGCAGTTCGCAGAGAGACCAGACGCTGAAGAGGACGGAACAATCAACGGCCGCGATTCCAAGGCCGTTGCCATAAGACCCGAATCCACGAAAAACTGAAGAAGGGGCAACCACTTCTCCGTACCACTGACTAGACCAGTGGCTATGGCCAATAATAAAGGCATGAGAGCACGGCTCCCGAGACCGTTTCGACCATCCATTGTTTTTACGCACTCCCACTACGGTGGATGCAACTAAGGCGGGACCCGCTGATCGTGGGAATTCTTTACTGTTTTTTTTTATTTTTCTTAAAAAAATAAATTTATAGCGTTCCAAACAGGTCCGCTGGCTATGGCTATAAGCTTTCTTGCAGTCTTATTTCACTCTATTTATATAGTTACTCCGTCCTTTATTAACTGTCATTTTAGATTTCGTGTTACAACTCTGACTAGATTTATATAAAATACGTACAACATGTGTGTCTTCAAATAAATTTATTTAAAAACTAGATAAAAAAACTATCTAATGATATGTATCATAAATATTAATAATTTTTTATATAAAGTTAATCAAAGTTATTTCTATGGAAATGAGAAAGACAAATATTTAGAGATGGATTCCCATGTGTCTTACAAAATTTCTTGCTTCTTGAAACCGAGCCGTTTATACTGAAAATTTCCCGTTTACAAAGAAAGGAGAAAGTAGATGTAAAGTTACAATCTATTTTCTCTCTCTTGTTTCTCTACCACCTTGCATGCAGGCTACCTACTACTATACTTAGAGCCTGTTTGGTGTATCTCAGCTAAGTGAAGCTATTTTTTAGAAAATAACGTTATGATAACTTTTTAGGTGAAACAGTTTTATGTGCATTAAAAAATAGTTGTTTTTAAGAAAATAGCTTTAAAAGTATTTTTAGAAAATAGTTTTATGAGAAAATTTTATTAGTGAAACTGTTTTTTTAGAAAATATGTTTGGCAAAACAACTTCATCATAACTTTATGAATGGATGTGGGAGAGAAATGATGAGAGAGGCGAGATAAGCTATTTTTTTAGCTTCATCTCAACTCATGTCCCTGAGAAAAGAAGGAGAAAGACAAATTTATGAGCTCACGAAACTTTGTGAGTTGTACCAAACAGATCCTTAGCATGCTCGGATACCTAGTCTGTTGGTTACATAATAGGTAATGCGTTGTATGTATCAATTAGCCTTTATTAGTTTTTGTTGATCTGGCTTCAGTATTGTATTTGGTTTCAAAAAATAGACTAAAGTTTAGTTTAATTCATCCAAACACCACATGCAAACCACTATAATTTCATAGACTAAGTATTGTAAGTACCGGTAGTGCTTTTTCCCTCACACTTTCAGGGCTCGGCTCCAACGGTCACAAAGTGACCGGTAGTACCGGTGGGAGTACCGGTAGTACCAGTATCTCTTCGGGGGCTGAAAACATTTAGTCCTTCGCAGCCCCCTCCCTCCCTTCGCCCCATTCATTCACTCACTCTTCTCCTACCTTGAGAAAAAGGGCTCTCCAAGCATTGTATCACCTCTCTCTCTCTCTCCCTCTTGCTCTACAACTTCGATTCTTGCAAGATTAGAGTGAGGCAAGTGAGATTGAGTGCGGGGAACTTCGATCTACGACTTGAGCACTTGGATTCATCTTCTAGCCGGTTCGATTTGTGTTTGTTACTCTTGGGTTCTTGGAACCCTAGCCGGCTAGGCGTTCTTCGTGGTTGCCCGTGTTGTTGTACTTGTGAGGGCACCCCGAATCGTTTGTATCACCCTTTGATTCTTAGTGGAAATCTCGAGCTAACCTTTGTGGTTGCTTTGAGAGAGGCAAGGAGGTGAAAGAGACTCCGACCTTTGTGGTCACCTCAACAACGGGGACGTAGGTGCTCCTTGTGTGGAGACCGAACCTCGGATTAAATCTTGTGTCTCGCGTGCTTGCTCTTATTCCATTCATATTCTCTGTGCTATCACTTGTTCTTCGTGTTCTTCCTCTCCCTCTTTGTTCTTAGGGTTGGAGGAGCCGATCTACGATTTGGTGAAGGAGCAAGACAAGGGAAGTCGATCTACCACCTCTACATCACCTAAGGATAGTAAGAAATTAGTGGATCTAAAATCTAAGTTGAATTCATTCAAGATTTGCTAGTTCCCGTAGGAACCGGTAGTAGCACCGGTAGTACCGGTCACCGGTAGTACCGGTCCACCACCGGTAGTACTAATTTCTGCATCAAGTTTGTGAATTTCAGGTTTTGAGAATTGCCTATTCAACCCCCCCCCTCTAGGCCAATTAGGTCCTTTCAATTGGTATAAAATCAAGGTTCCTCTCTCTACGCTTAACCGCGTGAGGAAACACATTGGCCAAGATGGATCAAAATCAAATGAATCAACTAGTTGAGGCAATCACCAACAAGTTGCAAGAACAACAAAAAGAGCAAATGAGTAAGATGCAAGAAGAACTTGATAAGATGAAGGAGATCTTGAACAAGAGGGTTGAAGATACGGCAAGTGTGATTGAGAAAGGTGTAGAAGGTGAAGGTGATGGAGAAAAGACTCCCAAGGGCTTTGCTAGAATTCCATTCGATTATTCTTCATCAAGCAAAGGCCCTAACACACATCTACCTATCATCAACCCCGGCAAGCCACCTATGTTTGATGGAGTTAGATACACCGATTGGTCTCATAGGATGAAGCTACATCTCATTGCCGCTAGATGTTGGGAAGTTGTGGATGTTGGTGTGAAGATCCTGGAAGAAGGAAGCGAGATGACACCAGAGGATTACATGGAGTTGCAAGTCAATGCTATGGCGGCAACCTTGATATTGCAATGCCTAACTCTGGAAGATAACAACAAGGTCAATGGGCTAGAGAGTGCAAAGCTTATTTGGGACACTTTGAAGGTTTCATATGAAGGAGATAAAAGTGTAAGAGTTGGAATGATTGAGCTATTGAAGGCAATATTGAGAACTTCACTTGGAATGAAGTTGAAACCACCCAAGAGATGTTTGATAGATTCATGACAATGGTCAATAGAATAAGAGCTCTTGGTTCAAACCATGGGATGACAATTCCGCAGCAAGGAAATTGTGTAGAGTGTATAGAGCGAAGAATTCTATACTTGCTTCCGTTATAATGGAAAGAGACAACTATGATACAATAACTCCTCAAGAGATGCTTGCAAAGTTGAAGCATCATGAAGTGCTAGATGATGAAGCTAAGCAATTTGTGGGACAAAAGAAGAGTGTTGCTCTCAAGGCTTCTCAAGATAGTGGGTCTAGCCGATGCACCAAAAGGCATGACAATGAAGATAGTAGTGACAATGAAGAAGATGAAGAACTTGATGAAGATCAAACTTTATTGGTGAGGAACTTCAAGAAGTTTCTATTGAAGAAGAAAGAGAAAATGAGAAGTGGTGGAAACAAGCCTTACAAGAAGAGATTTTGCTATGGTTGTGGAGGTGATGACCATTTCATTGTCGATTGTCCAAAAGAGAAGAAGAAGAAGAAGCAATGAAACAACAATGACAAAGATAGGAGGTACAAGGGCAAGAAAAGAGGTGAAGCCCATCTCGGTCAAGAATGGGACTCAAGTGATGAAAGTGATGATGACACTCAAGAGAAGAAGAATGGTGTTGCCAACATAGCATTGCAAGAACCATCTTCACCCATCATCGACAACAAGGCTTCATCAACTTCGCTCTTCACCAACTTGTCTTCCCCACCTAGACTCTTCGCCAACCTCATCGACAATGACCATCACACTCCTACGTGCCTCATGGCAAAAGGAGATAAGGTACCACCTAACTCTCCTACTCACTCTAGTGATGAAAATGAGCTAGAAAATGAAAATGATGAAGGATATGCCTTAAAAATCATTAAAGCGTATGGAAAGGAAGCCGCTTCTAAAATATTAAACTTAATGTACACAATTGAGAAGCGTGAGGAATTCATTGAGTCGCAAGGTGAATTGCTCCTAGCGGAAAGGGAGAAGAAACAAGGACTTGAGGCATGTCTTGCAAAGGAAAAGGGGGAAGTTGAGAAGTTAGGTGTAGAATTATCTTTGGCCAAGGACTCTTATGAGCGCTTGTCTAAGGAGCATTATTTGCTTAATAACTATTTAGCTAGTCTCAAGAATGAGCATAGTTTAGTTCAAGAAAGCCTTACAAGCTTGACAAGCAAATATCATGAGCTTGAGCTAAACTATGGCACTCTTTGGAATAGCACTTCCTCTTCCTCTAAGGAGTCCGATGATTCCAAAGCTTCAACTAGCAATGGTTGCAAAATATGTTATAAAGTTGATATAAATGCTTGTGCGACTGACCTTGTTGAGCTAGAGAAGAAGGACAAAGAGATTCATAGGTTGAACACGATTGTGAAGAATGGTTGCAAGTGCAAGGATAAGCAACCATCAACCATCTACAAGGGCTCAAGACACCCCTCCATCAAGGATGACATTGGCTACAATAGGTATGATGGAAAGGCTAATGGAAGGAAAATGATCAATGAAGTGTCTTGTGTCAAGTACAACAAGAGTGTTCCACTCAATGACCTTCTCAACAAGGTCAACAATGTTGTCACTCCTCCTACCCCACAAGCTACCAACAAGAGCAACAAGAAGAAGCAAGTGGAGGTGCCCAAGCAACAAGTGCCTATCTCATGAAGCTATGCTAGTGACTATATGTGTTGTTGGGGCAAGGATGGAAAGATTGTTGTGAAGTATGTTGGTGACCTTAAGAAGAGGCAAATCATGAGGAGTGTTTGGGTACCTAAATCTTATATGACTAACCCCCAAGGACCCAATTCTATTTGGGTACCTAAAACATAGGCTTAACTTGTCTTGTAGAAATACCTCTCCGGTGGAAAGAGTTGGGTGCTTGATAGTGAATGCACAAATCACATGACCGGAGAGAAGAACATGTTCACCTCCTTTCAACCAAGTCAAGATTCAAGTGAAATGATTGTGTTTGGTGACAATGGTAAAGGTGAAATACTCGGATTGGGTAAAATTGCTATCTCAAATGATAATTCCATTTCCAATGTATTACTTGTGGATTCGTTGGGATACAATTTGTTGTCCGTGTCACAACTTTGTGAAATGGGCTACAATTGTCTCTTTACGGATAAGGGTGTGGAAGTCCTTAGAAGGAAGGATTCCTCTATTGCTTTTATGGGTCAATTAAAGGGCAAGCTCTATTTAGTTGATTTCTCATCTAATAGAGTGGAGTCCGAGACTTGTTTAGTGGAAAAATCTAGCATGGGTTGGTTATGGCATCGCCGACTTGCCCATGTTGGGATGAGAAACTTGGCCAACCTTAAAAAGGGTGAACACATTCTTGGACTAACAAATGTTTCTTTTGAGAAAGATCGGATTTGTAGTGCATGTCAAGCGGGCAAACAAGTTGGAGCTAAGCATCCCGCCAAGAACGTTGTGTCAACAATTCGACCCCTAGAGTTACTCCACATGGACTTATTCGGTCCCAATGCTTACATAAGCATTGGAGGTAACAAATATGGCTTTGTAATTGTTGATGACTATTCTCGCTTCACTTGGGTGTTTTTCTTGAGAGATAAAGGTGAAACCCAAGGAATCTTCAAGAAGTTCGCAAGAAGAGCTCAAAATGAGTTTGATGTAAAGATCAAGAAAGTGAGAAGCGACAACGGAACGGAGTTCAAGAACACCAACATAGAAGAGTTCCTTGATGATGAAGGGATCAAGCATGAGTTTTCGGTTCCCTACACTCCCCAACAAAATGGGGTTGTAAAGAGAAAGAACCGGACGCTCATAGAAGTCGCAAGAGCAATGTTGGATGAATACAAGACTCCAGAGAAAGACTATTGGACGGAGGTGGTCAACACGGCGTGTTATGCTATTAATCGCCTATATCTTCACAAGATTTTGAAGAAGACCACCTACGAGCTCCTTACCGGTAACAAGCCTAAGGTGCATTACTTTCGAGTTTTTGGATGTAAGTGTTTCATACTTAACAAGAAATCCAAAAGCTCAAAGTTTGCACCAAAGGTAGATGAAGGTTTCTTACTTGGTTATGGTACTAATGAACATGGATATCGTGTTTTCAACAAGACCTCCGGTCAAGTTGAAATAGCGATAGATGTGACTTTTGATGAAACCGACGACTCTCAAAAGGAGCAAGTCAATGTTGACATATTAGGTAAAGAAGAACACTCTCATCAAGCTATAAAGAAGCTTGCTACTGGTGAAGTAAAACCCGTTGAAGACGATGAAGATGCACAAGTACAAGTCACTCATGACCCAAGCATGCATCATGGGTCACCCAATACCCATGGTGATGACTCTACAACAAAAAGTGAGCATGAAGCAAGAGATCACTCAACTCAAGATCCACCACAAGTTGATGATGTCAATCAAGACAATAATCAAGATATAAGCCCAAGACAAAATCATGATTTACAAGTCAATCAAAATGATGATAGTGAAGATGAAGGTCCAATACAAAGAAAAACTCAAGTGCCTCACCCAAGAGTACCGCAAGCAATCCAACGTGATCATCCTGTTGACAACATTCTTGGAAGCATTCAAAGAGGAGTTACTACAAGATCAAGGCTAGCAACCTTTTGTGAGCACTACTCTTTTGTGTCTCCGAAAGAGCCTCAACGAATTGATGAAGCACTTGAGGATGAAGATTGGATGATGGCTATGCAAGAGGAATTGAATAACTTCACACGAAATGAAGTCTGGTCCTTGGTCTTCCGGAACAAGCAAGATGACCATGGCTTGGTCACAAGAAACAAGGCACAGTTGGTGGCTTAAGGATATACTCAAATTGAAGGTTTGGATTTTGGGGAGACTTATGCACCGGTGGCTAGGCTAGAGTCAATAAGGATCATGTTAGCCTTTGCCACTCATCATGACTTCAAGTTGTATCAAATGGATGTCAAGAGTGCATTCCTCAATGGCCCTCTATCCGAAGAAGTGTATGTGGAGCAACCACCGGGTTTTGAAGATCCCAAGTATCCTAACCACGTCTACAAGCTCAAGAAGGCACTCTATGGGCTCAAGCAAGCCCCTAGAGCTTGGTATGATTGTCTAAGGGATTTCCTACTCAAACAAGGGTTTGAGATAGGAAAAGCCGATCTCACTTTATTTACTCGCAAAGTCCATAATGATATCTTTATTTGCCAAATATATGTCGATGACATAATATTTGGTAGTACTAATGTGGTCTTTTGTGAGGAATTTAGTAGGATTATGACCAATAGGTTCGAGATGTCCATGATGGGGGAGTTGAAGTTCTTTCTTGGATTTCCAGTCAAGCAACTCAAGGAAGGCACCTTCATTTGTCAAACAAAGTACACCTACGACATGTTGAAGAAGTTTGACATGGAGAAAGCCAAACCCGTCAAGACTCCAATGCCAATAACCGGACACCTTGACCTTGACCAAAATGGTAAGGTCGTTGATCAAAAGGTATATCGCTCCATGATTGGATCCCTCCTTTACCTTTGTGCATCTAGGCCCGATATTATGCTTAGTGTGTGCATGTGTGCAAGATTTCAAGTTAATCCGAAAGAATGTCATTTGATGGCCGTTAAGAGAATTTTGAGATACTTAGTACACACTCCTAATCTTGGCTTGTGGTATCCTAAGGGCTCAACTTTTGATTTACTTGGCTATTCCGATTTGGACTATGTCGGTTGCAAGGTAACTCGAAAGAGCACTACCGGGACTTGCCAATTTCTTGGTAGGTCTTTGGTGTCTTGGAGCTCTAAAAAGCAAAATAGTGTTTCCTTGTCCACCGCGGAAGCCGAGTATGTGGCGGCCGGCTCTTGTTGTGCCCAACTACTTTGGATGAAGCAAACCCTAAAAGACTTTGGTTGTGAGCTAAACAAGATTCCCCTTTTGTGTGACAATGAGAGTGCCATTAAGTTGGCAAACAACCCCGTACACCATTCTCGCACAAAGCACATAGACATCCGGCATCACTTTTTGAGAGACCACGAAGCCAAAGGAGATATCGCTTTGCATCATGTGAGCATCGAAAATCAACTAGCCGATATCTTCACAAAGCCTCTCGATGAGTCAAGATTTTGTGCTTTGAGGAGTGAACTAAATATCATTGATTCTCGTAATGTGGTTTGATGTATTGCACACACCCTTGATTGATTTAGATTGGATAAAATGTCTTTGAAAATCTTGTGTGGAGCTTTCAAAATCTATTTTTACCATCTCAAACTTGTCCATAGTTGTGAATTGTTGTGCTGAAATCTGGACATGTTTAAGATGTTTGTAGCTCATCATATGGTTCAAACTGTTTTTGGCTGGTCTTTGACCAACCGGTAGTACCGATCGCCATCGGTAGTACCGGTGGGGATCCGGTAGCACCGGTAGGCCAAATCCCCGCACGGGTTGCTGAAGTTGTACTACCGGTAGTACCGGTAGGTGTTTTTGCGCTATGGGATGACTTTATCTGTGTGGGCCTAGGGACTTATCCCTCTTCTTCTTTTTTTTCCCGGCCCCACCCTCTTCCCACCCGCCCGCCCAGAACCCGCCCCTGCCCGCCTCCTCTCGCCCGTGCCCTCTCCCGTGCGCACGCCAGACGACGAAGGCGGCTGGCCTCCTCCCCGCTCGATCTCCCTCCTCCCTTCATCTCTTCCAAATTTGCTTGGTGGGTTCTTCCCCGGGCCTTGGTGTTCCGTTTGGTGGTGGTGGTTTTTGCAAGGGAGCTCTCTTTTGCGTGGATTTGGCTCCTTCCTCCCGAGTAGCAAGGTATTCATTGTTTGTGCCCGATCTATCAATGTACCTTGTTCTAGGCCAATTTCTCGCATTTGTTTCATCCATTAGGGGTCCTTATGCTAGTAGAGTACTCCTTGTGCGTTTCGTTTGGTTGATTTGGCGGATTTAGGGGGATTGGGTTTGTGCACAGTGGTATTGGTACTACCGGCCGTTGACCGGTATCACCGATCCCTGTGCATAGCACTCTCCCCGCATTTTCACCGTCTCCATTAAACCCCGCACTCTCTCTACTTGATTTTGACTCGCTTGTTGGCCCTCTCTTGGTTGTGTAGCATGGAAGGCACTCGGAGGAACCCGTCTCGTCGTGCTCGCTCATCCTCCGGTGATGCGGGTGATGGACGCACCGTCCGTGGCCGCGGCAGCAGCAGTGCTCGTGGCTCTAATGTTCCCACGGACCCCGCGGCTCGTGAGGCCGCTTGGTCCAGGGCGACATCTAATCCTATCCCTACTCGGCCGTACCCTCCTCGGCGGCATCGCGAGGTGGTTGGTGACCATGTCCCCGACTCGAACATCCTGATTGAGGGTCGTGCTATTGACCCTCGGGTTGTGGCTCGATCCCCGCTTCATATCGGAGTTCCGCTGCGGTCTCTTCGATTTCATCCGGAGCCCAACCCAAAGGTATCTCGTGCTGGTACTAGTGGTGCTTACACCCCTAGTTATCCAATTGATTACAGGAAAAGGGTTGCGGACTTGCGCACCATACGTGCTGACAATCCATATGAGTATGTCAAGTGTGACAGTCTTGAGCCCAGGTTTTGGTCACAGTTCCATCATGACTACTATACTTTCATCCTTTATCATGATGGTGTTCATTCCAAGTGCCCTCTGTTCCAACACAAGGCTGTGGTGCTCAACTCTTTGACGAAGCTCAATCATCCTGAGATTGATCAGTTGATCTCCAAGCTTCAGGAGTGGCGCCTTTTACCACTCATGACTTTTGTCAAGGCTTGGAACATGGAGGTGCTTTGTCAGTTCTGGGCTACTCTGTACATCGATCGAGAGAATGCTGTGCTTCATTGGATGACACAAGGTACTCATTACAGTTGTGATTTTGTTACTTTCTCTCGTCTCTTGGGATTCGATAAGCTTGATCGTGAGGCCCCGGATATTCATGATATATATGCTAGTGGGATTGGGTCAGATGATCTGGTGGCTGCTAAGATGTACACTGAAGCTAAGTATGCAAATTTCTCATCTGCCAATCTGAGGCCTTACTTCTATGTGTTGAATAATCTGTTTCGCCTCACCATTGATCCCTAGATTGGTGATTCCATTCATATCCAGAATGATGCTCCCAAGATATTGGTTCGGTTTGGTCCCCAAGGTGGACGGTTCAGTGTGTCGAGGTTCATGTGGGGCAAGATCAGTGAGGCTTCAGTTGATCCCCACAAGTCACTACCATATGCTCCTTATCTTATGCATATTATTGAGAGGTAGTTGGCCTTGAATTTTATGCGGACACCAAACATGCCTCCTATAGTGTGAGGAACTTGGGACCCAAACCTGTTGCCTCTCGTGGTGCCTCTACTCCTGTTGCTGATGATGAGGCTGAGGCAGAGGAGGACGCTTTTGATGTTCCCTCAGCACCTTCACCTCCCCATCGCTCCACTTCGGCGTGTTCTGGGCTTGGTGAAGGCCGTGGTGGAGGTAATCGCTCCTTGCTCAAGAAATTTCTTGCCTACTTTTGCTACACAGTTGAGAAGGAGGATCGCCGCCTTCGGCGAATTGAGGAGAGCCTGCACATTCCTCCTGCATCTCCGCTTCGTTCATTTGATGAGTATGTGGCTCCTAGTGCTCCTCCTGCTACGGGTGCTCCTCATGCTCCTATTGATGATGATCTTGGTGGATCTACCCATGGTCTGCCTTCTCATGGTGAGAAGGGCTATGGTGGCCCCTCTTCTTATGGTGGTGCTGCTGAGTACGGCTTTGAAGCCATCTTTGGTGCTCCTTACTCTAGCCAGGGTGTCTACACTGGACAGGGTAGCTCTTCCCAACCCTTTGTCGGTGCTTCTTCTTTCGATCGTCCTTATGGAAAGGCCGTTGGTAGTGGCCTCGTTGATTATGGTGATGACGATGACGAAGATGATGAAGATGAGGACTTCTAGCTTGGTGCTATCCTATGCTTTTCCTATGGCTTACCCTTTTTGGCACTTGATGCCAAAGGGGGAGTATTAGGCTTTTCTCTATGTAATAGGGTAGCTTATCTATCTTTTGCTTTATCGTTCGTGGGGTTGGACAATGGTTTTTATTCATGTTGAACTATGTGTTGAGCTACAAAACTATTTATGTAATATGAATGATGGTTGATTGTAGAACTATATTTTTCTCCTGTCGTTCATCTTATGTTGTTATCCATATGCTTGTGTGGTGGTTGATTATTTGATTTAGTAATTGTGTGGATGATATATTGTCATATGCATCACGCTTATTTGTTCATCACACACACTTGTAGGCACCCCACGGATTGCAAAAGTTAGGGGGAGCTTGCTCTAAATTTTATGCTATCTTGATTATGATCAAGATATGGAATTCAAATCCACTGCATGAATCTAGGGGGAGTCTCTTCCTAGTAATTGCAATTCAAAAGCTTCAATTCTTTCTATTATTGTAAGCCTAAGTTGGTTGTCATCAATTACCAAAAAGGGGGAGTTTGTAAGTGCATTCGCCCCCTATGTGTGGGTTTTGGATAATTGATAACAATCAAATTAGGGACTAACATGCTTCTCTAAGCATATTCACAGGTGTTAGTCCATTGATAAATTGAAATGATGAAATATGGTGATTGAAGCACCCAAATTCCACTCTATGAAAAGTGGCCCATCTCAAGTGCTAAAGAGTTTATTCTTTTGAATTGAGTTATAGAAAAAGCCGCACTACCAAGAGAGATACAAATTGGACTAGCTAGAGGTGGGTAAGAGTGCTCAAGTTATTAGTATAGAGACGCTTGAGAGACGCCGTGAAGAACGGATCCTTAAAAGGTGCATTTTGAGCTATTAGCAGAGCTACCGGTACTACCGATTGTTCTCACCGGTAGTACCGGTGAGGACCGGTAGTACCGGTAGGCCTTTTTCCCGCACAGCCTAAGGCGCTTGTCCCCTTGCATAGTCGGTAGTACCGACCTCCCCTATCGGTAGTACCGGTGTGGACCGGTAGTACCGGTAGTGCTTTTTCCCGCACACTTTCAGGGCTCGGCTCCAACGGTCACAAAGTGACCGGTAGTACCGGTGGGAGTACCGGTAGTATCGGTACCTCTTCGGGGGCTGAAGACATTTAGTCCTTCGTAGCCCCCTCCCTCCCTTCGCCCCATTCATTCACTCACTCTTCTCCTACCTTGAGAAAAAGGGCTCTCCAAGCATTGTCTCACCTCTCTCTCTCTCTCCCTCTTGCTCTACAACTTCGATTCTTGCAAGATTAGAGCGAGGCAAGTGAGATTGAGTGAGGGGAACTTCGATCTACGACTTGAGCACTTGGATTCATCTTCTAGCTAGTTCGATTTGTGTTTGTTACTCTTGGGTTCTTGGAACCCTAGCCGGCTAGGCGTTCTTCGTGGTTGCCCGTGTTGTTCTACTTGTGAGGGCACCCCGAATCGTTTGTATCACCCTTTGATTCTTAGTGGAAATCTCGAGCTAACCTTTGTGGTTGCTTTGAGAGAGGCAAGGAGGTGGAAGAGACTCCGACCTTTGTGGTCACCTCAACAACGAGGACGTAGGTGCTCCTTGTGTGGAGACTGAACCTCGGATTAAATCTTGTGTCTCGCGTGCTTGCTCTTATTCCATTCATATTCTCTGTGATATCACTTGTTCTTCGTGTTCTTCCTCTCCCTCTTTGTTCTTAGGGTTGGAGGAGCCGATCTACGATTTGGTGAAGGAGCAAGACAAGGGAAGTCGATCTACCACCTCTACATCACCTAAGGATAGTAAGAAATTAGTGGATCTAAAATCTAAGTTGAATTCATTCAAGATTTGCTAGTTCCCGTAGGAACCGGTAGTACCGGCAGTAGCACCGGTAGTATCGGTCACCGGTAGTACCGGTAGTACTAATTTCTGCATCAAGTTTGTGAATTTTAGGTTTTGAGAATTGCCTATTCACCCCCCTTAGGCCAATTAGGTCCTTTCAACTATATTAATGGTCTTATAGCCTAGCTATGGGTTTATAGTCGGCATGGTGACATGAAGGAGAGGAGATAGAAGAGCTTGCACTACGTCAAAATCGAGATTCCGCAGCGTTGCCTAAAAGCCCTTCGTGGCAGACACCAATTTTGCCCGCGAAAGTAAATCACATGATTTACCGCAGCGGACATTTTTTATTTACCGTGACAGACAGTTTCGCCCGCTGCGGTAAATCAATTTATCGCAGCGGGCCTCTTAAGACGTCCGCCACGGTAAATACCACGGCCCAACAGGCCCAGTCGAAGCCCATGTACCGTCTTTAGTATAAAAGCAAACAATTAGGGTTTCATTCCTGATCCACTCGTTCATTCCTCTCCTCTCCACTCCACTCGACCGCCGCTCTCCTCTCTCCTCACCCAACTCTCCACCTCTCCACCTCTCTCCACCTCCCCACATCCCCAACTCTGAGCCGCACAGGGTCCCCGGCGCGGGGCTTGCGGGCGGCGGCGCGGGCCACGGCGCGGAGCGGCGCCGTGCGGGTCCCCAGCGCGGGGCTCGCGGGTGGCGGCGCGGGCCACAGCGCGGAGCTGCGCCACGCGGGTCCCCGGCGCGGGCCTCGCGGGCGGCCACGGCGCGCAGCTCGCTGCCGACGGCGGGGCGCGGGTCCCTGGCTGCTGTCCCAACCAGAGCAGGCCGACGGGAGCGGAAGACGGCCACACACCTCGTAGAGCAGGAAGCGGAAGACGGCGGGGCGGAGGTGGTCGGCGGGCGGCGCGGCTAGCAGGTTGAGCAGCCTCGCGCGACCATAGAACTTGGCGAGCCTGTGCGGCGGGGGAACTTGCACATCTCTCCTCTCTCCTCTTGGTCTGGACGCGACAGCCATTGCAGGTCATCCTTGCAGATCCGGTGGAGAAGAGTGCAGATCCGGCCCCTGCGTCGTCCACGACGGCGGGGTCTCAGTCACGCGTCGTCCACGGAGGTGCTCGGAGCCGCGACGGCGCTCAGAGCCGCGACGGCGGTGGTGGGGTCTCGCTCACGCTAGGGTTTCGACGGCTGTGGCGGGATCCAGGCCCAGATCGTAGCCCATATGGGCTTTTCTCTTTTTTTTGTTTTTTTGAAATTATTTACCGCTGCGGGCGTTCTAATGTGCCCGCTGCGGTAAATCAATTTACCACAGCGGGCAAATGCGCCCGTCGCCGAAAACCCATGATTTACCGTGGCCTTAACATCGCAGCGGACGCGTTTGCCCGCTGTAGAAAACTAATTTCATCCGCTGCGATTATTCATTTGGGTAGTAGTGTTGGCTCTCATGGAGTAACAAGTAGGGTGTAGAAGCATAGATATTGATAGGTCTAGATAGAAATGCAAACAAGTACTCCCTCCGTCTCAAAAAAAATGTAATTCTAACTATGAACCTGGACACGTATAGAAACATAGATATTGATGGGTCTAGATAGAAATGCACGTGAGGAGAAATGGAAACGAAAAATATAAGATATGGTACCATATAATAATAAAAACATTTTTTTGACAAATACAATATAACTATTGTTGAACTTGGATGTTAACCTTTTGCTCTTATAAAATGGAATGGATGCGTTAGAGTAAATTTTACTTAGCCAAACTTGATGACACGGATTCTGTCCTAGCACTTTAGTACGGAGTAGTATGTGCTAAACGCTCTGCTTGGCCTTGTACATTTGGGGCGGGCTCTGTCCTGTCCATACCTTCTACACCCTTTCGCCGTAGCCGGCCTGCTGGTTTGAGACTTTGAGTAGTAGGAAGCGCGCGGCTAGGCCAGGCATGGCATGGCAGGGTGGTCAGCGATCTTTGACCAGCCAGGCTTGGCGGAGGGGAAGCTGAGCGAGCTACAGTACCTGACTGCCGCTGAGTGCATAGTAGGCGCAGCGGCAGGGTACTGTAGCATCCCTGCGCAGCCCCAAAGTTGGATGGATCCGATCAGCGATCAGGATCCCTGAACAAGTGGTCAGCCAGGATCATAGATAAAGCTGCTGGTGGAGCTGTGGGTAGCTAGCTCTTGGTGGTAGCCGTTTGATGATCTACATCTACTACTAGAGGCCGGGCGCAGGCTCGCAGACCTGCATCCCTGTGTGCCGCTGTGATGTGCGTCTCCTGATCGATGATCCGACGGGCGGGCACATCGCGGCTTTTGCTGTTGTTAGTACGAGTAAAGAACAATGGTTCTTCAAGTAGTAGTACAGTCTTCAAGTGGTCCGCCGAGCCGAGATGCCCGATTTGATCGCTCGAGCTGGGGCTTTTGCTTGCTACCCGATGGCCACGATGGACCGCGTTTTCTCTCACAAGGTCTCGTGCTCAGCGGGTCCGGGTTCGGTTCTGCAAGACCGCAAGTGCAAAGCAAATCCCTTCACAGCGCCAGGTTGATTAGAAATGGAACCGACACCTACCTACGCTACGCAGATAGAGTTGTTTACTGCTCCGTTCCGTTGCTTCTTGAACCAGAAGAAACAAAACAAATCCGTCAAGAAAAGAAAAAAGTCATTGTAAGTTCGGTAAGTATTCAAGCATGGAGCAATGGCCCATGGACCCAGCAGAGTCCTGCAATTGCTTACGTCCATGGACCTCCAACGCTGTACTAACGCTGTTCTGCAGGATCTCCCATACTACTACTACAGCTGAGGGAGGGGCAGCCGAGCAGGGCAGTCTCCGCTCTCGCAGATCCACAGGTCTCTCTTCCTCTGTCGTCTCTCGAGACTGTTGTCACGCATTCAGGGAATCTCTAAACAGAGAACATGCTCAGCGCGGCAGCACAGTGATTGCTCGCAATATTTACCAGCGGCGCTTTGCGTTTGCCATGGAAAAAAGAGAGAGAGAGAGGCTGAGCACTCGTGCTTTGACATGTGAGAGTCTTAGGGACTGCTATTAGCAGCAGTAGACTAGTATCTTGCGGCGAAGGGAAGGGAGAATCCCATCCGCAGCCAGTGACTAAAAACCGCTTTGCCTGACCGCGCACGGTGTCACTCAAAAGCACGGCCCGATTCTCATTCCGCTTTGACCGTGGCGCGATGTCTGTAGAGAGACGGAGTGCATGGTGGGCGTGTCAGTCCCTCCCTCGTGCATTGTTGGTTGGCATTGGCATCGGCAATGGCAGAAGCCCTAGCGCCACATGCCTTTCGAGTCTTTTTGAGCAACCTTTCTTTCTTTCTTTCTTTCTTTCTCCTTTTTTGAGCTTGTGTGTCTGCGGGTCAGAGGTGAGGGAGGAGCGACAAAGCGCCAAAGGGGACCGGCGCTGCGCTCCTTGGTTCAAAGCCAAAAGCGCGCTACTCCAGAACCAGAAGGTTGCCATAAAAATGAAAAGTCAATCACAAAGCAATGCCGCCTCCGTCTGGCGTCAGGCGTCGCATATTCGGATGCAATGCAATTTCTCTGCTTGCAATAGCAGTGGATGAAATTCTAAAAAAAAAAAAGCAGTGGATGAGGCGGTATGTATGACTTTTCTCTTTTCTTTTTCCTAATAAAGCGCCAACCGCAAGCGTCCACGCCCTTCACTCGTCATCGTCACACATGAGGACGAGAATTTTGGTTAAAAAGAAACATACTCTTGTAATACTATGCTTTTCCTCCTTCCGTCAAAACAAAATAGCATGATACCAAATAGGTCAAAATATATCTCTTACTCCTCTCGTCCTAATATATAAGACGTAACCACTTTTTATTTACGTCCCATAATATGAGACATACTCTCTCTAGACACACATACATCGATGTAGTGCTGTGAGAGAGAATTAAATACGTTCTTGGTTTTTGAAGCAGAGGTGGTTACGCCAGTATATACTAGGACGGAGGGAGTATTACTATCAAACCATCTATCTCAACTTGAACTAAATAGGTCAAAATAGTATGATACTCCCTTTATCCTAAATTATAAGACATTTCAATAATTTTAGAGAGTCAAAGTATCTTATATGCTAATATAATAATATTTATGATGTTAAATAATTATCATTAAATTTGTTATCAATTATATTCTCATAGTATATCTATTTGTTGTCATAAATCTTTATAGGTTTCTCTATAATTGTTGGTCAAACTTTTGAAATGTTTTGAGTCTTCAAGATTCTTGGAGTGTCTTGTAATTTGGGATGAAGGGAGTACCAAAAAGTTATAATTAGAGTCATCATAAATTATCTATCTTCATAATATATCTATTTAAAATTATAAATATTAATGTTATTTTTCTATAACCTTAGCTAAACTTAGGTAAATATCCTACATATATTGAGGACATGTTTAGAATAAAGCAATACAAAAACAACCGAAGAAAAAAAATATAAAAATTAATACTTTGAGTTGTTTGGAATGGAGAAAAAACTACACGAGCATAAGCAAGCATTGTAAGAGAGAAAGAGCAAAGATTCATTTCCTCGAAGTGGATGTTTTATTTCCTTTAATTTATATTACTATATATAGGTTTCTTCCTTTGAAAAGGAATTCGACATTCCTTTATTCAAAACGATTCATTTTCTTTGGAATTTATTCCTCTTTTTTTTGGGGGGGGGGGGGGGGGGGGGGGGGGGGGGAATCCTTTGATCCCTTGAAATGGAGGGGGCAGTGGCTTGCAACTCGACCAGCGTGCTCGCTGACTCGTTCGCAGTTACTACTACAATCGCAACCCCCCTGCGGCCCTGCCTGGCTGCCTCCTGCAACAGACTCATATAATATGCACGGCCCTTGCCAGCCCGGACTCGCCGCCCAGCCCCAGCGGGCAGCGGCGTCCGTCACTGTGGCAAAGCATTGCGAGTGTAGTGTAGCAGCCAGGCAGAGAATAGTAGGCGCACCATCACGTAGCAGTGCAGCAGTGGATGCTGCCATTGCTGTTGCTGTGCTGCCCCTGCAACCTGCAAGCTGCAACAACTAGGCGATGATGATGATGATGAGACGCGGCTCGCCAATGGCGACGGACCGGGCCATAGATGCGGCGCCTTCAATGGCGTTATTTACACCACCCGAACCGGGGGGCCGCGCCGCGGGCAGTGCCGAGCCCGGAACGCCGCCTTCCTGCTGATTTGCTCGGCCGCCGAGATGGCGCGGCGCGCTGGTCGGTGGAGTCTCGCTGTGGCGCTGCCTGTTCGTTTGTAGGCCATCGGCCATGACTAGGTTCTGCGAGCGGCCCACAAACCTGCATTGGGCCAATTCTCCGCTGCGGCGCTGCCACTTTTTGTCGGTTTTTTTTTTTTTGTTCAGAAGGAGCGGCGCTGCTGCCTCTGAGTTTGTAGGCCATGAGCCAGCCATCAGTAAGTTCTGCGAGCAGCCCACTATCCTGCCTTGGCCCAACTCTCCTCTGCGGCTCTACCTTTTGTAGGCCATGGCCCGTGACTAGGTTCTGCCGAGCGGTCTACAATGCCTTGTCCCAATTCTGAGGTTCAAAACCAGGCTGGGCTTCACTAATATCCATTTAAGATCGAGTTGGCCTGTGAACGATTTTTTTATTTTTTTATGAATGCATTTTACTGTGAATTTTTAAGTCTTCTACTCATATACCGCGACATCAATTGGCGGTAAACTTTATTATTTCAAGCTGATATTTTTAGCATAGTCATGATTTGATAATTTGCGCATTCTGTATTTATTTTCTAGATTTTGTGTCCTACAAATATAGTAATAAATTAACTATAATTAACTTTATCTATTTATGAAGAGAAGCAGAATAATCATTTTAGTGCAAACCAACATTTTTACTATATAATTCTTATCATCTAGCGTATAGAAGATTTTATAGTATAATTTTTAGACACTTATATGATTTCATATCTATTTTGTAACGGCTTAAACCGGACCACGATGTCCATTGGACCAATTACACGAAATCGGAGTGTCTTATGACAAATATCGAAAATGGAGGTGTGCACCAGCCAATTTTCGGCTTTAAAGATGCCACACAGCCAATTCTCCCTATAACATGTTGACATGAAGATGGCATGTATCCTAGCACCTACTTTGGAACTACAATAGATCGATAATGTTTCAATTGGCTGTGGTGAAGCATAATTCTTTCTAAGTTGTTCCTATTCACGCCATGTTTATTTGTGACAAGCGCTGAGATATTATTAATTAATTAAAGAACTATAAAATTTGATAAGATTATACCCATATGTTATATTCTTACTATTGATAGAAAAATCTAATATAAGTTTCAATTATCTAATATAACAGACATACATTTTTTCTGAATTGTAATCCATCGATGAAGGAGACATCCACTAACTTTCAAACGTCATACAACTATAGGACCTTCAAGCTGACTTAAATGAGAAATAAGTATGCAAAAATAATTCAATAAGCTAGGGATATATTATAAATACTCTAGAAAATGGTCAAAAATAAATATAGTACAAGATTAATATGCTATTACACTTATATATTAATATAAATGGATCAACTGGAAGTCTGGAACCATAGCTTGAAACAGAACAAAAGGCCAAGTATTATGAGCACTGTTTCAGAGGCGTCGCCTAGGCGTCCAGCGTCCAGGGCGTTCTTAGCGCGCCTTGGGGAACAATGTTGCCTAGCGGTCCAGGGCGCCCCTAGCTTGCCTAGGCGTCTAGGCGCACACCCAGATCTTGCCGGGACGCCTAGTCACCTTTGAAACCATGATTATGACTAGAGGAACCATCAATAATTCTAAATCAATCTATTATAGAACATGTAATGAAGGATATCAGAATTCTAATATTTAGAGGTAGGGCATGGGGTCGTACGTTTGTGGTAATCAACTAGAAGTATGCATTCACATAAGAAGGGTTCTTTCGTGCAAAAAAAAAACAAAAACATAAATTTGGCTTGAAATGGAAATTAGAATGCTAGATGTAAATAATCAAACCGAATAGGCAAGAAAAGTTGCTCTCTAGACTTAACATCCAGTTCTACAGTAGACAAAAGAGAGACATTTTCCTACAAAGTACAAACTCAAGTGCTGCTTTGTGCTTTCTTAAATAACTTAGTAAACATCAATGAGTCAACATTTTCAATGGGAAAAAGGGAAGTTTGAAATCTATCAAAGAAAAACAACTAAAGCTGGGAGGCATCACCAACAGCTATACGTGTTTAGCTTACCCCTAAAATGAAATCAATAATACAAGCTCGTTTTGTAGTCTTCCTGTGCCATGCTCATTCATAATTGAACATCTAAAAAAAATATGATTTAGATGTAAAGATATCACATGAATACTGAGAAACATGGTATTTCCCGAACTATTCTGAACCCAACTATTTTGGTCCAGCAGAGCAAACTTGGAAGCTACAGATTAATTGGATCTGCATGACTACAAAAAAAGAAATCATAAGAATGTTTAAAGTGGATCTTCACACATGAGCACTAATTTGTGAATGCACTACATATTTCATCTTGACTAAATAATCTATATATAGAGCTGAGAAAAATATACTCGCAAACATTTTCAATGCATCGAATAACAGCAGAAAAATATATTGGCAAACATTTTCAATGCACTGAATAATAGTAAACATACAGGAGTATAGCCAGTCACAATTTGCATGTGTAGATGATTAGTTCCTATATATATACTACTTGGAAACTGCTGTAAGGTGTGTAGTGCAGGAAACATATGAACTTGCATGATAAAAGTTGAACAAAGTTGGTATATTTAACTATGGTGTTGCAGGCATCTTCAACTTCAAACTCTAAATGATTGGGCATATAAAGTACTAGAATTGCCTGATGAATTAATGGAGTGATGCTTGAATGCACCTGCATATGATGCAAATTCTCCAAAGTCCAATATAATGAGTAACTGATCACCTGCATATATCTGACAAAAAACACATAGGGCAGATTTAGAGGCTATTCTGCAGAGACAGGCAGCAAGTTGCCAACTGCAATTTGCAATAGAAGAGGACTGAGGACCTGCTGTGCTGTGTGAGGCTTGGTAATTCCCAATTCTGAAATCTAAGTTATATTTTAATGTTGAACTCTTTTTATCTAGAAATTACATGAATGATGATCGATTATATCAATTTTTGTAGTCTGTATCTCAACCCGTTGCGGGTGGTATATACATTTTGATAGTGGCCGTACGTAGGTGACAAAATTGACGAGCTCTGCCATTGTCTACAATATTCAAGAAATAACACTGACGGCACTGCTAATCTGAAAACATTAGTAGAAGATCAACTGTAAAAACACAAGCATGTAGTATAACTCTAGAACACCAGTAGCATTTGCAGGCACATAAAAAATAGTAGGTTAAACTAGACAATTAAGGAAATAGTTGATAAAATCAACTCTGCACACTTTTTAGTAATCACCGTAGGATACAATATCTCACACTGGTTGTGCATGCTCTTCAAGAGCCCCCACAAAACCAACACGGCAATGGTGGCTAGCTTGTTGTGAGAGTCTGAGTGTTGTGCTCTTGTAACATGTAGAGGTTTATTTAAAAAAGTAAGCATACGCGGCCTCGCATTTTCTTTGAGCAAAATGTACAGCAAGGGGAGCCCCACCGTGCGATTTTTATTAAGAAAAAAGGAAAAAAAGGGGGGGGGGGGGGGGCACTCGCATTAGCAACAATGGATTTTGTGATCCATAAAACCACTATGGAAAGAAAAAAACTATTTGATTAATCTGGGAATCTGAATAAAAATATGTCATGATTCGGAATTTAGAAAAAAAAGGAGTTCCCAGGAAACAAAACACAAATATCTAAACATTTACACACTGGTTGAAAACACATTAAATATTAGGTATCTATATTTACAAATAAAAATATAGTAGCACATGAATTCATTCCTTTCAAAAATAGACCAGAAATCTTTAGTTATGTTCCTCAGTCGAAAAGAAGTACATCTCCCATAGAATAGATCAAATGAGTACCTTTCCCTTAATTAACAAATTAATGCACAAATAAAATTAGAGAACCTCAAGACCAGTCTTACCTCGGTATGTAGGACAGGTTGAGTGAGAGGCATTAGCCACAGGAGGGCAGGGCGCCAGGGCGAGCGCTAGGAGCAGAGGAGAGATGGATTACCTGCAATAAACATATAACACCACAAATGGAGATTGAACCTGTAACCTATAAAAGACTCTGCATCACAAATTCACAATGCCCTTCAACCTGGAACCTCCCAGATTAGTTCATCCCCATGGTTATGCTGATGAGCACATAAGAAAGGAAGCTACTGTATTAGGAAGAAAAAAAGTGATATATGGTTGTGAATACTCTATAGTAAGCAAGATGACCAGATATAAGGCTACTGCAGCCCCTTCCAAAATATCCATTGTGGCTTAAAACCCCTAATAAATGTAATTACAAATACGTTAGACTATGTGCTGCACAGGTCTCACATGGTCAAGTGTATCTGCTAGCTTCAAAACGGTAAAACGTGGGTGGATAACATACACCGTAAGCCTGCTGCTCTCCCTAAATATCCACTGCACTTAACATCTCTAGTCACATGATTAAAGGTTCAATTAGGCTACCAACTGCTTGTAGAACGACTATGAAGCTGCTAGGATATTTTCATGGATGCAAATGCAATTCATGTGGATGTCTTCTAAAGATCTACATAAGTATGATTGATTTACCATAAGATAATAAGCAAAAAAAAATCAACTGTAAAATAAATTGTGACCATGTATTTCCATTTTCTCTGTTTTTTTTTTCACCGAGCAAGCGGACCCCAAGCATGGGCCCTGAACCCCTCCATTGTCTCCAAAATCGGAGTGACCAGGAGTCCTACCTATCCTCACGGCAGCTGGCAATCATAAGCTTCCCTAATCCTCTTCCTTATCCATAGCTGTTGCACTACTTCCTCTCAAAATGAAAAGAACAGTATAATTAACGGCAGCTACAGCAGTGGCGGAGCCACCACTAGGGCGAGCTAGGGCGGCTGCCCTTGGTCCCCTTGGTCAGCCACGGCATCCCCACCTTGTAGACTACCGGAGTTGGAGCGGACGGGGCAAAGCCGATGACACTCGCGGCACGGCGTTGGTTTTTGACGAGGCAGATAGCACAGGCGGCCGGCAGAGAAGTCATGGGCCGGCAGCTGCAGTCACTCGTAGGATGACAGTTCTAATTGATTTGTTTATTGAAAAATTTATAAGATGACAGCTCTGGACGCCTCGCCAGTTAGGCCGCAGGTGGCCCTTTCTAGTTGATTTGTCTATAAAAATTACTTCATTTGTTTATTAAAATATTTATTATTGATATTTCCATTAATAAACGTAACAACTTAGGTCTGTTTGGTATAGCTCACAACAGCTTCATGAAGCTGTTATAAACTGTTTTTTTTTTGTCAAACACCTCTTTTCAAAAGAGCTTCATGAAATTGTTTTTCTCCCCTCTCATAAAGATATGAAGTGGGGTGAAGCTGAAAATAGTAGCTTATCATAACTCTCTCTCCCCCCTTTCTCTCTCATATCTATGTGGTGAGGCTGTTTTGTCAAACACTTTTTCCAAAATAGCTCAGCTTCACCTAGAGAGTTGCTCATGAAGCTATTTTCTAAAAAAACAGTTTCGCTAGTGAAGCAGAGCAGTACCAAACAGATCCTTAATTGTTGTTGGTTGTTATGTAATTTTTATCCAAAACATGCTAAGTTGTGGTTGATAGCAAAAATTTTAGAGTATAGTTCGCCCTAGGTGAATTCTCGGGCTGGACAACGTTGGTCATGGTCAACGTTGGTGTGCTAGCGCAAGGAGTAAAACGGGAGGACAATCATCACCTGGATCCCTTGAGGTAGTGGAAGAGCTGGGGGCTGCCGCACCACATTGGGGATGAGCGTGACGTCAGGAACGACCTCGCCATAGCCGCCGACCTGCAGCGGCACCGACGAGGCCGCCGCCGCCCGCCGGGGCTGCGGATGCAGCGGTCGAAATCTGCGGAGGCGTCGCGGAGGCCACGGAACCCGCTTGGGAGGCAGCGGAGGCGAGGGGAGATGGGGAGCTGGGCTTGTGGTAGCGAGTTGTGCTCGTGCGGCGGAGGGGGCGGCGAGCTGGGGGAAACCGGCGGAGGGGCGGCGAGCTATGGAAACCGGCAACTCGTCCCCACGAATCCACGATCTGGATAGAACGGGAGCGATGGGAACCGGCGAAGGGAGCGTCCGTGGTTGAGTCGGGTCCGGTAGAAACGACGGAACATTTCCTTACCGCAACCGTTCGAGTCCAAACTGAAGGAAAGTATAATCAGGAATAGATTGGATTGATTGATATGAGGCAAGGTACAATTACATATATATACAGGCAAGGATCCAGAGTCCTATAAGGATCAAGAGTCCAGAGTCCTATAAGGATCAGGAGTCCTTGTCGTATCCGTATCTATCTGGCCTGCCATATCTATCTAACCCAAACAGTCCTGCGCCGATTAGGGTCCTGACCAGCCCAAAGGGCGCCTATTCTAACACACCCCCGCAGTCCAAACGTCAGCCACTTTGCGCGTTTAGACTGGACCGAAACTCCGTGAAGACCGAAGAAGGCAGCCCTTTGGTGAAGATATCCGCATATTGTGAAGTGGTAGGAACATGCTGGACACGGAGATCACCAATGGCAACTCGCTCTCGAACGAAGTGAAGATCAATCTCAATGTGCTTGGTACGCTGATGCTGAATTGGATTGGAGGACATGTAGACTGCGCTGATGTTGTCACAATACACCAGCGTGGCGCGCCGAAGGGGTGTGTGCAGCTCGATGAGAAGCTGTCGCAGCCAGGTGGCTTCTGCAACTCCATTAGCCACTGTGTGATACTCAGCTTCAGCACTGGATCTTGATATTGTGTTCTGCCGCTTGGATGACCAGGAGACTAAGTTATCACCAAGGAACACCGCATAGCCCGAGGTGGACTTGCAAGTGTCTGGACAACCAGCCCAATCAGCATCGGTGTAAACGACAAGATCCGTAGAGGAAGATGGTCGCAGTAATAGACCAAGGTGAAGTGTGCCTCGGATATACCGGAGAATCCGCTTCAGGGCAGCAAGATGAGGCTCTCGAGGGGCGTGCATATGAAGGCACACTTGCTGAACGGCGTACGCAATGTCCGGGCGGGTGAATGTCAGATACTGTAGGGCGCCAGCAAGACTGCGAAAGTCTGTGGCATCAGACACTTGGGCCCCGTCAGCTGCAGCAATCTTTGGATTGGTGTCAACTGGAGTAGAGCAAGGCTTGCATTCTGCCATACCAGCGCGATCCAGAATATCCAACATGTACTGTCGCTGGGAGAGGAGTAAACCAGCACTGCTTCGTTGAACCTGCATACCGAGGAAGTGATGCAATTCTCCCAAATCTTTCATGGCAAACTCTCGCTGCAGGGCTGAGATGATCCGCCGAAGAAGATCAGAAGAGGAAGCTGTGAGGACAATGTCATCCACATAGAGCAACAAGTAAGCTGTGTCGGAGCCACGATGGTAAATGAAGAGTGATGTATCTGACTTAGCTTCAACAAAACCGATGGACCGAAGGTAGGTAGCCATTCGACTGTACCAAGCACGTGGGGCCTGCTTGAGGCCGTAGAGGGACTTCTTGAGCAGGCAGACATACGCAGGACGAGTAGGATCCTCAAACCCGGAGGGCTGGTGGCAATACACTGTCTCATTCAGAGTCCCATGGAGAAAGACATTCTTAACGTCGAGCTGGTGGATGGGCCAGTTGCGTGAAAGAGCCAACGAGAGCACTGTGCGGACAGTAGCAGGCTTCACCACCGGACTGAAAGTCTCATCAAAATCCACACCAGGACGTTGAGTGAAACCACGGAGTACCCAGCGGGCCTTGTACCTCTCAAGGGAACCATCAGACTTGAACTTATGCCGGAAGATCCACTTGCCAGTGACAACATTGGCCCGAGGGGGGCGAGGTACGAGAGCCCAGGTGTCATTCTGCAGAAGGGCACGATGTTCTTCTTCCATAGCCACTCGCCAATTGAGGTCGGCAAGAGCACTGCGGAAAGTCTTTGGCACTGGAGAGAGCGAGACGGTGTGATAAGTGGCCGGCATCCGAAAACCACTCTTCGCCCGCGAGCCCATAGCATGCTGGTTGCTCACGGGGGCGAACAGGAACGGCACCCTTAGGCAAGGCAGCAATAGTACTTGGCGATGCGGGCACAGGTGGAGGTCGAGGCTGGCGGCTCTAGTGGTGCTCGAAGAGGTGCTCGGGGCGAAGAGGCGGAAATCCGGGCGGAGGCCCGCGGGGCGCCTGTGGTGGCGCTGAACCCGTCGACGACGTAGGTGACGACGCGCCAGCCTGAAGGGCTGGCGGGACGTAGAGAGGCCCCGTCGCGGATGCCGCACGTGGCGCGGAAGGAGGCCCTGGTGACCGGGGCGCCGGTGGGATGTAGAGCGTCGGCACCGCGAAGTCATCAGCAGCCTCGGGCGCCCCAGGCACAGTCACAGAGTGACCGGCAGGGGCGCTGGTGTCGCCAGAAGGTGCCCCAGGGTCGGCCACATGAGGACCGGCAGGGACAGCAGGAGCGTCGGAGGTGCTGGGAGACATGCCTGCAGGAAACAAAGTGGGCGAGGGTCCAATAGGAGCTGGCACCACATCATCAGTAAAATCAAGAAACTCGAGGTCGGCCGGGGTGCTAGGACCATGACGTTCAGCAAAGGGAAAGGCCGTTTCATCAAAGATGACGTGCCTGGAGATGATAACTCTATTGCTGGAAAGGTCAAGGTAGCGGTATCCTTTATGGTGGGAGGAGTAGCCTAAAAAGACACAGAGAGCAGACCTGGGAGCGAGTTTGTGAGGTGTGGTGGCAGATATGTTTGGATAACATTTGCAACCAAAAACCCGAAGATGATCATACGTAGGTAGCTTTGCAAATAATGCAAAGTGGGGTGTAGAGAGCTGGAGAGTTTTGGTAGGCAATATGTTAAGGAGGACAGTGGCTGTGGAGAGGGCCTCCACCCAATAGTAGGGAGGCATAGATGCCTGAAAGAGCAGTGAGCGAATGACATTATTGATGGTGCGAATAATGCGTTCAGCTTTACCGTTCTGAGACGAGGTGTAGGGGCAGGACATGCGAAGATGGATGCCCTGAGCGAGGAAGAAGTGGCGAGTACTCGAGTTGTCGAACTCTTTCCCATTGTCGCACTGGACCGACTTGACACGTGTGTCAAATTGAGTGGAGACATGGGCGATGAACTGAGCCAGCGTGCTGAAAGTGTCAGATTTGAGGCGCAAAGGAAATGTCCACAAGTAATGAGTGCAGTCGTCCAGTATAACCAAGTAATATTTATAACCAGAGACACTGACAACCGGGGAGGTCCACAGATCACAGTGAATGAGATCAAACTTGCTAGACGCACGAGAGGTGGACGGATAAAAGGGCAAACGAACATGACGCCCTAACTGACAAGCATGACACAAATCTGAACAATCACTAATATGGCACGAAGTGCTGGACGCAAGTTTGGACAACGCCTCATGACCAGGGTGGCCAAGTCGCCGGTGCCACAGCGGGGAAGAAGCCTGAGCGACAAGGGAGTGAGCTGGAGGTAGGCGTAGAGGGTACAGCGGCCCGGAGCTATTGCACCTGACGATCTCGGTCCGGGAGGGAAGAGCTTTCACAGAACAACCAGCAGGGTCAAACTCCACAGAACAATTATTGTCGATAGTAAATTGGCGGACAGAGATGAGATTCTTAATAAGTTGTGGTGACACAAGAACATTATTAAGACGCAAAGAAGGAGACAACTCTGTAAAACCAGTAGCAGTGACAGGCATGACGGAACCATTACCTACGACAATAGATGAAGGAGTAGGATACCGCGAAGGAAGAATATGTGAAAGAGAGGAGGACTGGGATGTCATGTGGGAGGTAGCACCTGAGTCGAAATACCAGTCGCCGGACGAAGGTGGAGTCAGGGACGTGGTGCTGAAGGCGGAGGCAAGCGCCGTCGGATCCCAGGAGGGAAGGCCAGCCACGGGGTTGTAGTACCCGGGGGCAACCCAGTGTGCAGCACCGTTAGGGGCAGCAGCCTGGCTGTGGGTGACGAAGGCCTGCTGCTGCTGCTGCTGTGCGAGGAGCGCCTGCTGGTGCGCCTGCTGTTGCTGCGCCTGGAGGTGAGGGGGCACCGGGATCGGTGCTAACGGAGGGCGGGGGCCTCCTGGCCACATCTGGATCGAGCCCATCCAGGGGTTGTAGTAGCTAGGCCAGGAGCGACCACCACCGGGGGCAGGCTGCTGTTGTTGCTGCGCGCTGGTGGACTGCTGCAGCAGAGCCACGGCTTCATGATGAAGCATGGCGGCACGGAGATCGACGACGGGTGTAGGGGCACTACCAGGGGGGGACCAGAGGGCCCTGTGGGTGGGCTGGCGGCTGCAGCGGCAGCGCGGGCCTGAGCCGTGCGAGCCAGTGCGGGCAGCGGAAGGAACGCGCGGCAAGGGGAGCCGATGCGCGGGTTAGGGCAGCGGAAGAGAGAGAAAAAAAATTGACCTAGGCTCTGATTACCATGAAGGAAAGTATAATCAGGAATAGATTGGATTGATTGATATGAGGCAAGGTACAATTACATATATATACAGGCAAGGATCCAGAGTCCTATAAGGATCAAGAGTCCAGAGTCCTATAAGGATCAGGAGTCCTTGTCGTATCCGTATCTATCTGGCCTGCCATATCTATCTAACCCAAACAGTCCTGCGCCGATTAGGGTCTTGACCAGCCCAAAGGGCGCCTATTCTAACACAAACGAAGCCCGTTTCCTGATTGGAAACAATACGCCTTCCGGTCGTGAACCGGCCCAGTATAAAAGGCATGAGGTGTCGCCGTGTCTGGGTAGACAATCTCTACTATAATTGAATTCTTCAAAAAAATCTAGGTCCACCCACAGAAACGTCCTCCGCTGAGGGATCTCACCTTCGTGCACCCAGAAAATTACACACAAGAATTTTCCTCTATTAAAATCAAGGGCTCACGAAACATCGACATCAAATCTAAGGGCTGATACACAATGTTTGTCCAAGGCTTCTCACCCTCCGCTAGCGCCGCACACCCGCGCATGTAGGCCCCTCATTCCTTCCGTTCGCCCGGGGATCGAAGTTTTGCGCCGAAATGTGGGCCTGGCTTTGACGAGTGCTTCCATCCACCTCCATTCACGCCGCCGTCTCGCGAACCACCGCTTCGCCGCCGTCACATGTACCTTCTCTATAGGCTTCACCGCTCCCCAACTGATCCAAGTCGAGACACACCTCCAGCTCCGCCCACGCGAGCGAGATACGGAGCAGTATCAAGTCCCGATGGCAACACGACCAGATTCGCCTCCTCAGCTGGCGCGGATGGCGCAGCATCGACCGTAGTGCGGATGCTCCCCGACGGCGTCGCTGACGACGAGGAGCGGTGGCTCGCCGAGGGCATCGCCGGGATACAGCAGAATGCCTTCTACGGCACGGATCCTTGCACGACCCTCTCCCATGGACGCCGTCACCATGCGGTTCTCGCCATCTGCTCAGCGTCGCATTTGTCGCCAGTGTCCATCGCCCAGGTACATTGTCCTCGCCCCTGCCTACCTGCCGCCTTGCCCGGTTGCGCCCTCTTCCTACTCCTCTCTTAAATCGCTCTCTTCTCTACAGCCTTTGCCTTTCATGTTGGTGGATCGATTGCCGCTGGAAACCCATCTGTACCGATGCAGGTTGATAATCTAAAAATGGGACTGAATTTTGCAGGTTGTTTATTTGCATGTTTTCTGAAGAATGAACCTTTAGCAATTAGCAAGGTTAGGCGAGGCTGTGGCCGGGTGTGCGGTGGGGGGTTTCAAAGCTGATGATGATGCACACGGAGTTCATGCACCTATGCCGGTAAATCCAACTGCTTGGACAGAGGGTTAGGCTGTTGTCATACAAATGGCGTGTCTTATTTTTTGCCACATGGTTTTCATTATTAGTGATTGATCAATTTAATGCCTCATATCTTGAGATTAAGGTTAAGTTATTGAATTTGATATTGTTTTGTACAAAAAATGAAATTGGGAGAATTTTAGAATAGAAATAGAGTATTCAAAAAAACTGCAAGAAAATGTATGCTTTCAGGAATTTTAGTTTAATATTTTTTTGAATGAAATATATTGTTTGGGGAATTAGTCAAGTGATTATATACCCTTCCCATAATTAGAGGCATAACATGATAAAATCTATGATGCTAAGATTTGTAGAGTAAGGGTCAGTATTCTTTTGTTGAAATTCAGTTGAACAAGAAATAGGCTCTACCGTACAGGCTCCTGTTTATTTGATACAGAATATTGTCATAGCGTTAGCACGGGCACTTGGTATAGTTGTCATCTCGAGATATTAGATAAAGTAATATGGATTTTGCCCATAAGGATTTTCCATTTGCTTCTTGTAACACCCTAAAAATTGTATTCTTTAAAATAGAATTAAAAGCAATTTAAATGCATTTTTGTGACCATTATAACATAGGGAAAATAATTGAAGATTTCATGAAATAAAAATATCACAAGTAGAAACACTTTTGTTGCATACATGCTGGTGCATAGTGTTTTGTATTGCTTGGCTTTTTCAAAATTCAAATTTGAATTCAAATGTGCCTTGAGTTTGGTTTTGGAATTTCTAGAAATAAATGAAAAAAGAGTTTCATTCTTCTCTCTCTTTTTCTCCAATCTGGCCCGAGGACCCTTTTCCTTTTTCCCCGGCCCAGCCCAGCAGCCCCACCTCTCCCTCTCTTCCCTTTGCCGCATGGGCCTTACCCCGGCCCAGCACGTCGGCCCAGCTCTCCCTCCCGCACCGCACGCACATCAGCGCGGTTCTGTCGCCGACAGGTAGGTCCCACCTGTCAGCTGCTTCCCCCACCTTCCTTCTTCTTCCTCCCGCTCCTTTCCTTTCTCCCGCACCGACGGATCCCCCTCACCGTGCGCGATTGGAGCTCGGAGTGATCCCCTTTCCTTCGCCGACACAGCCCCGTGGCTAGTTCAGCCGAGCGCCGCACACCCCACCTTCCTTTCTTCCTCCTCCCCTCTCTTTCCTTTCTGGCGCCGCCGCCTTCCTTCCCTGCGAGCTCGGATCCGCGCCGAATCCTCCCCTTCCTTTCTCTGCGGAGCACCTCCGAGCTATAAAAGCTCAGCCTCCGCACCCTACCGCCCTCACATCGCTCTCTCGGAGCACCACAGTGCCACCAGAGCCACCGCACGTTGAGCACCGAGCCGCCGCCGTCGCTCTGCCCTTGCCGGGCCTTTACCGCGCCGGCCAACTACTCCCTGAGCTCCGCGTGTCGGTAAGGGAGCCCCCAGGAGCTCGCTTTGCCCCTCTACCCTCTCTGTCTCGCCCGCATGACCTCTGTCCGCATCCGCCGGTAGTGCAGAGCCGCCACACTGCGCGGACGCCTCACCCTCGCGCGCAATCGGGGCAACCGACCCCGCAGTCGTGTTCGCCATCGCTCTGTCTCTCTCCCGGTCCACTCCGCGTCGAGTTTAGTGCACCGCAATGTCGGATTGCGTTGCGCCGCCGCTGTCCGGCCATGGCGCCGCCGTCTATCTCGCCTCCGGCCGCCGCGCGCCACCTCTTTTCCCTCCCTTCTAATCTCGGCCGTCCATCCTGGATTGGGTGGATCACAGAGCCCCGTACCCTTTCGGCTGGCACACTTGCAAAAGGGACCCTGCTGTTTTTAAAGTATCAACCCGCCGTCCCTTGGTGTCTTCCGAGTCCCCGTTTTCTCTTCTGCAAGACGTATTCTCCTTTCGGTTTTGTTTTAATTCAAAATTAAATAGAAAACCCTAATTATAGTTTTGCCACTCATTTTCAAATGCTTATAAAATGTTCATTTTAACTCCGTTTTCACCCATTCAAATTGCGTTAGATTCGTATCGATGTAATCTACGTGTTAGTTAGTTCATAGTTCATGTTAGAAAACTTCTAAAAACATTTAATCACTTAATCTCTTTTAATCTCTAGTTTAATTTATGAAACTTGATTAGTTCATATCTTTTTCGTTATAGCTCCGTTTTTCGTGATTCAAACGTCTATGTGATCGTAGTGAGACATAGATCAGTTTTATAAACTTTTAATCTTCTTTTATTATGGTTGGTGTACTGTTCTAATCCATAGCCTTTGTTTGCTTGCATGTTATGCCCTGGTATGATTGTATGTGATGTGGTGATCGAGTATAGACGGTGAGCAGTACGTGGGTGACCAGGAGGTTTTCTTTGAGCAGGAGTAGCAGGAACCTTTTGAGCAAGGCAAGTATTCATGGGATCATCCTTGTTGTCCTAATCACATTAATCATTAATTCATGTTATGCATGTGTTTCCTTGATATCCTACATAGTTTTACCATAGATTTGTACCTTATACCTTGTTACCCTGGAACTTATGCATTGGGTAGATCAAGCTAGTGCTCTTGAGAAATAACTATGATCATGTAAACCTGACTAATGACTTATGCAACAACGGTAAAATATGCTTTTTAGCAACATGGATTCAAGTGATCTAGAGCATAGTTTTTGAGATGCTCTAGAACCTCTGTAAGTGATCACCTAGGATTTACAGTACAACCATGAGAGCTACATGGCTCTGGCTTTAGTTCAGTAATAGGGTCACTCTCTCGCATGTGGCAGTTCACGAAAGTTGTCATTGACGAGCGGTTGCGGGTTGCGGCCGGAGTGGCTACCGCTGCGTGTGTGTACCATCGAGGGGCTCCCGTATACCCCTTGCCCGTGGATCCGTACTGTCTGTTGTATGTCAGCGAGCCCCCGTGAAAGACTTCATAGTGTACCCTGCCCGCTCACCTCGGCAGTGTTTTGGGAGTTATAAACCCGGACATATGGGTAACACGACTCATGGGTAAAGTGTACAACCTCTGCAGAGTGTTAAAAACTGATATATTAACCGTGCTCACGGATACGAGCGGCCTGGAATTCTTATGGAACAGAATGACTTTAATCTACCATTTACTCGTTTCCTATTCATTATACATGTTTACTTGATCATATGGTTATTGGGTTGTTGATGTTATTGATGCTATCCATATGCTAAAATTGTGACAACTTAAAAGCTAATGCAGTTTAACCAGTGTCATACTTTTTGAGCCTGAAAGGATCAAGATGCCCAAGAGGGGGGGGGTGAATTGGGCTTGTTTTAAATTTCTAAAGCAAATATAAAAACCTATCAAATGCCAATCACCCCCTAGTGCCTACCGTCCGTGTGTCCTAGCTAGAAAGCGGTAGCAGTTCATGGGAATTGAAAACAACCTAAGCAATTCTAGTAGGAAAAGTAAAAACAAGACGGAAAGTAATGCGGAAATGTAAAGAGCTAGGGAAAAAGAAATCTCATTGACGCAGCGATTTTTTCCCGAGGTATCGAGGTGTCGACACACCCCCTAGTCCTCGTTAGAGCACCTCGCAAGGTATCGCTCCCCCTCTACCCGCGCAAGGGTAGAGTGCTCTCTACGGGCTGATTCTTCGCCACTCCGGCTCGGTGAATCGCCCACAACCGATACACAGAGCTTGGAGAAGAGCCGCCAACATCTCCCGCGGTCACTTACTTCAACACACACCAAACGCCTAGGTGTGTCGAACACCAAGGTAACAAGCAAACCTTCACTTGACCCACTCAGGCTAGTGAAGGTGGATGAATGCACACAAGTCACTCCTAATCACTTTGTGAGGGAAGAACAAGATGAACTCTCTCTAATCTCTCCCTCACTAGCCTCTTGGCTCTCCAAAAGATTTTTCAAGGTGTCACCAGCTGAAACAATGGCCAAGAGTCACTCTAAGGACCAAGGGGGCAACTATAAATAGTCCCCACCTCCAAAACTAGCCATTTTTTTTTACTTTTTCTTCTCTCTGCGTAGCCACCGGACTAGTCCGGAGCTCACACCACCAGACCATGCACACTGGTCCGGAGCTCACTCTGATTTCAAACTCAGGCACCGTCGGACTACTCTGCTTGGTCCGACGCACTGGTCTGACGCTCTAGTCCGGAGCCTCGGTGCTCTCTGAGTGAAATCCTTTCTCTCTTTTACACACCACCGGACCACTCTCCTTGGTCCGGTGCCCTGGTCCGACGCTCTGGTCCGGAGCCAGGGTGCTCTCTGCATAAACCCAAACCCCTGTCATGAGGCGTCGGACTAGCCGTCGGACGAACCGTCGGACTGGTCCGAAGCCTTCTGTCTCTCTGAACCAAGCCACCGGACCACTCTCCTATGGTCCGGTGCTTTCCAGACAGGTGGTCCGGAGCTCCTCGAGCTGAGAATCTGCCTAAGTCAGGGACCGTCGGACCACTCTCCTATGGTCCGACGCCCACTAAGCACAGTGGTCCGGAGCCTCTTTCTCCTCTAAAACAACTGTTTTCGCTGAGGTTTCTTAAGGGATTTTGCTCCTACCATTTTTAGGGTTTACCAAGAGCTGAAAGCAAGGTCTCTAGGACTAGTTGTGACAAGTGTGCATATACCCACTTTCCTAAACTCTCCTAGGTCAAACTACTAATCTCATACCCCCCTTTATAGTACGGTCAAAGGAAAAACAAAAGCCCTAGTTATACTTAGTGCCCTTCTCAACCTTATGGCACTAAGAACTAGCCTAGTCTTCGTCGTGTATCTCCATCCTTTGCAACCGAAACGATTTCCATCTTGGGGGCATGAATATCCATTAAGCCCATTCAAAATGCATCACTAATGACCTAACATAGATGACTTTGTCTCTACAAAACACACGTTAGTCATAGTGATCTAGTATTGTCGTTAATCGCCTAAACACAAGGGTCCATGATTCTACAGAGCCTCATGAACCCCATGTTTACTTGTTGAGTACTAGAAGTACTTACGCTTGTTTATTTTCAATATTTGGATAAAAATCCCGGATGGGTACCAGATTATCAGAGTTATGAGGAGTATCCAGAGGACTACTAGGTTTGGGGTCAACCAGTTGACGTCCCTGTGCAATGGAGCTTCGCGAGAGTTATCTTATATTTCCGCTGTTATGTATTAGACTTTAATTAAATACTTATTCGCTATGTAATAAACACATGTGATGGTACATTTTTGATAATTTGTCAGCTTATGTGTGTGACTGATCTCTGGGCACACATAAGGTTTATGCATCCCGTTTTGTCTTTAAAACTGGGTGTGACACTTCTACAGGACAGAGTTATTATCTATCACAAATGGCCTACAGAGATCACTGCCTTGACCCACAACTTCCGGATTTTCAACATGATACTATGAGGTATGTGCAGACACAATATATTCATGGATTTCAAAGTGAGGTTCAAACAAGAGCTATATGGCATCCAACTCCTTTATTTATTATTTTTGTTTTTTTAATGCCATAATTCCATAAACATCAGTCTATTCTAAGGATAGTTCTGTTAGTTTTTTCCCTAATAACTCAAATCATGCTATGTAATAACATCAGCCTATTTTAAGATTTATATGTGCAATATTTGTCAACTGAATATGTGTAGTTTTTTTTCTCAGTGAACTGGTCCATGCTATGGAAAAACATTAACTAGCAGATGCTCTATATGTTTTTTAATTATTACTGAATCATGTTAATGTTCTGTTTTCAAAACCATGCTAATTGAAACATGCTCTTTTCAGTATGTGCAGCATTTGTTAACAACACTTGCAAGCATCCCTGCTGTACTGTAAAACTAGAAGTTTTGGTTTCCATATGGTTGCTCTGCAGGACCTGTTGGTCAGGGTATCGCCAATGCAGTTGGGTTGACACTTGCTGAGAAACATCCATGCAGCTACTAAGGAAGCAAAGGCGGTCACTGACAACATCCGTGCAGCTACTAAGGAAGCAAAGGCGGTCACTGACAAACCCATTTTAATCAAGGTTGGTTTCTTTGGTATTTGCAATCAGATGTGAGTAGACCAAGTTTCTCAATATGTTGAAAAGGTTGGTTTGATTATCGTTGGAAGCCTTTGTTATCAATTTAAAACTGCCACAGATCATTTCTTTATTAAATAATATTTTCCACTATTTATACTAAGAATCATGCTTTTTATATGACAAGTACTATTTGATTCCCTCTCATGTTGAGAAAAAAATGCTTATCAATATTTTCTATATATTTATCATGCTTCATTCTTCTTTTTACAAGTTCGAGCTACTAGTTTAGAGCATAGTAAGTACAAATCATCTATGTGAGCTAATTAATGTACCCTTTCAGGGAAGAGTTTGAATAATCCTTATATATATTCCTCAAGTGAAGTGCTGGAGGAATTGAATAACAAAGGCTTCATCAAGGAGAATGAGGGTGTCTGAGTTATATTTATTCAAGATTATCAAATCCCTTTGATAGTGGTTAAGATTGATAGCGGCTTCAACTATGCCTCAACAGACCTAGCTGCTCTTTGGTAAGTGCTTGTGCCTTTTTTAGATGAAATGTTTGTGCTTTTCAGGGTTCATTCAGTTATTCTCTATTGAAGCAAACAGAGTGTATTTGCGTAATTGATTCATCTACTTCTCTTATGTCACTTCATCTACTAATGGGGACTCTGCTCATCCTGAGAAGATGAGTTTTCAATGGTAGCGCCAGGGCATGTATTTGTTGTCCAAAGTCGTCGTTATGCTGATAGTCTCAACTGGGACTCCAGGAGAGCGAAGGCATGCTGGCCAACATCGATGCAGGCTGTCGCGAATGGTGACAGGCAAGAAGTCGGATGAGTTATTGGTGTGCAAGGTTCTCTTTTCGCTGATCCACATCGTCTTCGCCAACCTGCATGATGTCTTCCTCGCTCCTTGGCACCAAGCCGCTCGCGCTCTTCTCCACCTACCGCTTGTCATTGCCACCCAATGCGTGCACTTCGACCAGGTATGTACCTAATCCGGGTACCCCCAAACCCCTCGGTTGCTGGCAGTCATCTTCCTATTTTGTCTCTCTGCTCTTGTTGTTTTTCAATCACTGGTGGTTTGAATCGAATAGGAGAACACAGATTATCAGTAGGACACATTGTTGCATATCGGCTTTGGATAGAGTGGGTGCGAACAAGGATGAACAAATGTGTGCTGAATATATACAATGATTTCACTTAACTCAGTCCTACATACAATTAGAAATTTCTCAAATAACAAAAACTGTTGTTCAGTTCATACATAACAACACGAAGATGAATGTGAAACTTTGTCAGGCACATCTAATACAAGTGAAAGCACTGTCCACTCCAAAATAGAGAACAAGTTCTTCTTATTATTATTGTGAAAAATAGAGAATAGTGTTCCCAGCAGAACAGTGCACCAAGATTTTTTTTCCAGAAATATAATATCAATGTTTCTTATTCTGTAAAACAACTGAAATAAATTTTTAAATAGCTTGGTCACCACTCACCACTAAGATAACACGAGTTAAATCTGCAAGGGCAACCTTTTAGGTAACAGATCAATTAACATTTGGCGTCAAGAAATTTGATGTCATCGTGAATGAGCTATATGAATGCATAGTTACAAGAGGCAAAACTACAAAGACAAATCTATTTGGTTTCAGTCGTATCTTTCCACCACAACAAAACAACCTCCTGTTTCAAGGAATATCAATCTAAAATTTCTAAACACCCTCTCATGGCTTCAGATTAAACTTATAGAGCTCAATTTATCTACTCTGGGTCATCTAGAGTGGTAGAGCACTTTTCTGTTTCACATGGTAAGACCATAAGAGTGGTAGCACTCTGCATGATGGATGCTTGCTTTTGTTGGTCTTTTTCGAGGTTCGCTTCTTTATCTTTAAATAATCATCTACTGAAGTTTATACAAGATCTTTGGAGATAAACAAACAGATGTCCAATCAGTTCTTTTTTAAAAAAGGATATTTTGAGTTTGTTTATTCATCTATTAGTCTCTTAATTTGTGGATTTTAATGCCTTCTCTTATTCCTATATTGTTTCTATCAATTTTTCCAGGCTCATGGGGGGCAGCCAGTGGCTGCATGGTCACCAGAGGGAGGGGCATGCAGCTGTGGTCAATAACAAATTGGTTCAATACAAAAGTGTTTCATCTATTATATATAGGTTCAAATACAATTATGTAAAATTTAAACTCTGCAAAAACAAATTAATTATTTTTTACAGCATTTCTTAAATAAAACCGTAGCGTTACTAGTCCGACAAAACGGAGCCTTGTGCACCATCGCCCGGCCCGCTAATCGTCAGCGTCGTGAGTAGAAGTTCGTGGGCCATCGGCATGGCGGGAAACGAACGACGAGGACGAGGAGTACTACCCGATCGGGTTCCGGTTCAAGCCCGAGGACGAGGAGCTCGTGGAGTACTATCTCGTCCCGAGCCTGATGCGGCATCCGATCGTGTCCCACGACTTCATCACCGAGTGCGACGTCTACTCGTGCCACCCGGACACGCTGACCAAAAGTACGTACGACAGGGTTATTTTGTACATACTGTCGACGCGATTCGTTTCTGGTTTTGCTGAAACACATGCTGTTATCCTTTTGTTTTGCGTATGTACCTGAACTGAACTCATGACGGCATTGGTATGGCACTGACAGAGCACACGGGCGTTGACCAGGAGGAGTGGTACTTCCTGTCGCCGAGGTTTCGCATGTACAAAAACGGCGTGAGGCCGGCGCGCAAGACGCGCGACGGCAAAGGGCGGTGGAAGGCGTCCACGGCGTCCAAGGAGGTGAACCAGAAGGTGGTCTGCAACGGCATCACGTTCTGCAGGAGCGTGCTCAACTACTTCGAGGGCGTCCCCAAGACGGAGGTGCGTACCAAGTGGATCATGCTCGAGCTCAAGGTCCCCCTGCTTCGAGATCAAGCTCGACAAGGCCGGCCCAAACAACATGGTGAGAATTTCTCTTTCTATTTCCTTTCTTCTTTTTTTGTCGATTTGATTCTGTAGTAGGCACCTATTGTATGTAGGCGCATGGGTATAGTACTTCTGATCGCTAACAAGCTACTGTACTTTGGTGCCTGTCTGCAGTTGGACGAGTGCGTCCTGTGCAAGATCTACGTGTCCCCACAGCACAAAAAGAAAGATGACGCCGACGAGGAAGGCACCAGCTCCGCGTGTGAGGGCGAAGACGGCGACGAAGAAGCGCAGCACGGCCAGGGGACGGAGGACTCCATGCTTTCAGAGAAACAAGCCGGCAAGCGGCCCATGCTCAATAAGGTCCGTCCAGGGACCCTAGGCACTGCATCCACACAAGCGGGCTGCTCCATTGGATATGCGTATGCCCCCAGGACGGAATCGTATTTCGGTCAACAGCCAACGGGTGCACACAGTAGCAGCCAGGCACCACAGATGCCGCAGCGGCAGGCGGGCGCGTTCCATGGCCAGAGCCTACTTGTGCAGCAGCCAACACAACAGACACCGGCGCTACACCAGTCCTTCACGGATGTGAGAGACCACGCCTTTGGACAAACGATGATTACGATGACGACACGACCTCTAGCCCGGAGAACCTCCCGCGGGTATACCCAGCTGGGCAGGCGTTCAGGCCGCATGTGTCCCTGCAGTGCTACTACGACCAAAACTACCGAGGCGTGAGGCCGCCGGGCAGAGGCAACGCGTCCTCGTCGCAGCCGCAGATGCTGGCGGCGTCATCGTCGTTCCTGCCACGGCAGGCGTCGCCGCAACAACCGTTCTTCAACGGCGACGCCAACGCCAACCGTCGCGGGGCAGCCGCCGCCCCTGGGGGCGGCACGCCTTATGGCAGTTACCCTTACCAGAGCAAGTCATTGACCTTGCAGACGGCTGGTCACGATGGAGCACCAGACGGGAGGAATGGCGCGCCGCGCTGCTTGAACGTAAATGACGAGCAATATTTTGTGGATTTGGCCATGGCCACGAGTAACCCGTCCCTGATGACCGGAGCGCGTACGCAGACGGCACCCGCGCTGGCCCGCCTGGTGGAATCACAACCGCCGCCGGCGGCCGGTGCTGTGAAAGTGGAAATAGAGACGATAGAAACGTCTAGTTTGAACATGAAAGATGCTGTGTAGGTCTGCATGATTTCAGTCTTTTTTTCTGAATCTGTACTAGTAGTACTGCAAAACGCACGTCTGCTAGTTCCAAATTTCACTGGTTTCATAAAAAAAATTCAAAAAAAAAAAGCTTTTTCCTGGTCTGAGTACAACATCTTGGCTGAACTTTAGGCCAGAGCACACACAGTGGACGCGTTAGGTCGGATGAAATCTGAGCTCGGCCCAATGGTTGCAATGGTCTGGATATTGGACACTAAACCTGTGCATAAGCTGGCGTTAAAAGTTTATGCCTTTATGGCGTGCTCCCCTGAAATCTCCTCCACCTCAACACAGAGGTGATTTGATATCTTATTCACACTGCTTATAAGTTATACTCTGTCCATCTCAAATTATAAGATATCCTAAGAATTTTGAAAAGTCAAAGTATCTCAAATTTGACTAAACTTATATGAAATATAATAACATCTCTGATGTCAACTCAGTATCATTATATTCGTTGTCAATTATATTTTCGTAGTACACCTATTTGATATCATAAATCTTTATAATTTTTTTATAATTATTAATCAAACTTGAGATGTTTTGTCTCTTCAAGATTTTTGGAATATCTTATAATTTAGGATGGAGGAAGTATCATCTTATATTATGCTTAATTGATCTAAACTTCGAACCCCTTACCGTCACAACTCAAGGGTGTAAGCGTCTATCGCATGGAGGGCGATAAAACACGACCAGTTGTGTGCGACCTAGCTCCATCCCCACCTTCCTTCGCCCAACATCGTCTTTCTTAGGCTTCACTTCGTCTTCCTCCTCCTGCCTTCCTTGCTCGTGCCATCTTCCTTAGGCTCCGTTTCATCTTCGTGGTACACCCATCGCTCCCACCGTGACGAGGTAGTGTCTCCATCGAGACCCTACTGTGCCCACGACAGCCTTTTCCTTCCCCTTCCCCCTCCCCGACCGTTGTCATCTTCTCTAATTCCGGCGAGCTCGGTCACCGCCATATTCTCCAACCCTGGCGAGACTCTCCCGCCTTACCCTGGCCCGACCGCCACTACTACACTGCCGGGAGCCTAGGCTACCCGATCACCATCCCCACCTCCTGGCCTGTTTACCTCCCTTGTCGGCCTCTTCTATAGCCGTTGGAGTTGTTGAAGAAAGAGGGAATGAGACTCACCGAAACCATAGCCACTGTCGTCAGCGTCTTCATCCCCGGGGGTCACAAATCCAAGAGGACGAGGACGATGTGGAGGAACTAGCCCACTCCGGCGCATACAAGGGCATCGCGCAGTCGCGAGTTAGAATTCCCACTCTTAGAGATTATATATTGTATGAAATGTGGAAGCATGGGTTGTTGGTTAAGAGCCTTATTATTTGTCGCTTGTAAGACATCATCGAATATAAAACTTTTGCTATTTTTTTTGATAGAATTTTTTTACTAAATATGTCAGATTTTATACCTTTAGTTGAGTGCTTTAAATTTATATAAGTATCTGATGAGTCGTATTTATAAAGATCTGACATATTTAATCATATAAAATTTGTCAACAGATAGCTATTGTTAATTAAAAAATTGCGTGAGACAGACGCTGCCCTCCGCTCCAACGACCCTATCCCCTGCGATCTCTCGTGTGCTTTACGAGTTACATCGACGGCGATAGCCGACAACCAAGGGTGTTACACTGATCCAACCACTGAATTCTGAACGCTTCAAATCCAGGTCCAGCATGGACTCTGTCTGCGTATTAATTCTGCTGACCGAGACATTAGCAAGGCCGTTGACTTCCACCGCGCTGACGATCGAACCATCTTTGATGATGAGCAGAAGTCAATGTACAACAGTAATAGGGACCTAGGCTACAGCAGTACAGCCACACAGCCAACTCTTCTGTTTGACAAGTTCCAATCAGGTCGCACCTGTGCTCCATCCATGTCCCTTTCAGCTGGTCGCCGAGCAGCTCGACCGTCTCCATTGTTTAACCAATCCATCTCAATCGAGAAGAAAGCCAACGCAAAAATGCAATGCAACCAGTGCGGCGCCGCTAGATTCCAAACTGCGGCAACCGAGCTCAACGGCCCTTGGGCCGCTGAGGCAGATGCCGGTTTTGTTTTGTTCGCACATACTCGTAGCACCGAGCCGAGGTCAACGTTCCTCGATCGCCTACGCCACACGCCGTGCCGTGCACTCCTACGCTTCATGGGCGCCTCCGCGCGTTCCCCCCACGCCGTCGCCACACAAATGTCTCCTTTCCCTCCCGCTCTGCCGCGCTCACTCGCGTTCCTGGGCTTGGCTCTGATCGTCTTGACCGCCCGCGCCGCGGACGCTGGGCCGCTGGCGACGGAGCTCGTGCGGCCTCCCTTCACCGCCTCTAACATCCTGTACGTCGACACCGGCGGAGCGTTCCTACAGTCGAAGAACGGCGCGTTCAAGGCCGCCGTGTGGAACCCCGGGCAGGGGCAGCAGCAGGACCGGTTCTACCTCGTCGTCCTGCACGCCCCGTCCGCCACGCTGGTCTGGTCGGCCAACCGCGACGCGCCGACGACGTCGTCGGGATCGGTGAATCTCACTTCGCAGGGGCTCACGGTGTCGAGCTCGAGCCCCGATGGAGGAACGGTGCTGTTGTGGTCGACGCCGTCGCAGCTGCGCTCGCCCGTCGTGGCGCTGCGGCTGCAGGACAGCGGGAACCTGCAGCTCCTGGACGCCGGGAACGCGACGCTGTGGCAGTCGTTCGATAACGCCACCGACACGCTGCTCCCGGGCCAGCCGCTGCGCGCCGGCGCGTACCTGTCGGCGGCGAGGAGCGCCACCGATCTCGCGGAGGGGAACTACCGGCTCGGCGTGACGAGCTCGGATTTGGTGTTGACGTGGCAGGCGTCCACGTACTGGAGGCTGTCGAACGATGTCCGCTCCTACAAGGATCGCAACGTCGCGGTGGCGTCCGTGTCGGTGAACGCGTCAGGCTTGTTCGCCGTTGCTGCCGACGGTGGCCTCGTGTTCCGCGTGGACCTCGGGTTCGGGGAGGCGGCGTTCCCCGTGCTGAAGCTGGGATACGACGGCCGGCTGCGCATCACGAGCTATCCGCTGGTGAACTCCTCGGCGTCGCTGGGAAGCGACTTCGTGGCGCCCGCCAACGACTGCGACCTCCCACTTCAGTGCCCGGCCCTCGGGCTCTGCTCCCCGACGGGCAACAGCTCCACCTGCACCTGCCCGCCGCTCTTCGCCGCCTCATCGACGACCCCCGGCGTGTGCACGCCGGGGGACGGCTCGGCGCTCGCGTCGCCGGCCTTGTGCCAGAGCAGCAACAGCAGCGTGTCCCCGTCTTACCTTGCCCTCAAGTCGCAGGTGGCCTACTTCGCCACCAAGTTTGATCCGCCGATCAAGACCGGCGTCAACCACAACGCGTGTCGCGGCCTCTGCTCCACCAGCTGCGGCTGCCTCGCCTACTTCTACGACAACTCCTCCCTAAGTTGCTACCTGATCCAAGAAAAGCAGCTCGGCTCGCTGTATCTTAGCTCTTCTGCTTCAGCCTTGGGATACATCAAGACGGTCCCTTTGGCCAACAATGCTACAAGACACAGTTCAGGGTCGTCGTCGTCGTCTGCGAACCGTGCCGTCCCAATCGTCCTGCCATCCATCGCAGCGTTCCTACTCCTCGCCGTGATCACATGTTACGCGCTCTGGAGGAGGATGAGGAACAACGGCAAGAAAAAGAAGGGCAAGAGCACCGGCGTGAAGCAGGTGTACATGGGCCGTCAAAAGGACACCGGTAGCGCGGACGCGGACGACGACGAGGGAGATGACAACGTCCTCGTACCGGGCATGCCGACGCGGTTTAGCTACATGGAGATTGCGGCGATGACGGCCAACTTCGAGACGAAAATAGGCTCCGGCGGGTTCGGCTCCGTGTACAAAGGGGAACTCCCCGGCGTCGAGGGCCTCGTCGCGGTGAAGAAGCTCGAGGCCGTCGGCGTGCAGGCCAAGCGGGAGTTCTGCACGGAGATCACGGTCATCGCCAGCATCCGGCACGTCAACCTGGTGCGCCTCCGCGGCTTCTGCGCGGAGGGCTCGCACCGGCTGCTCGTGTACGAGTACATGAACCGCGGCTCGCTTGACCGGTCGCTGTTCGGGCGCACGGGGCCAGCTCTGGAATGGGGGGAGCGCATGGAGGTGGCGCTCGGCGCGGCTCGCGGCCTCGCGTACCTGCACACCGGGTGCGACCAGAAGATCGTGCACTGCGACGTGAAGCCGGAGAACATCCTGCTGGCCGACGGCGGGCAGGTCAAGATCGCTGATTTCGGCCTTGCCAAGCTAATGTCGCCGGAGCAGTCGGCGATGTTCACCACCATGCGCGGCACCCGCGGGTACCTGGCCCCGGAGTGGCTCAGCAACGCCGCCATCTCGGATCGAGCTGATGTGTACAGTTTCGGTATGGTGCTGCTGGAGCTCATACACGGGAGGAAGAACAGGGGTGAGCAGACCAACGACAACGTCGCCGTCGCCGTTGCCGTCGCCGGCAGCAGCGTGCAGTCGGACTGGCCGTCCGGGTGGAGCAGCGCGACGGCGTTGTCTTCGCCGAGTGGCGCCAGCGGCAGTGGCGATGAGTACTTCCCGATGGTGGCCATGGAGCTCCACGAGCAGGGAAGGCACCTGGACCTGGTGGACCCGAGGCTGGAGGGCCGCGTGGACGAGGCCGAAGCGGCGCGTGCCGTGCGCATCGCCCTGTGCTGCCTGCACCAGGACCCCGCCCAGCGACCGAGCATGTCCGCCGTCGTGCGGATGCTGGAAGGCACCGTGGCACCTCCGGAGCCGCGCGTGGAGGCGCTCGGGTTCCTCCGCCTGTACGGGAGGGGCCACGCCGTGCCGAACACCTCCCTGATCGCCATGGCTGGCACCTCGGGATCGGCGGGCACGCCATCATCGACGGCCGGCGTCTCGCAGTTGACCGATTCGTTACAGAGCATGTCTGAGCCAAGATAGCACCACAAGATTCAGCTCCTGCGATGCGACGTGGCAACCGGGTAACGATCAATTAACGCTGCATAGGTCATGGCGCCTACGTGGCTTTGGCGTAGCAGTGCTTGGTCAAGGAGATGACATGTATAGCAGCTGATATTTTTGGAAGGGGGATCACGACAGTCGGCAGGTATAACAGCAGAGAGGAATGGTCGTAAACAACAATAAACTACTTGCAGTGGGTTTAAACTAAGATTAGGTATGCTCTTGGTGGCTTGCCGTGCCGATTTCTGATTATTGTATTTGTACATATACGTATGGCCTGCTTATGATGCATTTGCTAATTGAGTACGGAGTATATACTAATGTTTGGCGGGACAAAGAAGGTCGGTCGATGTAGTGATATATACTTCCTCCATACTATAGAATAAGTCGTTATCGTTTTGGAGAAGATTTGACTTAAACATTGAGAATATAAAGCATTGATAACTTTTAAGTTGTTGAGTTTGAAAATATGAAAATATATTAATAGATTTATCTTAAAAAGTTAATAAATATTGTTTTTTTAAAAAATAAGCAGACAAAGTTACGTTTTGAAAACCGTGTCATTGTTCAAAGCAACTTGTTTTATGGGTACGGAGGAAGTATGTAACTACCCAGTGGAATGCGTCGATGATGTGGGTAGCATGTTTTTCTTTTCTTTTAATATATTGTTTGTTTTTTCTAACTTGAAACCAAACAATTTGTTTCTTTGTTTGATTGTATTGATGATTCTCTCTATTCTGCCCTGTCCATCCATCATCGGCACAAAATCAATTCTCTCTCTCTCTCCGTTTTCTGCTCCTATTCCACGTGGCTATGTAATTTGAGTTGATATCATATCGAAGTAGCTCTCTATTTTCTTTTGGTGTATATCTAAAATATTTTGGGTTTTCTAGATATATTGATTTTACTATATGCTTAGACACAGTGTATATTCTAAATGTATGAAAAAATCTATGTATCTTGAAAAGTCAAAGTGTCTTATAATTTGGGATGTACTAGGAAGTATTATTGTGGTAGAATCCAATTATAATGTTTATTGAATTCTACACTGCTATTCTTTTCCATATCAATTCTATCTATGTTGGAGTCTAACTTTTTTTTAATGCATATATATCTTTTAATATTCAGAAGAATACCAAGGAACTAAACATTTTATGACAGACTGGGATAGTGGTTTCATTGAGTGGATCTCAATGAAATGAAATTGAAGGTTCACTTGATTTGGCATCTGTAGAAACTGCTCAGCCATGAGGTACGAGTAAGAAAAGCATAGAATAGGAGAGGAATACAACATATTTGTGTAAGATGATTTTTTGGGCATATCGTAATATTACATAGCCTATTTAATTAATCAAGATGAGCTCATCATATATTCATATATCTTGTGAATGGGCCATCAAACTTTCTTTCTCGACGCAGCTTGCCGGGTATTAGCGGCAACTAATCTTAATTATGGGCCTTTAAAAAGTAATTTGTTCATGGCCCATGTAAGCATGTACGTGTGTTGACCGGTATTGCTAGCTTCTTTGCCAAAAGCTCGTGGCATATCTCTTTTGAACCTGTTGCACGTATGTGCGTATATGCCTTTGCGATAATACGTGTCGTACCAGGCCGAGATTGTTCCAGAAGCATCGAGCTACCTATACGTTACGCGGGTCGCACGATACTGCAGTGCTTGAGGATCACCACGCATGCACGCGTTCAAGTTGATGAAGCTTCTAGAAAACTCATACGTACATGTGTTAGCGTATCCAGTTTGGGCCCATTGATCAGCTAGCTAGGTAAATTAAAACGTGCTTATCCGGCCCTTGGTTAATTACGTGGAGATATGCTCTACCGGGGGATAAGATCAGTTAGTTCTAAAATGTTGCTGGCCGCTCGGAAGGAGCATTAAAAAAAAATCTGAAATACGGATAGCTGGTATATCCGTGCTTTTCGCTACGAAAGATCGTTCAGCAACAACAGAACGTGGCGGCGCATGCATATCCTCTCTCGCGCCTACGCTACCCTAGCTCAGGCCTATAAAAAGGAAGCCTGACAACACATGCAGGATGGATTCCATTGCATTCAATCTGCACGCCGCCGCTCTTCTCTATTCCATACTTGCACCCATCCACGCCGGCGCCGCTCCTCACCGTCCACTTCATCGTCAAGTGTGTCGTCTTCTCCAGCAAGCTCGTTCACGTCGTCGCCGGCGAGCCCAACATCCTACAGCACCGCCCCGGCGAACTCATCTACATCGTCGTCACTAGCAAATATGGCTGCGCATGCCTATGGTGAGGTTCTTTACATGTTTAGATGAATAATTTCTCACCAATTGTCGGGTTGTGTTTATAGATGCGTATGGATCGGAGGTTGAAGGCACATGACTGGTGCCAAACGCGGCGGTGACCGCCCGATAGCTCTCCGTTTTCCTTCATCGTACACATACGACAGCCCGGTGGCGACGACATCAGCACGCGGCAATGTCAGCCCGGCACCTCACCAGAACAACGACGTCCACGCCTGTTCCTGCCCGGCGGAGGCGACACAGCACATCCACGACAAGATCGCAGGAGCCCATTGAACGTGCAGTTTCAGCATACATGCAGCTGGTGAATGCGGCGATGGCTCAGCAAGTACGGCCACCGAGACGAAGCAGCGCGGCCAGCAATAGTGCTCTTCATCTTAGCAAGCCGGGCCCTGATGGCCCAGGAATCACTGCGAGGAAGACCACCAGTGTACAGGCACTAGAAGCTGTTCAACAAGTATATACATGTACCGTGTACACAGCAATAAAAAAATAATAAAAGGGCTATACGGCCATGCATGAAAAGCCCGTACGTGGGTATACAAGTTATGCCCAGCTGAACATTATTATTTGGCCCAAGATTAATGGCTCAATATTAATATATTGGCCCATATATGATACGGGATCCGTCGCATGTGAAAACCCGTTTGGGCACGGCACTTGCAAATAATTTTAAGTTGCAGTAAAGCGTTTGGGTTCAGGCGCATATATAAATTGGCAACTGACTAAGTGTCACGCCAATGATCTCATGGAGAAATTTTCTAAGTATAGTATGAGCACAAGTCTCACAATTGTCACCATTATTTTTCGCACCATCAAGGCCGGTGATCCATATGAATCATCTTTCTTCCCCTGACCGACGAGGCTGGGACGTTTTCTTTTCCACGACCGACGAGGCCGGAATTACTTGTTCGTGACCGACGAGGCCGTTGACTTCACTATGGGATCCGCATGACGAGGTCGGATACCTTTGCCAGAGACCGACGAGGCTCTGGCACCATCGTTTTCATTTATTTGTGCTTATGCATATACTCGGAGATAACTCTATATATATTTGGAGATGACAATGACGACCATCGGCATAGCTTAATCGGAGGTATTCTGCGGCCCATAGCTGCGGATGTAATTAACTGGAGGCCTCTAGATGCCCGGGAATCAGAAGCTACACGATCCTCTGATTGTCAGATGGAGCTCGCTGCAAATATGTATAAGTGGCAAATTGTACTTTATAATTCACCGATGAATGAATAAAGCGATGTTTCCATGAATTTTTGTTCCTTGTGTTTTATTGCACATTTATTTAATTTTGTATACGAATGTATACTGGCACGCCCGCATATTATTAGTACTAAGTAGTACAACCCACGAAACACACAGAGATCTCGCCTTAGTGATTTTTCTGGTGAAACAATTTGAGTCAAGGAATTAATCGACAATACATATAAATCTGCATCTAAATTACCCACTTATGCTATTTTGAAACATAATCTAAAGTAAGCCTCTAAATTCATATCAAAATATTATGATAATAAATATCCTTAAATTCACATCAAATTATCACTTATATTATGCAATGTATTTCCAGTTATGATGAAGTCATCAACTACTCTGTATGCTTTTTCCCAACCATATGTGTATAGTTTTCCTCCCTCTGAATAGCACTTCATGTGTGTCTTCAATATGCATATAGTTTGCCAAAGTTATGGGTAGCTTCTATTCCTGCCCATGTCTCATGACATTATGAATTTATATTTTAGCTTTGAAATTTAACAAATTGGACGTTTTTTTATCTCTTAATACAAAGATACGCAACTCTCCTGCGTGTTCGAGAAAAAAAGAAAAAAAAAGTGATTCACCTACTATGGAATATTTCAGAATGGAAAATGTGCAAGTTTTATCTTGATATTGATCTTTTCTAGTGACTTTTAAGTAATAACCCTATAGATCCTATATCTATCTATATAAAGAGGCAATCATGTCAATCAGGAAGCGGCTTTTTCTTTGGCCAAACGGTACTTCGAACTTGGAATGAGCATGAAGAGATTAACAAGACTTCTTTCTCTTTTGAGTTTTTTCTGGCGGACTGGTCGCGTAAGATCTTTGGTCTTCCCCCAGAACCGATGAAGAAGTGGTCCAGTACGGCTACCTTGTTACGACTTCACTCCCGTCGCAAGCCTAGCCTTAGGCATTTCCTCCTTATGATTAAGGGTAATGACTTCAATCCTGACAGTGTGTACAAGGCCTGGGAATGGATTCACCGTCATATGCCTAACCGGTAATTACTAGCGGTTCCAGCTTCATGCAGGTGAGTTGCAGCCTGCAATCCAAATTGTGGACGAGTTTTTGAAGTTAGCTCACCCACGCGAGATCTATGTTTCATGAGCATATAGACCCATCATCCATGTTTTTGTACCGGTTTCCATACCAACCCTGTAACTCTTCTGGTGGCAATTTGTGAACCATCTTTTGTTGTACTTTTGCATTCAATCCTATGCTATGTTGGTCAACGATGGAGACTAAAATCTTTGACAGTCAAGAACGAACATGAGAAGGGTTCCAACTTGACATCTGCCATGGATGTGGACAAATCATACCAAACCTAGTTTGTCTTTTCTGACCCAATTATGTATATCTTTGCGTTCCTTTTTTTTTTTTGATATATGTTTTGATAGGGAGCAAGAGGTTGAAACTTGAAAGGTCGCAACTTCACAACTTAATACTTTCTTGTTGTCCTTGACACCCCTGCCAAGTTTAGTGGTCGCTAGTGTATTTTGCTCAAAATTAATTTAGCATATATTTGTATTTTGGAAACGACGTCTGGCATACATTGCACATTGTAACAAGCTTATTTTCAACCATCAATACTAAAGCATTTAGAATATCCGACTATTCTATTACTTTGGTAACTCTGAACGCAAAAATAAAGATGGTCTATATTTGGTTGAAACCATGTTGCAATGTATGTACATAATGCAATATGAATATATTTACATTAGAGCACATAATTTAGTGCAATCAAATGAACGTAGGAGAGCCAATTCAGTACGAACCCAAATAGATTGCATACAACTTTATGTCTAGTACTGCCTGTCGTATTCTGTACTCATAACATAAAGTAATAGCTTATTTTTTTTAAAAAAAATCACCAATATACGCTGTGGACGGAAGAAGTATATTCTCTGTCAAAGTTTAGACCTTCAGGCAGAGGCTTTTAGCTCTCCCTGTTCTTCTATTGGGACAGTAGTAGGAGGCGCTCCCCCGGTCGTTGGCCTGCAAAAATTGCCAGTTGTTTTAGCCGACTTAACAAGACAGCTTAGTATGTAATCACGGTCACACACAGAATCACATATATACTTACAGTCCAATCATAACTTTGAAGGAATCATAGATCACCCACTGAGCGCCAGTCAGGGTACCGACCATCAGAATGCGAAGAGGAAGGCCACGGGTGAAGAGGCCCAACAGTCCAAGGTTCTTGACAGCCTGATGCGACAAATAAGAAACAATGATTACTTACTGATAACATATAGGAAAAAGATCATCTGTGTTAGTTCCGCAGTGATGTGGACTTACATCTCCAACGGTGGCTCCCTTGGAGTTGTTGAGGAAGGAAACCAAGTTGTCTGCAGGATGCGAAACGGCAGCGCAGAAGACTCCGGCGACGTAGCCGCTCCCGAAGCTTACTCCGAGCTGGAGAGGTTTGCTGCACTGATCCTTTGGCGTTGGGATGAGGTGCTTGTAGGTCATCTCGACGATGTTCTCGTACGTCGCGAACTTCATCATGGTGTCTGCACAGCACAGCACAGAGGTCGGGGAATGAAGTTCAGCTTGGAAAACAAGCTCATGTGCAAAATACACTATGAATGGCATCTGAAGAAGAGAAGAAGAAGAAGGGCATGAATGGCTTACAAGGAATCTGTCGCCCCCAAAGAGGAACCAGTCCTCTGAATAGCCTGCAGCAGTTCACAAACATCATCGTTCAGCTTAGCTTAGGACCAGACCCCATTGTTCTTTCCAAAATGCATAAAACAACAGATAGTTGAGCTGATTGCCCAACGTAGGAGTACATACGTACCCTGCGTAGCCCTCGGCCCTGACGATCTTGGGGAAGCCATCGCTGAGACCCCTGGCAAACCCGGGCTGCGTCTGCACCCTGACCTTGACGGCCTCCATGGGGCAGAGCGCGACGTCGGCGAAAACCTCGGCGGTGGCCGAGCCCGCCAGGTAGATGAGGGTCTTGTACCTGGCGGCGTACTCGGGGCCGGCCATGTCGGCGTACTCCTTCTTGAAGAACTCGTAGAGGCTGTACTTGAACGCGCCCTGCGCGCTGTAGCCTAGGAACGTTGGCGCCCATCCCCTGTAGAAGCCCCGGAGGCCCTGCTCCCTCATCACCACGCCGAACGCCGACGAGGCGCTCTTGTACTTCGCAGGGTCGATCTGAGAGCGATGATGCCATCATGTTGCATTCGATCACGTCAGAAATCATAATTATAGCATTCTTTTTTTGTTTTTGAATCTGAATAACATTCTTGTTTGAACTTAGAACACTGATGATTGATCGAACACCGTATGTTGGGCATGTTCAAGCCATGTGCCTAGTGCGGCTGGGCCTAGAAACTGATCAATGATCCTGCCTAGGTTCAACTAGCATCTGCGTGTTCGCATCATTGATGACGTCGAAGCCCAACGACAAGTTTGACGGCGATTTTTTTTATCAGAAGGAAGCACAATTTTAGACGTCTGCGTGTGGTCTTCGGAACACAATTGTAGCTGATACTTTTTGTTGCAAAAAAAAAAACAAACAAACAGAAATACATTCGTAAAATTATAAGACTATTATACTATTACGAATGAAAAATTGAAATGTAACTACACCGAGACCAAAAAAAGAAAAAACACCTCGTATATATAATTTTGAAACGTCAGTTATTTACTGACAAGTAGGTTGAGCAAGCATAAAATTCGTGGCGGCGAACCGCGGACGATGTTGCACCCAAACCAAAAAAACGCACGAGCTAGGTGACTACGCACCTGGATGTTGCACTTGATGACGTCGAGCGGCGTGACGGCGGCGTGCGTGAACCCGCAGGCCGCGGCCCCGCCGACGGCGCCCGCCGCGTAGTAGGCGGGCGGAAACATCTCGATCTTGCCGAACGGCTCGCTCGGCGCCCGCGCCACCACCAGCGGAGTCGCCTCCCTGCCGCCGGCCGAAGGCGACGCCGCGTAGAGGAAGCTCGGGAGCAGCGGCGGCTGCCGCGGCGCCATCGATCGTCCCGGGCGGCACGCCGGTTTCCGGGGCGGGGATGTCACCTACTCCACGTACGCGCGGACACGGACACACCGAGGCAGGCAGCAGCCAAGCCGGCAGGCCAGCGCGTGGGCGATTCTCCACTGACCCGAACGCGCGTGACTTCTTCCCCGGTCGGTTGGAGCGGCGGCTGCCGTTTTATACGAGCAAGTCTAGCGCGCTGGCGCGGGGGTGCGTGCGTGACGGGCGTCTTGGAGGTTGACCCGCGCGACGGCTTGGAAAGCAAGGAGTTGGTGCGGCATCGGCTCTTTCCTGGAAGGCAGGAACTGGGTCACGGTCAACTCACATGTACCTGCAGCTCCGCTGCCAGATGGGGTCCGGGTGCACTTACATGTTCAATTCAACTTGTATAAACACTCCCTAGATCGTCGATCTTCCTTTGTTTGATTGACACGGAATAAACGCTCTAGAAATCATCGCGAAGCATAAAGCCGCCGTGCTTGACTGTGTCTGACTACTTTACTTTCTTCCAAGATGCACTGCACGTCTGGATCTCTGGATTCGGGCGACCCGTCGATCGCTACTACTCTCTCTAGCTCACATAACGAACTGATCTGAGTTCTTCGTTCCTTCCGTCACGTAGAGTTGTGTTTGTTGACTACTGTATGCATGTGCATAAATAAAAGGCCCAAACTCTCTTGGGATTCGTCCACGTGTCATGGCACACAGTAACAACTCCATTGGCGATGTGAGGTGAGGCCATCATCTATCCCTCTCCTACTTTGAAGGCGGCCCTCCCGTAAGTCGGTAAGTGCACAGCAGCTAGCCTATGGCTTTGCAGCGATGCCCCCGCTATTTGTGTCCACGATGCCCGCCGCAGGCTCCAATCTGCTGTAGCAGCGATGGCGCGGCCGCGGCGAAGGAACAACGTCGCGTTGGCCATCCTTTCTGTGATCTTTGCGTTCTGCGCGCGACATGCATCGGCAGTGGGCAGTAAGTCCTGGACCTCGAGCACCCCGCTCTAGTTTCGATATTCATCGTCGATGGGAGACTGGATTAGTTCTTTCTTCGTCCATGAGTTCTTAGATTTCTTCAATGATTTCTTTTGGTTGTGCAGCCACGCCTCATTCAGCCTTTAGCTACGAGGAAGGTGACCCGGGCGGGCCTAAGAAATGGGCCACATTGCAGAAGGACTGGGCCATTTGTGACAGTGGCACCAAGCAGTCCCCGATCGACGTCGCGAAGGTGGAGGTCTCCAACGATTTGGGCCCATTGGAGCAGGCCTACAAGTCTGGCACCGCACCCGTCGTGCAGAACCGAGGCCACGATTTCATGGTCAGATAAGCCCATCCCGTCTTTTTTATTTTATTTTATCAATAAATAACGCTTGCCGGTCAAAAATAAAATAATAAAATAAAAGGTAGAAATTCCGAAAAATAACGCGTGAATGCTTAATCCTTTTGTGTAAATTTGTCCACTTCCTGGTCTAGCTCAATTGGACAGGAGGGAGCGGCAACCTGACAATCCAAGGGGAGAAGTACACGCTCCAGCAGGTGCACTGGCATGCTCCCTCTGAGCACACTGTCAACGGCACCCGGTGAGCATCCACTGCCAATGCCCAATAAATGCATCCAAGTGCAAAGGTCACATTCAGTCTTCAAACATAGTAGCACTATAGGAGCAGTAACACAAATGCATTCAGTCTTCTTACCTGTGCTGCTGTTGTTGCTGCGTGTTGGAACGAACGATGGGGCCGGTTGGGTGCAGCTTTGACGCAGAGATGCACATGGTGCACGAGGACACCACCAAGTCGAAAGCCGTCGTCGCGGTGCTGTTCAGCACCAAAGCAGGCAAGCACAGCAAGCTGCTCGGCGATGTACGTACGTACGTGCCTCATATGATATACTGTACTACTATCTCCATATATGTATTTACCGAAACATCAACACGCAAAGAAAGTGAGGCGGGCATTGCAAAGTTAAGACAGCATGCTAAATTAATACTACGGTGGATAGAAAATTAGGCCTTATATAGCTTATATATGGCGATTTCGCTGCTACTAATGAAGAATATGCAGCTTAAGCCGTACTTCGAGAGGCTTGCTGGTAAACAGAATGCCACGGAGGAAGTGAAGGGCACTGTTGATCCGGCAGATTGGATAGACAAAGCCTCTGGCTACTACAGATACGAGGGCTCGCTTACAACGCCACCTTGCACTGAAGGAGTGCTTTGGACCATCATGAACAAGGTATGCAGTATGCACACTTACGATGTCTTCTCTCTCTTTTGCTAAATGTAATTCTTTTTTTAGATTAAGTTGCTAAATGTAAAATGAATTAGCGTGTCAATTAACCAGCTAGCTAGTATCAAGAATCTAAATGTTAATTACTATATTTTAAAATAATGGAAGCAAGCTCCGGTTTCAGACCTTTTTATAGAAAATGTATTTATATGTCAGCAATTATTATATGTGCCTTTCACTTTCACTTTCACCTTCCTAGTACAGCAACCAATCCTGAGCTACATAAGCATCAAGCTATGTTCAACTTTGACTGTGTGTGTATTGCACCTAGCTATAGATATATATGTTTATATTTTCCTAATATAGTTTACATTGAGTGGTCATGCCAATTACAACTATAATATTCTTGCATACATTGACAAACTTATGTTAACTAAATTGTGTAATCTTTTCCCCAGGTTTTGGTTTTATTCTTTTAGTAATAGAGAGGCATGTACAAGGATATATGAAAAGGGTAGTAGATATAATTTATAAATAGGTACAAAGCGTATTTTGGGGTAATTATGATAGGTGCATAATTTAAAATTAGGTATGGGGGTATTTCATTCCTTTTTTGTAGTGGTGGTGGTGGAAATTTCTTTCTTTTTTCACTAAAACAACTACTAAGGAGCCTTTTGTTGGCTAAATATATCACTTGTTAAATATAAGATGAACTTATTGGATATGAAAATTATGAACATATTGGATATGAAAATGGTTTGATTTAATATAATATTCTATCCTAAATGTGTACCAGGTAGCAGATGCATCAAAGGAGGAGATCAACTCGATCGAGTCAGTGAAGAAGGTGCGTAGGTTACCAAGGAAATGTTGAACAAAATTACTATTCCTCTAAACTGTGAATTTTATCTACTCAGCCCACTAGGGTGATCCTAACTCCTTGTCATTTCTCCATCTTTATTTCTCGTTAAGTCATCGGTGGTGCCAAATGCACGGCCTACTCAGAAGATCAACAATCGTGTTATTCGCTATTACAAAGCAGGAGCCTTAGAAGCGCCAATGCCTGCGCCAGCGCCTGCGCCTGGACCAACCTGAGAAGACCGTGAGTCTTGGAGATGGAATACAATGCTTTTAAAATTTGTCTTCCCATTCAAAGGTTCGTGTGTTGAGTATTGACAATTTCTTTGCTGAAACAGGTGGCACAGATTAGGTTGGAAGATCTTTGACAAATTGAAGTTCACACAGATGTCTTGCTGCCAACAGGTATGCTACTAACTACTTAAAGGATGATTGTAACTAGGATTACATCCATACGTTGCAATGTGTAAAAGATAGCACCATAATAATGGTATTTTTGCACGTGTGTTGTACCATAAATAAAACATAATATTTTGAATGCGATGTTCACAACATCATGTTTTATAGCCAATTGTCAACTGTTACATTCTTCATAAAGCATGAAAAATACCACATAATTAAAGTTTTGATGGGAATCAAAACAACTTGGTTCATATGATAATAACTAAGTTCATTAACACTACATATTTTACCATGTCTTATCCCTGATGTGTTTAAAATAGTGTTGTGGTCTTGCAAGGACAAAAAATCTCCTAGAATTTCCATCGTAAGCCAAGAGGATCACAAAGTCCCTATATATATATTGTGAGTTTTGAATGAACCTAGCTTGTGTTCTCTTTAAACTAAAGCCTTGTTTAGATCTAGTCTAGCTAAACTTTAGCCTGCTAATTTGCCAAGCTAAAGTTCAGCTCGACACGTTTAGATCCTCTAACTAATTTATGTTTATTTACCATGATGCCCTTACTTTTGTTGAGTCGGATATGGGCACTGAAAGATATAGGGGCAATTTCATCTTTTACCACGTTTTAGTTAGGTTTAGGTGGATTGGGATAGCTAAAGGAATTGTGTCCACCATCTATAAAGAAGCACATGATCTAATCTAGTCTTATTGTTAGTCTCTTTATAAAATATGATCGATCACCTAAAGGGGTTTGTCCTCTAGCTAAGATTTATATGAGTTTTGGTTGCCCCGATTTGGATCACTAGAGGCTAAACTTTACTAGCTAAAGTTTAGCTAATGGGTCCAAACAGATCCTAAGATTCATTGACTTGTCATGGCCATGTTGGAAGTATAGTCTTGCATAAGCTAGCTGTTATTATTTGGCTATAGTTCTAGGCCCAGCTGCAACATTGTGAGGAGAAGGAAAAGTCAGTGTTTGAGTCATGTCACAAGTTGGAGAATGCAGCTACGCACCTCTTCGCGTCCTTTGAATGGTCATTTATTTCACGAATTGAGTTATTAGTCAACTTTATTTAATACACCTGTTTGGGTCATTATGAAGTTGGACTTTTCTTTCCATTATGTGAAAGATTTTTAAAGTTACAATAATGTTGATTACCATGCAAAAAATATGTATTAATGGGAGTACTATCTCTTTTATGGAGTTAGCATTTCTTTATAGATGAAAGTCTTTGTGTTTATACCATTTATCGTCAAGATCCATTTTCTTCCCCTTCTTCACATCCTTCTCGATCGCTAGCATGGTCAAAATCTAGATGTTTGATCTTCTTGTGGCTAAGGGTGAAAACGGTCATAATTGGTCAAAAACAGTATCATAATATATGAAATGAAAATGGTCCGCACAAGATCAATCCCATTCACTTTCATCTCTAGTTGTGTTTCGAGATAGTATTGTATACAATTGGTCGAGTGAGAACACTATTTTTCACAATTACACCCTAACATTGGGGATAGTATGCCCCTAGCCCTTGTGTTGTGCTCATGGTGAAGCTGAGCGAAATAAAACATCTCATCATAGGTGAAAAGTTCTAACTGGCTAGAGGGAGTGAATAACCTAATTAAAATTCTAGGAAAAGGCTAGAGCAAATTTGGTTAGACAACATCATCAATAAGGTGATAATGCAATTTTGCTCTAGCTATAGAAGATGATAAGAAATCCACCTACCGAACGCTAGTTGCTATGATCTCTATATCAAACATACAAACAAGTAAGCTATGTCACTACAATTACAACTAGTGAGCTAGGAGAATCTAATTACAACTAAGCTACTCAACTTGTAAGGCAAGCAACTACTACACAATATAATGTGAACAATGTAAATAAAGTGTAGTAGAGAGCGATACGGAATCAAGCAAGTGTCAATAAACAATATCAAAAGACTGTTGGAACACAAGATTTATTCCCGTGATTTGGTTATTTACCGATAACTTAGTCCACACTTAGAGGTTCCCGAGCTAATAGGCATCACACCCCTAACCCAACACTTCGGTGTTGCATAACCAACAAAAATGAGGATCCATAAGGCACGAGCAATCCCTAGAGTTTCCATTTGTGACCTCTCGCAGGGAAGTCACAAGAACACCTCACAAATCACCATGATCAGAGCTAGAGACAATCACCAACATACGCTTGATGATCCTTGCTGCTCTAATCCATTTAGGTGGCGGCAATCACCAAAAGTAACAAAATAATCCACATCCAACACTATCACAAGTGCTAATAGAAGCGCTAACGCGGTGCAAATACACTTTGGATCACTCCCCACTCACTTGGATGATGAACAAATCAAGAGAGATGAGTGAGATTCTTGTTTCTCAGCTCTAGGGGATGTTAGAGATGTCAGATGACTAAGAAAAATCCCACAAGCCGGCCAACACACACGTATATAGGCGCCCCTTGTGCACCTAGCCGTTACTCTCACAAATCAGGCGTCGGACCACGTCCATGACCGTCGGAACTCCGACGCCCAGCCGCAGCCAATGCCACACTGTCACGTGTCCCTGTTCGAATTCCCAACTATTACCACGCTTAACGGTTCTCTACCACGTGCTGCACGCCATTGTCGGGCCATCTAACTAGCAATCCGACGTCCCGCAAAATCTACACCAAAAGCTCTAAAACCGTTGATTTGGGTCGAACCAACGCCACGGTCTGACTCTCATTTGTGGTAGCCTAAATGAAGCCCAAATATGTTTGGAATCAAAACCAAACTCAAAATCGTTTGAGTTGGATGAGTTTGGAAGAATTTTAGAACGCGGTTTTATTGTCCTCATGGGCACATGCCTTCATGCTGTGGACCCTCCGATTTGCTCTAAGATTCGTGCACAGCAGGAGAGAGATAATTTTTTATTGTCTCTCTCCTGTTGTGCACGAATCTCAGAGCAAATCGGAGGGTCCACGGTACGAGGGCATGTGCCATTGAAGACAAAATTAACTTTACCTTTTATCTTCACTGAACCTGATGGTGCACTGGACTATTCTACTATGCACTCACTGCATGTGTCCGGTGCACACCGGGGCTGTGCATAGGACCATTCTACGAGATTGCTACCCAAATGAACGGATATGACCTATTACAGCATCCGTGTTCTTCGATGCACATAAGAGCAAGGCTAATAATACAGTCAGCTACTGTCTGTAAGATTTTTTTGCAGTCTGCTCTTAGCCCACCCATATAATAGTTAAGCCTTCAACATTAATATTGGGTCCACCTGTCACTCTCACTGACTTCCTTGGTTTTTGTGCTTGAGTCGGTTGTAAACTTACAGCTCGCTTTGCTTCTCCATTTTCTCTTCTCTTCTCTACATCACCATTTAGCCGACTTATAGAGATAGTACTTATATCTCGTGAAATTTTGTGAACAGCTAATAGGGTGGCATCCTTTTGGTAACAAGTTGCTTCCTGGTGTTGTAGAGAACCGATTTCTTTGTTTCTTGCCACATCATCGACGCACAAATGGTCATTCGAAAATTCTTCATACTCCGGAATTTTGGTAGGACATCCTGTTCTACCTGGATTCCTTCGCTTTACAGGTTCCGTGCATGGCATGCCAAAATATAAAGCTTTTCAGGAGAAGCTTTAACCAGCCCAAACTATTTCAGATAATCACCTTCTGCCCCAAGCTCAGCACAGAGCTTCCTTTTTATTAAAAGGAAAACACAGCTTTCTTAATTCCTAGGGCCGGCTAGGATGGCTGTTGCGGGCTTTCTTTTCTCCAGTTCCAGTCCTTCGGATTCAAGAGAGAACCCGTAGAATAACTTCTTATCTGTTCGACCAGTTTGTCTCAGTGAGGCAAAGCTGACACCATCAGCTCACGAACTGGAATCAATTGATCAATTCACTCTCGAATCTTCCATTTCTTTTATAAGTTCTATCGCTCTCTTGCTTCTATTGCTGGCAGCTCGTTTCAATATGAAAATACTACTAGCTGGTATCCGAAAGGTCGAAAAAAAATATGTTCATGTTGCAACTTGCAATGCAACAGACCCATCACAGACAAAAGAAGCGATACAATAGAAAACCTATTGCAAGAACAAAAATACTCAGGTGCAGGATGATATAAAACCTGCCCCAAGTCAACCCTCTTGGCTCTTGCCACAAACTTTTTCCACATGTGACACTGCAACTCGCAAATACTAAACTTTTGCAACAAAATTAGAAATCACGCTGCACTACAGTGACAAAACGTCAGATTGTTCAACGAGCAATGCTAAGGTCACTGAACTATACTCCCATGCTAACTTGCAACAAAAATAAGTAGCCTCCTATCTGTATATAAATTGCTCATCTTTGTCATTACGGAAAATAACTTAAATGAAGCCCCTTCCCACCCACACCCCCTAGATCTGCATCTAAGGCCCTCTTTGGGATAGAATGTCTGGAACAGAATGTATAAAAAAAAAGCATTAGAGCATCAACTATACGTGAGGAGAAAACATTCATTACAAATTCCAGTAGGTAAGATCAAAATTGGTCACACTAGATGGGGTACGATAATAAGAGCTAACATAGCTCAAGATAGGTTATTAACTTAACACATGTCTAACATACATAAATGCGTGATGCAATCATGCAAATAAGAAAAATTATGAGTGGCTATAGAAAGGCATATAGAGTATAAGAGCAACTTCAAGAGCCTCTACAAATTTTAATCTCTATATCTTATATTTCGAGAGCCGTTCAATAAATATTCTCTTTGTAAATCTCTCAGATTTTTGTTCACTATACTCCAACTTATCATAAACTTTCCTTGCATGACAAAATTCATGAGAAAACTACCATATATTGCATTTAGAGACCCGTGAGCCTCTCCAAAAGTGGAAAGCGAGAAAGGTGGTTTCGAAGAGCCGAAAATATGGAGAGTCTATTGGAGCATGTTTTTTTTTGGGCTTGTTTTCTAAATTTTGTGACCATGTAGAGTGTCTCTTGGAGATTCTCTAATAGGTAACCAAATTATGTTTCAAACGGATAAAATTTAGGGTTCCTATGTGAGTTTTTTTTATTAAGAAATGTATAAATAAGAGAAGGAAAAGGTGGGCAATTTTGGTAAGATATGGGCTCTAAATTTATTCATGGAGTTATAAAACTTGTGTCTCTTTCAAAGATATATATGAGAACCCAATCCGCATTGACCACACACGCTCAAAATGTTGTGCAACATAAACAGCCACAGAATAATTGTCTCAGTTGCCCAATGCATAGATCTAAGTAAGTAAATCAACATGCCATAATATAATAATAACAAGAAACATCCTTCAAGAAAAGAGTAGGCAACATTGATGTTCATGGTTGAAATAGTTCATAGATGAAATGTTTGCTATGGCAACAGAGACGACTACAACAACAATTTGCAGGCACAATACTCAACGAAATTGTTCCAACAACTCCCTCTAGTACTCAAGAGGGATGAAAATGGATCCTCCAACAATAAAGACAGTAAAATTATTCTGGAATGAAATAAAAAATTGATTGCTCAATCAAATTAACTTTAAGAATCAAAACAGCATCTCCACTTATTCAATTCGCACTTTCCTGTAGTTCATGTACTTGAACTTACATATCTCCTCAAAAAACTCATCAGCAGCTTCATGGCAATTCTTCATCTGTGAGATTCTGATGACCATCGTCCTGAGCTTCACACTGTACTTCACAAGCGACTCGAGAGTGTTCAGCTTCTGTTCAGCATTGAGCGGGGAGCGTACAGTGATCAGAACCTCTTCCAAACAAGAGATGAGGAACCTTGAACTCAACTGCATGCACAATTCAAACGAATTAGCTATATGGCACATCTGTCTAGCATGCCAATCAAATTAGGAACCATATTTCAATGCGGCTATAGGAATAGGAGCCCACTCACATTTTTCAGGCTATTTTTCTGACACAGCGCAGCGAACATTGCACCATGGATCTCAAATTTGCGGAGCTTGGGGTGGTTGTCGAAGAAGTCAACCAAATCGACTTCCGGGAACGGCTGGAGTGCGTCCAAGTCCCCACAGAACTCTATCTTCATCACTAGATGCTTCACCTCGCTAGCGCACTGCAGCACCGAGCTCACTGCGGCCCAGTTCCACTGAACACCGCGCAGCGAGAGGTGATCCAGATCTGGGAGATTCCCGGTGTCCACCTTGTGAACCCTCCTGCATAATCCCATCGCATAATTTGTCATCAAGTCAAGGCAATGCTAAACTGACTAAAAAGTGGCCAAGATTCGAGGTGCGTGTGGCTCACCGGTGCTCTTGGCAATTGAGAGGCGGCGGAGGCTGTGGCCACCCCGTAGAGTGATCCAGGTGAAGCCCTGGATCTCGAGTGACTCCATGCGAGGCGCGGTGAGCAAGAGCGAGCAGTTGCCGGCGCCGAGGATGTCGAGGCGGCACCGCTCTAGCAGTTGAAGGTCGATAGCCACCGTGCCGGAGCAGTCGCAGCCAAGCAGAGACAGATCGGTGAGGTTGGGGCACGCGGCGATGGCGTCCCTCACGGCGCTATCCCGCAGCGGCGCGCCGACAACCTCCAGCACGCGGAGGCGCTCCATCCGGCCCCACGCAGGCGCGGCCGTGAGAGACACTCCCCAGAGCCTGAGCTCCTCTAGGTTCGCAGCCAGGCCGATGCAGTCGAGGTGCCCACCCTCCGCGACCTTGTCGGCGGCGGCGTCCATCCGCAGCTCGAGCACCCGGAGCGTGGCGCTCCGCGCGGCGAGCCAGGCCGGGAGGCGCGCCATGGAGAAGGGGCTGTAGATGACCAGCTCCCTGAGGCGCGCGACGGAGGCTACCATCCGGCCGATGACGTCGTCCGCGGCGCCCCTGGCAGCGTCGAAGGCGTTCCGCGGGAAGAAGAGCGCGGGTAGGTAGGGGACGCAGTCGCGCCAGCGGCGGCAGACGCAGGCGCAGGCGGCCACGTCGCGGGCGTTGCTGAGCATCGACAGGATGTGCTGCACGACGCCGTCCGGGACGGTGTTCATGCCGACCTCGCCGCAGTCGCCGTCCCATTCCATCCGCGGCGCTCGACGAAAGGCAGGCCCCCCAGCACAGACGGGGATGGGATGGCGTATAGATAGATGGGAGAGCTTGCGTGAGTCGTGAGTGGGTGGCCAGGTGGGTCGGTTTGAAATTTGAAACGGGGGAGGATCCCGCTCATTGGGAGGTGGGATTTTGAAATTTCGGCGACCGTTCGCAGGGATTCGGCGAATTTGAAACGAGGGGAGGCGACCAGCTCTGAGGGTTTCCTTTCCGCATCGGTTTTCCTCGTTGGCGGCGGCGCTGCAGCAATGATGCGGGCAAGCAGAGAATCATGGGTCTGGGCCGTGGCCCTGGATTGGTTGTCGCTTGTCGGAATTCCGTCGTCTCGACTCTGGACTCTGGCGCTCTTGGGTGTCCGCGTTGATTTGATTTGGTGTCAGTTTGTGTAGCCCTGGCGTCATGGCGTACTAGTAGCTAGCGCCAAGCCACCGTTGAGGGCAGTTGTTAATAGTGTGCTATGAATTTCTACAAAATTGATTCTTATATAAAAGAAGATTGAGTACTCTAAAAGATTTCTAAAGATACTAATAATATCGTGGGCAAGCCATAACCAATATATACTCCGTATGTCCCGTTACATGTGTAGTTATAGTTTTTTATCGGTTATAACGAAGATTTCATAAACCTAAATATAGGGTGTGTCCAGATGCATGGAACATACTGTGAATCTGATCACTCAAATGCATTGTAACTTCGATAGATATAGTGGGACGCAGGGAGTAAATATTTTCTCCCTTCATGTTAATATCTCACCTGCTTACTATGCCCAATGTTGTGTTCGCGACCCTTACGTAGATGCCAAGAGATGTTGCAGATGCGTCATCGGCTCACCACCGGATATCACAGCCATAAATCCTAGTCGTTGCCACAACCACCGAGTCGAGCTCACAGCCACTCAAATCAACATTCGATCCATCAAACTGACCTTCTTTATGTTGAATCATCCATACAAAAAACAAACACTCCACCTTCTAAATCTAGGACACTTGAGAAGCAACGCGACCACTTGAGTGATTGCAATAGCAAGCATGACATGGAGACCACCAGCTATCGTCACTTCCTAGTTTTTTAAACTACAATCATTTGAACAGATGTTATCGTCATTGCAATGGTGGCAGGATGTCGATGCGACGATGTGGCCGCTAGAAACCACCTAGCCATGTGCATGTGTTTTCGTGGTGGGCTAGGATGACGAGCCTCTTATCATTCTTTGTCCTCTTCTCGGAGGTAATTGTCATTGGAGGATCTCTCCTCGGAGGTCCCTATCGCTGGAGGATCTCAATTTCTTGGGGGAGAAATTCTTCCAAGTGCTTAGAGATCGATTTGGTGAGGAAAGAAGTCAATCCAAGGTCAATCAACTGGGTGGAGCTAGCTCACTAGTCTAATAATAGAGCTTAATGATTGGCTATTAGCCAAGTTGTAAGAGCTAAATTATACAATATTGTTATTTTTTCCTATCTCCCACCTTTTCTTTCCTAATCCTCCTTACATTCATTGAATGTGCAAGCCCATCACTGCATATGCTTATGTGCTCAGCTTGTTGCTTGCATGAGAGCCAAGTTGTCCTCTATCTCGTCTCTTCTCTCATCCACATCAACATTTGCTTAGCCATAAGCCAATTATTGTATTTGACCTTATAAAGTTCATCCAGGCCTTAGTTTTGTGGGGGTACATGAACAACTAAACAGGACCTGTTCGTAGGACCTACCTATATGGACTACTTTCACCTATATACATTGTCCATGCCCTAAGGATGCATTGGCTAAGGGCATTTTGGACCCACTAGTTTAACACAGACTCATATAAACCAAAAGCTATGTCTATACAAGAATCAAGATATTAAGAGATGTGATATATAAACGAGAGAGAAGATATATGATTGGAATTTTTTTGAAGAAATCATACTAAAAAAATAAAGTTTCTATGTGTAATGTCTACATGACTTAGCAAGTACAGAAACTATCTCATAGTTTCTAGGTTATGAAATGCCCTAGTAGGTACAAATGGAATCACGCTCGTGGATGTTGGTGCAATATTGGATCCATGGGTGTCTCCGGGCCAGGGCCCACGATGGTGTCGGGTCAGGTGTGGTGTCATATTTCACGTGGATCTGAAACATATACTTTCCTATTCGCCCCCCTCCAATTAGAGATTTAGAACTAATGTTTGACAAAAGCCTATGGTGTAAATTTAGGATGATTTGTATGGACTACTCCATCCGTCCCTGAATAACTATTTTTCTCACTTCCCGAGAAATAATTTGGATTAATTTTATATGAAAAAACTATTAATATTTATAATACATAATTGATATCATTAGATAGATCTTTTGATCTAGTTTTTTAATAAATTTATTTAGAGACACAAATGTTACACGTTCTTTATATAAATGTAGTAAGTTGTGACACAGAAACAAAAAAATGACACTTAATAAGGGATGTAGGGAGTATGTTGTTTACATACTATGTACTAGACTAGATTTAAGTTGTTGTGAACTTATGATTCATTTGTGATGATAAATTTTAACTACATGGTATTTTGTCTCAAATTATTTTCTACAGCTTCTTATTAACACACTTGGGGGATGACCCGAGACTCGCAGGTGTTGGTGCACATGTATCATTGTACCCGTGGGTCTCAAAGAGAGCCAAATATCGCAGGCATCGCCGAGGGTAGATATATTGTATGCTTAGAGAGATATTTATCGAAAATGGGCAAAATGACTTTTATTTTAAAAGTGGTGGAGTAATATCTCATTGGTTATCCCAACTAACTAATTCTCCATTTGTTCTAGTTAGGTACATTGCTAAGGAGATATATTTATTCTCTCACCAACCTCTATTCATGTTTATTCCCAATAGGAAACAAAAAAGGAATAGCATTAGAGACAACCATTTACACATCTAGTTTTTAGCTTGTCGATCCAAACAACATGCATATAATAGTTAGGTAGTTAATATTAGTTGTGAACTATTAGCCAACTAACTATTAGCTACTAGCATATCCAAACAGAGCCTAAGGCTAATCTTGAGTTGGAGTTACATATTATCTAACTAATTATTAACCAATACATGTATTGATTGCTTGATAATATATGTTTAATTTGATTAATTGTATTAGTATATAGTGGCAGCGGGCTCGAAGAGCATGCAATGGCGGTGAGCATAGGAGAAGACAAACAAGTAAATAAGGGAAGAGAAAGATGATGTAATGTGTGGCTTATGTGTCAGCATTTTTAACCTACATCTATTTGCCTCCGAACAAAACAGAAAATCTGGATCAACCCATCTCTCTAACCAAATAGAGATAGTCAACCTAATAAGAAAATAGGATGCAACCAATCTATTCCACCCGGTTCTCAAACCAAATATGTGTTAACTATCACACCCCTATTCATGTTGTGTTATATTTTCTCTAGGGAAATATACCTAAAAAAATAGGGGAATGGAGCTAAGATTATGCAAGGGGTGCTAGGCCTTTTGTAGTTGGAGTAAAATTGTGTCTTGGGGCTAAAGAACACGCTAATTGAAAAGGATAGTAGTTTGTTAAGAATTTAAACATCTCTTTATTAGTGATATATATTTATCTAGAAAATACTAATTCTGAATCAAGATGCAGGGCTTGCTCAAAGAAGCTAGTTGCGTGCTATTATTTGCGGCTTTGCGAAACACGACCACTGATATCAAAGACGTTAGTCATATCAAAAGGTAAACATAGTAGTATTTTGTACAACCATCGATATCCAACAAGTAGCAATAATGTGCAATTGTGATGTTCCTCTCATCAATTCTATTAATAGTAACCAAAGGCAGACCTATGGCCCAGACCCCTAGGGCCCAGAGCCTTAGTCGTTGGTCCACTAACCTTGCATACCCTCTTATAACTCTTAGCCCAACAATGAACAACACCAAAAACATGACTAAGCTCTCAGCCACTCATGTCTCTTGCTTGGTACGCCGCATGCCTCGCAGTCTAGCATGGGAGGAGGCGAGGAGTTGGTCGTCACTCATCACTGCACCGCACACCGTCGGACGCCGAAACCGCCCATCCTGCGGCGGCACCGAACGCCAGCATACCTAACAACCTTTGCGGCCATCGTCTGCGGCTTTCGCGCATGGCACCGGCTGACGACTGTGGTTCCGCACAGGCCGCCGCATCGGCAGTCTTGGCGGCAACCTGCTGATAGTCGCCAACTTGTGGCCCTCGACCTCCAGGGCTTTGGCCCTGGCCCCAGTTGGACAACGATGAATCTTCATCGTCAGCCTCTGCTATTGTGTGACGATAGTGTGAGCACATTTTTCTTTTCAAATTCTCTATTGAATTTCTACTTTAGATTCAATATATTTCAATTAGATTGAATGAAATTGAAAGAGTAATATGGATGATGGATTTAATATTTCTATTCAGATTCAACATTTTATCATGTGTATTGTACAACATTGTTAGCTTTCAGAGGCCCTAGTCTTCATTAAAACCTAGATCCGCCACTGATAATAACAATAATATATCGACTACTCCTTCTGCTACCGTGTTTTTCTCACACACACGCTTCCCGAGCGACACATATAAATGGACAAAGGGAGTAGTATAGTAAGTTTCTTAGGCTAGTCTCAATGGAGGGTTTCATTATGTTGTTTCCAAGACTGTCATGTCATCTAGATTAAAATAAAACTCGGATGAAGCACCCATATTCAATGCAAAATTTCATTCCACAGTTTCATAAACATTTAATTATATGACTCATAGAGAGTTGGTAATCGTGCTAAGAGAGTTTCATCCACATGAAACTCATTAAAGTAGTGTCATGTCACCAAAAATGCATATGTGGTAACCTATTAAATACAAATGAAACTTCAATGAAACTCACATTAAGACTGACCTTACATTAATACAAAACATAGTTACATTAGTAAGACACAAAAGAAATCAATTTTGTTAGGGTCCTTGATTTAGCACCTAATAGCGTCCACTACTATTCCAGAGCCCTTCTTCAACTAATTGACTCGAACTACGAAACTATCAGTCCACCTAACCAAATGAAAAATCTTGTATGGGTCCACTAACTAGTGGCCATAGGAAGAAAAAAACAACTCAAAAGGCCAAAACTAAGGCCAATCTCAATTCTCAATGGTCTTTCATGAGTACTTACTAGATATTAAACATTAAGCTTTAATAAAGAAAATATGATAAAATGAGTTTTGTGGAGATAAATTTGTCAATAATATTTTTCACACGTAGAAATACTGAAAGTAGTAACGAAACTCTCGCTGACACTGATCTAATAATGACCGGACTCATTACCAACTAAAAAAGCCGGGTTCAACTGAAGCTAGGTGCGCCAACCGGCGTTGTGCAACTGTGCACGAGCACTCCCAGTTGACAAGTGACCAATTTTTTTAATCGAAAGGAAAACAAAAACAATTGGCAGGCGCCCTGGCGAGCCACCTGTCCGCACATGCGCGGCGCGTTGGCGAGGAGCGGTGGGATTTTCCCTCGTGGCAAGTTGGAACTCGCGATTTGGAAAGAAGAAAAGGCGCCCTGAGCCCGACGCCTGAAGGAGACGAGCACGAACATTTTTCTTTTTCAGAAATGCCGCCTGGATTACGCACTAATGAAGCGAAAAGACGCCAAGGGGGAAAATGCGAAATTCTCCCGCATATTTGGCCGAGACTGACAGCGAGAGCCCACGGCTTTATTTTGCCGAGACTGACAACGAGAGCCTACGTCGGTCGAGGTCGAGTAGCGTCGCAGGAAGAAAAAAAAGAGAATAAACCAAAACGCGAGGAGCGTCCGTCTCCAACTCAACCGACAGTGGTTGGTCAGTCGCACCGGCCGGAAGCGGAAGCGGAAGCGGAAGCTGAAGCGAGGGACTCGGGCACCGGCGCCGCCGCAACTCACTAGATCCTAGGCGCAGGTCCGTCTGTGACGGGCACGGCGGCGGTGAGGAGGAGCAGGAGGAGGACTTGGGCAGCGTTGGGGTGAGCGAGCAAATCAGATGCGCTCGGAATGGGGAAGCCCGTCGATGTGGAGCTCGGCGGCGGCGCGGCAGGCCTCGAGATCGCCGGCGGCGGAGGCGGAGGCCCATGTGGAGGGCGAGTCTTCGGCGCGATCGGGCGGGCGGTTTCGTTCCGGTGCGTCTTCGTGCTCCTGCTCGCGGCGGGGGTGCTCGTTCCGGCCCTGTTCCTGCTCGTGCCCTCACACCAGGCCCAGGAGGGGTACCTCTCGGACGACCACGACGTGCTCGCTGGTAATTTCTCGGACTCTTGCGACTTCTGTTGTGATAGGCGTTGGTGCGAGGGTTTGGGGATTCGTGGGTTTAGTTGGGGCAGCTCGGAAGTTGTGATTTCGGTTTTAGATGTGTGGGGAGGCGGATCGATAGGGTCGATTGGAAAATTACCGCTTCGAGATCGTAGCATGGGTACTGGATTCGTCGATTCCACCTCCGTTGAGCTAGGATTCGCACGATTTCATAGTCAATTTTGTCGCCTGCCCCGGGTGCGACTGTCAGGGAGTGTGTATGGTTAGTTCTGTGCTTATCCATATTGTAGTTTTAAAGTTCTGAATTATGCTGAGACATTGGATCACCTGCTTACCGCTTGCAAGTTTTGATTCAAAATTGATGTGGGGACCCTCAATGGCATTGAACTACCTTTTTGGATAGAAGTTGGCTTTTAGAATCTGTAAAATTTTGAACTAGGTCCCAAAATACCAGAAATTCTCACCCAATGTCTCTGAAGATGTTAGACTAACATGTAACATATGTTTTTTCATCTGTTTTCTGGTGCTGCAGTATAGATTTTGAGGGTAGTGTTTGTCCTCAGATGTGTGATTTTTTGGTACTCCCTCCAATCATGAAAACATGTCATTTAGGACAAGGTTTGGTCAAACTAAACCACAAACATCAATAACTATCACATTATTTAGTTTGGAAACATCTATGTTATATGCATAGATTTGTATACTTCCTCCGTCCCTAAAAGAATGCAATTGTGGGAATCGTGCCGGTCAAGATTGTTCATGTTTGACCAACTTTATATTAAATACTATTAGCATTTATGTCTCTAAATAATTTTATTATGATAATATATTCTATAACTAATCTAATGATACTAGTTTCATATCACGAATCTTAGTACTTTTTTATATAAATTTAGTCAAAGTTCAAGTTGGTTGACTTCTCGAAATGTGAGAATTGCATTCTTTTGGGGACGGAGGTAGTACGAAATAATTGTAAAATCTCTTAAATTTTAAGGATTTTAAGAATCTATTCTAGAAGAAATTAGTGATCAAAGATACACATAATAGGCCATGCAAAGTCAAATGTAACATTATTTTGGGCTGGAGGGAGTATAACAGGAGTCTGGATTGTACTGGTACTTTGTAGGATCCAGATTTTAATTTATTATTGTAAAACTAGATCCCAAATGTTGTGTTGTGTTTAGAGTTAGATATTGTATGTCTATGGTGAATGGATATTGACAAACATGTCTGCTTCAGCTCAACATGGTTAGGAGAGAGGGAGGTTTACAGTTTCAATTCTCAAACCTTTATCACTAGATTCAAGAAACATTAGATATTAAGCTTGCCTATTAAATTTGCAGCCCCTCTAAATTCTAGAGATTTTAGATGATAGGATAAAAGGTTCCAAATATTTTCAGCCAAATCTAATATTAGAATCCCTGTTTCAAAGGTGTCGCCTAGTCATCCAGACCCCTTGCCTTGGAGAACAGTGGTGCCTTGCCCTAGGCGTCCAGGCAGACCCAGCACTCGCCTGGATGCCTAGTCGCCTTTGAAACCATGATTAGAATGTATTTTAATGTTCTTTGTTGAATTATTGATATATAGTATCTTTAATATGTGTCTATAGTTTTGGGACACTGGACCCTGACAATCCCTTGTTCACTGTCCCCACTGTTTACATTTTTCTATTCCTACTGGGTGCTGAGGCCTGAGGGAAGTCCCTCCTTCAATCTTGATCCTTTGTATGTTACATTCTTACTACTTGTAATTGTTTGAACTACTGCTCCAGTACTTTCTGTTTGCTGGCACTTTTACTATAATTAAGTCAATTTCTTTATATCCTATTTATGTCCCCATCAGCAGAAACCCACAGTTAGTTTCCATAGGAAGCTCATTATTTTATTCTTGGAGGATTCATCCTGTTTGTTGCTGAGATGTTTATTTACCTCCTACTTCACTGTTTCAATAGATAATGTAATCAAACATTTCATTTCATTTATCTTTTCTGACTTTGCAAAATTTTCCCTAGACCTGTGAGTGCACTTTTTTTCGTTTTAAAAAATGCCACTATATGTTTTTGTACTTTCCCCTTTTTCACACTTACAGTTACATGTTGATGAGACATTGTGATGTCTTTGTTGATAAAGATCATCTTCTCTGTTTCAGCTGAAATCAAAGTTGGTTTCACTTTGGAAAAGCCAGTGTCATTCCTTACTTCTCACATAGACAAACTAGGGAATGACATATTTGAAGATATTGGTGTACCTAATAGCAAGGTGTGTGATGCCTGTTCTCTCTTTGTTTTCTCCTCAAACTCCTATTGCCTGCAGTGTTTGCTGATTAGAATATGTTTTTTTTTTTTTGCAGGTTTCGATTGTTTCAATGCACCCTTTAACTTCTAAATACTCCACACATGTTGTTTTTGGTGTTCTTCCTTATCCAAAAGACGCTTCAATAAGTTTGCCGGCTCAAAGTGTGTTGAGATCATCCTTAATAGAGATGATGCTCCAGCAGGTGAACCTGTCCTTGACACCATCACTTTTTGGGCATCCATCTTCTTTTGAGCTGTTGGGATTCCCTGGAGGAATTACAGTCATTCCTGCACAGTCTGGTTTTACATGGGTGAATACAGACCCCCTATTCAACTTTGTGTTGAACAACTCCATTTATCAGATTTTGGGTAATCTTACAGAGCTCAAGGATCAGCTGAAACTTGGATTGAACTTAAGGTCATATGAGGTATTAATGGTTTTGTTTCTTCTACTGAGGTCTTAGTGGCATATTTAAAGGGCTCTGTTGCTCCAATTCGATTCTCACTGATTGTCGTGTTTGCAGAAAATATATTTGCAGTTCAGGAATGAGATTGGTTCTTCTGTTGAAGCTCCAGCAACTATTGTGGCATCGGTATTAGATGGAAGCAGTAATCTTTTACCAGATAGATTGAGACAACTAGCTCAGTTAATCAGAGAACCTGATGTGAGGAATCTTGGGCTTAATCACTCTGTATTTGGTAAAGTAAAGGGTGTTCAGCTGTCATCGTACCTACAACACAAAATCTCTGATTTATCTCCTAGCCCATCTCCGGCTCCGGCTCCATCCCCGTCGCAATCACTTTCTCCAAGCATGCCACCATCGTTAGCCCCTTCATGGAGCAGACACCCTTGCTTTACATGTTTATGGTGTAATCCCTCTCCTGCTGGTAGTTCAATGCTAAAACCTCCTTGCATTGTTAGACAACCCTGGCTACCTCCATTTATGCATTCACCAAAGACACCCATCATGCCTTCCCGCCAAAATACCTTCCTCCAGCAGATCCACCGCCTGCTCACATAGATCCTCCTCGCCCTTTACCTAATCCCAATCATTTTCCAAAAGCAGTATCTGGACCCACTTCTCAAATGATGCCAACACCTTCACCCCCACGACCAGTGTCTCAACATTCGATGCCCTCAAGGAAAGAACGGAATAGCAGAACATCAAAGTTCTCTTCAATTGCACCATCGCCATATGGTAAGTTTTCTTGATATTTTATCTCTAGCATTTTGCAGGAATCTTAATGTTAGAACTCTTATTCGGTGGTGAATGCTATGGATAGTTGATTTAGAATATTAATGGTCGTAACAATTTATTTAGCACTATATAAAGATCAACAAATTATATTGCAACCAGATCAGTTTATATTTTTCTTGTGTTTATTGCGCACTGCATGATTCTTTTTACTATGCTACTGTCACTACGGACGTGGATCGATCTGCAACCACAGTTTGACAATAAGTTTCTTTTATCCACTTGCCTTTGTCAATGTGACCTTACATTTGTATAACTCAATGTTTCAAAGCATATCTTAGTGCTAGTTGGATTCACATTTCTTTTCTCGTGTATATATGAATCTTCAGCTTGCTTTCAGTCCACAATCCTTATGTGGTTTCTTGAGAAGTTTATTGTATTTATTTTTCAATATGCAGCTCTCCTTCACACTTGAAGTTATGCTTGATTGGATACCTGGGTTGCTTCGACTGTTGGTCATAAGTCATCAGGAAAATCTAGCCAGAAGACAAGGTCACGATTTTGCTTCAAGCATAACCATGAAGCGCAATCATGGGCTATGATGCAAAAATCAGGCTTTGTTTATTGGTTACTGTAACTATATGATGAATTCTAAAGCTTTTGAGGTCAGGTTAACTGTAGATATAGGTCTATATCATGCTAATTAACCAGGGTATTACGCCACGAAGGTGGCTGCCCTACGCCCTATGCCTCTTCAAATTTTAAGTTCTCACCGAAGGGATGGGAGCTTATATAGAGGAGAATGTAAGGACTCTGTTACTCGGGTCCACGTTCTGCAATATTACTTGTAACGTATTGACCATAAATCCATAATACAACATACAACTTCTGTGCAAGATTTCGTTTGTTCTATTGTGCGTCGAGCGTTTAAACAACGCTGATTTAGTCTCTTTGTTGTCGAGATGGATATAAAGCTAAGAGAAAATTAGTGTTATTTCCGTCGGAAGTTTATCCCTGGCGTTGATTCAACGATGCTTTGTGAATTGACGTATATGCTTATACGCCCAGCGAATTCTTCCAAGCTGAGTATTTTGCACTGGTCCTAAATCTTGGTGGGGCAAAAAACCATATGTTCTTCCAGCAAATATCTTAATCTACTGGATCGCTGTTCGCTGAGAACACTCTTTACATATTTTATCATCTAGTGCAATTCAGGACCAGAAGAAACCTAGTAACAGTCAATGCCCGAGGTCGGAACTTTACAGTTGATCTTAATGGTTAGTACAAAATACTGTATTAAGGGCTGGTAACACCTGAAAATACAATTGACAGGCCTCAACCCGTCTCAGCTTTGAAGATTTAACAGTTGCCACGATCCGGACAAAGCAATAAGCTCCTCGTGTGTGTTTCCTCAGAAGTTAGCTCTGCAGTGAAATGTTCCGACACCTAAACTAGTTAAAAGTTCATTGTTTTGTGCCCACTCCCTTGCTCGTCGTATGTATGAATCTTCACCATTCTCCCTCACACTATTTTCACGAATACCCTCGTAAGCACATACGTACAAAACAACACCAGCCTACCCCTTTATTAGTCGGAGGACTGGAGCCCTATCTTTGAAAACCGCTCTACCATCCTTTGCCACATACTGATATTGCCATGCCGGACCTAGGAACCATGCCATGGCAACTCCGCCAAGCAAGCCTCCCAACTGTCAGTATTCAAAGTGAACTAATGAGCTAAATCATTCATATTGTAAAATGAACTGCGTAGAAAATCGAGACTTACATGGCCCCAGTTATCGATTCCCCTTGAGAGGAGGCCCATACCCTATAAAAAAAATGTTGCAGATGGAACGAAGAAAGTTTTTGAAACAAAGGAGAAATGAAATAAGCAGAAAAAAGTGGAGCAATACCATATTCAGGACAACCACACGCCCAATATGTTCTAAACTCTCCGTAGAATTCCCAAAGAATCTTCTATGTCTCCACATATAAACTGCATGGGCGCCAACCTGATCATGCAGATAAAGTTGATGATGGTCAGTTGTATCAGGAAACTCATATTTCAATAGGACAAGACCAAGACATTGTTCACAAAATATGAATGTGGTAAACATAAGTAAGAAAACTCTGAAATGCAGAAAAAGAAACTACAAAATCAATCATGTTTCAGGCCAGTTCAGTCAAGATGTGCAATTTTGAGGGGTTACAAAGAAATATCATACCAGCCATTTAGAAGTTACGAATTACACCCTCAGTTCCAGGTTGTGTAGTTCATTTAAGCTTTGTCCTAACTCCTATGTCAAACTTAGCTAACTTTCACCTCCTAACATCTATAAGTTCAGATAAGTGCACTATGAAGACATGTTTCATGGAGAAATTAATTAAAGTAATTGATAATGTAGATGTTGATGTATTTTTCTATAAACTTGGTCAAAGTTAGATACATTTGACTTATGACAAAACTAAAGTGAACTATAATTTGGAATGGATGGAGTAGTTTGTAGTTTCACGTTGCTAATGAGTTAGATACCACACTATAGGGGTGACATGATTCTCGCACTGAGTAATGAGCACAAGTGCGAGGAGAAGTAGACATACCAATCCAAAAATGGCTCCTGACGCACCAACAGCAGGTGACGCACTAAAACGATAGCTCATCAGTGAACCTATTAAAGTTCCAAGAAATGATTAAGGACATGATAACTTAAGATCAGGGTACTACCATCCAATCCAAAAGAGGTTAAGAACAAACACCTGCCAGCGCCGAACTGAAATAAACAGCTAGAAATCTTCTAGGGCCAGTTAACATTTCAACCATGGGCCCAATAGAGTTCAAAGAGAAACAATTGAACTGCAGCATTATGGCAACACCGAACGGGTAGGAAGTTAGCTGATATTTTTCATATGAAATTTAAAACTCTACTCAAACATAAAAACATACTGCAAGGTGGGTGAGATCTGCATGAAGTAGAGATGATGTTGCCAAACGCCAAAATTGCCCTCTATCAATCAGACTGTTGATCTTTCATCGCAAATGATGGTCATAAGTATATTAGGTTAACAAAATTGACAGCACATAACTGAACTAGAAATTCCAACCAAGACACAAACCTTGGCTCCCCACATAAGAAGCTTTCCTTGCGATGCTACCTGAGCGACAAAAGCCCTTTGTTGAGAGCAAAAGGGTGTTAAACAACAAATGTACCAAAGGATCGGAGCTAAGTATCACAGAAACTTAAACTGATCACTGACTTACAAGACATTAAGAGCAAGAAGGGCATTAGTCCAGAGCCTCTTCTTCGAATCCATTCCACGAGGCCGTCTGGATAACAACTTTCCGTTACTGATGTATATACCCCCTGACCTGTTCCCACTGAACAGAGCAGAGCTGCAAACATAGGATGAAGAGAACACATTCCCTATCGCGCCAAGAATTGGGAATGTTGCAAAGGATTCTGATCCTTCAAACCAAAAGTCACCCATTTTCGGCAAGGCATCAAGATGTCGCACCTCCTAGAGTTGCAAGGTTCACTTGACATTAAGTATAATTTGATCAAGAACAAAAAAGTCTCCAGCCAATCAACAAGGAGCCAGAGAGCTCGGTCAACAACTGATAACGATACCATGGTCCGCATCCCATGTGAGAACGAAATCGAAGGGAACGCGAGGAGAGGCGAGGCACAGTACCGGTGAGCGGAGGAGGTCAGCGAAGCGGCGGCGGAGGGAGCGGCCGAGTTGCGCGCCGGCGAAGGCCGCGACGACGTTCGGCCTCCAATCGCCGCCGTCCCCGCCGCCACCGCCGCCGCCGCCGCCGCGGCCGGAAGAGGAACCGGGCGGGGGCGGGGGAGGCCACGGGAAGGAGGGGAGAGGGAGCAACAGCCACGAAGCCATGGGCACCACCGCCTGTGTCTGTGTGTGGACCCCGGGGAGCCGCGACGCCTATTTTTGAGCTTTCGTCTCCCTTTGCTTGGGGAGGCAGCATACTCCGTAGGAAGGGAGGAGGGCCGTACGTGGGGCTGTCAACCGGGGCCCACTGTGGCATTCTCGGATTTAGTCCGGGTTTATGGGGGCCTTTGAACGACCAGTGATGTGAGCCTAGCCCACGGCCCCACGAATTTAGGCCCATCGCTGCATTAAAAGGCACCAGTACGTAGGAAGCACAGATCCGAGACTCCGAGCCGAGTTCGGTCAGAGTTAACCGAGTTTTTTTTTTTATGTCAGTTACACAGAGTTGATGTGAAATGTCCGTTAAATTCTTACGGTTACTAGACTTTGATCGCTGGGCAATTATGTCAATAAGTATTAGTACTGTTTTTTTTGTCTGTCGCCCACCCCAAACAATATTTCTAGAAGTTAAAATGTCTAAACTTTGACAAAATATGTAGGCATTGTTTATAATGCTAAATAAAGTATATTATAAAATATGTTTCACGATAAATCTAGTGATATATATTTGGTGTGATAAGTATTGGTATTTTTTTCATATAAATTTGGTCAAACTTCATACTAACATGGGTACTACCATCCTATTCTGAAATTATATGTTATTTTCAAGACGACGAGAGTAGTCCTAGAAAACCATCAAATGGTCCGTTGGAACATATCGATCCGTCTAGCATGAAGGCTGTAGCACAACTGTAAGATTTGTGTTTTACTCATATAACAACAGAGTTACACAAAAGACAGGCGGGGCTGTATGCACAAGCAGTCAGAATTGTACGTACTCGAAACCGGAAACGCCAAACTGGACGAATGGAAGCCGGCAGCTGGATCCAGCGGCAGGCGTGAGCGATTCTATTCTATAGGACAAGCAAAATGTGACAATGTACTTTGTAGGCTTGTAGTACTAGCAACTGAATGAAGTACGTACTACGTAGCTTTCCCTGACAGTGCTCCCAAGCCGCGCGCATCATTCCTAGTGCGATCGGGTGTGCGCACTGTACAACTGAAAAGCGTACAGATATCCTACTAGATCCCCCGATCGTGCCCAACGGTGATGCTGTCGCGTGTGTGTCCTGGGCATGCGAAGGGAGATCGCACAGGCAATGCAAGCTCGTGTCGTGTCTCGTCAATTCAGCAGCAACAGTCGGACGGTAAAAAGCGTTTTGCGAAAAGACGTAGCTACAGCTTAACGACTTTGCTGAAAGCTGAGCCTGCGGCTGATGTAGGCGTGTTGCATTCGTCCGGGAATTCGAATCAAGCACGCGCCGAGGGGAAACCGACTGGTCTTCCCCGACGACTAGTTGCATCAGAGGCGACGCCCGACGCATCGCACTAAGCGGAGGCCTGCAATGAGTAAAGGCCTCCGCTCTCTGAAAGGCCGTGCGGCTGCCGGCGTCGGCGTGCCTTTTCCCGGCTCCGTCGCCTCCCTCACGGCGTTGCGGTCCTGCTCCTGCCCTTTTGAGGAGGGAGGCGAAGACTCCGATCAGGGCTCCATCATTCTGCCCAGGAACGAGCGTTTTCCACCAACTACTGCCAATAATTCATCTCGTATTCCCCGGAATCACTGCCATCCAGTCAGGTCAGTGAGTAGTCAGTCTGCCAGGCTGCTACATTGGTGGGTGGGTTTCGTTTCGCCCACAGGCCACAGCTATACTACGGCTTGACTTGTGCACACACCGCCGGTATTTCTCATGCATTTCCGATTTCCCCCGCCTGTTCGTTCTTGTTCGAGTGGCAACTGCCAAGGAACTTCAGGGTGAAGGCTAGTATTATTGACAGCTGTTCTTAGATGGCCTCGGAACCAAATAAAAAACATCGCTAGAGTTATATAGCTTCTGTTTGATCGTTTCGGTGACTGATAAGCCGGTTGTTGTTGTTTTTGGCTATTTTTTGTGAGAGAAAAATACTGTTTTGGTGGCTGATAAGCCAAATGAACAAGACGATATTTTTTTCCTTTCAAGAATCTTCCATTGCTCATTGCTAACATCCTGTTTGGCCGGTGGAACGGTGGAAAAACCGAATGACAAAATGAGAGTAGTTCAAGCTAAAACTCTGTGATACTAGTCAAGAAAACCAATGCATTGGCACGCTTGCAATATTATCACTTACTAGTTTTCTGATTTGAGAAAATATCAGCCTTTGGGGCAAAAAAAGAACCGGAGGAATTTCACAGGTTTTGAGTTCTGCAAAAAAACAAAACAAATATATGGAGCCTTTGGAACAAATGGTCTGCGCCAATATACATAGAAATACAAAAAAAATGCGGGACTGAAGTGCATAAAACTTGCTATCCTATGCGGATTTAAAATGTAGAGAGAAAAAAACATAGCCTTCCCATCCGGCCGGCACAACAATTTACAATTACAAGAAAATCTTCTTTTTGTGAGGACCGACAATTTACAATTAATCATCGATTTTTTTCTATTCATGTGCGCTGAGAATCATGTGTTCTATTTTTTTTATGCAACCAGGCACCAGCAATGAGAAGTAATATCAGATTATTTTAAAAAAACAATAAGCAAGCCAGCTTTAGAGACGTCGATGGCGATCCCGGCTGGTGCAAATTGGACATGCAGCAACTGCATGGTCCATGCATTACTCCCTGTCGGACGCCAGATTTTTCTTATACTTCTTTCTTTTATGATATGAAACCAGATCTTTTTTTTTCTTAAACTGGACAGCAAGCATCAACGTGACTGGAAAAGCTAGAGAAATAATGTAAAAGTAGTTTTTCTTTTTTTTTTAGAGTTTTTAGAGTACACAGTACAACGCAAACACAACACGTACGTACACTCGTCCCTACGAATACACGCACGTAAACTCTACCCCTATGAGCATCTTCGAAGGACTGATCCAACAAATCTTAAAGTTCACGAAGTCAACACAGACGTTTTGTTGTCGGCGAGTGTAAAAGTAAAAGTAGTTACCATACGATAACTGAAAGGCTGCTTTTTCTTGGAGCTCGTCGTCGATTGAAGGACGACGGGAGTGTTTTTTAATGCAACGTAGCACGTCGGTGAGTGACACAGAGTGCGATTTGAAATCCGCATTTGTTTTCGATGACATCAGTATCGATGCTTTGCTTCATTTCTGTCTTTTCTCTGCTACTAGAATCGATGATGCCGTGAGGCAGCTTTGGGTCATCCGTTGCAAACTTGCAATAGATGCCGGCTTATTATTATATTATATATATACTGTACTTTGGACTCTGAAGTAGTACTATGTTGTTTCTGTGCAGTGATTTCTGCCGATCTTTCTATGTTTGTGCTTAAAATTAAAATGTTTGTAGCTCTTTCTGTCTTTCAGTCTTTCTTGCAAACAAAGTATGGGTAGATCTGCCGCCATTTTGTACCTCTGGCTCTGCCTTCCCTTTTTGCAAAGGAACAGCAAGTGCGGTTCCTCCCTCTCTGCACGGCCCATACTGTAGCTTCTACTGGGTTCGGCGGTTTGCTACTGTCCTCACGACCTGTTCTGTTTTACACTTCACACTCATCTCCAGTACGACGAGGAAAGGCAGTAGCTGCCGAGTGCTGAGCAGTTTGGGAGGATTAAGTATGCCGCAAATGACCTGCACTGAAAGTATTTTTTTTTATGAAATTAGAAAGAGGAATGTACTCCATTCAGTATTTATACTATGACCCTGTTTAATTTCCATAAGTCAGATGACTTAGAGTATCTTCAAGAGATTAGTCAAACTAAATAGCTAAATTTAGTGATTTTGTTGCTCTCTAAAATGAATAATATGAGAGTACTCCAACAGACTCTGTAAAACTAAAAGTTCGATAGCTAGTGAGGTAGACTATCTAAAAGTAGAGAGCGAATTAGGTGAGATAGAGAATCACTAAATTTAGAGAGTCATTTAGATAGTCTGTTGGAGACGTTTTTTCTTTAGCAATAGTCAAATTTAACTTTAGAGAAGGATTTAGCTAGTCTCTTGGAGATGCTCTTATAAGTCCAAAAGTAAAAAAAAGTGACTTATTTTGCCAAACACCCCAACTTATAAGTCACTCTAACTTATAAGTCCATAAGTTGCTCCATCCCAACTTATAGACTTATAAGTCACCTCCTTTTCACATAGGACACATCTTTTTTTTGTTTAGGGATCACACTTCAACTCATTTTCTGACTTATAAGTTATTGGAAACCAAACAAACATGACTTATAAATCACGCTATATTTTTGGTAATAGGACTATAGCAACAGGAGTACGTGGTTTGTCAGAGCATGTGCAGTACGTATGGGCCACTGAAGTGGAAAGAGAGAGAAAAGAAGGGGTGCAAAAAGGCTATCTGATCAGTCATCTCGCGCAAGGACGCGAAAAGATAAGCTCCCGCCGGCCGCCGCCTCTTTGCTTGGTGGGCGAGATGAGTGGGTGACATGAGACATGGAGATGGAGATGGAGCCCTGGAGACCGAAAATACTACACTCAGGTAGTATATGCTGTGGACCATTGGTGGTCCGTGAATCCGTGATGATGCCCACGGCCACGGTCAGATATGATTATCCTAGTATATTGAAATCTGGAGCGTACCTCTGCTTGCTGGAAATTCTGGAAGTGGTTTGCCAAGGAGATGATCCTTGCTAAGTGACTTGAGCTCGGTTGGGATCTGAAAACCAAATCCATAGAGATAGAGATGCAATTTTTCACCTGGTACCGGTGCGTGACGATGTCACTGCGAGAGGACAGGATAGGCTTCGCGTTCCCGGTCAATAATCACACGCCATAAACGCCATAATTAATGGCATAACCCAAAAAAGAAGAGCTCCAAAACGTTTTGTACCACTACCGCCCGTGCCGCCGTTCTAGAACGAGGGGGCGGCGACGTGCCGTCGTTCCACGCTGCAAGATACCGGCCTATACAGATTCCCTACGGCCTACACGCGGCCATGGATTCGCCCGCGGCCTGCCTGTGCCTGGTGCTTGCGGTTCTCCCGCGCACCGCGCCCACACGACACGGCCACACCAGGGCGCGCCGTGCGCTCCGCATCCCATCCGGATCCGCCGAATTCCTCGAGCGAACCAGAGAACGCCGGTATGGAACGGGAACCTAGGCAGGCCGGCGAGCCGAGCCAGCGACTGTTGTCCTGTTCCCAGCGGCTGCGGTATAGGGCGGGCGGGCGGGCGGCTCCTTGTCATGAGATGTGAGTCCTGACGAATCAGACGACGTACTGTATGCTCTGGCCCTGACTGACTGGACGTGGTCGTTGGCCGTTCAGCACCAAATCATCAATGCATGCGCTCGGCCGAGTGAGCGCGAGCAGAGGCAGGCAACAACGTCGATGACACCGAGGTTGTCAACGCAACAATGCATGCACGCTAGCGCAAGGCCGGCGAGCATTCATTCATCGTTGCAAATAATTGAACGGCGCTCCTCGAATCAGTCACGGATTTTGACATTGACAAAGTCTCCGCTCTCTCCAATGAAATAGCGCGAGTTTGACCGCTAGCTCATGTGTGAAGACTATAAATACAATTGTTGGCGTTATAAAACCATTCTCAAGATTGGTTGAACGTGTCTTTTCCATCATAATATGCCATTACTAAGGCGGCATCATCTAGTTTACTACATATACTATACGCCGTACGTATGACAAAGCGTCGTCGTCCAAGCAACAAAGTTAGCTTTGCAGGTTTCAATTCGCAAATCAAAAGTTCGTGTCCTGAGATGCAGAACTGTAATGTCTCAAAATTTTCTGGAGCAGAGTTCAATTGATTAACTGGAAGTTTTATAAAAAGGAAACGATTGGAAGCGGAAAAAAAAAGAGGGGACGAAGACCTTATTCAATTACTTTTGTGGTGCTTATGTGGTGTTGTTGGCTATTGCTTGAGTGGTGCTTCTGCAATCTTTACTATGACTTTATGTTGACCATATATGTATAAAGATTTGTTTTTGTGCACATTCGTCATAGATCAATACTTCATTACTATCATATTTTTCTTACTTACTTTATTGTAGACACACAGTGAATAGCAATGGCATCCGTCGATCAGAAACCCACCCGTTGGATGTCGCGCCACACCTAGATCCATCGGCCACACCCTCCTGCCTGATCCCTCCACCAATTGATCCTATCCTTCCTCCACCTCTCACCGATGACACTCGACCAAAAAACCATCAAAGCTCCATTGCCCGACGGACTTCACCTCGCATCACTACAACATGTAGTGGCAACGTGTTGCCCCGTCTGCAGTCATCTCTCCATCTTTATTCCTTGCTCAATCATGGGTTACTAGTAATCAACGATACCCGTCCAATTGAAACCCCACCCGTTGGATGCCCGCCACGACTAGATCCACCGGCTATCCCCTCCTTCCTGACCCCATATACTTGTTGAACCTATTCTCCTTCACTCCCACCGATGACCCGATAAAAAAACCTATTGAAGCTCCATTGCCAGTTGGACTCCACCTCGCATCCTTGCGGCCAATAGTGGCGTTGCGTCGCCCCACCTCGCATCCATGCAGCCTGTAGTAGCGTTGCGCCGCCCCACATGCGGCCATCTCTCCATCGCTAATCCTTGCTCAATCATAGCTTACTAGTCTTTTCCAAATCTAAATCCTAGGTCGACGCTTCTCATTTCAAGCCACTAAGATACTCTACCAAACCTGTAAATTTAGGTCGTAAATATTTTCTATGAAATAGGTAAAGTTCATAGATAAAGTTTAAACATGACACTATTGGGAGCCTTAAACATTGATACTATTTATATATATATAATTTGAGTTAAATTAAAATCAATTTGACTATAATTAATCTAAAATTGCATCTTTTTTGGGACAGTGGTAGCATTTGGTCGGTGGGATGGTTGTGATGGAGCTATTCTATCCTAGTTCCCATGGTTTTCGGATTGTGGATATAAGGTTAGATCCATACTCATAGGAGAATATTCACTCAACATTTGGGTCTAGTTCATCCCATGAAAAAAAACCAATGGAATCATTAACAAAATCTCTTGTCTTTTCCCTCCGTATGGTTCCAAGTCTGAGCTCTTGAGGACTGGCGCAGGGCGGTGGCGTGGCCCGATGAGGTGGCCACGACCGGAAGACCTATGGGTGGGGAGGCTGTGCGGTATGACATGGCATGACATGGAGGGGTCGTGGCTCACACATGTGTGAGGATGTTGCGGGTGAGGCATCGGGACTCGTGCGAATAGATGGTACGGAATAGGGTGACCGAGGGAGCAGCGGCATGACGTTGCAGGGAAGGTGGCTAGAGAGACATTGACGAGGCACGAAGATATGAGTGGACGTGGTTGGAGAGGCACTAGTGTGGGCAAGGAGGAGAGGAGCGACGCAGCATTATGGGCGGAGATGAAGTCTTGTTGGTGTTGAAGATGAGGATGTTTGGCGGCTAAGATGGTTCTCATGTGATGGTCGAATCTATCATCTCATATGTTACTGTCTCTAACAAAAAAAAAAAATCATTCTCCCTCTTTAACGAAATATATAGATGTGAAACTCTTCTTTTCTCAAACTTGACTTCGAATAATCTTTTCTCCCATCTCCAGAGACCAAAGCTAATCGGAAGCAGGGGAGAGACCAAACCCCCAGTTGGCCTCGAGTCCCTCTCGCGGTCTCGCCTCTCTACCACCGGCGCCACGCCGCGCGCAGCGTCTGTCTTCCGGCGGCCTGGCGTCTGCCCATCCCAGTCCCAAGCCCAACCCGGCAACCACCAATCCGTGGTACCCCGCGCCGGCCTGGTCCCGGGCTAGCAAAAAGCGCCCCGCGGCACGTGCCCAAAGCTTGGACGCACTCACGTCACCGCACCACACGACGCCTTGCCCAGATCCGAATTCGGTGGGCGCCACCCCCACCCACTGACAGCCTCCCCTTCCCGGCTCGGCTCGCACAGCCTGCGTGCGGTCTGCAGTCCGCGCAAGCGGCCAAGCGCCACCAGAGCTTCGAGTCCTCGGCCCGAAGCTCCCCTCCGCGCGTCTCCCGCCCAGGCCAACCAAAACGAAGTCCGCTAGCCGCGAGCGCGAGACCACCCGCCCGGGCTGCCCTGCCCATTAGGACCCACGCGGCAGCGAGACGGGACGGGACGGGCAGGTCGGCGCTGCGCACGCGGAGCTGGTCACCTCACCTCACCTCACCTCCCGTCTGGGACTCGGGCGCTCGGCTCCCTTGGCCTTCCTTCCCTCCTCCCGCGGTGGTGGTTATAAGAGACCCCTCCGCTCCGTCCTCTCCTCTCTTCTCTCCGCTCCACCCACTCCCGCTCTGCTCCCGTCGATCTACCATCCTCTGCCTGTGTGCGCGCCGCGTCTGCTCTCTCTAGGGATTTGATTGAGACGGAGATCCGCCAGAGATTGCGGAGAGGGACGGAGGCGTCGGGGCCGGGGAGCGGCGGCGGCGAGGGATGGATGGCCATGGCGGCGCGGGGCCGGGGGCCGGCAAGCTGACGCGAACGCCGTCCTCGCTGCTGCGCTCGCCCACGGTGCGCAACTGCTCCTCGTTCCAGGCCGTGGTTGTCGAGGACCCGGAGCCCGACGACAAGAAGGCCCAGGCGCACCCCAAGGCCCCGCCCCACCACTTCCACCCTGGCGGCGTTGGCGTTGGCGTTGGCGGCGGCGTCGGCCCCGCCCACCCGCTGCTCGTCCTCGCGCTCCCGCTCGCCTTCCTGCTCCTGCTACTACTCCTCCGCGGCGGCGGCGGCGACGGCCACCACCTCGCCCTCCTCGCGGCGTCCGCGGCCGCCGCGCTCGCCGCCGCCGCGGGGGCCGCGCGCCTGCTCCGTGGCCGCCGCTTGCGCCTCCGCCGCTCGCCGGCCTCCGGCTCCGTCCAGTGGTTCATCGGCGACGACGACGACAAGCCGCAGAAGCGGGCGGACAAGGCCGCCGCCACCGCCGCCACCGCGCCGCACGCCCGCGTCGTGCGGGAGGGCGTCGAGTTCTACAGCAATGGGGACTGCTACGAGGGCGAGTTCCACAAGGGCCGCTGCAACGGCAGCGGCGTCTACAACTTCTTCGGCAAGGGCAAGTACGAGGGCGACTGGGTCGACGGCAAGTACGACGGCTACGGCATCGAGAGCTGGGCAAGGGGCAGCCGCTACCGCGGCCAGTACCGCCAGGGCCTCCGCCACGGCCACGGCGTCTACCGCTTCTACAGCGGCGACTGCTACGCCGGCGAGTGGGCCGCTGGCCAGAGCCACGGCATCGGCGCGCAGACCTGCTCCGACGGGAGCTCCTACGTCGGGGAATTCAAGTGCGGCGTCAAGCACGGCCTCGGGAGCTACCATTTCAGGTGAGCGAAATCCCACCCCACGGCGAATCGATTCCTTGCCAATTGCTTCAACTCTCAACACGGGTTTCGTTTCAGAAATGGCGATCGCTATGCGGGCGAGTACTTTGGGGACAAGATCCACGGGTTTGGCGTCTACAGCTTCGCCAATGGCCATTGCTACGAAGGCTCCTGGCACGAAGGCAAGAAGCAGGGATTTGGGATGTACAAGTTCCGGAATGCCGACAAGCGATCGGGGGACTGGGATTCTGGGACTCTCAGGACCCCTTGCCCCCGGCTGATCCTTCTGTTCAGCGCGCCGTACAGGTAAACAACGATTTTCCTGTGCACATCTTTTTCTGACTAAAATTCACCTTCTGCAAACTGCAATTCTTATGGTGCTTGTTGCATTACCCAGGCTGCTCAGCGAGCTGCGGAGAACGCATTTCGCTTGCCTAGAGTCGATGAGCAGGTCCACAAGGCGGTCATGGGCGCCAACAGGGCGGCCACGGCCGCTCGAGTAGCGGCGATCAAGGCAGTCCAGAACAGGATGGATGGGAAATTTTGTGACACCTATGTGTGAATTGTTGTGTGTGAGACCACCATGTTTTTTTTTTTGTTTCTCTCCTTCTAACTGTACATTAGGGTAGTGAAGGACAATAACTAATCAGTGAGGTCAGACGACCGGGGCAGCACAACCGCGTGCTCCGAGTCAGGGTTCAGCAACGAACGGGAGCTGACGAAGATCGGAGGGAGCTGGCAAAAAACAAACCATTTGCGAGAAACGGCTCTGATTGTGCCATACCTCCATGGCTATCGGAGGTTCCCTTCCTCCTCCTTCCTTGCTTCCAACAAGCTGTAACTGTACATAGATCCGAGTGTATCAATGGAAGAGCGACTTTTTTTTTTCCAATGCCCTTTTCAGTTTTCATTCACTGCTTATTATTACTCCTAAATAAATAAATTGTCTGTGTGTGGTTGTGTGCAGGGCACTGCTCACAGTCACAGGAGCATAGTACGTACTGTGATTGCTTTGCATCTGCGCTTCCATTGCTCTAACCTAACCTTGACTGCTTAGTTGGACTCCCATGTGCAGTGATTCTCCATTTGCAAATGTACTTGGTGGTGCACATGGGGGACTGTAAATTTCCCTCTCGCCTTGTCCTGCAACTTGTATCTCTGGTGGTGTAGCCGTGTAGGGCACACACATGACATAAATAATTTCCTGTGTTGTCGATCCACTCCCTGCACCTGAGCCCACTGTGTTTTTTGAAACCTAGGGAGAGCAGCAATTCATTCATTCATTCATAGCTTTGGGTCCCCTAGGCTCTGCCTGCTCCAGATTTTTGCTCCACAGGGGGCATGAATGCTGGAGAAAGGATTCCGGAAATGTGAAGCTGGCACAAGGCATTGTTGGTTGCCGGGATCACCTGTTGCTTCAATTTCTTGCATTAGGACAGCTATATATGCCCATCTCTCAGTTATCCTTGCACTGCATCATGTGAGATATGTATGTCACTCATTCCATAGTGTCAGAAATGGTGATGATTCTGGACCTTTTTGTCTCCGTATACATGTTCTTATCGATCATTGTTCTTGTAGTAATATAGTAGTATCATATATGCTTCGGGACCATTGTGGTGATGAAATGGGTTGACCTGTAAAATGTCGAGTCCAGGAGCATGAACATCGGAACGTGCAGACATGGCCCAGCTGCTCATGTATCATAGACGGCTAGACACATCCAACAGACTCAACACTCTGATTTGTGACCTCGAGTACAGAAAGAACAGGAGATAATCTTGGAGCTTGTGAAACTTGATTGCCTCTGTTTTGCTCTGGAGTTTTGATAGAGCATGCTAATGAACTGGGATGATTTATGTTGTCGATGCGCTGGAGAGTTTTGCAGAACATATGCTATGCTGAATCGTTCATGAATCTGACTCTGAACAACAAGTCTGTGATAACAATACAAGTCTGCAGTGTGCAGCTTGTTGCGCAGGGCATCGACTTGTTGTCGGACCACATTGATGGCTGACGATGACAACATTGTCTTGTTCGCTTGAACTACTCTCGGCTTGTTTCAATTTATTCTCTCCTATGGAATACTATTCAATCAGTTGATTCATGTGTTCTTGGAGAGACTAATCCATCATAATCCCCCTCCCCCCTATTAAGTTGCACAAGCTGTTCTCCACGCCGCCGGCCACTGTGCTTGGCAAGAGCTTGAGGCAAAAAGACGGGCGGCCTGAAGAAACGGCGGTTGGTTTCATGTCAGGTCAGGAGCAGCCTTCTTCTGTATGGCTGTATCACTGTGATTGGAATGGAAAGCAGCATACAATCCAACTCGTGCTTTTCTTTCTTTGTCTACGGGAGCAACGGGCTCGAGACATAATAATTGGTCACATCCATCACATAGACTAATTAAGCTCGGTTACGGGTCGAACAAAGCATTATAACCTGCTTATTAATTCTAGGTTCAGGTCCCTCAATCATCGCTGCATGTTGATCGGGCGACAAGATGGGGGCATCTCGGACTGAATATTATCATTTCTTCATTTACTCAGTTTCATATTCCAATTATTCATTCATATACTTTTTCTTCTTCCTTGTGTCTCTCTCTGTTTGAGTTTCCTGCGTGAAAGAAACGGTATAATACAGACCACCACCATGTTTCATGATGCTCGCTTGCGTGAGAAGCGAGGTCGCACACACACAGTGACCCCTTCTCCCTCTCTCCCTTTTCTCGCTTTCTTTTACCGGCTCTCAAAATCTCTGTGCCGTCCCCATTCACGGCTCCAAATTCAGCGACGGCGACGCCCCGCAAATAAAATGCCCCTTTCATTCGGGTCGCCATCAGGTGAGGTACCCATCCTCCGCAAAATCTATAGCGTTTCTCGCCATCTTGTATGCGCCTGGTGCGAGTATGATACATCACTCATCAGCCATGAGGTAACTGAGGATACGACGACATCGCCGTCGACTAGAAAAACGGGAGCGCCCGTACCGTGACTGCGAGCGCTCCGACAAGGGCGCGGGCAGCCGGCCATGGAAAGCATCGCCTGGCTTGTAGTTTTCGCCTGTCTCAAGTGTCTGTAGACGCAACCACTTCGTACGTAGTACAGCAGGACAGTAGTAGCCCGCAGTCTAGCAGAGCACTTTTGTTGCCGGCTTTCCTCCCGGGGAAGGAAGAACACACAGCATGCCTAATTTTTTTTTTAGTTGTATTTATTTCCGCTCGTGTATAACAGTCGCTTTCACACACCGAAAGAAAGAAAAGAGAAAACTTGAATGAAGGGAAAAAAAAAACTGTCCATGGAGTAGGTGTGGTGAGGGTCTCTGCTGCTGGGTGGTGGTGACCCGTGACCCAGACGATTTTCGTCGAATTCGTGTGGGAAACCATCGTGGATTCGGAATTTAAAGCTGGCGATGGATGAGCGTTGCGTTTTTTGCCCGTGTGTGTGTGTCAAAGGTGGTGACGCCGCAGGTTGGACCTGCGGGTTCGTTTCTGGTTTGTTGGTGGTGCATCGGTTCAGAACCCCAGTCCTGCTGCACCGGCGCGCCGGGTGGGGTAGGTGGACGGCGGGCGGGCGTGTGCGCTGACTACCCGCCCGTGTTGGTGGGTGGTGGATCATGCAGCCTGGTAACACGGGCCATCATATTCACATCGCTTTGGTGCATTTTTTAGTTGAAAAGAGAGGCGAGTTGGCGTTTCAATTTTTCAAATCTGAATTCCTGGGTGACTTGTCTGACTGTTGACACTTGACAGGAAGGGAGCGGAAATTGTTGAGCGATTCCGCCCGTTTGACATCCAGCTGCTAACGACCTTAACAGCTGCTAGTAGCAGCCTGGGCTAAAAATGTTTCTGAGCTTTGTTGAATCCATCCAGGTTTCTCCAGTCAAATCGTAGCTTCAAAAGCGCATACTGTTCGGAGCCTTCGCCATTTCCTTTTTTTGAACTACTATGACACAGCTGCTTATTCTCAAATAGTCAAATGCCAATATACTAGTGCCTTCCTTTTGATTTGCGCATGTCGCATAATAATATAAGATCATGACGTTTGTTAATTCATACATCAGCAGACAGCCTAATTGCCAGTGTTTCCAAAATGAAAAAAAATGGCGATAAGATAAGATAGTACTACAGTGCTCCGTACTAGCTCAAAATAATCAGGATGTCTGATCATTGCATCTCGATGCTGGCGGTGTCAGTCTCTTCTCTTGGGACCTGCAACCTGCTGTACTTTGTTTTTTTTTTTGTTTTTGGTTTCTCAAGCTACCAATCGGGGACTGCACACCCTTCAACCCTCATGGGAGAAAAACACTCCAGGATCTTGGTCTTGGAACGCAACACTACACCGTTCATCAATCGAGTTTAACCCCTGCTGCTCACCCACGGGAGGAACCACTCTTTTAAGCATGCATGTGAGCGAGGTCGGCAACCAGCGCATGGATTCGATTGGATTGGAGAGTCTCTCAGCAGGCTCTCCCAGCAGACAAGGCTCATATGGTGCAGTGCAGCCTCCTCGCTCGCATGCAGCTACGCCAAGGCATCCAATTTACAAGTACGCGGCCTTGTCTGACGCGTCACTACCCGGACGGAAATTATTGTCCGGTAGGCAGGCTTTCTATCATCAGGCACCGTCGTCAGTTGAGTGCTGAGCTGAGCTGAGCCTGCCGGACGCTGCCAAGGCGACGCCGGTGGGGTTGACGAGGGCCCAACATGGCCGACGTACGTCCAACGAACGAACATGTTCGTCTCAGCTTATGGCGCGATAGATAATGTATTTATTCGCTGTACCGGTCGCTATATGCGTGCGTGTATGTGAGAGAAACAGAAAAACAGCTAAAGAGAAGGGCAGGCAGGCACAGACACTGAGGCATGCATGCCGGCGTGGTGACTGACTGATTGTGATTGTGAGGCTGAGGTGTGAACCTGGAACGGATACGCATCGTGACAGGATATGGCCGAATGGGCGCATACTAGTACGTTTCGAGTGATTGGATGATTTTAATTTAATAATGGTTTTGGTCGGGCAGGAGCAGGATGGTCAGTGTAGGGGTGCTGGATAGAGACGTAAGCAAAGTGCAGATGTAGTCGTGCGACGGGGATGTCCGAATTTTTACGATTTAGTCTGTTTTTTTTTCAAATATTTTCACTTTTGGACCCCTAGAGGAACTATTCCTAGAAATGGACCCAGGGGGTCGGCGCCGTGGCCCATGGCGCCGAAGTAACACAGCTCCCACGGCGCCGAGCGTTGAGCCCGCATCCAGCGTGGCAGCCGACGTGGCTGGGGCTCGGCGCCGAGCTCGGTGTGTTCCTTATATTCCAGCCAGCTTTCCCACCCACCCGAGGCTTCATCCATTTGTTCTTCCTTGCTCTCGGGTTTTTCCTCTCCTCCACCCACCTAACCTCTTTGAATCGACATTTTGGACCTTGGAAACTTGGATTTGATCCACCGATCTTCGAGACCAAGGTATCCTTCTTCCCCTCCTTATTTTTTACGCATCGATTCGGTCTATATTAGGTGTATTTTGAAACCCTAGTTAGATTTTGACTTAGGGTTTGGGACGATTATTGATTTGTTATTTGCATTTTGCAACCATAGGATGCCAAGGCGTGGGAAAACTAGTAAAGCAAGGTATTCTCTGCTAGGTTTATTTTTTGTTCTAATTGTTTCGGTTACTAGAACGATTTTTTTTTCATTTGTAGAAAGGGCCCGTTGACCGGCATCGCATTCGATCCAAAGCCTCTGCCCAGCGGTGTTCTGGTTCCAATGTGTTTTTGCGGTGATCCTTGCAAGGTAGAGATTTCTGAGGATCATGAAACCTATAGACAGAGGTATTGGATGTGTTCAAATTATGTTTTTCAGCCTACACTTGCTCAGCGTCGTACTAACTTAATGGTGAGAATCTACTCTTATACGGAAATCGATTTATATCATATTAAATAATGATTTTATTTTATGTGCCTAACTTCTGCATGATTTACAGACCCCTCCACCGCTCTGTGACTTTGAGCAGTGGATCGACACTGAGATCAAGGAGTCCGACAAACGTCTTCTGCAAGGTATGAAGGACTGGGACGCAGAGCGTCGAGTGGCCTATGAGAAGATACTGAAAGAGGAGGCAGCTGAGAAGGAGCACAAGAAAGAGAAGGAAGAGAGAAGAGGTGCAGCCTACAGGGAGGAGAGGGACAAGAAGGTTGAGCGCGTCCGCCATGCGAAGGCAGCGATGGAGGAGAATCCCGATGCGATGAGGAAGGGAAAGTGGCCTCGTTGCACTCGACATGTATTGTTAAACTTTTATTTGTGTTATCATTAAGTTTAGAGAATTAGGTTATTAACTATATTCGCCAGAATTTCGCGGAAAAAATTCGTCAGAATTTCGCTTGTATATGGAGCATCCACAATGACAAATAGAGACAACATCATATGATCCATCATATATTCATCCAAATAGCACAAAACAACCATATAGTTCACCATCATCACACAACTCCACATCGTCACTGCCTCCTAGACTTACCCTTACCCTTACCAAAAGCGTCGGTGCCTGGAGTGTAGTGAACTAGCGGACGTCGTCTCCTAGTTCCTATAGGCTGCGAAGGCTGAGTCAAAGGAGCATCATCTAGCTGGGACGGTCCAAGTTCCTGATATCCGCCGTCGTCCTCATCGTCCTCTGTGGCGTCACCTTGGAAAGTATCTCAAGTACCACGAGAGGAGCTCTGTCCGCCATAACCTACAATGTCACGTATCAATTAAATGTGCATATAAGTACATTTGTGTGTATGAAAGAAAGACACTTAACTAGACGACATGTAATGAAAGTTTACCTCCGCGAGAAGAAGTACCGAGTCCTATAGTTCTCTCCCTCTGTGTTCTCTGTGGACTCGCTACATACTCCATCGCCGCGCTAGTCCCGCAACCACAACGAGCCGCAGCTCGACGCAATCTACGTGCTAGCCTCTGTGATAACAACATGAGCATATTAAGCATTGTAATATATGCATTGTCGACGAGATATTCGTTGTGTTCATGAGTACTTACTCCTAGAAAGTTGTTGAGCGTAGCCTCGTCCACGTTTGTCCTTGGAAACCGTTCAATTTCTAGTACAGACTGTTTTAGCGCGTTGCCCTGTAAAAAGAGACAAATTATAGTCATAATGGTAGTCATATACAACGCATTGCCATAAAAAAATTACATAACTTTTTTAAGATCACTTACCACTCGATCCAAGACAGGTACAGCCTCGACAATCGTCCCTTGTCTTGCTTCAAGATCATAGGACGTGTCTTCGTCATCTGAAGAATCAATGTCTGCGTAGTCCGTATTTGTCCATTGAGTCTTCAACTCTGTTCGTGTCACTGTCCGGTACCAAGTTAGGTATTGGCGAAAGTTGTAGTCGTTGTGTGGCGTCTCGTTTTGATACACATTGTCATATTGATCCTCCCAAGCATCCATGTGCACACGGTGTAGCATCTCAAACTCCACCGTCTTTTTCTATTTTTGACGATCAATCCTGAAACATATGCACTATGTCAACTACATCAACTACATCAAATACACTATGGAAACTACATCAACTAAATCAACTAAATGGACTAGAATAACTATGTCAACTATGCCAACTAAAATAACTAAATCAACTACAGGCACTATGTCAACTAGAACAACTACATGGACTATGTCAACTAAATGATCAAATATGTCACTCTTTGAGGAAGGTGGTACTTACTTGTGCAGCTCTACGGAAGTCGAATACGGCGGGACTGGCCACTCCTGAGCCTTGCCAAACTGTCGTGCCACTCTCTGAGGAAGGTGGTATTCAACAGCATAGAAGCATATGAGCGGACATATCATCATGTACAGGTCCTCGTCTGCGCCACACATGTTGCTCCAGCCAAACTGTTCCATACTTAGTTCCTTGTACGACTCCCAAGTGACCTAAAAAAAGAGCGATTGAAGGGCATAAGTTACAACAATCATAAGGTATAAGAATGAATAAATAACAATATGCAATGAACTCACCATCGAAGCTGTAAGACCATCCAGCTCGTTGGCGTACTGAAGGTACGCACGTTCTGTCCTCGAGTAGGAGGTCGTCACCTGGTCGTACAGATGTGCATATGTAGGAAGACGGCGAGGGTTGTTTACCACGAACCAAGACCGAGGTGCCTGGAGTGTGGGCCGGCCAACCGGTATACGAGACCACATCCACAGCTGAAGAAGGTACACACAACCCCCAATGGAAGCGTTCTTCGCACCTCGTCGACAAGCCTCGCAAAGGTGGTGATATAGGAACGCCAATACTGCAGAACCCCAGCTGTATGTGCCAGCAGTGTCCCAATTACCCAAGCAAGGGAGGTACATCCATGACGCTGTGTCTCCTGTCGTCTCCTGTCGCGTCAGGGAAGAGAACACACCCGAACAAGTGCAACACCCAAGCTCTGCAGTAGAATCCAACTGTGGCATCGTCTGCGTAATCCGGACATGCACCAAAGGCAGCCCTGAGCCAAGGAATGGAAACACATGTGCCGCGAGAATGCGTCGCCTCTGGAGGTAGTTGTCTCCCAAGGAAGGCCTCCATTCTGTCCCTCCAACCTTCAGACCTGCAGTGCCCGATGACAGGAATACCTCTAATGGAGAGACCAAGCCACTTCTGCATGTCCTCAAGACTGATAGTCATCTCTCCACAAGGTAGGTGGAAACTATGAGTTTCCGGCCTCCACCTACAGAAGGTAGATAAGTAAAGATGTTAGTTACATTTCAAAGAAACAATGTGTAGTAATGAATTAGTATTGGACATGGTTATACCTATCGACCAAAGCTGTGATCGCCGCAGGGTTGATGACAGGCAACCCACGACGAACCTGATACGATACAACGTCTAGTCCAGCCCTCTCTAGTAAGGGCGTGTACCTTTCGTCGTACCGCATCTCGTGGAACCTGTCATGGGTTCGAGGACGAAGAGGGGCCAGCACCTACAACCATTACACGTGTTTTAATGTAAGTACCTCATATGCTTAAGTAAGATAAACTACAGTTATTACCTCCCCCTCGGAAATACGTCGTCCTCGGTGGTTCTCCTCGTAGTACTGATCAAGGAGGTCGAAAGTCACCATCCTGTTGGAGGAAAAGAAAATTGTCAGTAAGAAATTAAATTACATGCATAAATATTAGAAAGCAAACAAAGAGTAAACATTTATAAATAGTGTAACGTATATATATATAACTATTGTCACCTGGCTAGGCACCCAAGTGCATGTACGTGCATTGTGCCCAAGTCTGCCACATTTGCTACATTGGTTTTGCTTGGGATGAGTAAGAAAGGGTGTTGCTCTACCCCTCCTTGTTCTTCCTGAAACCTGATCCATGACCATCTTGTATCTCGTCCTCTTCCTAGTCCCACGTTTGTCCCAACGAGCACCTGGGTCCGCAATGTATCTCGGACCATGGTATGGTGGCCACTGCTCCTCCTCTAGGTAAGGCTCGAAACGGGGAGCCCAAGTAAGTACAAGGCTGTCAACACTTAGTTTCCGTGGCATCCTACTCACATATGCATAGTTGCGATGTTGAGCCGCTGCAATATAATGAGAACATGGAAAGTGGTATTGCCTTGGTTTCCCACACATGCATGAGAAATTACTAAGAACCACAATATAAGCTCTTGAAGGCCGAACCTCACCATCGGAGGTTGTCCAACCCCTTTCTATGACCTCATACTTTCCCGTGCTATGGTCAAAGCAATGAACTTCATGTGTTCTAGCCTTCTCCTTTGCCCTATTAAGATGGTGTTTTGGTTTAGGTGCCCATATCTGATTCTTGCTCTGTAGTGCCATTGCTGATGCATGTCGGTCATTGAACCATGCAACACACCTAAAGAAAGTAAAGGACACAATAGCATTGACAGGCATGGCCCGTATACCCTTGAGCACACTATTAAATGACTCGGCCATGTTGCTAGTTTGAAATTCATACCTCCACCCGCCATCATCATAAGCTCTTGACCATTTATCTTTTTGACTCATCAAACCATGTAGCCACTGCCTACCTTCTGCATTTGTTGCTGTCTTTAGCAGCTCCAACTTCTCTTCGAAGTAGCAAATCTCAAGCATGCGAGCAACCTCCTCGAACAGGTGGAAGTTGTCCTTTGAACTGTCCTTTCGGAGTAAATTCTCTGCAAGGTGGCGAGTGCACCAATGGTGATGCAATGGTGCATACCCTGGAATCTGCTCCTGTACGGCACTAAGTATGCCCTGGTGTCTGTCAGATATGACACCAACCTCTCTCCCAGGGCCTACAACATGTATCCGAACAAGCCGCAAGAACCAACCCCAGCTGTCTTTGTTCTCCCTCTCTACCAAAGCGAATGCTAATGGAACCAATGCATCGTCCGTGTCACAACCAATGGCTATCAACATTGTGCCCATGTACTTGTCAAGAAGAAAAGTACCATCAATGGACAATACAGGACGACAATGCCTAAAGGCTTGGACACACTGAGGAAAGCACCAGAATGCACGGAAGAATATCTCTCTGTCGTCCTTCCATTCATTTGGTTTTGGGATGTACTTGTAATGCATGCCCGGATTAGCTACCTTGATTGCATTGAACAATGCAGGCAACTTCTCGTACCCCTCCTCCCAATCACCATATATCATCTTCCAGACACGTTGATTTGCCCTCCATGCTTTGCCATAGCTCACCTCATAATGAAAATGCTTCTCAGCTAGGTCCAAGAGCGCCTTCACTCTCAAATTAGTGTTGTTTCTGCAGTGTTGTGTAAAATTTTCTAGCAATAAGGGTAGAGGTCAACTGTTGATGCTTCTCTGTTTGATCCGTCGTTGCACAAGTATGTGGACCTACAATTTTGGTGATCTTAAACTTTTCACTGTCCTTCTATTTTCTCGCGCATACCCTCCAATTGCAATCATTTTTCTGACATACCACTGTGTAACGGCGCTCCACATAAGAATGCTGCACCTTGAACGGCCTTTTACGTTTCACAAATACCCCTGTAACCACCTTCTCAATGTTGGCAAGTCCTTGAAGACCATGCCCTTGAAAATTTCTATGCTTTCTCCATCATCAGGGGCCTCTAGCAACTCTTCTTCTCTTGCTACTGCATAAGCACCATGAGAGTGTCTGAGATCGCTAAATTCATGCACTAGTGGATCAATATCGGGACAACACTGTTTCATGAGCTCAATCTCTTGTTCACTCAATGCAGCCACAGGACGTTCATCATCGGAACGAACAGCTCTTGCGGTCCCATAAGGCTCCTCTCCATCATCAATCTGAACATCAACACTATTAGATGCGAAGCCTGTATGCACCGCAGTGGATGATGAAGGCACACGATGACAACCAACATTATCAGGAATGTCTCCTACATTTAAATGAGGATGTCATCATTGGAATAACATATTACAAGGGTGGATAAGAAAAGGTAAAGTGTTACTACAACACTTACTTGAATGATTTTGGGTCAAAGGGATCTTCTGAGGAGCCGCAGCAACATGAGGTGCACCAACATTAGGGCAGATTCCAACCTCATTTGGAGCGGATTGCGCATCGGGCACCACAACCACATCTTCCACATGCACCTCTGAATTGGGTAACGGAGGCTCACATTGTAACGGATCGTATTGTGGTGGTGAGAAGCCATGAGGGGATGAATGGCCAAGAGGAGTGGGCTCATTGGAGAGCTTCCGCACAATCAAATCCAAACATTGAAATTCACTCTTCATCACAGTATTGGCATATGTCTCCCATTGAGTCTCTGATGAGATTGGGACCAACCGCCTAAAAATTTGGCCTGATTTACCATGGTGAACTACTCGCTCAACTGATATGACATTTTCAATGGAATTGCACTGAAACTCAACACGAGCCCTACCAAACAACTCCAAAAAAAACGGTCGCTCATCGAACATCAAAGGCACCCTTTGCATTCCAACTAAGGTGATATTACCAAAACCATCTTCCGCTTCTTCCACTCTTCCTCCATGATACAGGGTCACTAGGTTATCCATCTAGTTGATATACACAACACGAAAGTTCTTATTATGGGTAAACTAAATTATCAATGACCTAACTATACATATATATATATATATACATATATCTATTTAGCTATAAATTTAGCAAACTAACTATCTATCTATGAACTTATCAGTCTATCTATTTAGCAAAATAACTATCTATTTATCTATCTATTTGTCTATCCATCTATTTAGCGTACTAAATTATCAATGACATAACTATCCCTATATTTACTAAACTATATAATTAATAAGTTAACTACCTATTTGTCTATCTATCATCTAAATTTGTAACTAAAATTTCGAACTACAATTGCTAACTAAAAACCCTAAACTAAACTTGACAAAAAAACAAAATTACCTAAACAAACCGGACGGCGGCGGCTCGGCGGCGGCCGGCGGACGGCGGCGCCTCGGCGAGAGAGAGAGGCGAGCGAGAGACAGAAAGCGTGCGCCGAGCTCGGCGCCGCGGGCTAGATGTATCCTAGCTCGGCGCCGTGATCTGTGGCGCCGAGCTCGGCGCTGTGCCCTATGGCGCCGAGCCCCAGCCATGTCGGCTGCCCTGCTGGATGCGGGCTCAAAGCTCGGCGCCGTGGGCCACGGCGTCGACCCCCTGGGTCTATTTGTGGGAATAGTTCCTCCAGGGGTCCAAACCAAACGTGAAAATAATTCAAAAAAAAGACTAAATTGTAAAAAATTGGGACGAGGATGCAATGCAACAAGTGATGTTAATCTAACCGAAAGTCGTGCCCTAATAAAAGTAAAAGATCTCACGGCTACGAGTTTCTCCAGGATAGCGCGTCGTGGACAACCATCCGTTCTAGCCTAGAGGAAAAGGTGTGCTTGGCTAACTTCTCGATCGATGACAATTGACAAGTAAAAAGTCTGAGAGCGCTCGAAGGAAAGTACAAGAACAAAGTCACTGTTGCAAGGATTTGGCTTGATCAGTTTATTGGCCGCGCTGTGACTGATGATAGGATCGGTTGAAATAAAAAAGGGTAAACACAGCGGCCACAGATTGCTCAGTAGGTTACAAAAGTGTACCGGCAGCTACCCTGATCCATCACCATCTGCTTACACACAGACAAAATAGTAAAGACACTAGGCATGAAGTCACTGACAGGATCACTATTGCTAGAAAAAAAGTAGTACATGCATCCGGGAGCAGTTGAAACCTAGCAGATTATTCAGCAATCACCAGCCACATGGAATTTCCCCCAGCCCTTCATTTCTTCATGAGCCTCGTCTTCATCCTCTCAACCGCGCCTCGCAGCGTATCTTCATCCTTGCAGAAGGTAAACCTCACCAGGTTCTTACCCTCCTCAGGGTTCAGATAAAATACGCTCGGTGGTATAGCAGCAACGCCGACTTCACGAATCAAGTACTCGCAGAACTCTATGTCATTGTTGAAACCGAATGGGGTGTGGTCGACCATGATGAAGTATGTTCCACTCGATGGGTAGACAATAAACCCTGCGGCTTCTAGTCCTTCTAACAGTATAGCCTTTTTCACGCTGTAGTCCCTCTTCAGTTCCTCATAGTAGCTATCTGGTGCTCTCAGAGCTGCTGCCGCTGCTGCTTGCATTGGTGTGCAGGTGGCAAATGTCAGGAATGAGTGTGCTTGCCTAAGACCCCATGTCAGGTGAGGTGGTGCGATTGCCCACTCAATCTTCCATCCTGTAAGAGAGAATGTCTTCCCCAAAGAGTTCATGGTCACAGTCCTCTCATACATGCCAGGGATAGAAGCCATCGAAATATGATCAGCCTCAAATGCCAGCTTGTCATAGACCTCATCAGAAAACAGCAAAATGTCATTTTCCTTGCAGAGGGCGGCGATAAATTCAAGCTCCTCCCTAGTGAACATTTTCCCAGTTGGATTATGCGGTGTGTTTATCATTATCGCTTTGGTGTTCTTGGAGACTGCCGCCTTCAGCTCTTCAAGCGGGACTGCGAAATCTGGAGCACGGAGGGTAATGGCCTTTACATTGGCACCAGCCATCGACAGTGTAGCCTCATATGAATCATAGAATGGAGCAAACAATATCACCTCATCGCCAGGATTAATCAGACCTAATATTGTTGAAGCTATTGCTTCAGTGCATCCAGATGTAACAGTCACTTCTTTGTCAGGGTCAACATGCAATCCACTGTCCTTCAGGAACCTTTCAGCAATAGCCGAGTTCAGTTCAGGCACACCAAACCCTCTTGCATACTGATTCTTCCCAGCATTGATAGCTTGAATTGCGGCCTCTTTCACAAAGTCTGGACCATCAAAATTCGGAAAGCCCTGGCCAAGGTTTATTGCTCCATGCTTGATGGCAAGCATACTCATCTGAGTGAAAATTGTTGTCTTGAACTTTTCCAACCGATTTGCAACCTGCAATGGAGAAATCGAACATGGGTCAAATTCCAAGCTCAAGGTAATCTTGCAACCTGCATGGGAGAAAACAGCCAAATTGCAAACTCAAGGTAGTCTGCTACTCTTAAAAAAAAAAGTAAACCCACTGCTATAAGGACAGACCATGTCTAAAACAGGAATTTCATTTGATCACCCTATTACTAAAACTTTCATAAAATATTCTTTCATGATGTCAGCTGGACTTCAACACAGTGTACAATGGGCATGGGAATTGGAAACAGCAAATCAATAATGAACTCTACATGAGACCTCAGGCTGACAAGTCAAAACACTCATCAATTATCATCTGCCATATCCATATTGAACAAGTGATGGTCAACAAGAATCTGAAACTAAAGGAAACTTATTACTCATGAGGTATGAATTGCAAATGAATCCAAATACTATAAGCTGAAATGTTAAATAGATCATTTTTTTCAAGGTCTGCGACAAAAAAATAATCGAAGTAGGCAAACCATGACCTCAGGATGGACCACTGGGTTTTATGTCAAGAAATCTTATACCTATGCAGTATCAAAATATGGATCTGACATAGTGCATTACCATAGGCTTTACCTCAGAGCCCTATGCTAGAGGTATGGACACTTGGACAGAGGATCAGTTTCTGATGAAGTTACTTTGCTTACACGGTCGCAAAAACACAAATGTAGCTTTTCATATGGACACCTATACTAACCACACGCTCAAATACAAGTAACACTGCCCGAGGAACCTCGGGACGCATCTACCGAGCACCAGGGGCGGAGCCAGGAATCCAACATAGGGGAGGGGGGGGGGGGGGGGGGGGGGGGGGAGAGCTAGATAAGTGCTAAAATTGTCCAAAAATTTAAGCACCTAATAGGGAATTTGCAGGTTGTTGGGGGAGGCCAGCCCCGCCCCCCACCCTTCCTCCACCCCTGTCGAGCGCACACTACTCGCGTGCGCACACTCAAGGGGGAATCATCAGTGTAACACCCAGTTCATCCTAGACTGGGATTGGAACATGGGCGGGTAAGGAGAAGCAACCACCATGTTGTGAGCCTGTTCCCGCAAATGTAGCTTTGATCTGAGTATTCTTTTATGTCAATATGTCTTCCTTCTTTATGCAGGGAGTTATTTCAATCTTTTAAATCAAACTTCAGGTATGTCAAAATAAGGGAAAAATTCAGGTTGCATGGTGATACAACAATGTGCCAAAAAGCTAAAAGGTTGCAGAAATATAGCATGATTTTATCTAATCACTGCATTCTTGCCGAATAGGGTTGTAATTAGTAGCATATACAGGACCATAAGCATCAGACAGTTGGTTCAGTCAAGGCCCAAGGGCCTGAGAATAAGAAGAAAAAACATCCAGGGTAAAAACTATGTCTATGGCTTGCTGTATTCTGCCAGATTCACGCTTCCATGCATGCTGATTGTTGGCCACAATGACATAGGAAACTCATATAAATGACATGGCTGCTTGTCATCACGTCTACGCTCTTTTTATTGCTGGGCACTATCCTACTAGAGCAAACAGGTAAAGCAACTCTGTAGCAAAGAAATTCTACCACAAAATCTCTTAAGAGCAGTGTACATATTGAATAGATATATAATTCCTCCTACAACATTATTGGATAAATATTCCTTGCAATGAACAATATTACATGCATAGGGAATTTGTGGCCCGCCTGCTAGGGTTGCGGATTCAGATGCTTGACTAGTATTAACAATCAGGTTTATCTCAAAATATGAAAATTAATGAATAGCAAGACTAGGAAGCTATAATAAAGTAATAAACACATAAAGGGGTAGTAGATGAAGAAATAGCAATACATTGCACAAAAAAAACATACAAAAATGTACAAACAGCATGAACTATAAAAGTAGTACTTCCTCCATCCCAAATTATAAGACGTTTTGACATTTCTAGATTCATACTTTTTACTACGAATCTAGACATAACATGTATCTAGGTGCGTAGCAAATGCTTTGAATATAAAAAAAGCCAAATAATTTGGAACGGAGGGAATAGCAATGGTCTGTAAGTGTAAAATGGGTGCAAGTAAGACAAGAATTCGATACCCCTGAAACGGGCAATGGCACCACTTTGCATCTAGTAATCAGCAACCAGTGACGAAGTACTCCTATATAAAGGTATGAGGGTATTAAGAGTTTCAGAAGGGTGAAAACCTTCTCAGCTTTACTATAAACTATATAGTAAACATGCTAGCTAGCTAGCTGCCTTTTTCATTAGCAATATTATTATGCAAATAAATGAAACATATAAACTTTGTTTTCTTGAGTACAATGAAACATATAAGCTAAATAAATTCATCGACATTAACTAATTGTATGACTGATAAAATATTTTGAGGAAACACTGCTCAAATATTTTCACGATAAATAGCTTCACTCTTTCCTGGCATATATTGTGTGTTATTTGAGCTATCATGACACAGATGGTTTTGGATGGATTTAATTTTCCCAACATCCGTGGCAAACCCATTTGGGTCCACATCCGCAGTGCCAATTCACCAAAAGGCCCTCAACATTGACTCGGTAAGCTCTTACATAAGAGGAGCTACTATTCCAAAATAGCCACACATCAACCATGTGAATGTGATCAGGCCCGACCCTGGGGCAGGGCGAGAGGGGCAGGTGTCCCAGGTCTAGGGAGCCAAATGGGCCCTCCCCATGTATGCATACATTAGTACTAGTATTTAGCATTTGAGCCCATTAAACATACGTCAGATAAATAAACACCGTGTGTCCACATCCATGTCTCCGTGATCACGCGACTCATCTCCTCCGACTTCTCGGCTTCCTGATGAGTCACGGCAGACAGACACCAGCGCCGCCAGACAGAGTCGCCGGCCGAGCGCGTCTATACGGCGATCCGCATATAGGACGATGATTTACGTATTCCAATCATCTAGGCTTTTAGCAGGCAAGCGACGCAACCAACTATAACCACGTACGACGCTAGAGTATTCAAAAATTCAATGTGTTACCTGTTATGCACTTGACTCCTAAGGTAGCATATAATTGTTTAATCTTTGTTTTTTTTTTTGTCTAGCATACTGATATTATTTGAAATTTCAATCACTAATTGTTTCTCAATATTAAAATTATTGAAGAACTATTTGAGATCTATAACATCACAAGAGAGATTAACTAGATTGATAATATTTGTACTGAGAAGTGTTTGTTGGATGAGAATTGATGACTTCTTCACATCACGGAATGTTAGAAGAATTTTCTAAGGTATTTTAATATGTATAAAATTATTTATATGATTATTCGAAAAATTCCGAACATATATGTATATATATAGTACCAGTGAGTAGTACTAATAGTATTATATCATATTTATGTAAAAAAGGTCCAAAATTTTAGCTCGTTCTAGGTCTAGGAAAACTCGGACCGGCCCTGAATGTGATAGACTACATTACATGCAGTTACATGCATATAGCAGTAACAAGGGCTACCTTGTAGAGGTCCTCATGCCTTTGTCTTTAACAAACCGACAGGAGAGCTGGTTGTTTATATATTAAAAAGAAAGAGACCCAGACTGGCAATAGCAACAGTAGAACAACAAAAAGAACCTGTACTGTTATTTTTCCCGGCCAGCACCGAAGGTAAAAAGAAAAACGATTCAACAACGACCAATGAACTCCTGGTTGACTGGGAGAAGTGATCATGTGACCAAGACCTCTAGCTTATCGGAGACGACAAATGATTATGTGACCAAAAGTGTATCGACAATCACACAAAGGATTATGTGACCAAAAGTGTATCTCATTGACTCTTAAGTTCAGTCGGACTAGAATCGCTTCTATCGTTTGTCTCAAGTAATCAATGACTGCACTAAACCGAAAATAGTCAAAATACGCTTCAGTTATCAGCGGCTCCGGCTCCATCCCCGAGTCCCAGCTTCATGAACACCCATACACAGCGCCCGATGTGGAAGCGCCTACCAAATCTCAGTCGCAGGAACCAAATAGTCAGTGAAGAGAGCGGGCGCACGGACCTGCACGGGCCGCTGCTCCGTCGCCTTCGCGGCGCCGTTTTCGGCGGCGGCGGCGGCGGCGGGCGCGGAGGTGGGGGTGGCGGCGGAGGCCATGTGGGAGATCCTCCGGAGGGATGCGCAGAGCGAGCGGCGGAGCAGCGAGGACGAGAAAGTGGTGGAGGAATTTAATGGCATCTCATGCCTCGGGAGCGTCGGCGTCGCAGTCGCAGTCGCGGGCGTGCGCGTAGGCGTGGCAAGGGTGGAGGGAAAGGCGGCCAGATTCATGAGGGAAAGCCCAGTCGATCGAGTCGCGTCCGCGCCGCCCGCCCACCCGCCCGGACTCCGGTGTGCAGGGCGCGGCAAGATTGCGGCCGCTGTTACTAGACTGCGACTCTGCGAGGACTGGGTGCCACCAACGAGTTGCCGAGGTGCGGATGTGTGAGTGGCAATGACGGGTGGGTCTGCAAGTTTGTTGGGCCCATTTGGCATCGTGCTGTGGTGTACCAGCTTTTTGTTTGGGGCTCGTGGGCTTGTGCCAGATGCCGCCGCTTCGTTGTGGTGACAGCGGACAAGTGGTTTGGAGCTTCGTGTGACCGTGTGCGAGGACGGGTGATGAATGTGCTTCGCGTCAGCATTGTCGTGTTCCGCTGAGTTTATCGTGAGCCGTTGTGCCTTGTTTTTTTTTCTATAAAATCTTTTATATGAATGATACATATGAATGAATGAGAGGTAAAACCGAAAAACATAACTTTTCATAGCTCTCTTCTTTATTTCCCTCTAACAGTCATGTATGAAATATTGGTGAAGCTATTTTTCTGTATAATTTCTCAAACCAACTTAACTTCATTGAAAAGGTTGCTTATAAAATTATTACACACACACATTTTATGATTTTGGTATATGGTAATAGTAGTCGATGCAAAATACAAATGGTTGACTCATCAATTTGACATCCCCTATGCATTTTGACATTCTTATCATCATCATCCTACCTTGATACCATATAGTTGCTTACTCCCTCGGTACCACATTAGAAGACGTTGTAGAGCTTGTCTCGAAGACCAAGGTCAAAAAATAGCCAAACACCCCTACGAGTGAATCATTGCACTTGTCCTGACGTCGTATAGATTGAACTCGGGAGCAGCATTCTAGCTTGGAATTATTTTTTATTTTGACTCTCCATGCTACTAGTGGACACCATCATTAGATTTTTCTTTCTTTTTTATTCATCTTCACATAGTGGATGACTTAATTGACAGTTGACAGTAGACGGCGAGTTAGGATCAGACATAGATACTGAGGTACAACGTCATCTATTCTGAGACATATTTTGAGTGCTCGAACGTCTAGCATTTTGGGACGGAGGGAATATGATTTAAGATTTGTTGTTGGCCACATTCTTGCATAACATACTACATCATATCATGTTTTTGATTCTATTGTCTTTTTTAAAAAAAAATCACAATCATATTCGTTGAACTTATTAGTCTGACTCATCAGCTATGCTATAGTATTTTTTTCACAATAAAATAACATCAATCGACTTATTAGCCATAGAAACTATCAACCGAACAAAGCATGATATGAGCTTTTTGCATTAATTAGTCAACCAACATGCGGAAGAATTCATCTAGTTATTGATTTAAGTTTCTTCATTTACTTTTTAATCAAAGACACTCTGATAGGTCTACATTGGTTGGTGATGCGTTGAGTAGGTATCAAAGGGTTGCCTAAAACACTTAATATCATGAGAATGGGATTAACCCCTCCTAAACAACTAGGGGTTAGTGTAGGGTCGAGATGGCGAACTAGAGGGGGGGTGAATAGTCTTTTCTAAAAACTTAAACGCAACGGTTAACCGAAACAAATGCGGAATTAAAAATATCGGTTTAGCCAAGACTACACCCCTCTATGTATAACTTTAGCACCTAGCAAAAGATCCTAATTGAGCTCACTAAGGTGTAAAGCTAGGAAGAGCTCACCTAAACAATTCTAGGTTGCAAGGTCACACAAACCTAAGCAACTAGTACCCTAACCACAACGGGAGCTCCTACACATACTAGTAAGCAAAGCACAAAGCACCTAAGCTCACTAGAAATGTTCTCTAACAAGACTACACAAGTCAACTAGAGAGCTCAACTTACTTAGCTACACAAACTAAGCAATGTGACTAACAAGGCTACTCAAGCCAATTAGCCACGCAAGAGCTACTTCTATGCTACACAAGCTAGAAGGTAACTAGGCAAGCCACACAAGCTAAACTAGTTACAAGAGAAACAAACTACCACTAGCACAAGTAGGTTGACACGACGATTTTTCTCCCGAGGTTCACTTGGTTGCCACCAAGCTAGTCCCCGTTGTGTCGACCACACACTTGGTGATTCGGCGGCTAATAGGCGTTCACAAGCCTAGCCCACTCACTCGGGCGCCGCAAGAATCTACCCACAAGTGAGGGTAACTCAATGACACACTCAACTAGAGTTGCTCTTCGCGATCCCCGCGGGGCGAGCACAACACCCCTCACAAGCACTTCTCCGGAGCGCCACACAATCTTCTTGCGCGCTTCGACGGAGCCACAAGCCACCAAGTCGTCTAGGAGGTGGCAACCTCCAAGAGTAACAAGCACCACGAGCTTGCAACACGATCACCTAGTGCCACACGAAGCTATCTCTCAAAGCAACGCACTAGAGATCACTCTCTCACTCAATCGGATGAACACTATCAAGTATGAGTGAGTTAGAGGGCTTCCAAACCAAGCACACTATGGGCAACACATGCCAAAGGTGCTCAACTAGCCCAAGGGGCCGGCCAACAACTATATATAGGCTATATATAGGCTGGCCCAACAAACTAGCCGTTTTCCGCCTTCATTGCGCTTCCTGCAGAGGGTCCAAACGCACTTTTCACTGAGGTCCGGTGTGACACCCTGTGTCAAGCTTTGCATTAGGATCACCATTAGCCACTAAGCATAAGAATTCCATTGCATTCATGTTTGCTTATGCTATCTGAAGAATCATGTCCCTATTGGTTTTGGTGATTAACGAAAATTAGCAATTATTATGGCTAACGTGTGTTTTGCAGAGGCTATGAGTAGCCTAGCCATAGTGATCAACATGAATGGGCATCAATGGGTGTCACCTAGCCCCCAAGATGGATATCATTTCAGATTTCAAAGAGACATGATGAAGACCCTAGAATGATAGGCTAAGTGTCATAAGGTGATGAAGGGCGCTTAGAAATAGATAGGGCTTCTATTTGATCTTTGACCGTACTATTAAGAGGGGTTGAGACTAGTAACTTGACTTAGGAAAGCTTCATGAACTAGGTGTGGTGCACACTTGTCTTCCTTAGCTCTAAGCAAGCCTATGGTGACCGTAAGATAGCTTAGAACAACTTCCATATTCATCGCGGCAAAAAACAAAGTTGAGAGGCCTGTTTTCTGGGCGACGGACGCTCCTGATGGAGGCGTCGGACGCTGTCCGTCGCGTCGGACAAAGGCGTCGTACGCTGGGTGGTTGAGTCCACAGCGTCCGTCGGTCTTCCAGTGGCCGTGTTTTCTGGCTAAGTTTTTCAGGGTCCGATGGACGCTGTCCGTCGGCCTTCCAGTGAGGGTGTTTTTTCAGCCCGAGTCAGAGTATAGCGTCGGACGCTGGGAAGAGCGTCTGTCGCCCCTCCGACGGAGCGTCCGTCGCTGGGAAATCCTGTCAGAACTAGCCGTTGGGGCATGCGACGGAGCATCCGTCGCCAACTTAAAAGCTATGCTTTTTTCCAGCCCGAGGCAGTTTTCTAGCGGTAGAGGACAGGGTCATGCTTCCATTTCCGAGGAACACGACGATTCGAACCGATTTATCCCAGCTGGGGCTTCCCTATCACACGACATATACAGCCGCTTAAAGCACGCATATGACTACCTTTCCCTAGATCCTCTCGCCAAGACCGGGTTCCGCCACCCGAGAGCACAATACACCTCCATCCAGTTCGCTAACTTGGAGGGTACACACTACTCTCGCCATCTCTCCACTCCCAGTGCGGGTTAACCGTTCTTCAAACGAGAATAGCCAGAGTCCAGCTTCCCGGAGTATGTGATAAGTACTCCAAAGTCACAACCCTTGGACGTCTACAACGGACGGTTCCTAATCGACACAGGCGGAAAGAACCCGCTCACCAGATATCCACATGTGGTGGCTCTCCAACACCGTGTCCGCCTGGTCTCAGATTATTACTTCCATCAAGAAGACATAGCCATTTGCCGCAGCAATCCGCTATTCTTCTCAAAAACAGAACCATTGCCGAAGCAATCAAGTTATCACTTATTCTTGTAGATGACAGGAAATCATCTGACTCTATCGGTCTAAGCATTGCTAAGCAGCATAAAGCCACAATTGTATTTTTAAGACAATATCAAGGTACAGGAATAAATAATTCAAGGTAAGGCTATGGATCAAGTAGGGTTTTGATTGAATACCGTAATGCAATAGTATAAACATAAGTGTATTTAAAGCAAACATTTTAAATACAAGGAAGTGTTTAAATGCACCGGGGCTTGCCTTGGTTGGAGGGATAAACGAACTCGGGCTCAGATTCAAGAGAGAAAACCCCTTCACTGGAGGTATCCAACCCAACCAACGAACAATCTACACGATATAATGACATGTCTTAGATGATGCTTGAATGATAAACATGATACTCAACTCAAACAAACATGCTCATCAGAGAAGACTAAAACAGATTGCACCTTGAGTACCACCTTCCTTCATGAAGGAAAGCAACACTAGGTTAGAAAGCAAAATTAATTAAACCCTATTTATCTTGATTATCTAAGTTAACACTTACATCCAAAAGAAGTGAGCAAACAACATTACATCAAGCATGTCCAACTTGTGTTTGTCACTGGACAATGACCATATGTATCAAATAATCCAAAATCACTCAAAACCTAAAGTCATTAGGGTTTCTAAACATTTTATAACTAAACAAGGCATTCTTACAGGATTAAAAACAAACTGTACTAGCAGGGAAACCGGAACACCCTGCACAAAACCCACTGCCGGCTGAGACCTGCCCAACAGTGGCACAGACTCTCGAGCGGCGTCGAGAACCACAAACACGGCGGCGAGTCGTCGTCGGTGACCAAACCGAACGGTTACCCCTCAAAACTGCTTCGGCTCGCCGAGCCGAACCCAACGAGGTACGCTGCGACCAAAACAAACCTTCAGAGACACCTCATCGAGGGTGCTTACGATCGGACGAGGCTCGACCGATCGCACACCATCGAGAACAGACCTCGATCGAAGAACTAGACCTCGATCACTGAAGAGAGACTTCGATCGAAAGAAACGAGGCCTCGATCGAAGAAGAAAGACCTTGATTGACCCTCGATCAGAGAGACTAGGCCTCGATCGATGAAGAAAGACCTCGATCACGACTCAGAGGACAACCGCGAGCAAGACGCCCAACAGAAACGAGACTGAAACTGACTCAACTGACCTTGTCGATGGCAATGGCGGTGAACCGAGCTCGACCGCACACATGCCGACGGACACAGGCCTCGGTCGAAGGAGCTAGGCCTCGATCGGCACTCGATCGAAACAACCAACAACTCCAGCAAGCTAAGCGGCCCCCAAACAACGCGAAGCGCGCACGAAACTAACTCAGAACTAAAAGCAACACCCTCATTGACGGCCATAGCGGTCGGCGGGGATCTGCGACGTGCGCCGAAGAAAACACGCACGCGCTCGAGGGCAACTACTGTTGACACCGTTTTTCAACACGTGTCAAATGGACTGAGGCTTGACTGGTTAGTGGCTGTTCTCCATCGGCATCGGGGAAGTTTTGAGCCGATATTGCCGATGGGAGAGTGCTGCGGGAAGACCAAGTGCGTTGCCGATGGAGGCTGGATGATCTTTGCCGACAAAGGTTAATTGGTGAAGTCTTGCTGAAGTTGATTGCCGCCAATGAAGAGTCATTGCCGATTGCCGACGAGAGGTCATTGCCGATTGCCGATGAAAGATAGTTGCCGATTGCCGATGAAGGGTGGTTGCCGATTGCCGATGGGGGATGATTGGTCAAGAGTTACCAGCACGAGGTCGCTAATCGGAAATGTTGCCGATTGCCGATCAGGAAAGTGTTGCCGATACCGATGGTCGTAACTTAGCGCTTGGTGGCAGCAGAAGGTTACCGGTGGTCATAAGAAGGAAGGCGCGGATTAAAGGGATCTGTCGATGGAAAGTTTTCATCGAGGAGGAGAATAAGGAAACTGGTGTTTTGTACCAGTATTATTATAGTAGTTTGAGTCCGACTCTTGCATGAGTCGTTTATTTTCCTTTAAAATAGGTGTGTTCGTTTAGGAAATAAATATTGTTATCCGGCTCCTGCGCGAGTCAGTTTCCTTTAAAGAAGGAGTTTGTTTTAGAAAGGATATGTGTCGTGTCTTTGTACAACTCTCCATGTGGGAGTATAAATATGTGCCCGAGGGCTATGGAATAAACAACCAATCCAATTCAAAACAAACCAATTTTATCTTATTCTACTTTTTTATCGCAATTTACCCTTTTACTGCATTAGCTATAGTTTTTCAACGAGTTCTTCAAGCTTTCGACGGGCTGCATCATCCTGATCTCCGTCAAATCCTTGCTAGTTCCGCGTGGGAGTACCTCTGAGCTTTGGCAATCCGGGCGCATCGCTGTTTGCCTCGTTCAGCTCTGCTCTAGTTATCCTTGATCAATCTGAGCCTTGACGTCCGGGCACATCGCTGTCGTCTCGTTCAGTTTGTTCTAGTTATCATCCTTGTCGATTGATTGGTCAAATCGACTGGCACGCCTCCGGAATACCGAGCTTTGGGTAATAGCCCGAGGTGTTCACAAATTTGACGCTTTTTGTGTCAACACCTCTTTTGGCACGCCCAGTGGGACCCGATTATACAGATCTACACGTTCGGCATGGGTGATCACGCCGATGTCAACCAGAGGAATGTCATTGAAGTTTCTGAGGCCGATCTGAAAGATGATCAGAAGCAGGCCATGGAGCGGGCTATGGAGGAATACAAGCAGCTGTATCTCAAATCCTTCAGCCTCAGCAGGAGTGGCGAAGCAATTCAGAAGCAAGATCCGCCGTTGCCACGGTAGGTCACGTACGACGCCAACCCTGTAAAGCTACAAGAGATGGTTAATGCCACCGTAAGTCAAGCTTTGATTAACCACTCCAGCGTGCTGTCCAATACTGTCTACAATGCCGTCGCGCAAACATTCAAAGAAGGGCATGCACCGCGATATGTTGGTCCAGCGTACCATCAACCCGGATTGGCATCTACGAGCCCATCGGCAGCCCCAATGGCGTCTTCCACCCCTGTGGAACCGTCTGCCGATGTGGCTACATCACCAAGGCCGAACGCTGGCGACATCACCAAGCTCAACCCAGACCCAGCCGCGTCGGCAACTTCGGGACCAGCCCCTGCTGACTGGTGGGGATACGGTATGCCTCCGAATCTATATGCTGGTTCTAATCTGGTGCAGGAAGATAGTTTAGCCTGGAGGAACTCTACGACGTCGGCAATGCAGTCACAGCCGATGGCCCATATGATGCACAACTCTGCGCCTGCTCCAACCATACAAGTGCCATCAGATGATCTCCAAGTAATCCCCAAGATACCTCTGATGCCACCATCGGCAAGCTCTGTGCCGATGCAACACATTATAACCACCGGCAGTCAATCTCTGGTGGCAAATTCTCAAGCTGGAGTACCGGTCCCCCAGGGTAATCTGGTGATTAATTGCTCTAGAATTCAAGAGTCGCATGCTTCGGTCAGCTATCAGCCATTGGTAAGTCATATGCCGATGCTTTATAATCCTGGATGGGTCAACCAGCCGCCGGCTCAGCAGCCTGGCGTGTCAATGTATCATTATGGAGGCCCATCTTACACTCAGAGCGGACCATCGGTACAGCAACCGATGAATGTGACTGTTCAGCCAAGTCCGCCAAGTATGCCAAACTATCCATCGGTAAGTCAACCGATGCATAGCGTTCAGATGACTGGTGCTGCGCCCGCGACTACTGCACATCTTCAAGAGGCGCGTCAGCCGACTCCACCAGTCGACAATCAGCCAATGAGTCGGCAAGAGCAGGACGCGTACTGGGTCGGTAAGATTGCCGAAGTCATGAAAGAGCAATTCGACATCAAACCCAAGGTCAACACATACTCCTATCGGACTCCGTACCCTCCTGCATATGACTTGATTCCTCTTCCAAATCGGTACAAGGTGTCCGATTTTACCAAGTTCTCCGGCCAAGACGACACATCAACAATGGAGCACATCAACCGCTTCATTATCCAGTGCGGAGAAGCTGCCAGCAGGGAGGAATTAAGGGTGAGATTGTTCTCTTCATCATTGTCTGGATCGGCGTTCACATGGTTCATATCATTGCCTCCAAATTCTATAATTACATGGGCCGATCTGGAGAGGCAATTTCACAAGTACTTCTTTGCTGGCATACATGAGAAGAAGCTTACCGATTTGGTCAAAATGAGGCAACACAACAACGAATCAGTAGAGAGCTTTGTGCAAAGGTTGCGGGACGTAAAGAACAAGTGCTACAGTCTGGTGCTTGATGATCGGCAACTGGCAGATTTGGCCTTCCAAGGGTTACTGCCGCACATCAAGGACAAGTACGCGTCCCAAGAGTTTGAGAGTCTAAGTCACCTGGTGCAGAGAATTGCCGATCAGGATATTAAAGCTTTGAGCCTAGGAAGACGTGGAACAAGAAGGTGACCTTCATCGAGAAAGAAGAAGATTCTGGATCGGATGAAGAGTTGAATGTCGATGCGGCCGAATGGGTGAAGGATAAGAAGCCCGTGTCTTGTCCGTTCGGCCAAAAGGAGACTGAGAGGTTCACCTTCGACATCACCAAGGCCGATAGGATGTTTGACTTGTTGCTGCAAGAGGGGCGAATCAAGTTGGCGCCCAACCAAGTAATTCCATCAGCCGAAGAGCTCAAGAAGATTAGGTACTGCAAGTGGCATAATGCAACCTCACACAGTACCAATGACTGCAAAGTATTCAGGCAGCAGTTGCAGTCAGAGATCGAGTCTGGGCGCATTAAGTTCGAAAACGCTAAAGTCCAGAAACCGATGAAGATAGATCAGCACCCGTTCCCAAACAATATGGTGGAGATCAGTGAAAAAACCAGAGTGCTGACATCGGAAGCTGCCAGAAGGAACTCATCGGTAGACCCTAACTGCCAAGTGCCTTAGCACGACGCAAGGAGGTTTGCCGATGACAGAAAAGGTAAGAAGGTTACCGATGAGGGTAACAGTGCCAACAGGGCTCCTGGGGTGGTGATCACTCACAAACAGCCAAGGCGAGATCATCGGCAATCACGTGAAGAACGGTATCGGCAAGAAGAAGAAGAGCATTGAGAATGGCTTCGACATAAGGACCACTGGAGGTGTCCCTTCTTCGTTCATTGCTGGGAGGAAGGCATCAAGCTGCCCACTGCCGATAACTGTCCAGAGTGCAATGGGTACTACGCTGTCGATCGGTCAGGTAAGAGACCTTGTTTTGATGATCAGGCACCCAGGTACGCCAGGCCGCTCAGAGAGAACAGATCGGCACATGACCGACTAGGGGGCAAGCTCAGTGCCATCATCGGCTTGGCAGGTGTGTTGACCAGGGGGAGCTGGAGGAGATGGCCATGCTAGAGTGACTGACGAAGAGATATTCTCCAGAGATCCCAACATCGGAAGAAGTGCCGATGTAAGCAGGGGGGAACAACACCAACCTGTCCGGAAGACCAAGCTTCCTCCATGGTGCCCTAAGGGTTTGACTAAGACCCAAAAGAGGAGGATTCAGCGCCAGCGCCGCGACGACCTGTATGACAGTGCAGAACCCTTAGGAGAGAAGCAATGGAGGCCGAAGCGTAAGGACAGGGGCTCATCGGTAGATATAAACATGGTTGTCATGTTGCCGATGGAGTTCATGGCGCCCGTCAGCGATGATGAAGAGGCTGCCGATATGGCACAATTGGTGCTGGATCCGATGACGGCTATCTTTGAAAAGCCTGCCGAAGATGAGAGGCAGCACTTAAGGGCTCTGTTTGTTAAGGGCAAAGTGGATGGTCAGCCGATGACCAAGATGCTGGTGGATGGTGGCGCGTCGATCAATATAATGCCCTATGTCGTGTTCAGAAAGCTTGGCAAAGGTGACCAGGACTTAGTCGAGACCGATATGAAGCTCAAGGATTTCGAAGGCAATGTGTCAACCGCCATGGGAGCCGTATGTGTTGTCTTGACCATCGGCAGTAAGACTTTGCCGACAACGTTCTTTGTAATCAGCGGCAAGAGCACTTACAACTTGCTCCTCGGAAGGGATTGGATCCATGCTAATTGTTGTATCCCTTCTACTATGCATCAGAGTCTGGTATAGTGGATCGGGGACAGAATTGAGGTCGTCCACGGTGAAGCCCCATCTACTGTTGCATCGGCAGAGTTGGACACTTATGAGCAGACCAGGTGTATATCTGGCGAAGCCTGGGATAAAGAGTTCCTCAAAGTTACCGATTACCGCATCAAGTCGATCCAAGCAGTCGGTCCTGAGGAGTCTTAATGGATCAGTTCGCCGATGACGGAAAATTGGGGCAGGGCTTTACGTCTACCGATGACTTACTCGAGATCGACATCGGCGATGGTAGTAAACCTAGGCCTACTTTTATTAGTGCTAAGTTAGATTCCCAATGTAAGCAACAGTTAACCGATTTATTGAAAGAGAATAAAGATTGTTTTGCTTGGGATTATACAGAGATGCCTGGTTTAGACCGATCGATAGTTGAACATCGGTTACCCATCAAGTCTGGTTTCCAGCCACATCGGCAGTTGTCACGCCGATGGAATCCTACTATCTTACCCGATATTAAGGCTGAGATTACCAAGTTAATCGAAGCTGGATTTATTCGGCAATGCCGATATGCCGATTGGATCTCTAATGTGGTTCCTGTGTATAAAAAGAATGGAAAACTTCGTGTTTGCATTGATTTCAGGAATCTGAACAAGGCCACACCAATGGATGGCTACCGGATGCACGTTGCCGATCTGCTGATCGATGCTGCTGCTGGACATCAAATTATTAGCTTCATGGATGGTAATGCTGGATATAATCAAATATTCATGGCTGAAGAAGACATATCCAAGACTGCTTTCCGATGTCCAGGTCATGTTGGTTTGTTTGAGTGGGTAGTCATGACTTTTGGCTTGAAAAATGCCGGTGCTACTTATCAGAGGGCGATGAATTTTATCTTTCATAAGTATATCGGCACAATAGTTGAAATCTACATTGATGACGTGGTGGTTAAGTCTGGAGACTTCAGAAAGCATCTTGCCGATTTGCGGAAGATATTGGAGTGCACAAGGGAGCATGGGTTAAAGATGAATCCTAACAAGTGTGCATTTGGCATATCGACAGGGCAGTTTCTGGGTTTCATGGTGCATCAGAAAGGCATTGAAATCAGCAGAAAGTCTATTGATGCAATTAACAAGGTGGTTGCTCCTACCAACAAGATCGAGTTGCAGTCTCTGATCGGCAAGATTAATTTCATTAGAAAATTTATATCCAATCTGTCTGGTAAGATTAAATCTTTTAGTCCTCTGTTAAAGTTGAAAGCCGATCAAGAGTTTATATGGAAAGAAGAGCAGCAGTCAGCTTTAGAAGAAATTAAAAGATACTTGGTGAATCCTCCAGTCTTAGTTCCACCTCAACACGGGAAGTCTTTCAGGTTATATTTGTCTGCCGATGACGGTGTTATCGGATCAGCCTTAATTCAAGAGTTTGAAGAGAAGGAACGTGTAATATATTACCTGAGCAGAAGATTGGTGGATGCTGAAACCAGGTATTCGGCCATAGAAAGATTGTGCTTATGTTTATATTTCACTTGCATTAAATTAAGGTATTATTTACTGTCAGCCGAATGTACTGTTGTCTGTAAAGATGATGTGGTCAAATATATGTTGTCAATGCCGATTTTGAGTGGACGAATCGGTAAGTGGATTTTGGCACAGTCAGAGTTTGACCTAAGGTATGAATCGGCTAAGGCTGTTAAGGGTCAGGTGATGGACGATTTTGTTACTCATCACTGCAATATGGTGAGCTTTGTTGAGATTGCTCCTTGGGCTCTATTCTTTGATGGGTCTACATGCAAGAATGGAGCAGGTATCAGTATTCTCTTGATTTCACCCCGAGGATAGAGGTACGATATTTCTTTGCCGATTGTTGCTACTTCAACAAACAATCAGGCTGAATACCAGGCTTTACTTAAGGGGTTGGAGTTACTCAGGGAAGTGCGTGCCGATGCTGTTAAAATCTTCGGCGATTCTATGTTGGTGATTAACCAATTGATCGGGATGTATGAGTGTCGAAGTGAAGTTTTGATTGCTGTTCATGAGCGGTGTTTGCAGTTGTTAAAGGAGTTCAAAGAATACCGCCTTGAACACATTCCAAGGTTGCATAATGAAGAGGCTAATCGGTTAGCACAGAATGCCTCAGGATATCATCTGATTCAAGAAGTCACGACATCGGTAACAGTTGCCGATGGTTGGAAAAAGGAGATTGCCGATTACTTGAGGGATCCATCCAGGAAAGTTGAAAGACGTCTAAGGTTCCAAGCTACTAAGTATGTGCTCCTCGATAATGAGTTGTACTATCGGACAATTGATGGAGTTTTGCTTAGATGTCTCGGCAAAGAGGAATCAAAAGAGTTGATGGGTGAGATCCATGAAGGTGTATGTGGAGCACATCAATCGGCATTCAAGATGAAGTGGATGATTAGGCGGAATGGATATTATTGGTCGACCATCCTTGAAGATTGTTTCAATTATTTCAAAGGGTGTCAGGACTGTCAGAAGTTTGGTAATGTGCAAAGGGCACCTGCATCGGCAATGAATCCTATAATCAAGCCTTGGCCGTTCAGAGGATGGGCTATTGATCTCATCGGCCAAATTTATCCACCATCGAGCAAGGAGCACAAGTTCATACTTGTTGCTACCGATTACTTTACCAAGTGGGTCGAAGCAATCCCCTTGAAGAAGGTGACATCGACAAACATGGTGGATTTCGTTAAGGAGCACATCGTTTACCGATTCGGTATTCCTGAGACTATCACTACCGATCAAGGGACCATGTTCACATCGGGAGAGTTTGATGACTTTGCTGCTAGCATGGGTTTTAAGGTATTGAATTCTTCTCCTTATTATGCTCAAGCTAATGGTCAGGCTGAAGCTACTAATAAGAGGGTTATCAAGCTTATTAAGCGCAAGATTGAAGAGAACCCTAGAAGGTGGCATGTAGTATTAAACGAAGCCCTGTGGTCATATCGGATGGCTTGTCATGGTGCAACTAAGGTCTCGCCGTATCAGTTGGTTTATGGGCACGATGCTGTCCTGCCTTGGGAAATCAAAACGGGTTCTAGGCGATTGTCTTTTCAGGATCAATTGACGACCGATGATTATATTACTCTGATGAAAGATGAGTTAGAAGATTTGGCAGGTCATCGGTTGAGGGCATTGATTAGCATTAAAGAGAATAAGAAGAGGGTTGCCCGATGGTATGACAAGAAAGTAAAGGTGAAGGAGTTTGCCGATGGCGATTTGGTTTGGAAGTTGATTTTACCGATTGGGACTAAGAGCTCTAAATTTGGAAAGTGGTCCCCTAATTGGGAGGGTCCTTATCGGATAAAACAGTCTGCTCCTGGTAATGCGTACATTTTGGAAACTCTCGAAGGAGTAGCGTTTTCTAGAGCGATCAACGACAAATACTTAAAAAGGTATTACCCTAGCATACGGGTAGATGCATAGTGCTCATTCGAATGCCGATGAAAGAAAATTTATAAAAACATCGGTAAAAACAAACTGACATTATATTACAAGTCGAGATCAAGTATCAGGTTACATCCTTGCCGATACAACAGACAAATTACAGTAAGGAGTGGATAACTGATATCGCACGCAGGCGAATTTGCTCTATTTCATCCATCTCCTTGGCGTCGGCGTCGGCAGAACCCTCGACCGGCTTGATCTTCTTCTTCCACAGTATAGCTTGTCGCGCGTTCTGGTCCCTTTCTTGCCGCAGGACCTTGATGGAGTCGGACAGTTGGGTTTTCTGCTGGTTGGCTGCAGTCAGATCCCCCTCAACCTTATGTAACTCCGCCAGTAGCTCCTCCTTCTTTGCCGACAGTCGGGAGATTTCTTGATCAAGGTTGCCGATGGAGACTTTTGCTTGACCGATGTCTTTGTGCTTCTCATCGGCAATGTGTTTGAATGTGAGCTTCTCTTCCTCGCTCTTGGCTTGAGCGGCCCTATCGGCAATGCGACGAGTAAGCCTCTGGTACTGGATCTGCTTGATGTCGAGGAAGGTTGCCTGGAGAAGGACTTCTGCTGCGTCGGCGGAAAGATGGCTTTGGATGTCCTTGAATGCAATCCTTGCTGCCGATGAGTCCTAGATAAGTTGAGACGTGTCTTGTAGCAGCAAGGAAAGCAATTCTTCAAGTTTGGACTTGATTTCTGCCGATAAAGCTGGGACAGAGCTTTCCTCTTCCTCATCGTCGGGGACGTCGACTGCAAAGGAGAACAGACTGTCTGCTTGAATGCGGCCTTGGCGTTCATCTTCGTCCTGAGGGTTCAGGCTGTAGGAGAAGAGGCTGTCCGGAGAGTCCTGAGCCTGAAAACAGAGAAGTTAAAATATGCCGATTGTAAAATTATACTATGAGCTTTAAGGTAATCGACTTACCGTCTTGAAGCGGATCTCCTGCCTGGGGCTTGGCATACTAGATGGTCCAGCTTCATCCTGAACATCGGCAGCAGATGACGATGACTGGGCCCTTGTCGGAGAGGCAGCCGACGCCGCTGGTGCTGGTATAGTTGTTGCCGACGTCGCCTCCGATGTGGTAGCAGTTTCTTGTGGTGGCAGTTCCACTCTGTCATTGGGGACGTGGGTCGACGGTGCTGATGCCGACGTCACTGCTGCTGCGGAAGGTTGGGTTGTTTCTTCGCCGGGTAGTCTGGCCGACTGTGTCGATGACGATGCCTCCGCTATCGTGGCGGGTGGAGTTATCTCTTGAGCCGGGACGTCATCCATCGGTTGATCAGGTACACTCATCGATGGAGGCTCTGCCGATGACCCGCCGGTGGTTGGCGCAACTGAAGCCGATGGAGGTTCTGCCGATGACCCGCCGGCAGGTGGTGCGACTGGAACCAGAGGCAGTCCTGCTGTTTGCACATCAGCAGTTGATGGTGCGGTTGGAGCCGATGGCGTAAGAGAAGCCAGCCTCAGGCGCCTCTTTTTCGTCGGCGCAGGAGCAGGGGAGCCGATCCGCTTGGACGAAGACCGGGGGGCATCGGTAGCCGGGCTGGAAGGTGTTTGCCTGCTGGAAGCAGATACCGATGACCATAGTGCCTGAAAATACAAAGCAAGTTATACAAGATAAATGTTGCCGATAAAATAGTATGTAATCGGTACGGGTAAAAGTGAGTTTACTGCATAAACCCGTGTCAGGGCAACAGCAGCGGCCGATGTAGCCTGGGCTTTTGTGAGTGTCGGCGTAGGTACCTGTTGAGGCGTGAAGGCGGCCAGCGTCGGAGCTTTGTTGCCGATGATCGATGTAAGGCCCATTATCCGAAAATTAAAGGGCCTACCACTGTTGCTCGTTGTGGGGACTGCATCATCGGCCTATCAGGCACAAAGAAGTTAGGTGCTGATACCGATAACAAAAATAAAGTGATAAAAGTACATCAGATAGCAGATTTACTAGGTCATCGGGGATGATATAATCGGCGTCAATCAAGTGTCGATAATAGTGCGAAGACTTGGCGAGTAGCTGGCACTTCCACTCTTGCCACCAAGACTTGAACTCGTTGGTGATGAAGGAGGTTGGCGACCAGGAAGACAGGTCAAGGTCTGACAGATCGACATCGGCAGGAAGGCTGATGACTTTGTTCCAGTCTAGATTACTAGAGATTGCCTGCCTAGGTCTTACTACCTTAGAGTAGCAGAGTTCGATCGGCAGTTGGCCAAATGTCAGTTGTCTCGCTGCCGCCGATGGATAGTAGAACTCGTAGGATGGTGGGGCATTTTTCCCAGATCCAAAGATATTTATCGGAATAGCTCGGGGAGTAATACTGCCCTCATGATTGCTTGGTTCTCGGGCAGGCTCACATCGGTCAAGTTGAACAGCAGCGGGAACTGGTTGTGTTCATCAAGATATGGCCACCAGGTCCGTTCTGAGGAGGGGAGTCCGTTGTAGAACTTCTGTAAATAATAGCCGAAGTGTTCTGCATCGGCATCGGTACCTGGCAGCACTATGATAGCCTCTCCAAAGTTAAGCGGAGGGCGAGTTGCCGATTCATCATCCCCGTATCGGTAATCTTCCGATATATCCCTCGGGAATTGTTGGGCAAATAAATCAAACTGGAGGGCCTTGTGCATGTGTGCGTTCAGCCATAGATTGACAAACCACCAGGGGCCTCCGAGATTGCCGATGGGCTCTCCTAGCAGTAGTTTATGGGACACTTGATGCAGCAATCGGTAAACTGATCCAAGAAGATACCTGCCTAAAGGGAGCCTCGTTCCATCGCAAGTAATTCAGCCGCTGGGAGGTGCATGGTGGTCGGACCGATGGTTTTGCCGCAGAAGATGAATTTTTCCAACCACATGTTCAAGAAGATGGCGTGCTCCCGTTGAGTTACCGATCCAGTTTTCTGGTTCTCTTTGATATAGCCCGTCCAACTGCCGATATTCCGAGTGTTCACCTTGTGCTCGGATTTTCTGTTGAAAAGGCTAAGCGTATCGGCAGAGGTGATGTCCAAGCCGGTCAGCATATAGACATCGGCAAGGGTTGGGGTAGCTGGTCCATGCCTGAAGAAGAAAGCGTTCATGCTGTCGGACCAGAAGTATGAGGCTGCCATCATCAAGTTTTCGTTCTTCTCCATATCGGCAATTGAGAGCCTAACACACTGATCCAAGTTACGCTCCTGCCAGTACACTTGCTGTGATCTAACTACTCTCAGGTACCAGTTCTTCCATCCCTTAGTAGGCTTGGGCCATGAGCGGAATGTGTCCTTCCACAGTCCTAGATCAAAACGCTCGGATCTGAACGGTACCCGGTTGGTTTCTGCATTAATGATGAAGGTGGGGTCTGGATTGCCCATTGGGCCTAGACAGCTGAGGTTGGAATTGGCAAGTGGGATGATTACTTTGTTGTACAGTTCCTAGGGTTCAAGAAGAAGAGACGGATCAGAAAAAGAATGGGGATAAATCCAGGTTTTTGCGAAGGACATAACCATACAGAGGGGTCGGATTAGGCGGAGGATGAATCTTACCTTTGGGATGTCGACTTGGATCGCCATTGGAGTCAGAGGGATGCTTACAGTTCGTCCTTGGATTACGAAGGAATACTGTTGCTCGAGCTTGTGTTCTTCAGAGCGGCTGGAGGTTGACGAAGGCAGGAAGGTGAAAGTAAAAATGGGCTCGGGTAAAAAAGGCGGTGTGGATCCCGGTAACTTTTATAAGCTTGCTCAGGGCATTTTGGGGTTCTGTTTCACACTGTGCAGGAATGTGGAGAGGCCCGCGGTAGATACGCGCGGTGATCGAGGTGGTCTGCAACTGTTTGTGCTACAATCGAGGGATTTTATTATTAAATTGCAGTTCCACACGCGGGGATCGAGGAAACCGTACATCTATCTCGGAGGTAACGACTACAGCAACGGCTACAGTGGAGAGAATTTCGGCACGTAAAGTATTATACGCTCCGAAACTGGGGGGCATGTGTTGACACCGTTTTTCAACACGTGTCAAATGGACTGAGGCTTGACTGGTTAGTGGCCGTTCTCCATCGGCATCGGGGAAGTTTTGAGCCGATATTGCCGATGGGAGAGTGCTGCGGGAAGACCAAGTGCGTTGCCGATGGAGGCTGGATGATCTTTGCCGACAAAGGTTAATTGGTGAAGTCTTGCTGAAGTTGATTGCCGTCAATAAAGAGTCATTGCCGATTGCCGACGAGGGGTCATTGCCGATTGCCGATGAAAGATAGTTGTCGATTGCCGATGAAGGGTGGTTGCCGATTGCCGATGGGGGGTGATTGGTCAAGAGTTACCAGCACGAGGTCGCTAATCGGAAATGTTGCCGATTGCCGATCAGGAAAGTGTTGCCGATACCGATGGTCGTAACTTAGCGCTTGGTGGCAGCAGAAGGTTACCGGTGGTCATAAGAAGGAAGGCGCGGATTAAAGGGATCTGTCGATGGAAAGTTTTCATCGAGGAGGAGAATAAGGAAACTGGTGTTTTGTACCAGTATTATTATAGTAGTTTGAGTCCGACTCTTGCATGAGTCGTTTATTTTCCTTTAAAATAGGTGTGTTCGTTTAGGAAATAAATATTGTTATCCGGCTCCTGCGCGAGTCAGTTTCCTTTAAAGAAGGAGTTTGTTTTAGGAAGGATATGTGTCGTGTCTTTGTACAACTCTCCATGTGGGAGTATAAATATGTGCCCGAGGGCTATGGAATAAACAACCAATCCAATTCAAAACAAACAAATTTTATCTTATTCTACTTTTTTATCGCAATTTACCCTTTTACTGCATTAGCTGTAGTTTTCAACGAGTTCTTCAAGCTTTCGACGGGCTGCATCATCCTGATCTCCGTCAAATCCTTGCTAGTTCCGCGTGGGAGTACTTCTGAGCTTTGGCAATCCGGGCGCATCGCTGTTTGCCTCGTTCAGCTCTGCTCTAGTTATCCTTGATCAATCTGAGCCTTGACGTTCGGGCACATCGCTGTCGTCTCGTTCAGTTTATTCTAGTTATCATCCTTGTCGATTGATTGGTCAAATTGACTGGCACGCCTCCGGAATACCGAGCTTTGGGTAATAGCCCGAGGTGTTCACAGATCTGACGCTTTTTGTGTCAACAACTACCCCTCGAAACAGACTCAGGACGGCTAGGCAAAGCTAGCACAAGACTTGGATCTCGAAAAGATCAACTACAACGACTAGACGACAAACACACCGCCGCGCCGAACAAGAACAGCGACGGCGCTCGAGGACATAGCTCTAAGGCTCGACACAAGGATAAACGAGTAGAGCGGAGAGGTCGAGGAGCTCACCCTGGTCACGAAGCACTAGCAAGCGTGGCCGAAGATGAAGCAGAGATGAACGTCGATGGAGAATGCGCCGGCGGAGACGAAGAACTGCGCGACAGCGAAGATGTTCCCAAAGCTACGGTCCACCATTTGCAAAAAGGAGCAACCGACAAGAATCAGGGATGAATAAGGAGCAAGAAACACACGACCAAAAAGACAATGTGGCTCCTGTGTAGCCCGGTCGAGGACTGACCAGAGTAGCGACGGTCGCGTCGGAGTTGAGGAAGACAGATCCGCGCTGAACGAATGCAGGCTCGAAGGCTTCAACCAACTTACCCCGATGATGCGCAAGGTCAAGACGAAAACAAAGGCGAAGGATTGAGTGGTTGGAAGTGACTAACAAGCTCGGACGAGTTCGTCAATGGAGGTGGAGCGCTCGGCGAAGCAAAAGAGAGCAGAGCAGAGAAGAGCAGTGGCGTGGAAAAAAGGAACAGAGAGAGGACGATTTCCCGCTTTTAAAGACGACAACGGGTTCCGCGATTTTGCCACGTACACTCGACAAGACGTGAGTCCCTGGACAGGTGTCGACGTTGAGCACCGTCGAGCACAACCCTGCCATGCAACTGCTCGATGAAAGGACACAACTGACCCTGTGGCTATGTTGCAAAATGCTCAAGCTTTCAGGGGTTTTCAGGAAAAACTTTGAACACGAAAGATGCTCAAAATTTCAAGATCTACAACTTTGCTTAAACAACCATATGCAAAAACTTTATAGATTTTGAAAATCATGTTTAGGGTTTAATCCACCCCCTCTAGGAAAAGGGTTTGGATTCCAAATTTTAAATTTTGAGAATTTGAAAAGATGACCTGCATTCGAACATATGATCAAAAACAAGAAAGTAAACTCATTTTAGTTCCATGCATATTCAGGTTTTCAAACAAATGAATGATGCTTAATGCATATGATGACATGATCAAATTTTTAATTAAGTTATTAACACCCGGGGTGTTACACCGCGCCGCACCACTGGTCTCGCGCCGCTCGCTGACACCCTGCGCCGACCGCCTGCTCGCCCCTCGCTGCGCCCTGTCGCTCTGGCCGCGCCACGGACAGCGTCGCGTCATCACGTCGCCGGAGCCGCACACGCCAGCAGCCCGGCCAGACCTCGCCTCATCCCGGTCACGCTTCAATGTGTATCCGTCTTAACGGCGCGCGGACCAAGAGCTTCGCTGCCGCGTCCCTGCTCGTCCGCTGCTGCCTCTGCCGCGTAGACGCGTAGCGCCGCGCCGAGCCATCGCGTCGCCATTACCGCGCCGCAGCAAACGCCACCAACCGGTTTCCTGCCTTGTCTCGCTCGCGATCGAGTGTGAATCCGTCTTAACGGCGCGTCGACCAAGTCGTGCTCTGCCCCGCGCACTGCCGTCTCTACCGCGCATCGCAGACACGCCGCGCCGCTGCCGCACTGCCGCACCGTCGCGTCCCGGCCCCCACTGGCCGCGCTGGTCGGCCATGACCGCGCAGAAGGGAGCGCCTACACCACCGCGACCTCCCGCACCCGCAAACACGCCCACTCATTCACTCTCTCGCTCGCTCTGCCTCTGCTCTCGCCGTGTCGATCACCGAGAGCACCGCAGCGCCCCCATTTCAAATCCGCCACCACCCGAGCGTCTCTGTTCGATCCATCTCACACACCACCTCACTTTCGCCTCGCACACGCGCTGCTCGCCTCGGGTTAGCCAGCCGAGCTTCACCGTTGCTGGACCGTCGTCGCCGTTCCTCAGCTCGGAGTCGTCACCACAACAACCTATCTGCGTTCACCCCTCTCCGGCCCGCCTCCGTCGCCTCCATCTCCGCGGAAGCTTCACCGAGGGTAGTAAAGCTGAGAACACCTTTCCGCTAGCCCTAGCTCACCCTCAGTCACTACACCTCCATTGGTCGTACGCCATTGCCGCCGCCGCGGAGCTCACACGTGGCCGGACCTTCTCAGAGCTCTTCTGGTTCAACCAACACTTGCCCTACACTCACTACACCACCATGGTGCTCACGCGCACGCTCGTCGGGCAGCACGCCGCCGGTAATAGCTTGACCACGTTACGCCGCCACGCTGCTTCGCCACCGTACGTCGCCGGCCACTTCCACGGCCGCGCTGGTTCAACCAACACCCCCAGTCGATGCGCGTTGTCACCCCGAGCATGCCAAGCCTAGCCTCACCGCCGGCAAGCTCGCCGCTGGCGAGAAAACGCCGGTCAGCGTCGGTGCTCTGCCCTGGCTCGTTGCCAGGTGGACCCTGCGTTGACTGCGGGCCCCACCTGTCAGTTCGGCCTCCCGCACTGTCTGGGCCGAGACCAGCACCGTTCACCATGGACCGAATTCGGAAATGCATTTCCTTTTTCCTATTTTCAGTAAATGTGTTAATACTTGTTTATTTTATATCTAGAGTTTGGCAAATCCAAAAATGATGAATTAAATTATGTTAGACTCTATAAATGATGATCTTTCTGTTAAAAATATAAAAGTAATTTTTGGATAATGTTTTCAGTACTAGTGTTTAAATAATCCTTTTTTGTTTTTATCAAAGTTAAATGTGTTGCTGCATGAAATGATCAAATAAAAATGTGATGTTTTATGCTAGCTCTGTTATCCTGTGTAGAAGCTAGGAAAAATATAACATACCATGTTCCTGTGTAAGTTTTTATGGTTATCTATTAAAATTTATTTCTGCTGTTTTCTTAGATTAATTCCTGTGGTAAATCTGTGCATGTATAAATCATGAAACTTTTTGTGTAGTCTCTATGTACCATGATCTGTCTAGGAAAAATATAAAATGTGGTATGTTGTATGGCATAAGAGATACTTGTAGTTCAAGTGTCCTTTTCTAGGGTTTTCTTTGGAAAATCATATAGATTATAATATGTTTATGCTGATCATGGAACTTTCTTGATAAATATATTTCTAAGCAAAGAACCTGTTAAAAATAAGATATATCATATTTCATCCTGTTAGCTAGTAGCTCTAGTTCAAAGTGCTTTTTCAGCCTTTAAATTCATCTTTTTGTACTTCCTAGCTGGTAGCTTTGCTTTAAGTGAAATTTCGACAGTAATATCCAGTAGGCTTGTTCTATTCTCTGTAATTTTTGTAGATTTTTCTGAGCAGTTTGTAATATACTTACTGTGTAAAGTGGGACTAGAGTAAATATTTAAGATAATTCCAAAAGTAATCTCTAAGTGTTTAGTTCTTGTTCAAGCATCATACCT